>JAHDVF020001491.1:712335-1424670 GCA_022606425.2 Lepidostoma basale
TTCTACTCTCATCCTTCTTTTGCCAGTTCCATGCTTCGCTTCCATACATTAAGGTTGGGACCAGAACTCCATTGTGAACGGCCGTTTTCGCTTTCATTGATAAATTCTTGTTTCCAATAACTATTTTTAAAGCTCCATTCACTTTGTTACCCGCACCAACCCTTCTTTCGACGTCACTATCCGTTCGGGCATCTGCTGTGAACATACTACCTAAATACACAAATTCCCTCACCTGTTCCAAGTTCTCTTCGTTCACACTTATATTACAAACTGTCATTTGCTCTTCCCTTTCGAAAACCATCACCTTTGACTTTCCGACATTCATCATTAAATCATTTGACTTGCATACCTCATTCATTCTCGACACCAAGACTTGTAATTCGTCCGCACTATCCGCAACGAGATGTATGCATCTAAAAAAAAATATTTCGTTTCTCTTACTCTCCTTATGAAGGAAATTATCAAATGTAAATGTGTAATGTTAAATCATTTGTAAAAATGAGTTTTTCTTATAAAACTATATTTCGTTCTACCTCAAATAACTCAATTTTGATTTATATAATATCATTTAGTATCCCCTAACTATGTTACCATTGTCATAAAATGTCTTAATGAGTTCCAAGAAACACTTTCCAATATTTCTGGACCTACCCAAATAATTATTTGTTAAAATGTATAAAGTCACATCAATTTTCGTTAATTACCATATTCTGCTCCATTTACTAGTGTATACGAGTATAAACTGCAACGAGAAGTTTCGTCACATTTGATAAAGCCTTAGAAGGGCGAAACATGTCATTCCCATAAAATATAACAAAACTTCTAGAAAACTGACGTTTTCATTCGTATTAATTATTGTCTATAATTATATAAAAATATTAAAATTACCTATAGAGTATAATTGCGATCATCTTCTTCTTCAACTTGTTGTAGATTTAAGAGTCTGTTTCTACAGGATTCTCTTTCTGTGATCCTGAACTCCAGCTATCTCTCCATCGTTTTGGGGGTCTCCCTGGTAGACCCCGTCCATCTGATATACCATGCAGAGCCAAGTATGGCATTCTTGTGGGATTCATTCTATGGACATGTTAGAACCAGTATCATCGACGTTGTTACCCCTATCACATTTTGAACCACATTTTGAACCTTACACGATCACGCGGAGTCTTCCCAGCAATATCACTTAGTATCATCATATCCGTTGTTCTCAGTATAATTTTTTTATTTATTATTATTGAGGGCAACTAACAGCGAATACAGTATACAAATACAAACACAAAGAGACAACAAAATAAGGCCAATTACATGCTACCACAAATATCATATAACAACTGACATAAAGTTAAATATTCATCGGCTGTCCCTCGTGTCCAAGGAAGACTGTCCTTCACGATTGTGGGTCTGCATGTGACTGAAGAGCCCAATCCTGAACCCACATTCTGGGGCATCTGGGGCAGGGGAAGGCGCTTGTAATGGAGCCGTCACCGTGTCCCAGTGGTCTCTCCTTTCTCCTCCTCCTCCTCTCTGCGACGTCGTCTCTGCGCTGTGCTTCAAAGTCTCTTCAATGTCTTCAATGATCAAAAGATCAATATAAATAAATTAAAATCAATAAAACTACAGTTGAAATCGGTTATTACGATCACGGAAATAGCGGAATCTCGGATGTAACGAGGAGCATGCGCTGACATATTAGTTTTTGATTTTCTCCATACTTACATGTATTCACTTTTATAAACTTCACTCTAATTGTGATTTTTAGTTTAAATTGCATTTTGTGTGTTATGTGACCGCTCTAGATACTTCATGTTTTCATATGATGGGTATATTTGTAAGCATTTAAAATACGTATTCTCTGATGCAAGGAGTAATGCTTTTAACGAACAAATTCAGTCGGCTCCCTCTTCTCGTCAAAACTAAGTTCGAATGTATATATTTTAAAATAATCTTACAATATTTTTTTATTAAATGTTCCAAAAATAATATTTCAAAATACCTTTACAACGCGATATATGTCATTCCCATAAAATACATATAGGAAACAGATGATTTCATTAGAATTAACTTACCAGTTTTTTTTTTCGATATAAAAGTTTTTTTTTTCTATGTTCGCCATACTTTGTGTTGTAGATGCTTTATTTCTCTTTTTCTTTTTTTTATACTTTATATATACAACACTAACATTAATAAAAAATTAATTACATAGACATGTTTCGGACAACCAGTCCTTCTTCAGTGATACATATTATAAAGATATATATGTAAAATATTATAATATTTTATAATAAACAATTTTATAATATTCTAAACATGTATTTTTATAATATGTATCACTGAAGAAAGACTGGTTGTCCGAAACATGTCTATGTAATTTTAAAAAAATAATGTCAGTGTTGTATATACAAAGTATATAAAAAAGAAAAAGAGAAATAAAAGTATTATTTTCAGCACATATTGTGCATTGCACAAAGATTCTAATACTGTATTTTTTTTTAATATCGGACATAAAAAAAATCGAATTTGAATTATATTTTAGGCTCTTAAATACTGAGATTTTATGTATCTGCTGTGTGAATCAAAATTTAACTTACCCAATGACACTAGGAGATTTCCGTGACGTTTCCCGATAAGTATTGACCGTCGGCTTCAAAGAAGTCATACTGATATTGATGGCAGCTTGATTGGGGTCCGTGAGATGACTCCGAGATAACCCGGAGGCCCGGTGTCTGGAGGAATCTGTGGGTCCTCCCTCCGAGAGTGCCAGCTTGTCTGGCGTTGCGCGTCTGGCGGGCTGATTATTGCGTTACGATGTAGTGGTAATCTTCAATGTGCGCTATCTTAAAATATTATATATATTTTATTAAAGTTTCAATCCGAAGTATTGATTTACGACGAAGCCTATTAGTTTTTTCCTGGTTCCTAATAATAATAATAATAATTATTATTATAATAATAATAATAATAATAATAATATGCTATCTTTTAAAGCGCCGTTTTTGTGGTGTAATCACCTCAAGGGCGCATTAAGACGTGTTTTAAATCTAAATTTACATGGTGGTGATTCAAGCAGAATGACCACAATGGTGTCCTCCTACCGACCCTTATGTATGGGAGCGAAGCATGGAACTGGCAAAAGAAGGATGAAAGTAGAATTAATGCAGTAGAAATGAGATCTCTTAGACGAATGTGTGGATACTCTGTGTATGATAGAGTGTCGAATGAAAATATAAGAAGTGAATGCGGTGCGAATGATGGTGTCATGAACAAAATAATGAAAGGATCATTAAGATGGTTTGGACATATGAGTACAATATGAGTAATATGAGTATACAGAATGAATGAAGAAAGAATGGTAACAAAATTATATGTTAATGATGTAAATGGAACCAGAAATAAAGGAAGACCGAGGAAAACGTGGCACGATCAAATAAATCAAATATTGAATGTCGGCCATGTGAGGAGTCAGAGAAATCGACGCGCGTGCATCACACGATGTATGAATGTTGAGGAATCGAGAGAAATATGTCAGGAAAGAAAAGCGTGGCAGTCCATTCTTTCTGCCTACCCCTTCGGGGAGACGGCGTGATGGCTAGTAAGTTAGTTAGTTAGTTCAAATCTAAATGTAAACGCTGCATCTGATTGATATTCGCAATCGATTAGAAAATATAATAGAACAAAATATGCAAGTTTTAAATTGGGTATGAAATATGAAAAATATGGGTTTTCAGCTTAAATCTGAAGTCTGTCGGATCATTTATGCATCTGAGGTGTGAAGGAAGATTGTTCCAAGCTGATGGACTGGCTACCGCAAACGCTCGATCCCCGAAATTTGTACTAGGACAACGCTTTGGCTCAACTAATTTTCCCATTGCCGAGGAGCTCACCGAGCTAAGTGTGGATTTCCTTAATAATAATAATAATAATATGCTAACTTTTAAAGCGCCGTTTTTGTGACGTAATCACTTCAAGGGCGCATTAAGACGTATTTTAAATCTAAATCTAAAAATCCTAGGGTGCCACTTGCTCCTTTTTATTATGATAGTTTCCCATTGCTTTCCACGTTTTTGTATACAACAGGTAATTTGAGCCCAATTACTGTAGGTATATATATTATTATTTTTTTTCTTTTTCTATATGCTTTGTATATACAACACTATTAAAATTACATATCAGACATGTTTCGGACAACCAGTCCTTCTTCAGTGATACATATTTAAAATATTAACATCTGTCAAAATTGATCATATTTGTAAACAATTATATAATATTTTAAATATGTATCTTCATAATGTGTATCACTGAAGAAGGACTGGTTCTCCGAAACATGTCTGATATGTAATTTTAATAGTGTTGTATATACAAAGTATATAAAAAAAGAAAAAGGCAAATAAAACATCTACAACACAAAGTATGGCGAACATAGAAGATATATTTTTTTAGCTGTTGATTTTCATGACACCTCGTGTAATAGATAGTTAGTCTGTCGCCATTATTTTTATCACGTAAATTCTACCACACCAAAATAAGTTTAGATCTTTTTGTCACACTTACATCGCCGGGAATCGAACCTGGGACCTTCGGTGAGGCAGTCATAGCTATTTCAAATCTAGCACGAAGGCAGTCACTTTTATTATATTATATGTATATACGACAAAAGCATAAATATTTGTATCAGTTATTATAGTAATATGTCGTAATGAGTAAAATATAAATATATCAGATAACAGCTTTAGTCTCATTTAGCTTATTTGACTATTATTTTTAATCGGTTTCAGCCATTATCTGGATCAGACGATGGTAGCCAATTGCAAAAACTGATGAAAAAACAAAATTATAGAAAATTCAAAAGAAGTTTTTTTCCCCAAACCTTCTTAGTGATCGTAATGAGTAGAGAGAATCTGAAGATTTTTGTTTCCACCACAATTCGTGAAATTTGCAATCGCATTAATAGAAAATAATGTGTTTTTACTATATCTTTTCATTTTAATATATAATAGCTTTCGAAAAATGTATGAAAATCTTACTGATCATATAATATGTTTTTGTTTACTACATTTTTCGTGAAATTTTCGAAAATGGAATGGTAAAGAATATTTCATGGAAGGTAATTGTGTGGTCGAAGTCCGGTGTGTTGGTTTGAATTAGGAATGCAAGGAAATACTCTCACGGTGATTTGGACCATCCCAGAGATTGAGACAAATCAAGTTTGACTATTCAAATTAGTCGCGAGGCAGGGGTTGTCAACATTTCGAGCGTGACTTAACCATTGTTTAAAATGTAGCAAAAATACAGAAGCGCTTTCTTGACTTTTTGCTTTCCTTAATAATTTTTTGTTACCAATAACCGTTTTTAAAGCTCCGTTTACTTCATTGCCCGCACCAACCTTTCTTTAGACGTCACTGTCTGCTGTATACATGCTACCTAAACTGAAGATTCCTTACATTCTCACTTATGTTACAAACTGTCATTTCCTCTTCCTTTTCAAAAAAAAATTTAACTTCGACTTAATTCTTCTTCTTCATCTTATTATTTTAATAGATCTGTCCATCTGTGACACAGAAATCATGTCTCGTCGGTTGATGAGATCCAGCTGTCCTTCCATCTCTTAGGCGGTCTTCTAGGTGAGCGGTGTCCGGAGGGGATTTCATAAGCGGCTGTATACGCAAGTCTGTCACCATCCATTCGGGCTACATGGTCCCTCCAGTATCTTCTTCTAGATCTACTCCATTGAACGATATCCTCTATTTCGTAAGTTTTTCGTAAGTTAAGTTTTTCGTAAGTTAAGACACGATCTCGGAGAGTTTTTCCAGTAATTGATCTTAGGGCCTTCATTTCCGATGTTCTTAGAAATCCCTTGGTTCGCCCAGTGTCGACCTGCGTCTCTACAGCGTACGTCATGATAGGTCGCACGCATGTTTTATAAATTCTGATCTTGCTGTCGATACGCATGTGCTTTTTCTTCTAGACCAGATTCTTCAGGCATCCTGACACGGCAGAGGCTTTACTGACTTGTTCTCGTATTTCGGTATAAAGATCATTTTGGCTGCAGATCTCTTCTCCCAAATATCTGAAACTCATTCCTTGATCCACAGGCATACCATCAACAGTCAGCGTACATCTTATAGGTTGCCTCGATATAGTGTGACTTTTTGTTTTGTTGACTGATATAGTAATATTTAGCCTTTGTGATATTGCGTGAAATTCGCACAACATTCTTTGCAGGTCATCTTCAGACTCTGCTATTAATGCGGCATCGTCTGCATAGCAAATGACGTTCACAGTTTTACTGCCCATTTTATAACCTTGTCCCAAGCCAGCTACCTCTTCTTTGATTTCTTCCATAATAGGATTGAACAGAAAGGGGCTCAAACTATCTCCCTGTCTTATACCATTGCTTGCAGGAATTTCCCTAGACAGTCAACCTTAATTTAGACTTAATTCAATAATTTGAAAACATTTATTGTTATTAGGTTCGTGAAGTTGGTATTCCCTGGCGTGCCTGCCGAAGTTCGGTCCTGACGCATACTAATGGCCGCGAGTTAAGTCTCAGAGCGCATTTTTTACGCGGTGTCATGGAGTCGTCAAAAAAACCTTTCGGGTCTCCGTCAAAGCCACTGCCAAGTCTATTGTCGAGAGCGGCACTGGATTTTGGAAGGCGGCCTGACACCAAGACTAACCCCAAGTATCTATTGGATATTTCAATTTTTTTGTTCCATATTCAAACGTTATATTGGCACTATCCCATGACTCACGCTGATTATGGTATCACGAGCAAGAACTTCGATTGTACCTTTAAATTTAAGATAAGCAATTAAGTTTGCTGTAGTCTTGGTTATAAATCATTAAAAACTAATAACTATGGAGGAGCTGTTTCCCGCAGTTATAAAAATATAGTTTTTTTTTCAATTAAAAAAAACGTTATGGGGAAAACCAGTGAGTTTCAAATTTAACGACACTATTATATTAAAATATAATTTTCAAATGTGATACATTTAATAATGCTTTAGCCATAATGTTTCATGAGAAGAGTTATTTTCATTTGAATTGGTTATTTAATATAAAGCACTGTTCAAGAAAAAAAATCACATTTCTTCTACATTCACTATCGCTTTGTGTTGTAATTCACATTTGAGTAACTTTTTGAAAACATTGTATTTTCACAACACTTTTTTGCAATTCCTTAACCTTCTTAATTTTTTTACACTGAGGTAGGCCTCTTGTGTTCCAAAACATGTTTGCGAAAAGTGCAAAAAAGAGTTGTGAAAATTCAATGTTTTCAAAAAGTTATTGAAATGAATTACATGTTATATCTGAATTATATTATACATCATTGATCAAGCATTATACATTACTTATTCAAGTAATACATATAAATTAATATGAATAAGGTCTTCTGTTTTCTAGAAGTTTTATTATATTTTATGACAATTACTTAGAAGGACGAAAAATGACATTAATATAATATATAATATAACTTCTAGGAAACAGATGACTTGATGTACGTTAATTATTTAATATTTACGTTTACATATTTGTTTAAGTAACAATAAATATTATTATGAAGCTCACAAGTGGAATGTTCGCACATTTCTCATTTGTTATCAAATCAGTTTATTATCTCAACAGATATTACAAACAACAAATGTTTAAGGCGTCTATTGAGTACAGGTAAAATATAACATATTCGAGTATGCAACATAATATCAGGAACGAATAATTTAATTATTTGATAGCATAATACTCGTATATTACTAGTTATTTCAAAATTTTCTGTGCACAATGGAATTCTAGTGCCGACCCTTATGTATGGAAGTGAAGCTTAGAGTTGGCAGAAGAAGTATGAAAGTAGAATAAATGCCGTAGAAATGAGATCACTAAGAAGGATGTGCGGAAAAACAATGTATGATAGAATATCTAATGATGATGTAAGAAAGGAATTTAAAGCGGATGAATGCGTGATAAATAAAATCAAGAAAGGGTCACTAAGATGGTTGGGACATATGGAACGAATGGATGAAGGAAGAATGGTTAAAAAGATATATACAAGTAGTGTGAATGGAAAAAGAAGTCGAGAAAGGCCAAGGAAGACTTGGCATGACCAAATTAATCAATTACTGAAAGGCGGCCATGTTCAAAGTACACACAATCGACGAGCGTGCATGTCACGATGTGTGAATGTAGAAGACGCGCGAGAGTTATGTCAGGATGGAACAATGTGGCGATCAATCCTCTCTGCCTACCCCTTCGGGGAAACGGCGTGGTGGTTAGTTAGTTAGTTAGTAGTTTTTCTGCTTCATTCACATTGTTGAACTATATTTTCTTCGTTATTCCATTTCACGTGATCATTGGACCTAACCTACAAAACTAACTAGCCAAAATTAAGCAAATAAACTCTCAAATGACGGACTAAAAATAGTTTGAACTGACAACCGACAAAAAGTGTCAGTGATGGATAACCCGTGTGACATTGAGTATCTCCAGATACCAGCGTATGTGAAAATGACGTTTACTGGGACTTTGACTCTTTTGACCTAGTAAGTCACAAACCATTCAAATCCGTACTCCGGCAACAGAAATGCCCAGAATTTTAATGTCGAGTATTAATTCGTAATGATACTTTTGGTAATATTTATACGGCGGTTCGGCCCAGCCTTGGAGCGACAGAAAAAGGAGTTGTGCCTCTGGAGATGAATGCTGTCAACGAGGCACGAGAATCATTAATTGTTTCACATTTTTGACACCTCAAAGCCAACGTCTCAATTTTTTTAAATTGAAGAAATACGTAATTCCTGCCCAAGGCTAGAGACCAGTCTTTAATTGGGATTTATTATGAAAACATCTTTACCGCGTTGCGGACAAAATTGACAAAATAATTCACTTGATGATAATTATAATTAATTCATACAAATGAAAACGTCTGTTTTCTAGAAGTTTCATTATATTTTATGTGAGTGACACGTTTCGCCTGTCTAAGGCATCAAATTTGATGTTTCCTTATACAGGCGAAACATCCTATTCACATAAAATATAATCAAACTTCTAAGTCTTTAATTGGGATTTATTATGAAAACATATTTACCGCGTTGCGGACAAAATTGACAAAATAATTCACTTGATGATAATTATAATTAATTCATACAAATGAAAACATCTGTTTTCTAAAAGTTTTATTATATTTTATGTGAATGACATGTTTCGCCTGTCTAAAGCATAATCAAATTTGATGATTCCTTAAACAGGCAAAACATCTTATTCACATAAAATATAATAAAACTTCGAGAAAACAGACGTTTTCATTCTTATTCAATATTTAATATGGAGTTTTGGTTTATTGGTCAAGAAACAATAAATATGATAAAATTATAATTGTGACGTGGGCAGCGAAGGTGTATTAAAAATAATTATAATGTTTTCTTCTTTCGGTGCCGTGTCAGGTCCCCCCCAACGTTAGCGATCACTGCACCAAAGGCATCCCTATCCTGCGAACAAGTTCTGAACTCTTGTTATTCCTGTCCACTCTTTGATGTTCCGCAGCCAGGACAGCTGCCTTCTACTAACTCCCCGACGTCCCTCCACTTTACCCATTAATATCAGTCTAAGGAAGTGATATGTTTCTCCCCTTAGCACATGACCCAAATACGACACCTTTCAAATTTTCACACTCGACAACAGCTCTCTATTGGCTCTGGCTCTCTGTAGTACGTCTGCATTACTGACCCTATTGGTCCACGGTACAACGAGCATTCTGCGGTATATCCACATCTCGAACGCTTCTAGCCGGTTCATTACATTCACTTTCAGAGTCCAGGTTTTGCAGCCATATAGTAGAACAGACCATATATATCATTTAATCATTCTTTGTCAGAGTTTCTAGTTAAGATTATCGTTGCAAAAGAATGTTCTCATTTTATTAAATGCAGCTCGAGCAATTTCAATTCTGCATTTTATTTCAATGTCCGAGTCAAGCGCTTTAGTGATAATGCTGCCAATGTATTTATAAAACTTCTAGAGAACACACGTTTTCATTCGTATTCATTATTTAATATAGAGTTTTACATCATTGTTTAAGAAACAATAAATATGATAACATTATAATTATTACGTGGGCAGCGAAGGTGTACCTATCTAAAAATAATTTATATGAATTGTGAATACGGAATCGAGATATAATAAGAAAAATATGGCAACATCAAATTGATTCGTTTTTTTTTATGTTTGCTAAGATGAGTAAATTACGAGTATTTATAAGTAAGTAATATAAAATTTAAGAAACACAAATTGAAATGAGAAACTTGTCAGTGTTGTTAAAATGAGCAATCTACCTTTCAATGACATAATGAAAATTTAAATTAAAATATTGATTAGGATCACCAGAAGATGGAGGTAGTGACAGCGAGCTGTCGAAACCTGGCGAAACTAGAAAAAAAAACTAAAAATGTATTAAAACCTTTTTTTATAATTTGCAATGAACTTATACCAAGAAATTCATATTGACATTGAAACAAATGCACATAAAGGTTCGAAAAATTGTCAAAACTCTCTACATAAACAAAATAAATTGTAACACCTGATGATGCTTACATCAGTTGGCGAAACAGCTGTCGCGAAAAATAAAAAATGTATTACCATAAGAATGTTTTTAATTTTTTAAATGTAAATAATGTTGACGTAGCATAGTTTTTCGGACAAAACAATGGACTATTTAATCAATAAATTTTAATTAGAATATTCTGAATAGGAACTGAAATTTGGAAAAATATTCGAATATATTATATATCTAATCTTCCCGTGAGAGCATTAAAAGCAAGTTAAATGTATCAGAATAGAACCGAAGGGCCGTCCATATTAATTGTTTACTTCTTCTGAGATAAATCATGGTGATTCGTTACTTAGATATGTTTTTATTTCAACTCACATTATTTCAGCATTCTTCATCTCCGCCAAGTGTCTCGATTCTGAGTCATCTGGCTATCCAGTTGCAGAATCCTCAGATCGTTCCAAACTGTGGAAATCCACATTGCAGGAGGCCGACCCGGTTCCCTCATTCCATCTTCCAATTGCAGGGTCTTGTGGACGATGTATTCATCGTCTCTCCTCCCAACATGGCCGTACCCCTGCAGACGACGTTCCCTACCCTTTTTCGCTATAGGGGGCGACAATTATGCATCCTCTGATCAAATCAAATCAAATCAAATCAACTTATTGAACGCTAAGGCATTCACACTGTGGAATTCTACAGTAATATACTTAGGAAATTAAAGAAATTTGTTTAATCCACTACTGTTTCGGAGGATACCTCCATTTTCAGGTGTAAATATACGAGTACATATGTTTTAAACCTGAAGATGAAGGTATCCTTTAAATATTTTTTTATTAAATAGTGGATTAAACAAAGTTTTTCAATTTCTTAAGTATATCAAATCAAATAAGTTTATTTTCTCAAATACAAATATAGTTTAAGACATATATTGAGAACAGGTAAAATATAATAAATATATAATACCAGGAACGCATGAGAGATGGTTCGACATTAGGAATACAAGATACTCTCCAAAGTCAAGAGTGTTTTGGCCTCTGAACGTACTTTCACGAATAAGAAAGACGTCGATCTCCGAAGCGATCATGTTCAGCAGTTTAATTGCTCTCCCCACCGGCATCACCAGAGGCAGGTTGGTTCAGCATGCTGGGAGATAAAACAGTCTATGCTGACGCTGTAGAAGATAACCATCAGGAACATGAAGGTGGACAGCCTCCAAGATGACAGAATTCTCAAAGAATCCCCTGATAAGTCTGAAGAAATGGGTAAATGTGCACCCAACCCTCCTTATTGAAAGGTTGGAAGAGGAATTAGTCTGCTGAACGTGGTCTCTTCGGAGATCGACGTCTTTCATATTAGTGAAGGTACGTTCAGGGGACAAATACTCTTGACATTAGAAAGTATCTTGTCTCCTTAATGTCGAACCATCTCTAATGCGTTCCTGGTATTATGTTGTATTTTTATAATATTTTACCTGTGCTCAATAGATGCTTTGAACATTTGCTGTTTGTAATGTCTTTTGAGTTAATAAACTGATTTGATTTGATTTGATTTGGTGTGATTTGATTTGATTCATCTGCAAACTATTGATCCCCAGCATGCCCAAAGAAATGCAGCAGTATAAAGCCACGGATAGCTACCAAACTCCCTCATGTCATGCTTATTTTAGCTCTAAACAAAACTTTACAATACTTCAGCATTATTTTCCTCTTTTATTGTAAATAGAGTGCAGTTTAAAAGCTAACAATAAGTGATATTCAAATGAATTCTGAGTTCGCTACGCAAATTTGACCTTTCATTACTTAAGCCCAGCTTAGACGTATATTTATCTCAATAAGCTAAAGGTCAGTATTTCAGAATTCGCTTCCGACAGCTGCTAACAGCAATATGACGAAGAAGTATGATAATATTCAGGTAGTTTTGATTAAGAGATTTTTTTAAATAATGCATATGGCATTGGTGTGTAAACACTCACTTTGGAATAAAGTTTTAAAATGTTGCTTTCGACAGGATGCAATTACGTTATTGAACATTACGAGCTTAATTTATTTTTAGAATATCCTGGAATATGTACAATCACAAAGCAACGTGGAAGTGATGAAGGAATTTAAGTAAGTAAACACCGTACTTGGTTTCCCGCACAAAATTTATAATATATTTTAATTATATATAATAAAAGAAAAATAAAAATACAATTGTGGTACATAATAAAAAGTTTTTTAATTTAACAGTGTTATAATGTTTAAGTATCATAGTTTTTGGGCCAAAACAATGGACTATTTAATTAATTATTATATACTCGTTATTATACAAAAGAACGCTGGTCATTACAATGGTGCCAAGTATTCAAAAAGTCAAAAATGTGTTTTTGATGCTAATTGGTCTTAAACATAAAGGCTAACTGTCCAAAAGTACGTAATAATTGAATAATGTAGTGTAGTTCAAACATCATCCTAAAGATGCCACCCGTGGTATATGACATTTGGAACAAAACAGTTTTTGCTTATTTTCTCTACTTTATGTTTTAACCATTTGGCACCTTTGTAATAACCAGCCTTCTTCTTCTTTCGGTGCCGTGTCAGGTCCCCCCAACGTTGGCGATCACTGCAGCAAACGCATCTCTATCCTGCACTTCTTAGAACAGGTTCTGAACTCATGTTATTCCTGTCCACTCTTTAATGCTCCGCAGCCAGGACAGCTGGCTTCTACCAACTCTCCGACGCCTCTTTATCCATTAATATCAGTCGAAGGAGGTGGTATTTTTCTCCCCTTAGCACATGACCCGAATATGAGACCTTTCTAATTTTCACACTTGACAACAGCTCTATATTGGCTCTGACTCTACTGACTCTACTGACTGACCCTATCAGTCCACAGTATACGGAGCATTCTGCGGTATATCCACATCTCGAACGCTTCCAACCTGGTCATTACATTCACTTTCAGAGTCCAGGTTTCGCAGCCATATTGCAAAAGAATGTTCACATTTTATTAAATGCAGCTCGTGCAATTTCATTTCTGAATTTTATTTCAATATCCGGGTCAATTGCTTTAGTGATAATGCTGCCAGGGTATTTAAATTGATCGACCATTTCAACATTCAGTTGCAGAGTGGACGAAGAATAGTTAAATCGCCCAAATGTCATCCATTTGGTCTTCTTAACGTTGATGTTCAAGCTCAGATCCTCTCCTGCTATATCAATTTTATTTAGGAGTTCTTGATCGGGTATACTATCAGCTAAAATAACTGTGTCATCAGCATACCTGATGTTATTAACAATAACCCCATTAACTTTCACTCCCAGGCTGGAGTTTTCAAGACATTGGAAGACTTGATTGGAATACAAGTTAAACAATAGAGGTGACAAAATGTAGCCTTGTCAAACTCCTCTGCGTGTAGCTATTTCGTCTGTACTCTCATTTCCATGTCTTATCTCCGCAGTTTGATACCAATAGAAATTCTTAATAAAGTTTTGGTCCTTAGAATCAATATTGCAGGCCTTGAGCATTTTCATTAGTTCTGTGTGTCAGAATAAATGCGGTAGAGATGAGGTCCCTAAGACGTATGTGTAGTAGAACGATATACGACAAATGCTGATATAAGAAAGGAATGTAGAGCGTAAGAAGGTATTATGAACAAAATTATGAAAGGATCGCTGCGATGGTTCGGACATATGGAACGTATGGACGGAGAAAGAATGGTTAAGAAAGTATACTTTGATTATGTAAATGGAGTACGGAGTCGAGGCAGACCGAGGAAAACATGGCATGACTAAATTAATAAAATTTTAAAGGTTGGTCATGTTAGAAGTCGGAGGAATCAACGTGCGTGTATGACTCGTTGTATGAATGTGGAGGAAGCTAGAGAGGTTTGCCAGGGTAGAGTAGTGTGGCGGTCCATTCTCTCTGCCTACCCCTACGGGGAAACGGCGTGATGGTTTGTTGTTGTACAAATAAACGCTGGACATTATAAAGGTGCCAAGTGTATAAAAAGTCAAAAATGAGTGTTTGAAGCCAATTGGTCTTAAGCATAAAGGCTAATAACTGCCCAAAAGTGCGTAATGATAAATTGAAGTCAAAAATGAGTGTTTGAAGCCAATTGGTCTTAAGCATAAAGGCTAATAACTGGCCAAAAGTGCGTAATGATTGAATAATATAGTGTAGTTCAAACGTCACCCTAAAGATACCACCCGTGGTACATGACATTTGGAACAAAAAACAGTTTTTTGCTTATTTTCTCTGCTTTATGTTTAAAGCACTTAGCACATCTGTAGTAAACAGCCTTCAATTGTCTAAAATGTGGATTGTATAAATGTCTAAAATATGGATTATACAAATGTCTAAAATGTATGATGTATCAGCTAGTTCCCAGTTATATCGGAACGGCGAGAGTGCAGACCCATTTATTGTCATCAGCGGGTGTTATTTTGTGTTTTCCTCACATATCGTTGAATCGTCAAGAGACAACGACTGGGGCAGCCAGGGACTGGATGCAGAAGCGTCGGACACGTTTTTTGTTCCACCGATAGGTTTTTCACTTCATCATTTGCGCGATTTAATAGCTTTTTGTTTCAATCAGTTCGCCGCCTCGCCGGCCGCCCGTGGCGAGGGTTCCTAGGAAAAAACATGACTTACAGATATGATCCTCGGAGGTAAACAACAATAAGTCCAAAATCGGCTCTTAATCGGAGAATTATTTACCCCCCAGCGTAATTTTTTTCATCAATTTCAACAAATTAAATGCTGGCATAGCTGTTAAATAATCAATTATTCTTCTTCTTCAACTGCCCTGTCGGGTCCCCCAAACCAATTATTTACAGCTTCGAAGAGATGGGCATCTCATAACCCATTACTTTAAATTAATCAGGGGATATTTCGAGAACTCGGCCGTGCTAGAGGGTGTTGGTCTTTTTGTCCCTGATAAATTTCTCCGACAGCGACAGCACAGATTGTTTTACCAATCGGCCACCAGAACCAATCTGCCTCTGGTAACACCGGTGGGAAGAGCAATTAGTCTGCTGAATGCGGTCTCCTCGGAGATCGACGTCTTTTATATTAGTGAAGGTACGTTCAGGGGACAAATACTCTTGACTTTAGAGAGTATGTTGTCTTCCTAATGTCGAACCATCTCTAATGCGTTCCTGGTACTTTGTTGTATTTTTATAATATTTTACCTGTACTCAATAGATGCCTTAAACATTTTCCTGTTTGTAATGTCTTTTGAGTTAATAAACTGATTTGATTTGAAACCTTGGCGATCACCTCGGCGAACCTGTCCCTGCCATGCGCTGTTCCTCCACACTTCGGATGCCGGTCCACTCCCTCACGTTTCGCAGCCAGGACATTTGTCTCCTTCCGGGCCCTCGGCGTCCCTCAATTTTCCCCTCCAATATCAGTTGGAGAAGGTGGTACTTTTTCCCACGCAGTATATGACCCAGATGTGAGATCTTTGAAATAATCAATTGATACTATCTTATAGAGATACTATCTTTGGACGTGGACTTGGATTTTCTGGCATTCAGATGTTTAGCTCTAATTGATCTTCATCTTTTGTCTGTTGAAAACGTTGCTGGAATTATGATTTGGTAGTTGTTTTATGTGGGGGCTAGATGTGTGATCTGAAATGCCCCCCCAAAAGAGAGCAATGGAGGATTATTGGTCTATGCTATCTATGCTGCTATGTCTATATGGAAGAGAAGAGGAGCAGTGCCTGGATGGAGTTATGGTGTGATATAGCATCCTACGTGAGACATTTTGTTTAACAGAAGTATTTTAGTCTCGAGGGGAATATTTTTTTTTTCAGTTCATTCAGTTTTTACAGCAAGATCAGAATTTATAAAACATGCGTGCGACCTATCATGACGTACGCTGTAGAGACGCGGGCAGATACTGTGCGAACCAAGGGACTACTAAGAACTTCGGAGATGAAGGTCCTAAGATCAATTACTGGAAAAACTCTCCGAGATCGTGTCCGCGACGAAGACATAAGAAAATCTTGCGAAATAGAGGATATCGTTCAGTGGAGTAGATCCAGAAGAAGATACTGGAGGGAGCATGTAGCCCGAATGGATGGTGACAGACTTGCATATACAGCCGCTTATGAAATCCCCTCCGGACACCGCCCACCTGGAAGACCGCCTAAGAGATGGAACATGATTTCTGTGTCACATATCGTCAGATCTATTAAAAGAAGAAGAAGATTCTGTTTTTAAACATCGTATTGATGAAATTTCAAAAATATTCAGCTAGCGTATTTTACCTCCAATGCGCAGTCATCTGACGAATATCGACACCGTCCGCGTGATATGTATCTCGGGATTAGTGTCAAATGTAAAGCCGCCGCTTTGTTTCTGGAGTATTATTTAAGAATCATAACACGAGCCGAACCAAATTATTAGGGATACAAGTGTTACTTTGAACACTTCTGGTGGCGTTTTAAATGCCTATTTTATTCAACTATTTTATAAATACCCTCAAAAGGAGACTAGATAAGTGTAGTTACAATATTCGTTCGGTTATAAACTCAAAATTTATGTATATATGTATAATTATGTATTAATAATTATACATACGGTTATATCCTTTAAAACGGTGGATACGTGGAGTAATAAATTATACGTATTAAATTATTTCTGTTTTTCTTTTTTATATATGCTTTGTATATTTCTTCTTCTTGAACTTGAAGAACTAATTAACCAGGAAACAGTAGTGAGATTCTGTAAGTCTCAACGCCTACGGTGGGCTGACCATGTGGAAAGAATGCCAGAAGGTAGAACACCACAAAATATATCCAGATGAAAAGCAAAAAGAGACCAAGGGCAGACCGAGGAAAAGATGGGCGGATTGCGTGGAACAAGATTGGGAGAAAATGGAAGGAGCTGGGGAATGGGGATGGCCAGATACAGAAGTCAGTGGAGGACCGTTGTGGAGGAGGCCAAATCCCACACCGGGATGTAGCGCCGAGAAATGAATGAATGAATATTTCTTCTTCTTCAAGTGCCCTGTCGGGTCCCCCCAACGTTGGCAATCACCTCGGCGAACCTATCCCTGTCCTGCGCCGCTCATAACAGCTCCTCCACACTTCAGATGCCAACTCTAGCTCGCCGCAGGACTTCGGTATTGGTAACCATGTCTGTCCAGGGAGTTCTGAGCATTCGTATATACAACACTTATATTTAAAAAATTAAATTACATATTATATTTTTATTTTTTATTTTTTTATATACTACACTATTAAAATTATACACTATACATTTTTCGGACAACCAGTCCTTGTTTAGTGATACATATCATAAATATATATATTTAAATATGGATTACGAGTTCAAGAAACCATAAATAAGCAATTCTCTAACAGACAGACATTTGATAATGCCTTAGAAAGGCGAAACATATCATTCCCATAAACGATATTAAAGTTTCTAGAAAACAGACGTTTTCAGCCATATAAATTAAGAAATATTTTTAATTCACAAAAAAAATATTTCTGTTAATGCTATATTATAAGTATTTTTTATAATGATGAGGTTTCTTTTAATCTGCTTTTATTTAGATCAACAGAGATTGATGTGAGGAAATACCGATGTTGCGATGAAGTTATGCGTCGTGTTTTGTATTAAAAAAAAATGTTTCATTTGATTTGCCCTCGAATGTGCCAGAGGAAGAGACGAGAGGGCACAATGAGCATCCTTCGGAACGGGCCGCGCATTCGGACATTGATGAAATGTTATTAATTGCGATGATATATTCCGCATTTTGACCAATGTTCTATTCCCTGGCCACCCAAGATCACCGTGCATTGAGCGTACGTATGGTGTTCAAAAACTATTATACAATTAATATATTTTCATTCTATATTCTCCATTACTTGGTGTTGCGGATTCATCGAACAATGTTTATTTCTTTATAAACAACACTTATTTTATTAAAAAATAAAATTTAAATACAAGCATGTTTCGGACGCAGAAGACTTTCATCACTGTTTTGTGTGTTTTTGTATATGTTATACAAAATAAATATTTAAACATTTTTTATAACGTATTTAAACAAAATAAAATAAATAGTCCATTGTTTTGCCCAAACACTTCCATACTCCACATTAAACAATTAATACGAATGAAAACGTCAGTTTTCTAGAAGTTTTATTATATTTTATGGGAATGACATGATTCGCCCTTCTAAGGCATTATTAAAACATTTGATAATACCTCAGAAAGGTGAAATATGTCATTTCCATAAAATATAATACATAAAACTTCTAGAAAACTGACGTTTTCATTCGTGTTAACTACGATACTTCAACATTATTAACTGTTAAAATATAAAACGCTGTTTATGGTATCAAATATAATTTTATTTTTTCGCGACAGCTGTTTCGTCAACCGATATTGTCATCATCAGATGTTACAGTAAATTTTTCATCTGTTAAAATTAATTTCTTCTATATACGTATAACATCTGTCAGATCATGTAAACAACAACAATTTTTTAATATTTTTATAAATATGTATCTTTACTGAAGAAGGACTGTTTGTCCAAAACATGTACACATAATTTAATTTTTTATTATCAGTGTTGTATATACAAAGTGTATAAAAAAGAAAAATAGAGTTAAAATTCATTTTCGTGATTTTTCGTTAATTTAGTTTCAAAAGCATTGGTAAATAGTTAATACTCAGTGAGAACTCTGCGTTTAGAGTGGATACTTTTATGACCTCCAAAATAATATAATATTTCACACAAGGTGAACTCCGCCAAACACCCCCTAACTAATCGAAGACTCCTAATGGTTTCCCCGTAAGGTGATCCGATACTAATGGGGTTATATTTGTTAGGACAAAAGGCGTAATGGGACCGATGAGTTTTAGGAGTAATTTTTCATATCTCCGCACAGATGATGTCTCGGTGGTCCGATCAATAGAATCCCTCCTTGTATCCCCCCGTGGTATGCTGCGGATCAATAGAAACGAACTATACGAAGTATTATGATTGATTCACTCCGCAATTAGTTAGATATGATTCATCTCATTAAGATCCCACAGTTAAAGAGTGTTAAATGATCTAGCGATACGAATGATACGAATTTAATCAAAGGATACTAACGCTTTGCGATATTTACGAAAGATTAGAGCCACTACTCGGAACAATCAATCGAAAAAGCGAAAGGTGCGGTATCCAAGCTGACAGGTTCGTTCCTCGTTTGAAATAAGAAAAAAGAAACACATAAGGGTTCCCACCACATACCCGAGGCTGTTATAGGGCGCAGCGGCACCCTTTCGTCAGCCTCGCTCGTACACTTTCTAGGCCTGTCCCCGTGCATCCGGGACATACATTTAATTTACGCAAACACAATGGGATGCCAGGCCACATTTACTCTACTTTGTATTTCCTTCTGTGTCCCGCACTTCCACATGTAAACTTCTATTTATTTAAAAATATAGAAATAATAACAATCTTACAAAATAGAGTCTTACCACCTAGTTTTAAAATAATACACACTTAGAACTATTCACATGGGGCAAGGCGGGACACAGAATGAGGGGAGGAGGAGGAATGTGGGGATCTGGGGTGGAGCAAAGTAGAGAGGGTCAGCAAGGTTAGAGTAGAGGGAAGGGGAAAAAATATGATGTATACGAGTAAATAATTTAAAAACAATAACAGTATAAAATTAAAGTGCATTGGGCAATCCACGCCCCACCTCGTGAGAAATCATTGCTGTTTTTTTTAACTCTGAAAATCACTCCGATCCGGTATTTACTTCCAATTTTGTCTTTATTTCGACAGTGACCGGTTTCGCCAGGCTCGCTGGCATTGACAGACAGATGCCAGCGGGTCTGGCGAAACCGGAAGATGTCAAAATAATGACAAAAGTGGTAGTAGTTAAAAAAACATCGTTTTATTAAATGATTATTTAAAATGAACTTCCATCTAGAAGTTTTAGTTTCGTTTTCTAAAAGTTTTATTAAAATTTATGTGAATGACTTTTTGATGGTTTTATCAAATATTTGATAATGCCTTAGGCATTCACATAAATTATAATAAAACTTCTTGAAAACAGACGTTTTCATTTGTATTATTTATTTAGTATGGAGTTTTACATCATTGTTTAAGAAACAATCAACAGAAATGAAGTTAAATTTTCATAAAAATAATTATTTTCAAAAATTCCATCGACTGTTTCATACAAACATAACTATTTGTAAATAATGATAATTTCGTTAATTCACTGTTTTTGTGACTATATTGTTCATAACACTTTCATTCGCATTGCATTCACTTTTTCTATTTTCATTCGAGACAAAATAAAATTCGGGGTAGTCTGGAAATTACTTATATAAATATTATAGTAACCTTGAAGAAAGACAGATGAGATGGTACGGGCATATTAAACGGAGACCACCAGACAACCATCAACCATCCAGAGGAAGACCTAGGAACACGTGGATAATTCAGTGCAATTGGGTCTTGCAGAGAAATGGCTTGAGTGAAGGCGATACTCAGAACCGTAAGAAGTACAACCTGAGATAGAGAAGAGCCGACCCCAACAGTCAACACAGACAATGAGTTGGGATAGCGCCAGGAAGAAGAAGAAGAAGAAGACTGTCATTCATTCTACGTATTTATTCTACTTTCATCAATCTTTTGCCAGTTTCATACATAAAGGGTCGGTACAAAAACACCACGATGTACGACAAAATCTCAAATGCTGATATTAGAAAGGAATGTAGAGCGAAAGAAGGTATTATGAATAAAATTATGAAAGGATCGCTTCGTTGGTTCGGACATATGGAGCGCATGGGTGAAGAAAGAATGGTTAAAAAAGTATACATTAACGATGTAAATGGAGTACGGTGTCGATGTATATCGAGGAAAACATGGCATGACCATATTAATCGAATTTTAAAGGTTGGTCATGTTAGAAGCCGGAAGAATCGACGTGCGTGTATGACTCGCTGTGTAAATGTGGAGGAATCTAGAGAGGTGTGTCAGGATAGAGTAGTGTGGCGATCCATTCTCTCTGCCTACCCCTGCGGAGAAACGGCGTGATGGTTTGTTGTTATTGTTGTTGTTGTACATAAACTCCGTGGTGCATTGCCATTATATATTTGTTTATATACCTTTTAAATTTCGATATTTCGTAATGAACTCTTTCGGCCAATTATAATAAATTGTAATCAAAATTTTATTTCATTAACAAACCGAAGTTATATTTTTCCACCGTGTAAAATGCTTCAAGTTTATTGAATTATCATTTGACTAGTGATCACTTGGAAAAATGTATAATAAATGTACGTAAGGATATTTTTAAACTTTTTTGAATTATAATTGTAAAGTGTGAATAGCACGAGTCATCTGTAAAACATTTGACCTAAAATAACCTTTTGTTACCGATAGCTGTACTTAAAAAAACCAAGAGTGGTTTCCTCTTAGATTTCTTATTAATAATTAATTGTGAATGATGTGATCTTAAGTAATTGTTAATTTTATTAAATATATATTTTTAATAATGTTTACGTTTCATAAATTTATAAGTCGTACATTTTTACGAGAGGTATTTCCATCATAAAATATATAGGCAAAAACCGAATGCCATCAAGAATATTTTGATGTTATATACACAATACGAGAATATTTTGAAAACAAGAGAGCGAGAGAGAAATATTGTTGAGAATTTTGTTCTTCTGGTTCTGAATCAAATTTTGCATATTGTTCTGATTATTGTTGTATGACAGAAGTATAGAAAACAAAAAAAAACAATTTGGTATTTATTTTCTTCTTCTTTCCTATGGCCATACAACTCTTGAAGAGTTTTAGCCTCCTTGATGATTTTCCGCCAAGCTCCTCGATCCTGCGCTTTTTGCTCTCAGCAGTCCGATTCGCCCAACCTACCCACGGTACCAGAAGATAAAGAATTTTAAGTAGATTTTTCAATTGTCTAGATTTGGATTGTTATTAAATGCAAAATGACGCAAATAAATTATGGAATTTTATTTTTCATTTGGAGATTTTAATTAATTATTTAATATTTTCTCTTTTCTAGGTCCTCTTCTTCAAGCAAGATCTGAATATTTTTCTCTCGCTGATAGTGTGTGGTAAGCATTGATGTATTTAATTAATTTTCAACGTTTTTAACAAAATCTTTCCAAGTAGGGAAATTAACTCTCCAGTTACGTGGCATTATATATCTACCTAAAATATACAAAGTAGCCAGTTTTATTACCATTTTGAACTGTTACCTTTAAAACAGATAATCTTTTACTTTCAAGATTTCCATCCTTTCGCACTTCAATTATTAACTTCGTCTTCTTCGTATTCGGCCGTTAACGCCAGCTTCTAAACACACGCATTTTTCATTGTTCGGATACATGACGCATAGTCTGTAGCGATTCTATTTCTAAGTAACTAAAAAAATATATACTTTTATTGACGGTTAGCATTTCCACTGGAATTTCATTTTAACAAACAATATTTTTTAAATAAAGTGGATATTAACAGTGTTACAATTTTACCTTCAAAATTATTATAATTAACTCTGTTGGCGTGGAATAGCCTCCACGTTAGTTTTAAGTATGAGGATAGTGACGTTAAATTTAAGAAACTTCTAAAGACTGCACTGTTCGGTCAGTCATTTCTTAGTGGGCCCTTGGAGTAATTGATTATACAAAACGGCGCACTTAAAATACAAGTCATCAGAATAATAATAATAATAATATAAATTTAAGTTATTCAAATGTGAATCCAAACAAGAAGTAATGAGGGATATCAAAGAAATATTTTACTTTCTTTTACAAAGCTGCACGAGAAAGTAATATTATAATGTGTAAAATGTTAGGTGAGACGATCCGATGGTGGCCAACGTGCAAAAACATTTTATTGTTGTCAATGCCTAAAATGCGATTCCCAAAACGGTTGTCTGGGTAATTTGTTATTTTGGCTGTCACTCAAGAGTGATCTGATAAAAGATATCGACAGTCATAGATTTTCATCAAATGTGATAATGCAATATTAGCTACGATTCGTTTATTAATTTATTCATTACTTGGGTACATAAAAGTAACATTTTATTAGGTACTTCCTTACTCGTAAAACATTCCAAAAGCAGACACCTCTCTAGTACCTACCCTTCTGTTCAAAATTACAGAACGAATTAATGGGTCCATCTTTTCTCACTCTAATAAAACACGAACCTAACCCTTAATTAGTATGGTTCGCTTGGCCGCTAGGGGTCAAACTCGCCTATCGTAATATTTTAATCTTCAATACCTCACCGCTAAAATTGTTA
Organism: Lepidostoma basale; assembly: GCA_022606425.2. Lineage (NCBI taxonomy): Eukaryota > Metazoa > Arthropoda > Insecta > Trichoptera > Lepidostomatidae > Lepidostoma > Lepidostoma basale. The sequence continues at coordinate 736,152 of JAHDVF020001491.1, forward strand.
ATACGTTAGATTGATTATCGGGTGGATGTGAAAACACAACTTTATTAGATTCACAACTCAATCAAAAGTGTCCAGCATCCAAGAAGGATTCAAGCTAATATCTTCCTTGTTGATTCGTGCGTTGCGGACTAAATTTGTTTGATTTGTTTTTATCGCCTTATATCTTTTGCATATTTGAGGTTAGATGCAGCTAATGTTATATCTTATTTTAATATCAAAGGCGTAAAACAACTTAATGTGTTACGATAGTAATATTTATTTTTAAATGCATTCATTACTTGGGTCTATAAAATATATTATTTTCCTTGAAATAAATATTTTATAGATATTTTTCTACATCGTTTTCCGATTATCCATTAGCCAGTAAAAATTATTCGCAAATTCAACCCATATAAGGCGTTAACCCTGTGGAAATCCATAATGATGATTTTATGAATTAACACACTGTTTAATCCACTTTTTAGATGGATGCAAAAAATGGAACTTAAAAAATGGAAAAACAGTGCTTTAATTCATAAGAAAATTCAAACATCTATCGCCTCTTTGCAAGAATAACGTGTTATCTTGAAAAATTGAAAAAATTAAAAATGGAACAAGATACCCGTCTGAAAGAGACAACGTGACAACACAATATACCACTGTTGTGTTGTCTTTTTCCCTCATAAATTCTCTGTTTTTTTACATTGAATAAAACCATGTATTTGTAGAAAATAATGTTGAACACGGCGGATTTGATTTTTGAAATGTCACGTTATTCTTGCAAAGAGGCGATACGTCTTCTTCTTCTTCTCCAGCCTGCTGTGGCCATCCATTCCTGGACGTAGGCCTCCTCTCGTATTTTTCACTCCCCTCTATCCTCATCCAGGTCATTCCTGCACTCTTCTGGATATCGTCGCGCCAACTCAACTCTGGGCGCCAACTCCACGCTTTTCCGTTCTCGGGCACCAGCACAGCAGTACATCTTTATACATATAATTATTCGGTACGATCGTATGTAGTTGAACTCCTTAGTATTGCTGTAGTTGATTAACCTGAGAATAATTCATAGTTATGTTTGTTTGCCGTAGATGGCGCTGATGTCGAATTCTGTGTTTAAGCATGCGTAAACCACTTGCGTTGTAGCGTGGCGTAGATTTAAAATTCCATATATGGCATATATAACAATTTCGTGTGTGTTGAGTATATAGTTTATCATTTGGTATATAGTTTATCGAAAATACGAATATCGAAAAAACGTTTGCTGAACCAGCCGATAGCAATTCGGGCAGGACCACATCTGTTGGGTCCGCTAGTAATATTATATAATTAAATAATCAAAGTTATGTCAAGGATGTTATGGGAGATGCCGATTGGAGGCGATGAGGTTTGCAACCCATCACACCGCGTCTCCTGCGGAGGCGAAATGAGAAGGATGGAGTGCCGCATCGGTTTAAGTGTTACAGTCAATTCTTTTTGACTACCCCTTCGGGGAGACGGCGTGATGGTAAGTTAGTTAGTTATGCCTAGGATTGAGATTACATCATCGATTGCTTTGAAAAAGTAATTATTTTTTAAAGAGAGAGAGAGAAAATAATCAATGGCGGTACTCCCATAGAAGCCCAGTAGCTCGGCTTGCGTAAGAAATTTTGAATCAAAACCTCTTCTAGCTAACAGAGGTTCAAGTCTTGTGGCTATTCCTCTTACGTCTGATGGGAATATTGTTGAAAGGTGATTTGGTGGGATGTTGGTTTATGCGGGGGCATAATTATTTATATTTGGGGGTTTCGATTAAAAATTTCTTACGCAAGCCGGACTTCTGGGATTCTATGGGATTACCGCCACTGAAAATAATGTATTTTTAATCAATCTGGTGGTTTTTCTTGTCGATTCTTAATGAATAAAATCACATTTTTTACACTTACGGGTTTATTTTTCTCGACATGTTTCGAAGGCTTTACACCTTCATTATCGGGAGAACGATGTTAACTGAGATTTTAGAAATGGCTTTATCAAATAATATTTAATTATCGGTAGATTAACGAATATAAATATTCGTTTTTTTAAAAGCTCCTCGAATAAACTGAATCTGGAGCGACACAATACATGTGTATTCACGCCTACTTACATAAATCATAACTTTATGAAAACACCTGTTCTGACGTACAGAAGTGATGAGCGGTCAGCTTCCGGCCGACGAGAGGAAGGCGCTGGGTGGGGGGGTGAACTTCCGGTGTGGCGGAGCAACATGGCGGAACGGTCCAGCCCCCTTCCCCGCAGGCCGCCACGTGGTCGAGATTCGTTTCCGCTTCCGGGACTGACGGACGGACAGGAGTCTGGCGGTGGCAATGACACGATGTAATTATTGCGTCAATCTAATTATTATTATCATATAAATGTCCGCCCTAACTTAAATCCACCATTTCCATGAGATACTTAAAATCTCAACGAATTCGTATTTTAGAAAGGTCTTGAAGATTATCTGTGGTATTCATCCAAGTTTGATACATTATATTGGATGGACCAGGAATTAAACCATTATTTTGTAGTGTCACATTAATTATTTTTTTAACATTTGAATGTATACAAATACTTGTATTTTGAATGTATCCAAATACTTGTAGACGAATACTGGATTTTACCCATTGCGGGTTATCATTTTAAAGATTAATTGAATCTCAATATAGACGAAGATGTGGTGTTACATTGTAGCATATATATATAGATTAGATATAGATTACAATATGTTTAGATTTTCATGGTTGGTAGAAATAAGTTTATGGGATCTTGTTTTTTTTTCCTTCTTATTCTTCCCCCTATTTCCATCCACTCCTGGACAAAGGCCTCCTTCGTTCGCTTCCACGCCAACAGTGTCTTGTCCTCTTGACTCCATCCAGATTATTCCGACATGTCTGTTCAGGTCATCCTTCCGCCGTAGTTGCGGTCGCCCTGCACTTCTCTTTACCGTCCACGGTCTCCAAGTTAGTAGTATTTTTGTCAATTTTTCGTCCGAACTTCTGCCTACGTGACATGCCCATTGACACTTTCGAGTCGCTACCCGGTGGATGATGTCAGAGATCTTTGTTTTTTCTCTCACCGTATTTTTTCTGACTCTGTCTCTTAGCCTTATTCCTAACATGGCTCTTTCCATGGTTCTTGGGTCACTCGTAGTTTCTCAGCACTTTAATTGGACAATGTAACAGTTTCAAGACCATTATTAGCAACTGGCAGCACACTTGTTAATAACGAGTTATTAAGTACCCTGAATATGGAGACTGCACAGACTTCGAAACGTAGGTCAAGATTGATAAGTTACACGAATATACCCAAGATCTTAAAAAATAGGTATATTTTATTTTTTCGTGTATTCACTTTGCAGCCACCACAAGCATTCACTTTGTGGTAAGACATTTAAATTGTTTTATTATTATTTGTATTTCAAATAAAAGTGAAAGTACAAGTAAATCTCTGTTGTTGTTCTGTTATTACGAAGCCCTGAGGAAGCTTTGGTACGAGCGAAACTAGTCGGCAATTAAAATAACCGCATAGTGGTGAAAAACAAAATGCAATGTTTTTATTTTATTTTATTTTAAATACAAATAATAAAAAATATAGATATTTTATTTATTCATATATTTAATCACCTTAAAAATATTCTGGAAATATCGTTTTAATAATTGTCGTATTACATTATCCCACCATAAAAAAAATACAAAATAAATTCCTTAAACCATGCACAATCATAATATTAGAACCACAGTATGTGGCATAGGTAAATATGTTTATAGATTACAATATTATGCACGTTATCGATGGAAATTATAAAAGACATGCACTGTAATAATATTCGTAATAAAATTAATCGAACCCTAAACGATTGGCCGGCCGCATAAAAACGTTGTTTGGAAAGACCGCCATTAAATAAAACACCTAAATCTGCCTTATTAACAAAAATTACGACCAATTTATACTATATTACCAGATGAAATAATTTCATTGCAGTGCCACCACAGCGCCGCCTCGAGTCTTTTATTATTTTTATTTGTGTTCAATCCAGACAATCAATTCAATATCGGATTAATTATTTGCGACATGAAATATCATATTTGCTGAGACCGAGGAAAGCCTCTTTCCCGGTGTGCCATGGGAAGAACCATGCTCAGAATAAAGGTCCATTTACACTGGACAGTGACCGTAACGTCACCAACGTAGCCTTGAATCTCACCGACTCGTTATCTCAAACGCTATAATAAAATGGCTGTCGGGAGAGCTGAAAAGTTTCAGTTTTACGTCTGCGCATCTCTTATCATAGCGTGAGATTCAAGGCTACTTCGTTACTATCCCGTTACGGTCACAGTCCAGTGCAAATGGACATTAACCTTGAGGATACAGAATTCAAAACGAATTTATTTAACAATAAACCAAGGTAACTTAGCTAGCTCTGAGGATAGGCGGGCTGAAGTGGCGGCAAGCTGGCCGCATTTGTCGGAGGACCAATGGCCGATGGAGGAGACAGGTTCTGGAGTGGAGACCACGAACAGGATTCCATATTAGAGTGGCGATGGATAGGGAGCCATGGCGTACTTTGAGAGAAGCTTACGTTCACCAGTGGATGACAGACGTCTGATAAGTAGAGGGAAGCCCCTAGTCACTTTTAAACGTATTCCTTCTTGCTAGTCAAAAATACAACATGACTACATCAGTAGCAAATACTAAATGTGTGGTATTCTCTTGAGTTCCGGTGGGTGAAGCATGTCTGTAGAAGGCGTTTCAGCGAAACAGGTGAAAAATTCAATTTCTGTACTTGTGAGGGCAAATGGATCTACCATGTGTAATAATGGATCAAATGAATAAGGCTTGTGGTCTTCTTACTATCTTTAAAAAACTCAATATGTAAAAACCCTGAAATGAAGATCAGCAACAAGAATCTATAAAACTAGTGTGCAACCTAAAACATGAGATAAAATGCAGGGTGGACACTACATCTACAAAAAACGCGCTGAGAATGTCAACAATGAAAACACCTAGAATCATGTTAAGCAAAATACTGCACGACCAAATTATAAATACGAAAATCAAGGAAATATGCGAGGTGTTGGTATCTTTAATTGGGGAAGGCAACGAAGAAGATATAGATATTGAAAGGAATGGAATCATACCATCATCAGCCGTCTGTTTTCCACTGCTGAATGGAGGCCTCTCCCAAAGCACGCCACCGTACCCTCTCCATTACTGCTCTCATTCATCTATGTCCAGCAATCCTCTTCAGATCGTCGATCCAGCGAGCACGGGACGTCGAACTCTGCGGAATCCTGTACACGGTCTCCACTCCAGAACCCGTCTCCCCCATCGGCCTTCGGTTCTCCGACAGATATGGCCAGCCCATCGCCACATCAGCCCGCCCATCCTCAGAGCCACCTCTTTATCAAGACTTTAGTATTGAGGCATTGTGGTATTTTAGAGATGAGGCGTAATTTTCCAAAGCCGTCCAACCCAACTGAATTCTTCGGTCGGCTTCTTTCTCGAAATTGTTTCTACCTAATTGAATGATTTGGCCAAGATATGTGTATTCTTGTACCACTTCAAGAGCTGACCCATCGACGGTTACTGGTTTCCGGATAATATGTTCATTACACATCTTGTCCAAATTCATCCCGAGATCCACTCGTCTGGATGCAGTATTCAGTTCATTAAGCATGCCTTCGAGTTCCCCCACAGTTTCCGCCAGAATGACAATGTCATCTCCTTAGCGAAGGTGGGAATCATGTAGCCTTTTTAAAACATTGTATTCCACGACCATCCCTAAAGTCACTCTCGGGCTAACCACGAAAAAAAGGGCCACAAATAATTCGCATAAGAATCATTCAGAAGACCACAGTGGCATCCCAAGAACCAGCAAAAATGTTACACTTAGCTGTAAACCAATCATCCCTAGGATTGAAACTGAAAAATATATAGATTTTTGTATTAGTGTTGCAAGAATTTTTCAAAGATAAAAATAAACTAGCGTCATCAACATATCCCAGTACTGCCCTGGATTCACCTGTTCCAATTTTATTTGAATTCGTTTTCCATTCGTTTGACATTTAGTGCTGTAAATAATATCGGGATGGCGCTGGCCGCCCGCGCAGTGTCACTGCTCGCTGATTGGTGCATATTTATTTATTTTCCGCGCATGCGCCGTAGACTTTACGTGTGCCGATAAAGAAAATCTATTATCTTTATTGGTACTCGATATTCTCTCAACGCTTGAGGCCAAATCGTAGAAATGACCAAAACAGCATTGTATTGACTTTATCCGAACAAGTATTGGGAGCAAAAGGTGTTGGATCCTAAAATGATAAAATGTTATACATTATTAAAGAGGTTTGGATTTTTAGTTAAATAGCGTTTACAGGTAATAAGTTTCTGATACATGAGCAAGTATTAAATATTAAACATCAAATCAGATACAACCATTCGCATTTCGGTGAGCTTTTCAACATTCATTCTTTACCATTTTTTTATGAATTATATTATAATAAAAAACTCTGTTAACACGAGTTTATTTCTCTATACATATTTCGAAGGTTTTACACCTTCATTGTCCGGAGAACGATATTTCGTTTATATTGTTCTGCCTATGAAGATTTAAAACCTTCGAAACATGTCGAGAAAAATAAACTCAAAAGTATAAAATGCAGTTTTTAATTATTAATTTTGTCTTGAACAATGATGTAAAACTCAACATTAAATAATTAATACGAATGAAAACGTCTGTTTTCCAGAAGTTTTATAATAAGTTTAGATAAACTTAGGGTGTTAACCTTGTGGAATTACCCTTCAAATCATGTCGAGAAAAATAAACTCAAAAGTAGAAAAAACAGTGTTTTAATTCAAAAAAAGTTTTATTATAGTTTATGGGAACAATTTTAATTGCCTTTCTAAGGTATTATTAAATGTCTGTCTATTAAAATGGCAAAACATGTCATTCACATAAACTACAATATATATTTTTTAGAAAACAGACGTATGGAAGTGAAGCATGGAACTGGCAAAAGAAGGATGAAAGTAGAATAAATGCAGTAGAAATGAGATCTCTAAGACGAATGTGAGGCAAATCTGTATATGATAGAGTGACAAATGCAAGTATAAGAAGTGAATGTGGTGCGAATGAAAGTGTTATGAACAAAATAAGGAAAGGTTCATTAAGATGGTTTGGACACATGGAAAGAATGAGTGAAGACAGAATGGTAAAGAAGGTATATGTAAACGGCATGAACGGAGCTAGAAATAGAGGAAGGCCGAGGAAAACGTGGCACGATCAAATCAATCAAATATTGAATGTCGGTCACGTGAGGAGTCGGAGAAATCGACGTGCGTGCATGACAAGATGTATGAATGTAAAGGAATCGAGAGAAGTATGTCAGGACAGAACAGTGTGGCGTTCCATTCTTTCTGCCTACCCCTCCGGGGAGACGGCGTGATGGTAAGTTAGTTAGTTAGTTTTCATTCGTATTAATTAGTTTTTTAATCGTAGCGGAATTCCACAATGTTTACGCCTTAAGTTAGTCAAAAATTATTACCATTATTTTATTTGTTTTGCAATACAATTTCGATAATATCCTAGTAAGGTGAAACACGCCAAAACGTTTTAACGAATTAAAAGCTCTGTAAAACATGGAACACAAAATATATAATATTTTTCGCATTCGCCTAACGGTCAAGAATCAACTTCGACCGCATTAAATTTAACATGTGGTTACTATTCGAGTATTCCGATCTTACGCAAACCCCAAAATGCATAATCATTTAACTTCCACCCTACTCACGTGTTCATAAATCTACCCCTAAATAGGATTTTCCCCGAATTCCAGCGGTCGCTAGAATTCTAACGAATCGTCGGGCGTTATAAATTTGGCACATTAGCCGTATAACGATAGCCGTTAAGCCGTTACTGAAACGGGATTCGTTATCGAACGGCGTTGTCCTCGGTGAGTTACGATTCAAACCGTTAATACACATTATATACTATTAGACATTTAGACACTTTCGACACTATGCATACATATTTTTTTCTGTTGATCACATAATCTAATATCACTATTTTTATATAAACATACACGTGTATATAAAACTATAATAAATACAACAACTACACGAATTTCAACAATAACTTCGTCAACTTCCGGTGCCCTGTCAGGTTCCCCCAACGTTGGCAATCACTGCAGCAAATGCATCTCTGTTCTGCGCCAATTGGAACAGGTTCTGGACTCTGGTCATCCCTGTCCAATATTTTATGTGCCGCAGCCAGGACGTCCCTCTACTATACCCATTAATATCAGTCAGAGGAAGTGGTACTTCTCTTCCTTCAGCACATGACCCAAATATGACACCTTTCTAACATTCACACTCGACAACAGCTCTCTATTGGCTCTGGCTCTCTGCAGTACGTCTGCATTACTGACCATATCGGTTCACGGTATATGGAGCATTCTGCGGAATATCCACATCTCAAACGTCTCCAATCGGTTCATTACATTCACTTTCAGAGTCCCAGAGACCGCCACATTTTATTCTATCTTGATAATTCTCTAGATACCTGCACATTCATACAGCGAGTCATACACGCACGTCGATTCTTCCGACTTTAAAGTTTGATTAATTTGCTCATGCCATGTTTTCCTCGATATTTCTTGATTCTGTACTCCATTCACATCGTTAACTTTTACTTTCTTAACTATTCTTTCTTCAACCATGGTTTCCATATGTCCAAACCAACACAGTAACCTTTTTTTTAATTTTGATCATAATACATTTTACCGCTCTACATTCCTACCTGATCACGCATACTTCTAAGAAATCTCACGTGTTCTGATCCCATCCTTCTTCTAAAAGTTTTATGCTTCTCTTCCATACATAAGGGTTAGAACCAGAACTCCATTTTGATCACTTACATTGAAAAATTCTGTTTAACTAACTAATCATCAGGCCGTCTCCCCGAAGGGGTAGGTAGAAAGAATAGACCGCCACACTTTTCATTCCTGGCATACTTTCTCAATATTCATATATCGTATCATGCGCATTTACAGCGTTCACATATAGATTTAAAACAGGTCTTAATACGCCCTTAACGTGAATACATCACAAAAACGGCGCTTTGAAAGTTAGCATATTATTATTATTATTATTATTATTATGCACGCACGTCGATTTCTCCGATTCCTCGCGTGGCCAACATTCAATATTGTGCATAATTGTGGTAAACTCGAAAAAATCAAAAAATTAAAATTAAAATTAAAATAAAAAGATGTTCTGCTTAATGCTTAATAAACATAAATCTCAATAGATGGCGTTAGTATGTAGATTATATATTGAGTAATCTTAAAAAGATTAACATATGTCATCAAAATCTTCATAGATGGCACATTGAAACTGACATGTGAAATCTGGCATAGGACTAGAACATATATACAACTTCCAAAAATTTGTCAGACATGGAAAGGTGGAATGGGGAATGTTGTAATTACATAAAGCGTGCGCTTAACCCAACCAATGACAGGTCATAAGTCCTGTAAACACCTTGATCAACCATATTCAGTTTCCAATTTGCATCTTCGTCTCTATTGAGATACAATTAAATCGAATAAATCAGTTTATCTCATTAAAACAATACATAACAGATGAAAAATGTCTGTCACGTAAATTTTTTACCAGACCAAGGGCAGTGTGAGAATCATACTGCACCTCGCAAGCTAGTACCTACCTGAAGAGAATAACTTACTTATTAGTGCATATTTCAAATTGTCGGATTATGAATCTGAGAACATGAATGAATCGTACGAATGTTTATAATTAACTGCCATAGGGGTTGCGAATCCTCCCCAACCGCAAGATCTCAACAAGATAATTGGCCATCAGCCGCGGAGGGGATGCTGTAATCTCCACACAATATCTCTCATTGTGGCCAACTCATATCATTACGCTAATTATCCACTTCAAACTGCATTCACGGATTCCGCTATCCAACGGCACAAAGCAAAAATGTAACAACAAAATTAAACGGTAGATCGGTGTTATTAATATTATTCTACATTATTTTTTACGCAGTGGTTATAGGTAGTTAGTTAGAATGGATTTGTAAAAGAAAGGGGTGTTGCCAAGGAAACATTGGCAGGTGAGTTAATGTTAGAAAGTATAGATATGATGTAAATAAATTGCTTGTTATATTTTTACTGTTTGCTTCCATACGTTATCGAGTTAAGGGTGGGGTAGATTAAAATTTGGTTTGGTTCATGTGGTGTTCCTGTAAATTTGGAGATATTTCGTGTATAAGTGAATTGTTTTTGTCAATTTAACTGATGCCGCACTTTATAATAGTTTTATCGTTTTTATAAAGAATTTTGACAGGTTTAAAAATAAATTTTCCATTTGTTCCAATGACAATTTGAATAATTTCTTCAATATTATTTTTAAGTTCTTGCTGGTTAAGTGCCTAATTACAGCTAATTTAAAAAAACGGTGGATACGTGTAACATAAATTAAATAAACGCAAAAGTCCGGATCATCCATGTCAACATGTGCAACATCGAAAAAAACATTATGTGTTATATTATTATACATTATGTGCTAAATTAAAAAAACAGTGGATTCGTGGAACATAAATTAAATAGTCAATATGTGCACCATCTAAAAAGAACATTTTGTGTTAAATTATTTTTATTTTGTTATTTTATTTTATATCATTGTATTTTATATTATTTGTTTTAGATTTATTTTGTGGGTGTTGGACGATCGAAGTGTGCGCGGGAGATGCCTATTAGTGGCGATGAGGTTCGCAACCCATCACACCGCGTCTCTCGCGGGGGCGAAAAGAGAAGGATGGAATGCCGCATCAGTTAAAGTGTGATAGTCCATTCTTTCTACCTACCCTTTCGGGGAGACGGCGTGATGGTTAGTTAGTTAGTTTAGTAATGAGTTTTAGAATTTAGTAATTAGGAACTCGATAAAATAACGTTAATCGGGGGTTGCGAAATATTGTTACTAAAGCTTCCCGCCCCGTGGTAACCCACCCCTAAAAACTGTTTAAATGAGTCTTGTTAGCGCTCCTAGTCGACTGCTGTAATGATCGTGTTCAGAAGAGCAGATACCTGATGATAATCAGCCTAATCTGACAGGTGAGTTTGATGGACGAGATATCTATTTCAAACGCGGTTTAAAATAACAATTGAAAACACCCCACAAGGTAGCTTATGCAAGAGTAGGCATTTTGAATATTGTACAATCCATAAATTAATTTGATAGGGAACGAAAATCATGCCCTGATATACAATACAATAAATAAATTGTGATTTTGTAAATAATTAATGAACATACACTTTTCAGGGCAGTTTAAGTTAATATAATAGTTATTATCAACAAATAATTAATAATTTTAGATAAACTTAACTGTGGAATTCCATAATGACGAATTTTTATTAATTAAAATACTGATTTTTCCACTTTTGATTTTATTTTTCTCGACATGTTTCGAAGGCTTTTACACCTTCATCATCGGGAGAACGATAAAACTATCATTCTCCCGATGGTGAAGGTGTAAGCCTTCGAAACATGTCGAGAAAAATAAACTCAAAAGTGGAGAAAACAGTATTTTAATTCATAAGTATTCACAAATAATTATTATACTCGTATGCATAATGTATGGAAGTGCAGCTCGGAGGTGGCAAAATAAGGATTAAAATAGGATTACTGCTATAGAAATGAGATCACTAAGAAGAATTTGTGTGAAACGACATACGTGTATGATAGAATACGGAACGGCGAAATAAAGAAGAAATGTGAGGTAGATGATTGCATCATAAATAAAATGAAATCATTAAAACAAAATGTTAAATATTATGATTCAATTTTATCTGGATGGGGGCAAGGAAGATGCCTCCAATGGTGGTGTAACTATAACTATACCACATAGAGTCCCTGGAAACGACACAAAGTCGAACAAACATTCCATCACAATGGCAAGAGAACATGAAAATGAAGATCTATGCTATTTTAGGGCCATCCCTACGAAGCTATAATAGGTTTCCATTGAAATAAAGAAGAAGAAGAAAAAATGGTGACTGTATTGTAACATATATGAGACGATTTGGATGCGGTTGATTGTTAAATGACGAAGCAATTAATGGTAATATTTGATTTATTGTTTCTTGAACAATGATGTAAAACTACATATGATATTTGATAATTCCTTAGACTCCAAATGATATTTGATAATGCCTTAGACAGGCAAAACATGTCATTCACATAAAATGTACTAAAACTTCTAGATAATCAAATGATTTTACTGATAACTCTTGATGGAAGTTCATTTTTAATAATAATTTAATAAAACGACGTTTTTTAACTACTTTCACTTTTGTCTTTATTTTGACAGCGACCGGTTTCGCCAGGCTCGCTGGCATCGACAGACTGGTGACACTATTGCAAACCGAGTTCTTTATATACATACAGATCAGGGGTGGTAAACATGATTATATATAAAAAAAATCTTCAAATATGTATGTAAAATTTAATGAATTTAAATATTGGTATTCAAAAAGATTAATATTAAATATAATGGATTATAATTTTAGCTTACATATTTATATATAACGTTTGAAAAAGTGGTACTTTTGTTTTTATTATTACTGAATTTAAATATAATATGTTATATTTAAATTCAGTTCATGTTCTTGGTCCATAAGGTTGGCATCGCCTTATTCAGTTTTCCCCATTCATATAGTTGCTAAGGTCTGGAATCAAACAAAACAATTTTTCGGCAGTAATCGATTCCAGGAATATTTTTTATTTGTTTATATTGGGTATAAAAAAGGGGAGTAAGCAAACAGTAATTGGTCATTAAGGACTACTTGGTCAGGGGTGTTGTATTTGAACCAATTTATTTCTTAATTTTCTAATTTATCTAGTTTTTTGCTTTTTAGGCATGTATGTAAAATTTTAACGTTTTCAGACAGACGTTTCCATTCGTATTAATTAGGGAATATTTGAAATAATAGTTTCCACAAATAATTGTTATTAGAAATAATTTGGAGCAAGTTACCGAATTTACGTATCTGGGAAGCATGTTTACAAGAGACGTAAAAATTGAGAAAGACATCGAAAGAAGGGTTGGTGCTGGGAATAAAATAAATGGCGCACTCAAAGTCATTACTGCAAATATAAATATATCCACAGAAGCAAAGATGGCAGTACACAATGGAGTTTTAGTGCCAACCCTCATGTATGGAAGTGAAGCTTGGAGCTGCCAAAAGAAGGATGAAAGCAGGATAAACGCCGTAGAAATGAGATCACTAAGAAGAATGTGCGGGAAAACGTTGTATGAAAGAATACCCAACGATGAAATAAGAGAGAAATATAAGGCAGATGACTGCATCATGGATAAAATTAAAAAAGTATCCCTGAGATGGTTTGGACATATGGAACGAATAGACGAGAGTAGATTGGTTAAAAAGTTGTACACGTGCAGCGTGAGTGGAAAAAGAAGCAGAGGACGACCGAGGAAAACATGGCATGACCAAATTAATCAATAACTAAAAGGCGGCCACATTCGAAGTCGGAATAATCGACGTGCGTGCATGGTACGATGTATGAATGTAGAAGATGCCCTTGAGGTATGCCAGGACAGGCCATTGTGGCGATCCATCCTCTCTGCCTACCCCTGCGGGGAAACGGCGTGATGGTTTGTTGTTGTTGTTGTTGTAGGTCCTTACATATGAAATTGGCGTTTTGCCGTACTGGCAACTTTGATCTCAAATATCTTCTCTTTGGTTAGGAATTCCAAATTCAAATTTACACAGCTATGTACTCAAGTATTTGTGTTTCGAAAATTATAATTCATTTGTTTTTTCCTCTATTGTTTTTTTTCTTTGCGTCACTCAGTTTACAAAATGGAAAACTTGAAATATCGCGTTATTTACGAGTACGAGTTCCACCGTGGCACCAGTGCTGCAGAAATGGCTCGAAGGATTAATGATGTGTATGGCGACGGTGCCGCAAAAGAAAACACAGTGCGTTTTTGGTTCCAACGTTTTCGTTCTGGAAATTTCGACCTGCAGAACAAGCCCCGTGGACGGCCGGAGACCAAAGTTGATAATGAAGAATTGAAGGCTATTGTGGAAGCGGATCCATCGCAAACCACGTCCGAGTTAGCTGCAGGCTGCGGTGTTAGTGATAAAACTGTTTTAATCCACTTGAAGCAAATTGGGAAGGTGAAAAAGCTTGAAAGGTGGGTACCTCACGAATTGAGTGAAGCAAATCAACAAACGCGCATTGACTGCTGCGTTGCATTACTCAACCGGCACAATAATGGAGGGATTTTGAGTCTAATCATTACCTGTGATAAAAAGTGGATCCTGTATGATAATCGGAAGCGCTCATCGCAATGGCTGAACCCTGCCGAACCAGCCAAACCATGCCCCAAGCGAAAATTGATTCCAAAAAAGTTACTTGTGAGCGTTTGGTGGACTAGTGCTGGTGTCGTTCACTACAGCTTTCTTAAATCTGGCCAGACGATTACGGCAGATGTCTATTGTCAGAAACTGCAAACCATGATGGAAAAGCTAGCTGCTAAACAACCGAGGCTGGTTAATCGCTCTAGGCCACTGCTGCTTCATGATAACGCTAGACCACACACTGCACAACAGACGGCTACCAAATTAGAAGAGCTTCAATTGGAATGTCTAAGACATCCACCGTACTCTCCGGACCTTGCCCCAACAGATTACTATTTTTTTCGAAATTTGGATAACTTCTTGCAAGGGAAAAAATTAACTCCGATGGGGCAGTCCAAACCGACTTCAAAGATTTTATTGATTCCCGTCCGAATGGTTTTTTTAGTAAAGGGATCGATGAACTACCTATGAGATGGCAAAAGTGCAAAGATAGCAATGGTACATACTTTGATTAAATAAATATATTATATTTTTTAAAAAATCAACCAATTGTTCCTCCTATACAAAACGCCAATTTCATATGTAAGGACCTAATATTTAATGACGAATTTTTATGTATTAAAACACTGTTTTTTTACTTTTCAGTTTATTTTTCTCGATATGTTTCGAAGGCTTACATCATCATCATAGGGAGAACGATAAAGTTTATATCGTTCCCCCGATGATGAAGGTGTCGAAAAAAAAGGTGTCGAGGGAAAATGGCGTGATGGTTATTTAGTTAGTTAATTGTTTGCACAATCAAATGTTTCCAGAATGTTCTGGAATCATCTCTGACGCAGACACGCAGTAGGCATGTCAACACACGACATGATAATACACAGCGTAGCTGTCTATGTATTTGTCTGTTCGAAAACTTGGTGAATATCCGGAAATGACGTTGGTTTCCGGACGACCGCCTAACTGCTCGCTAGCTTCCTGTTAACTAATTAAATTTGTTGGCCCGCCTATAGGTATACCTCAGGTTGCCGATAAGCGCACATATTATGTTAATTTCCCATTGTGTTGTCCTTCCAGTTTATACCGGTACAAAATTTATTCCGCTTTCTCCTTCCTCTTAATTAACATCTTTGTTTTTATTGCTTTATAATATATCGAAACCAGTCAGAAGTTAGAATTAATTATGATTTTTTTATGAAACAAAAAACCTTATTTTTCTTCAGTTGTCTCGTTGAGGAGAATTTGTCCCAAATATGCCATCTTTTTCGTCGTTATTTTGGACAACATTATTATTTTTATTTTATTTCTTTATCTAGTTATAAAAAATTACACATTTCTTACAACTATTATAGTATATGACATTTTTAAATACATAATAGTTAAATTTATAATGAAAACAAGTTTAAAAAGAGCAATTAGGCACAAAACACACAAAGAAGAAATTTAACAAGAAAAAAATTAATAACTTTAAAACTTAAAAATGTGACCGGACGTACACTATACATTGGTTGCACAATTTGTGAACATTATAGTGTCCTTCATGACTTGCGGCAAGCTATTAAATACTTTCAAACCCTTGTAAACAAACAAAACAAACAAACAAACCATCACGCCGTTTCCCCGCAGGGGTAGGCAGAGAGAATGGACCGCTACACTACTCTATCCTGGCAAACCTCTTTAGTTTCCTCCACATTCATACAACGAGTCATACATGCGCGTCGGTTCCTCCGACTTCTAACATGACCAACTTTTAAAATTTGATTAATTTGGTCATGCCATGTTTTCTTCGGTTTGCCTCGACTCCGTACCCCATTTACATCATAAACGTATACGTTCTTAACCATTGTTTCTCCAACCATGCGTTCCATATGTCCGAACCCTTGTATACGTAAAAAAATCTGTTTTCGGAACCCCTTGATAATATTCTATTAATTCTAAAATTTGTTTTGTTTTGTCTCGTTGGGTACCCATGTATTTCATAATTGTAAGCAGCCTGGTTGTAAGCAGTTTGGAAGAAGCCCATCCTTCAATTTGTAAGCAAAAATAAGTGTATTTAAGGTGACCCTCTGTCTTATTGATAACATCTTCAAATCTTCAAGCATCGTCTTAATTCGTGTGCGTCTACTGCACCTCAGTACAATTCTCGTTGCTCTATTTTGAATTATTTGCATCTTTAGAGTATCGTGGAATCAAATATAAAATGGTGGAACAATAACTAAAGTGAGGGGCAACTAACAATTATCTTTTTACTCTGACTCTTCGTAACACATCATTATTAGAGACCATGTGACTCCATGAGATCCGCAAAATTCTGCGATGGAGCAGTTAGTTTAATTTTATAATATAATGTAACAAAACTTAGAAACTGTTACTATCAAAAAAAGTTTCAATGATTGCATACCTTCATCACCTTCAAACTGGAAAGTATTATTCATAGATATTTGTATTTTTTTTTACATAACAACAACAACAAATCATCACCCCGTTTCCCCGCAGGGGTAGGCAGAGAGAATGGACCGCCACACTACTCTATCCTGGCAAACCTCTCTAGCTTCCTCCACATTCATACATCGTGTCATACACGCACGTCGATTCTTCCGGCTTCTGACATGACCAACTTTTAATATTTGATTAATTTGGTCATGCCATGTTTTCCTCGGTCTACCTCATCTCTACCGCATTTATTCTGCTCTCATCTTTCTTCTGCCAGTTCCATGCTTCGCTTCCATACATAAGGGTTGGAACCAGAACTCCATTGTGAACGGCCATTTTTTTGACATTATTAAGTTATCCTGTAAATATTATATACTATCATATCGATGAATGATACGCTTGTCATATATAATAAATAAAATGTCAAATGTTCATTAATAATAAATAATAAATTGTCTAGAGAACATTAAATAATTGGCTATGGTTAGAAATGATAATTTCAAATGTTAAATTCTAATCTGTAATCTAATCGGTATCCATGCATTTTGAAAAATGGCAAATCGAAAGGCATAGACAAAAAACAACCGCACAGAATAGCGCAAACAAATCCAAGGTCACCGAAAAGAAACGTTATTATGTAATTGAAAACTCATTACGTTTTTGTCATCGAACGGCCAGCCCAGAGGTCGACTCTAATGACATTGCCGGGGACCATTCCTGAAGAAACGCTATTGATTGGGAAATTATAAATAATTGCATTAATAATCTAATAAGTGTGTGCCTTTATATTTATAAGGATTAATAATAAACACATTAAAGTGGCATTGTGTTGGCCAACTGTGCCAACCCACAATTTTCAAAACATAATAAAAAATTATGAAAAAATGAATTTAATCTCTTAGACGAATGTGTATAAAATCTGTGTATTATAGACTGTCGAATGAAAATATAATAAGTGAATGCGGTGCGAATGAATGTGTTATGAAAAAATAATTAAAGGATCATTAAGATGTTTTGGACACATGGAAAGAATAATTTAAGAAAGAATTGTAAAAAAAGTATATATGAACGAGAGGTTCAGCTCTTTTGGCTATTCCTCTTACGTCTGATGGGAACATCGTTGGAAGGTGATTTGGTGGGTTGTTTGTTTATTCGGGGGCATGATTTCTTAAATTTGGGAGTTTTGATTCAAAATTTCTTACACAAACCGGGCTTCTGGGCTTCTATGAGAGTACCGCTACTGATCTTCCCACAATTTCAATATGTGGTGTCTGATGACGTGTTTAGCGTAGCTGAGAGAAATCTCGGAGGCAGAGACTGACAGATAGGCACTTTGATCTACAGAGCGGCTTCTTTAGAGAGTTCTTCAGCTCTCTTGTTTCCTATCAATCCATTGTTACCTCTGATCCATAAAAGGGTGCATTCGGTCCCTTGTTCATTAAGCATTTTGAATCTTTTCTGAATTGGAAAGACCAGAAGATTTACATTGCGCTCATGTAGTCTACCAATACATTGACTTTTCTGTACGAAAGGAGAAGTGATATCCCTCATCAGGATTCGATTTTATTCTAACACTTAATTACAGTCATATTTTGAACTAAAGATTATTATGTTACTACGATGGAGATTTGTAACGTTTTTAGATTATAACACATACTATTACTTTCTAATAAATACACGTATAATGATTTCGACAACAAAATAAGGGTTACAGCATTTGTCGTGGGTAGTGGCTACACTTTTTCATGTTTCTATGAATTCCAAGATTAACATTTGATTCAATAAGCGTGAAAGATTGTAATCTTATGATTAATGAAAGATTTTTATTTATATGATCAGTACGAACGGTGATGCATCTATAATAAAATAAATTTTCATGCCAAGTGTTTTACAGTTTTAAAACGAAATAAATACGTAGAACAGTTAATAAACAGTCATTTAATTATGTACGCCTTATATTTATTGAATACCTATTATCCTGTACTTGAAGTTTATATTTGTATTTAATAATTATGAAAATTATGTTTCATTTCGAAAAGGCGAAACATGTCATTTCCATAAACTATTTATAATATTATACAATATAATACAACTTTTAGAATATAGACGTCTTCATTCGTATTAATTATTTAATATTTATACCTAAATAAGCAACAAAAAAGTTAGGAGGACAGTGTTCAATGGTGTTTTTGTATCGACTCTTATGTATGAAAGTGAATTATGGAACTGGAAAAGAAGAATGAATGTACAATAAATGCATTAAAAATTAGATATTTCATGCGAATTTCTGTTAAATAAGTATAATATATGATAAGAGTGTCAAATGCAAATATAAGAAGTGTATGCAGTGCGAATGAAATGTTATGAACAAAATAATGGAAGAATAAATAAAGGAAAAATGAAAAAGACAGTATTTGCTAACGATGTAAACGGAACAAGAAATATAAGAAGACCAAGGAAAACGTGGCATGATCAAATCAATCAAATATTAAATGTCGGTCACGTTGGGTATGTGGATGTACGTATGTTGAGTAAACGAGACAAATATATCAAGAAACAATATTTTTTGTGAATGTATACTTATACTTGTATACGAATACTGGATTTCACCCATTATATATAGAGTAATCTTAAAAAGAGTAATCAAAAATCTACATAGATGGCATATTGAAACTGACATGTGAAGTTAGGCATAGATTCGTAACATATATACAACCTCCAAGAATTTGTCTTACATGGTCATAAAGAAATAGGTGGAATACGGAATGTAGTAATTACATGAAGCGTGCGCTTGACCCAACCAATGACAGGTCATAGGTCCTGTAAACACCTTGATCAACCATATTCAGTTTCCAGTTTGCATCTTCGTCTCTATTGAGATACAATTAAATATCAAGAAACAATTACTTTCTGGCTACCCTATCGGGGAGAAGGCGGTAGGTTTGGTAAGTAATATTTTGTTTCAAAACCACATTGTTTCTTTTTTTAACTAAACCAACCTGTTTCGATTTTAACGGAGCTTCATCAAGATAATAAAACAAACTGAAATGAAACAAAAACGTTTGTCCATTGTTTTGGTCGAAACACTATGATATCTTAATATTTTAAACTCTTAAATGAAATAACTTTGCTTTAAGTATCACAATTGTATTTCATTTTAAGTGACAGCTGTTTCGTCAACCTATGTTGACATCATCAGGTGTTACAATAATTTGATATATTATTATTGTAACTCCTAATGATGTCAACATAGGTTGACGAAACAACTGTCGCGTAAAATAAAATGCAATTGTGATACATAAAACCAAGTTATTTAATTTAACAGTTTAAAAACTGTTGTTTTACTAACGAAGCAAAAAGTTCATTCGAGCCAAGCCGATTGGTAGTATTGAAAAAAATAAGTTTTTAAAACTTATATGATTTCAACGAATGTGCAATAATTATTATCCTAAATATTGATGGGAAATGTTTGAAAATCGTACCGCAAATCTCGCATCAGTCCGGTTCAGATACCAGGCTGTCAGAAGCGGTGCGGGATATATGGTCCGGCGGAAGCGGAGATGAGGTGTGTGCCGCTACTGCTGCTGGGAGGGGCAGATTACACAGAGGAAGTGTCCCATACCTCTGCACGCTCTGCTGCCCTGGTAGTCGCGGTCTGCGGAACAAGAATTTGTTTACAGGTGTATCACGTGTCGCGCTAGTTTCTGCGTGTGTGGGTGCTCTATCCTCCATGGACACTTTCACAGGAATACGGCGTAATTGTGAAAAATGTTTTGAATATTAAAATATTGTGAAATATTATATATTCAATTTATACGCAGGAAAACGTCTGTTTTCTAGATGTTTTGATAAAAAATGTAAATAGCAAACAAAGCATTATCAGATGATAAAACATTTTATAATGCCGTAGACAGGCGAAAACTGTCATTCCCATAAAATATAATAAAACTTCTAGAAAACAGACGCTTTTATTCGTATGAATTATAGAGAAAAAATGTTCGGAGTGGAAAAAGTTAATATAGAGTTTTACATCGCTGTTCAAAAAACTATAAATATGAAATATGTTAGTTTTGTAGGACCCAATTGGTTAGTCGTGTGTTATTTAATGTGTAAATATTATTTACTTTATATAATAAAATCCAACTATAAAAGGACTACTAAAATAGTGTAGATACATAAAAATAATTAAAAATAAAATAATGTGTATATTTTTTACAGTTTGATTTTGCCTCACAATTGCAATGTCATTTCCATAAAATGTTTCAAAATTTCCATAACCAATACGAATAAAAGCGTCTGTTTTCATGAAGTTTCGTTGTATTTCGTGGGAATGACATCTTTTAAATTGCTAGGGCATTATCAAACATTTAATAATACCTTAGCAAAGTGAAAAATGCTCCTTGATGACAGACGTTTACATTCCTATTAACCGTTTGAGTGCCAAACATATTTCACCAAAATATTCTAAAATATCAAAAGAAATGTCTATTTTTATAGATAATTTATATTTACTAGAAAACAATGTGCCATTTCTGTAAAAATACACCAATTTTCATAATTCTTTCAACATTCTCTTCACTGGGTTTCACACCATGATAATAAAAATACAGAAATTGAATACTATTAATCTACCTACAAGCGCGACGGCGCTCTTCGGCACTCTAACGGTTAATAATATACGAGTATAATGTCTTGGACCTGGACTTGGATCTTTTGGCTTACAGAGGTTCAGCTCATGTGGCTATTCCTCTTACGTCTGATGGGAACATTGTTGGAAGGTGATTTGGTGGGTTGTTAGTTTATGCGGGGGCATGATTTGTGTGGCCCGGAGAATTCCTCTGAGGAGTATACATCATTGTTCAAAAAACAGTAAATAAAACTCCTAGTTATCAGATGTTATCATTCATAATGTAATTACTTACAGAATCGGGAGACAACGGGCCGATGACACTCGAAGAATTGCTGATGATTTTACAAGATAGGAATACACAAGACAGGAATACGTGGAAAAGTACGGAGGAGTCCAGCAGTAGACGACATTGGCTGTAAGTAAGTAAATATAGAATTTCTAATTATCTTCTTCTCAGTCGTATTTCTCATGATTGAGGATCGTGTCCATCATGTAAACCATTGACCATGGCACGCCATGCGCTTATGTCACCCTCAGTTTCCAAGCTGCAGCTAATGAGAGACCAGTCAGATCCCTGATTTGATCTGACCAGCGGTTCGGTGGTCGTCCTTGTGGTCGCTTTCCCTCCACTTTACCCATGATGATGAGCTTTTCAAGGTTTTCCTGATCTCATCGGGCTATGTGTCCAAAATTTTTCAGCACTCTCTGAGAGCACAAACGCACAGTCTTGCGTTGATACCCAGCTGGTCAAAGATTGACTGGTTTATTATTCTTGCCGTTCAGTGTATACGCAGCATTTGTCGCCAGCACCACATCTCGAAAGCGTCAATTTTGGACCTCTCTGATGTTCGCATGGTCCAAGACTCGCAACCATAAAGTAATATGGAGAAAACAAGGGTTTGAACCAGTCTTGTTGGAGATATTTTTGTCTTGCCCTATTTTGGTGAATTTCTAATTAATACGAATGAAAACGCCTGTTTTCTAAAAGTTCTATTAAAAAATGTATGAATGACATATTTCGCCTGTCTAAGGTATTATCAAATGTTTTTGATAGTCTGTAGAGAATAGATAATGCCTTAGACAGTAGACATACTTAGACAGACACAAATGACATTTGATAATGCCTTGCGAAACATGTCAATAACACAAAATTTAATAATTTATAAAACATACGCTTTCATTCGTATTAATTATTATATATGGAGTTTTTCGTCATTGTTCAAGAAACAATAAATACAGAATTTCTCTGTTTGAAATAAATAAGCAAATTTGGGGATATCACAGTGATAAGTTAAACACGTATCTAAAATTGTGTATTCTCTGGAGATGTTTCGTCAAGAGATATTCGATGTCTCGGATATGATTATTTCTACATCATTCGCAATGTGGAGCGAAGGTGCAACGTCTTTATTTTTGTGAGGGAAACGTGTAGTCCGACACCTTGAACTACTTCGCAGCAAATTACCATCTTCCCACATAGTCTACGTTTCACCGCTAAACCATTTGTTACCAGCGAGCAGATTAACATCTCCTTTCTATCTTTCGATCAACTTGGACCATCAATTAGGTACGTCGGCTGCTTAGCGCTAGATCCTCGCTTATTATTCCCCTCGGAGATTGGCCCACAAATATCGCGTTATCAACACCAACCCGCGCCTCGATTCGACGCCCTCACCAATAAATCACATCACATCAGGCTTAGATAGCGCGTGAATTTTTAGTTATTACCATCTTGTGATTTGTACCTGGCTCTGCGGGAGATCAATGGGAAGACTGTTAAGGTGATCGCTTAAATTAAAACTATTACACCAAATTCTATATCAAAACGCTCGTCATCCTCAGTAGAACACGGAATGAAATAGGCACTATATTCTTATATTATAAGTACCACTTTCCTTTGACGTTTCTACTTGAGTTGATCTTGTTTAGTAATAGGTGTGATGATTTTTGAGATTTCCGTTCCTTAATGAGAATAATCCATCTGAATTTATTACTTTTTTTATGGATCATTTTTTAATTTGTAATTGTCAAATTGATCTCCTTATCAGAATACGAATGATGGCTAAGACTATTGCAGTATTTCTTTATGTGATGCCTTCATTTTATGTTAATATTAATATCATTATATTATAAGCAGAAATATAAATACTATTATATATTAGGTCCTTACATATGAAATTGGCGTTTTGTATGGGAGGAACATAAAGTTGATTTTTTTTTAATATAATATATTTATTTAATCAAAGTATGTACCATTGCTATCTATGCTCTTTTGCCATCTCATAGGAAGTTCATCGATCCCTTTACTAAAAAAAACCATTCGGACGGGAATCAATAAAATCTTTGAAGTCGGTTTGGACTGCCCCATTGCAGTTGAATTTTTCCCTTGCAAGAAGTTATCCAAATTTCGAAAAAAATAGTAATCTGTTGGGGCAAGGTCCGGAGAGTACGGTGGATGTCTTAGACATTCCAATTAAAGCTCTTCTAATTTGATAGCCGTCTGTTGTGCAGTGTGTGGTCTAGTGTTATCATGAAGCAGCAGTGGCCTAGAGCGATTAACCAGCCTCGGTTGTTTAGCAGCTAGCTT
Organism: Lepidostoma basale; assembly: GCA_022606425.2. NCBI lineage: Eukaryota > Metazoa > Arthropoda > Insecta > Trichoptera > Lepidostomatidae > Lepidostoma > Lepidostoma basale. The sequence goes on from JAHDVF020001491.1 coordinate 760,204, forward strand.
TTCCATCATGGTTTGCAGTTGCTGATAATAGACATCTTCCGTAATCGTCTGGCCAGATTTAAGAAAGCTGTAGTGAACGACACCAGCACTTGTCCACCAAACGCTCACAAGTAACTTTTTTGGAGTCAATTTTCGCTTGGGGCATGGTTTGGCTGGTTCGGCAGGGTTCAGCCATTGCGATGAGCGCTTCCGATTATCATACAGGATCCACTTTTTATCACAGGTATTATTCGATTCATAATCCCTTCATTATTGTGCCGGTTAAGTAATTCAACGCAGCAGTCAACGCGCGTTTGTTGATTTGCTTCACTCAATTCGTGAGGTACCCACCTTTCAAGCTTTTTCACCTTCCCAATTTGCTTCAAGTGGATTAAAACAGTTTTATCACTAACACCGCAGCCTGCAGCTAACTCGGACGTGGTTTGCGATGGATCAGCTTCCACAATAGCCTTCAATTCTTCATTATCAACTTTGGTCTCCGGCCGTCCACGGAGCTTGTTCTGCAGGTCGAAATTTCCAGAACGAAAACGTTGGAACCAAAAACGCACTGTGTTTTCTTTTGCGGCACCGTCGCCATACACATCATTAATCCTTCGAGCCATTTCTGCAGCACTGGTGCCACGGTGGAACTCGTACTCGTAAATAACGCGAAATTTCAAGTTTTCCATTTTGTAAACTGAGTGACGCAAAGAAAAAAAACAATTGAGGAAAAAACAAAAATTTTCGAAACACAAATACTTGAGTAAATAGCTGTATAAATTTGAATTTGGAATTCCTAACCAAAGAGAAGATATTTGAGATCAAAGTTGCCAGTACGGCAAAACGCCAATTTCATATGTAAGGACCTAATATTAAAGAATATTAGAAGAATCAAATAAATATCAAAACTATTCTATCGGTATTATTTTGTAATGAATTTAATTTCAAATTAAGTAATATATGAAATTAAATAAATGATTTGTATTTAAATCCATCCCATAGTTAATTAACGAGCTGTTAAACATTTCGTTAATTCGATTTTCAATATGAATACAATAGAAACTTATACAACTAATAGTTTTATAGTCGTTTCAGCGATAAATTAAAATAATATGCATTTTTTTAAATGAATTAAAATACTGTTTTTTCCACAGTTTAAATTTCTTCTAATTGGTATTAAAACAGCATTGTTAGATTAACTATAATATATGTGTTTTAAATTTAAAACCTTTAAAACATATCATGAATAATAAACCAAAATTTGAATAACTGTGTTTTAATTAATTACGAAATTCCACAGTTAAAGCATGAATACATACAGTTAAAGTATATATTTTTTATAAATTTCGAATAATTACTATTACCAATTTTAAAACGATACTCGGTGAGCAATGACTCAAATTAAGAGTACTGATTGATCAGGATATATTGGTGAAATTCTATTAGTCTCATTGACTATGGTGAGCTGGTCATGTAGAAAGAATGCCAGTTGACATAACACCATAGATTATTTCCAGGTGGATGCCGCCTGAAAAGATACGATGAGGCAGATCAATAAAACAAGGAGCTGACTACATCAAAGGTGACTGAAAGAGACTTAGAAGATCTGAAGAATGTTGAGGGATAGCTAGAGACCTTCTTCTGGTGCCGTGTCAGATTCCCCCAACGTTGGCGATCACTGCAGCAAAAACAGTTCTGCCCTGCGCTACTTAAACAGGTACTCAACTCACCTCGTTCCTTTCCACTTCCTTATATTATGCACCCATGACAACTGCCCTCTCCCGCTGTCTTTCTATCATTATTATTATTTTTCATTATAATTTTATTGAATCGCTCTTTACATAATTACAGTGCGAGCCAAATCGATGTAAAGGGTATAGCTATCATACTAATTCTCGTGAAATGTGATGGGTACCAATCAATCGCAATTTTATTGTCACAGACCAAAGACAGTGTGATAATCACACTGCCATCGCCGGGAATCGAACCCGGGACCATCAATGTGGCAGTCAAAGCACTTACCACTCGGCCACAAAGGTCGTCAATGCCCATGATTATCAACTGAAGGAGGTGGTATTTTTCTCCCCTAATCATATGACCCAAATATGAGATTATTTTAACCTTCACACTCGACAATAGCTCCCTATTGGCTCAGGCTCTTTAAAGTACGTCTTCATTACTGTCCTTATCGGTCCACGGTAAACGGAATACTCTGTGGTATATCCTCATCTCAAACGCTTTTAGGGACCAATTGAAGACTTCTGTAGTGTCGATAGGAAGAAAAATTTCCAGTTAGCAAATTTGACTGATTCTATTTTCATTAACGAATTTTGTTGGACTCGAATATTCTCCGATTCGAAAGGTTTCAAATTAATTAATGCGTAAATTAATTGATTACCTTTGGATTAATTAAACGGGTACCAACCTACGGATGGAACAAGCGGAAGATAATCTTAATTGTGTTAAAAAGTATGTATGTACAATTAATTCTAATGTAATTGGTTTCTCTGGGCCCAAACCTTTAATTGAAGACTTCAACAGACTATAATTAATTCTAACCTTTCAATTAATCCAACGGACACACACAGTCATTCCGGGTAACATTGCAATGCTTTACACGAAATGGGTTTTTTAAAGTTCTAAAACCAGATACGTTTATAAAATAATATATTGGTTTAAACAAAACTTACTTCGTAGAGGAAAGCTTATAAATGTTATGAACAAAATAATGAAAGAATCATTAAGGTTTGGTCACATGGAAAGAATGAGTATAAAAATATTATGTAAACTGCATATGTTAATGGAACAAAAAATAGAAGAAAACAGAGGATAAGATGGCATGATGAAATCATCGAATATTAAATGTTGGCCATGTGAGGAGTCAAAAAAATCGACGTGCGTGCACGACACGATGTAGGTATATATGTTAAGAGAGCGAGAGAAGTGTGCCAGGAAAAACAGTGTGGTGGTCCATTATTTCTATGTACCCCTTCGGAGAAACAGCGTTATGGTTAGTTAGCTAGTTTCTACTAAAACTTTTTTATTCACATGTGTTAAAAATGTCACAATTAATAATACTAAATAATTGGCTTTTTGTTTTCTACACAACTATCATACAACAATAATCAGAACAAATTTCAAAATAATCCAGAAACGTTCTCGGGCATGCGCATCGTGTGTATTTTGAATTATTTTAAGATAGAATCGAAGTATTCCTCTCTCGCACTCTTGTATTCAAAATATTCTCGTACTCTTTCTTGATGACATACGCGTTTTTGCCTATTTCTATGATAACTAGTTGCAAGTTAAGTAAATTCTAAATTTTCATGTTTTTTATTTGTTTATTTATTATCATACAATAATAATATGAAAAAAAATTAAAACAATCATGAAACGTTCTCGGGCATGCGCATCGTGTGCATTTCGAATAACTTTCGCAAAGAATCGAAGTATTTTTACCTCGCTCTGTTGTATTTAAAATATTCTTGCGCCCTTTAGTTTCCGGGTTTTTGTCTATTTATATTATGATAAGCGTATTTAAAATATCGGTTTAATGGACCAAGGGCGAAAGTTAGACAAAAAGCAACGAGAGGTGGTCGAATGTAACCCGGAGCGACGCTAATATAAATGTGTATTTAAGTTCCTTTTTTCCAGTGCACACTCCATACTGCAATCAATTCTGCCGCCCAAATGAGCATCACGAAATTGACCGGATGGAAAAAATGAATAGCATTACTGGGCAATTGTTTTTGATGATTTGATCAATGATTGCTTTAATTAATGATTTCCATATTTGTTACGGTACCACCCACGTTCGGCCACGAGCTGGAAGGAGGCCATTTTATGGGAGGTATCTTTATGGGTACCTGGCTAGCAACCAAAACGGAAATGGTACATTTATTTTGAGTTAGTCGGTAAGCCAATACTTTCGTGCAGTGCCGCTTGTACGAATAAACAACTTTGATATAAAAGAGCACTAAACTTTTGTGTAGACGATTAAACTTTTATTTTGTGGAGAAAGTGGAAATTCCTCGAGCCAACCTTGAAATTTTAGTCAAACGAGGCACAATATATAAGTCAATTTATAGTCTCACGAAATTCTTGTTATAACAATATATATATATATATATATATATATATATATATATATATATATATATATATATATATATATATATATATATATATATATATATATATATATATATATATATATATATATATATATATATATATATATATATATATATATAAATATATATATATATATATATATATATATATATATATATAGCATATATATATATATATATATATATATATATATATATATATATATATATATATATATATATATATATATATATATATATATATATATATATATATATATATATATATATATATATATATATATATATATATATAATCTGGTGGTGATCTAGAGGATAGAACGGTTGACTCCTGATTCAGGAGATTTGGGTTCGAGCCTGGACATGACCAGATTCCTTCTTCTGACATAATAATGAGCTATTTTCTGCTCATATTGAAGATTGTAAAATAAATTCTAATATTTTCTTCTTCTTCTTGTTCCTTGTTGTTGACCTATGTGGTCTGTTCTCCAGAGTGTTGCTCCTCCTGTGAGGTAGACTTTCAGCTGTCCTTCCATCTGTTAGGAGGTCTCCACGAGAACGAGTCCCATGAGGCTGATTATGTAGTGCCAATATAGGGGAGTTTGGTGGTGTCCATTCTTTGAACATGCCCGTACCAGTCCCTTTTTCGCTGTCTGCTCCATCTTTTAATATCCTCAACCTCACATATCTTTCTTATTCTGATGTTCCTCAAGCGATCTCTCAGTGTCTTGCCTGCTATCGTCCTCAGTGTCTTCATTTCGGAAGTCCTCAAAACTTGTTTGGTCCTTACTGTGTCTGCCCTTGCTTCGACGCCATATGTTATTATTGGTCTTACGCATGCTTTATAGATTCTCATCTTTCTCTTAGTGGTCATGTCTTTGTTTTTCCATATTGCGGATTTTGGAGCCCCAGAGATTGCGCAGAAACAAAAAATAATAATAATCTAACCGCGTTTACACCGTTAGCATAAACTTTAATGTTATGTGATATTTACATTTAGATTTTGAATGAAATTTATGTAAAGATTACGCTACAAGGGAGTTACATATTACACCTCTTCGATCCCATTAATAATCCAATAAACTGGTTTGAATAACAAAAAAAACCGTTTGGGTGTTCTCCCATGAGCCAGTATTTATGACAATCTATGACACGGAATCTCTTACGTTTTTTTTGGTCCTGGTATGTGTGATACGGATTTATCTCCTTCCTCTCGCAGCCTCGGAGCCACAAGTCACAACACAGAGATGATCCCAGATTAAAGTCTGTGGAAATGTCACAACTCGGGTTAAACATTCAGAGCGAGATTATAAACATTGCTTATTCTCAAGCTCTACTTGACTTGTATCTCAAGGTAAGAATAATATTTGTATAATGATATACCTTATACATAGAAGCGAAGCATGGAATAGGCAGATGATTTAAGATAATCAAATGATTTTACTGAAATCTCTTGATGGAAGTTCATTTTAAATAATAATTAAATAAAACGATGTTTTTTAACTACTTCCACTTTTGTCTTTATTTAGAGATGATTTAAAAGTTATAGATGATATCCCTAAGACGAATGTGTTGTTAAACGATGTATGATAGATTTTCAAAAGCTAATATTTGGAATGTAGAGTGGAAGAAAGCATTATGAACAAATTTATGAAAGGATCGTTGCGAAGGTTTGGACATATACTGTATTGAAAGCATTTCATATTTTAAATAAGGTAGCAAAATATGTAGACCTCTTTGGATGCAATTATAGCGAATCCGTGAATACCCTTACGGTAAGAGCAAGAAGGAGACAACTAGCATATTTCTATTCAAATGGTTCTATATATATTTCCTTAATTCTCTTCTTCTTTCGGTGCCGTGTCAGGTCCCCCCAATGTTGGCGATCACTGCAGCAAAAGCATCTCTATCCTGCGCTACTTGGAACAGCTTCCAAACTCCTGTTAGTTAGTTAGTTATTTAAATTAATTATGAATGAAAACGTCTGTTTTCTAGAAGTTTTAGTATATTTTTTGTGAATTGCATGTTTCACCTGTCTAAGACATTATCAAATGTATTTATTGAAATAAGTCATTACAAACGAAAAATATTAAGGCCACTCATTTAGACACAAAATGGTGTAACAAAGATAAAACAACGACATGAAACCAAAAGATCATACATATCAGAAGGAGCCCAAATATGTCGATATCAGCCAGGCTCTTTCCAAAATTTGCAATATAATTTTTATGAACACTGCTTCACTGACACTGAAAATGTTCAAATGCGAGACGATTTGATTCAAGGTCCGAATTGCTCTTCCTACTGGCTTCACTAAAGGCATGTTGATTCTGCGTGACAGAGCAAAGAAAAATTGATGTCGGCGCTGTCGCAGGTAACTATCAGGAATAAAATGACCTATTTGCTAGCTGTAGCTACATTTAATAATGTCTTAGATAAAGCAAATAACAAAATTACGCCAACAAATAGAGATTATAGAAAAAAACTTCTGATCGCATCTTGGCAATCACATAAACGTGTATGGTGTATCAATATTGAAACTGTTATGCTTGCTTTTAATAAATCTTTTTTACCATCTTTACTCAGAGTTCAGCACTGTTCACCAATGGTAAATTTGAAATTTTGTATTGTAATTTCATTTGTTCGTCTATTTACAAACGCACAATACATTTATTCCAAGAGACTCCGAATAGACTAAAAATAAACTAGCATAATTTGCAGAGAAAATCAATTACATCAACATCGCTACATCCATTCATCGTGGCATGCACGCAAGACGACCGTTTTCGCTTCCCTCGTGACCGATAACCCTGAAGGAATCTTATTTACGTAAATTATTTTTCTCTGTCAGTATCCAAAAGCTAAAGATACGGTTTACTAGTAGCTTCTACCAGGACTATGTGATCCGCTACCATTGCATTCAACCAGTCAATTCTATATTATATTAATATTATATCTTCTTCAGGGCAAGGTCCAAAAATGAACGGTGTGTCAGTAAGCTGTTTGTTGTATGCGGACGACGCTGTGGTACTTGTAGTCAACGAGCATGAACTACAAGCCCTGGTGTCTAATATGTATGAGGTATGCAAGCGATACGATTTGATGATGAATGTGAATAAGTCCAAGATACCGATTTTCGAAAAAGAAGGAAACAAGACAGTCTGCAACATTATTGTAAACGGTGAAAATCTGGAACATGTGGATGAATTTGTTTATTTAGGAAGTATGTTTACAAAGGATAGTAGAGTGGAGAATGATATTGAAAGAAGGGTTGGGGCAGGCAACAGAGTAAATGGTGCACTTAAAGTTGTCATCTCTAACAAAAGCCTATCCAAAAAAGCTAAGATGACAGTGCATAATGGTATTCTTGTGCCGACGCTTATGTATGGAAGTGAAGCATGGAACTGCCAAAAGAAGGATCAAAGTAAAATAAATGCAGTAGAAATGAGATCTCTTTAATGAATGAATGGCAAATCTGTATTTATGCTAGAGTGTCAAATGCAAGTACAAGAAGTGAATGCGATGCGAATGAAAGGGTCGTTTAGATGGTTTGGACACATGGAAAGAATGAGTGACGAAGGTATATGTAAACGACGCCGGCGTGAACGGAGCTAGATATAGAAGAAGACCGAGGAAAACGTGGCATGATCAAATCAATCAAATATTAAATGTCGGTCACGTGAGGAGTCGGAGAAATCGACGTGCGTGCATGACAAGATGTATGAATGTAGAGGAATCGAGTGAAGTATGTCAGGACAGAACAGTGTGGCGTTCCATTCTTTCTGCCTATCCCTCCGGGGAGACGGCGTGATGGTTAGTTAATTAGTTAGCTATATCTTCTTCTTCTGCCAGTGTCATGTCAGGTCCCTCCGACGTTGACTATCACTTGAGAGTGGGTATCTCTGCACCTGATAGCTTGAAGCAGCTCCTTTCATTATTTATGCCATTACAGTCGCTAATGCTGCGGAAGCAGCAGATTCATTTATTACCAACAACTCTCTTTTATTTTACCCTCTATAATCAAGTGTAGCTATTGATAATTTTCTCCCGTAAGCACATGACCCAAATATGACGCCAAGAGGGCTATAATGAAGATCAACAATTCTCTATCAGCTCTATGTTGTTGCTAATCACATCGGTCCAGGGAATGAGGAACATTTTGTGATGCTGCCACATTTCAAACGCCTCCAACCGGTCCATGGTACTGGCTTTCTATATCCATGATTTAATACCATATAAAAGACCAGACCAGACGTAGGAATTTAACGTTCTCTGTAGAAATTCAAATTAATGTTGTCAATTAAATTATGTTACATATCGCACGCTTAATAGAACACTGGCTTAACTCAAAAAACCAAGTTTTGCTCAATCTGACATGAGTCGGTGTTTTGTAGCGTTAACATTGTGAACGATTATCGTACGTACGAATGGATAGCGTTAACATTGTGAAAATATATGGATAGCGTTAACACAAGCCTCTGTCTAATGTTAACTCAATTATGACCTAAACCATAATCGGTCTGTTTACTATTAAGCGTGCGATATATGAAACGCTTATACATAAAATATAATAAGTGAATGCAGTGTGAATGAAAGTGTTATGAACAAATTAATGAAAGAAACACTTAGGTGGTTTAGACACATAAAAAGAATGAATGATGGAAGAATGGTTCAAAAAGTATATGTTGATGATGTAAATGGAACTAGAAATAGTGGAAGACCGAGGAAAACGTGGCACGATCCAATAAATCAAATATTGAATGTCGACCACGTGAGGAGTCGGAGAAATCTACGAGCGTGCATGATACGATGTATGAATGTTGAGGAATTGATAGATGCGCGTCAGGGAAGAAATGTGTGGCAGTTTCTTTCAGCCTACCCCTTTGGAGAGACAGCGTGATGGTTAGTTAGTTAGCAAGTTAATTAACACTTATATTTATTTGTTTTTTTTTAATGTATACAAATACTTGTAGACAAACACTGGATTTTATCTATATTTACTTATATTTATTAAAAAATTAAATAACTAATCCGATTCCATTTTTTGGTATAACTATTCCAGCGATAAAAGAAATGCGGCTTTCAATATTCCCATATTAAATACAATATCCTTAATTCAAGGAAATCCACACTTCGCTCGGCGAATTTCTCTGCAATAGGAAGAATAGTTGAGCCAAAGCGTTGCCCTAGTACGTTTGCGGTAGCCGGTCCATCAGCTTGGAACAATCTTCTTTCACACCTCAGATGCATAAATGATCCGACAGATTTCAGATCTAAGCTGAAAACTCATATTTTTCATATTTCATACCCAATTTAAAACTTCTATATTTTGTTCTATTATACTTTCTAACCGATTGCGAATATTAGATGCATCGTTCAAATTTAGATTCTTAGATTTGAAACACGTCTTAATGCGCCCTTGAGGTGATTACATCACAGAAACAGCCCTTTAAAAGTTTGCATATTATTGTAATTATTAATCTTCTTCTTCTTCTTATTTCGGTGCCCTGTCAGGTCCCCCCAACGTTGGCGATCACTGCAGTAAAGACATCTCTATCCTGCGCCACTTGGAACAGGTCCTGAACTCTTGTTATTCCTATCCATTATTTGATGTTCCGCAGCCAGTACAGCTGCCCTCTACCAACTTCGCGACATCCCTCCACTTGACCCATTAATATCAATCAAAGGAGGTGGTGTTTTTATTCCCTTAGCAAGTAACCCAAATATGACCAAGAATCAAATGATTTTGCTGAAATCTCTTGCTGGAAGTTCATTTTAAATAATAATTAAATAAAACGATGTTTTTTTTAACTACTTCCACTTGTGTCTTTATTTCGACAGCGACCGGTTTCGCCAGGCTCGCTGGCATCGACAGACTGGTGCCAGTCTGTCGATACCAGTGAGCCTGGCGAAACCGGTCACTGTCGAAATAAAGACAAATGTGGAAGCAGTTAAAAAACATCGTTTTATTTTATTACTATGATCAATAATTTTTATAATAAATATTCAATTCAAACACCTGCAAATTAATTAAAATGTAATCATAGATAAAATTATTCAAAAATGTCATTCGTTTAAAGATATTTCCTCCGATTGCACAAGAGTAATAGATCGTGTCAGTGTTTCTAAAAGTGTAATACCCTCGTGATATTAGTTTAGCCCTCGTAGGTTGCGGCCGACGGCGACGCGAGCCACGGTTGGGGGGACAGGGCGACGAGCAGGGACAGGCCGGACAAGTATTGTGCTACACAGCGGAGGCCGCCTCCGTTTGATTTCTACCACAGTATTTCATTCGCTAAGTCCTACGCATTCTCGGGACCACTGCGCCGATTGAAATAAATGACGCAAATATATTTATAAACTAACTAACTAACTAACCATCACGCCGTCTCCCCGAAGGAGTAGGCAGAAAGAATGGACTGCCAAACTTTTCTTTCCTGACATATTTCTCTCGCTTCCTCAACATTCATACATCGGTCATGCACGCGCGTCGATTTCTCTGACTCCTCACATGGCCGACATTCAATATTTGATTTATTTGATCGTGCCACGTTTTCCTCGGTTTTCCTCTATTTCTGGTTCCATTTACATCATTAACATTTAATATTTTACCATTCTTTCTTCATTCATTCTTTCAATATGTCCAAACCATCTTAATGATCCTTTCATTATTTTGTTCATGACACCATCATTCGCACCGCATTCACTTCTTATATTTTCATTCGGCACTCTATCATACACAGAGTATCCACACATTCGTCTAAGAGATCTCATTTCAAATGTATAAATAAATAAATAAATAAATAAATAAATAAATTTCTACTGCATTTATTCTACTTTCATCCTTTTTTTGCCAGTTCCATGCTACGCTTCCATACATAAGGGTCGGTAGAAGAGCACCATTGTGCACCATTCTAGCTTTTTTGGATATATATTCATAGTATAAAATAGTTAAATTCTTCCAGCTATACCATATAAGTGACTCCTCAACACCTCATCCATTTTTAAATTAGTTTAATTGAACAACGTCGAGCACAATGTCGAACTTCGTGGCAGAGTGGTAAGACCTCTGACTTTCATACCGAAGGTCCCAGGTTCGATTCCCGGCGATGGCAGTGTGATTGTCACATTGTTTTTGGTCTAGTGTAGAATTCACGTGACAATAAAATGACGATAGATAAGCTACCTATCACATGTCACAAGAATCAATAAAATAATAGCTAAAAACAAATTGTATACAGTAATTGGGTTCAAACGACCTGTTGTATACAAAAAAAATAACATATTGCGGACACAGATGCCCTTTATCAGTGAAATATTATTTTTTTTATTTCACCGATGTGGTCAGATTTGAAAGATATTAAAATGATTTTTTCGGAACGTTTATGCTTTCGTCATAACAAATATCCATATTTATATTACTGGTGGAAAACGTTCACACGGTGGTCAGAGGAAACTCTTCAAAGACTCCCTATAAGCAATCCTCCAAAAACTAACATTGATTGTGTTTACTGGGAAAAGACCGAAGAAGGAAGATCTAGGTAGAAAATAACAGCACATAAAGGCACGCAGGACTTTGAAGCACGGCGCAGAGACGACGCTGCAGAGGAGAAGGAGAAGAAAGAGACCACCGAGAGACAGTAACGGTTCCACTGCGTATACCAGCGCCTTCCCCTGCTCCAGATGCCCCAGAATGTGTGGTCAGGAATGGGCTTTTAAGTCGCATGTGGACCCACAAATTTAAATTAAAGTCTTCCTCGGACACGAGGCTGATGATATTGATGACTGGTGGATACAATCGCATCCGCAAAGACGACAATTGTCGAAAATCGGATTTTACGATTGCTTCATTCGAGCTAGCCATGGCGCTCATATGCCCGAAATCATATTTTAACAATAATGGCATAAAATTATCTATTTAAAAAAGACAATATCATAGCTATTAACATTATTTTAACGAGTTTTTTTTTTCATTTTGAATAATAATCAAAATGAAAAAAAAACACCGACAAAATATTACATACTCTATTAACTAGCCTTTAATTTTTAAAATACATATTATGTATTGTATACCTATAAAAAAACACCCTATATATGTATTATAAAAATCAAAGGCTAGTTAATAGAGTATGTAATATTTTGTCGGCGCAGTATCCGCCCCCTGTGGGCCCACAAGTTAGGATCGGCGCCCCCCGCGGCCCCCTTACCGTGTGTGGTCCCCCTGGGTGTCCCGGGTAATGTACGGGCCCCGGACCCGAACGGGGGCCCGTAAGTGACACTCTTCTCCCTCCCTCGCGGCGCCATATTTTATTTCGTCACGTTCTTATTTGACCCTAAAAATAATTTGATGCCAAAAGACTACGGACCTCAATAAATTAAGATATTTCGTTAGGAACCGAAATATAATTATCTTTATTTTAAATTACACATCTTAATATAATTAATTGCTGAATTATTCATTATTTCTTGAACAAAGATGTAAAATTCATTAATATTATATATTGGTGAAAACGTTCCATTATTACAAGTTTTATTCCATTTTATGAGTGTCGCTTATTTCGGATTGCTGGGGCAACTTCAAATTTATTAATAGGCCATACATGTCACTTCCTTCTCCAGCCTCTTTAGCCTGCCAGCCTTCTCTCCATCTCTTTGGTGGTCGTCCTGGTGGTCGACGGCCTTCTGGAGTCTAGTTCATTCTTGCTGGATCTATTCTCTCGATATGGTCGGTCCAGAATCGTCTTCTCTGCCTACTCCATCTCACTATGTCTTAAATTTTACAGGATTTACAATTTTTTTCATTGTGTATCCTATCTCCCCACAATAGATCTCAATGTTATCATTTCTGCTTCTCTTAAGAGATGTTTGGTTCTGACAGTGTCTGCTCTTGCTTCGATTCCATAGGTCATTATGGGCCTGATGCATGTTTTATAAATTATAACTTTGCTTTCCGCTAGCGTATTCTTATTGTCCCAGACAGTGTCCCTTAGGCATCCGGAGATAACTGTAGCTTTTTTAACTTCATCATATAGATCGCTGCAACTAGATATCTCAAATCAAATCAAATCAAATCAGTTTATGTTTTGAAAAGATTTTACAAACATTTTTATAATTAAAGGCATCTATTGAGAACATGTAAAATATAATAAATATATAATACCAGAAACGCATTAGAGATGGTTCGACATTAGGAATACAGGATACTCTCCAAAGTCAAGAGTGTTTGTCTTCTGAACGTACTTTCACGAATATGAAAGACGTCGATCTCCGAAGCGATCATGTTCAGCAGTTTGATTGCTCTCCCCACCGGCATCACCAGAGGCAGGTTAGTTCTGCATGCTGGGAGATAAAACAGTTTGTGCAACGCTGTCGAAGATAACCATCCGGAACATAAAGATGGATAGCCACCAAGATGACGGAATTTTCAAAGAATCCCCTGATAAGTCTGAAGAAATGGGTAAGTGTGCACCCATCCCTTCATATCTTCATAGATTTCTCCGACAGCGACAGCACAGATTGTTTTACCAACCGGCCACCAGAACCAATCTGCCTCACCGGTGACACCGGTGGGAAGAGCAATTAGTCTGCTGAACGCGGTCTCCTCGGAGATCGACGTATTTTATATTAGTGTAGGTACGTTCAGGGGACAAATACTCTTGACTTTAGAAAGTATATTGTCTTCCTAATGTCGAACCATCTCTAATGCGTTCCTGGTACTTTGTTGTATTTTTGTAATATTTTTCCTGTACCCAATAGATGCCTTAAACATTTTCCTGTTTGTAATGTCTTTTGAGTTAATAAATTGATTTGATTTGATTTGATTTGATTTGATATCTGTAAGCTATTGGTCCCCAGCATGCCCCAGCATCTCCACACCCAGATATCTGAACTTCATGTGTGTGTATATATAACGTAAAACAAAACCAGGCACAATATCTCACGACGAGTGAAGCTGTAAAAAAATGATCAGGATGATCAAAGAATGCTAGACATTGCTACCGTTCGCATTCCGCGGTCATTCCGGGGTTCTTGAACTGGTGAATGAAATGTGTTTTGTCCATTGTTTGGTATGCGCTCATGGAAACAATAAAATTAACTGGTTTTTTTAATGCTCAGGGTCCCAGCTGGTCATTGATAAACCCAATAAATCTTCATGGGACTTGATTACTACGTACTACGCGTTACGTCATCTTTGTGATTAAAGATCTATAGTAATTTACTATATACGAATAAAAACATCTGTTTTCTAGAAAAAAAATTTTCATGGAAATTACATGTTTTTTCCTTGCTAAGACATTAACTTATCTTCTTTCTCTTTGCCATTTCCCATCATCTGGGGTCGGCCCTCCTCGTACGAAAACGCTAAACTTTCCTATTTTCACTCATTTCCACTGTCAGGTTCTCGCGTTGGAGCTCCTTTTCCATGTTGGCCCACCATGTTGCCATTGGGCGACCTCTTCTTCTTGGTTTTGTGGGAATGCTGAAGGCTTTTTGGACAGAGGGCTTTTTGCTAAGACATTATCATTTGAAACTATTTAATAATGCCTTAGCAAGGCGAAACATGTCATTCCACATTTTCTTTCGTATTAATTATTTAATATGGAATAAACAAATAAACCATTAATTCTAATGAAAACGTCTGTTTTCTAGAAGTTTTATTATATTTAAAAGAAATTACATGTTTCTCCTTGCTAAGGCATTATCATTTGAAACTATTTAATTATGCCTTAGCAAGGCGATACATGTCATTCCACCTTTAATTTCGTAATAATTATTTAATATGGAATAAACAAATAAACTATTAATTCTAATGAAAACGTCTGTTTTCTAGAAGTAGTATTACATTTTAAAGAAATTACATGTTTCTCCTTGCTAAGGCAATATCATTTGAAACTATTTAATAATGCTTTAGCAAAGCGAAACATGTCATTCCTCATTTTCATTCGTCTTAATTATTTAATATGGAATAAACAAATAAACCACTAATTCTAATGAAAACGTCTGTTTTCTAGAAGTTTTATTATATTTAAAAGAAATCACATGTTTCTCCTTGCTAAGGCATTATCATTTGAAACTATTTGATAATGCCGTAGCAATGTAAAACATGTTATTCCACGTTTTCATTCGTATTAATTATTTAATATAGAATAAACAAATAAAACATAAATTCTAATAAAACATCTGTTTTCTAGAAGTTTCCTTATATTTTATAATAATGACATGTTTCGCCTAACTAAAGTATTATTACATGATTCGAAAATCGATTCCCATAAAATATAATTGAACACCTAGAAAACAGACGTTTTCATTCGTTTTTATTATTTAAAATAGAGTTTTACATCATTGTTCAAGAAACAATAAATATATATTTATTTCACATTCACGATGGTGTTCTTGTTTCGACCCTTATGTAAGAAAGTAAACCATGGAACTGACAAAAGAAGGATGAGAGTAGAACTAACATATTACCATCTCGCCGTTTTAACGAAGGGGTAGGCAGGAAGAAGGGCCGCCACACCATACTTTCCTGACATACTTCTCCCAATCTTTCAATTCTATACGTTCATCGTTTATAGCACTCACGTATATTTCTCCAATTCCTCGCGGTTCCACGTTTATGGTATTGGTGGACATATATATATTAGTAATATATGTCTATAGAATACCTTCGAAATTCCAATTCGAAGTTTAAATTTTAACTAGGTACGTATCGTATCGTTAAGTATTACGAATTTTAAATACACACCTCAGTTTTCGTGTTCTGTAACGATAAATCTCATTCCAATTTTAAAATATGTAAAGTGTGTTCAAGACGGATAAATAAATAACGTCCTAATAGCAACTTCCGATGTCGTCTGAACATTCCTTATTAATACAGACTGTCACAAATAAATTGGTTATAAATTTTTCGTATCGATAAATCTACATTACTTGCGTATATTTTTACACGATATGAAAAGGGATAATTTTTAAACATCCTCAAACATATTAATAAAATGATGTGATTGCACATTTTTACTCGTTGCCATCTGCTAAACAAAATATTTAGCGTCAAAAACAATACATAAATCCCGTGTAAATGTAGAGAATATTGGAGGTATTATTTTTCAACAATAATTAATTCCGTGTTTTTTTCAAGAACACATTTGTAAAAAGCGATTTTTCAATACATGACATTTTTTAATCATTGCATTGATGTTTTAATTTTTCTATAATGAGTCACAAATTTGTTTGTTTGTTTATGCTGTCGCTAGGAATTGATGCTATGGTGCTAACAAAAAGGGAGTTTTTAATAGGGTGCGGTCATTAAAAGATAATCTTTTTGTCTGGACGTTGTTACTAAGTTCCTCAATAAGGTGCTTATTAGATTGAAATTTATTATTTACTCCCCGCCGTGAGAATGTTCAGTTTTACCCTCGAAATGTGTCTTTAATATGTTGTACCCAGTCGTCCTTCACACCCAGAAGTGTTAATCTCAATATCCTTGTAAAATATTGATACTATATAAATTTTTCTTCGCAGTATATGCCAATGTTAAAACATCAATTAAATAATCGCAATTAAATAAGAAAGGAGTAACAGATGTCGTCGCAAGGGTAGCGAAGCTTAAATGGTCATTTGCGTGACATGTTGCCAGATTGGTAGACGATAGATGGACCAGAAGGGCGTTAGAGTGGAGACCCCGCGAAGACAAATTAAACAGAACGAGACCCCTCGCACGATGGTCCGATTACATTAGAAGAATTGCTGGCGATTCGATGAAAAAGCCACAAAACAGGGATACGTGGAGAAGTATGGGGGAGGCCTATGTCCAGCAGTGGACGACAACGGCTGTCTTAACAAAACAACAAACAATTTAATAAGAACGAAAAGCATAAAGTTCAATAAAAATCTATTCGAGTAATTCAGTGTCTTTCGTAAAAAATGCTTATTTTATTTTTTAAACACTAAAAAATGATTTATTTAAAATTAAAAAAAAACTCACAAAGCAGTCCACGGCACCAAGATCACTCTAACTAACTAACTAACTAACCATCATGCCATTTCCCCGGAGGGGTAGGCAGAGAGGATGGATCGCCACACTGACCTGTCCTGGCATACCTCTCGGGCTTCCTCTACATTCATACATCGTACCATGCACGCACGTCGATTATTCCGACTTCGAATGTGGCCGCCTTTTAGTAATTGATAAATTTGGTCATGCCATGTTTTCCTCGGTCGTCCTCGGCTTCTTTTCCCACTCACGTTGCTTGTGTACAACTTTTTAACCTTTCTACCTCATCCATTCGTTCCATATGTCCGAACCATCTCACCTTACCCTTATATAGCAGTAAATTCTGGCACTGGCAAAAGGAGGATGAAATTATAACAAAAAATGTGATGGAAAATGTACGAGTATATCAAATTTTGCTAGGCTTATCTTAATTATTAGGTGAATATGTATATTTTTTTTCATTATTTACAATGAACCATGAAATTTCAAATAACAAATCCATCTAACCATCTCGCCACCTCCCTGAAAGGGTAGGCAGAAAGAATGGACTGTCACACTTTTACTGATGCGGCACTCCATCCTTCTCTTTTCGCTCCGCGGGAGACGCGGTGTGATGGGTTGCGAACCTCATCGCCACCAATAGGCATCTCCCGTGCACACTTTGATCGTGCAACACCCACAAAATAAATCTAAAATAAATAATATGAAATACAATGATATAAAATAAAATAACAAAATAAAAATAATTTAGCAGAAAATGTTCTTTTTAGATGGTGCACATATTGTCTATTTAATTTATGTTCCACGAATCCGTCGTTTTTTTTAAATTTAGCACATAATGTAATCACACATAATGTTTTTTTCGATGTTGCACATGTTGACATGGACGATCCGGACTTTTGTGTTTATTTAATTTATGTTACACGTATCCACCGTTTTTTAAATTAGCTGTAATTAGGCACTTAACCAGCAAGAACTTTGAAATAATATTGAAGGAATTATTCAAATTGTCATTGAAACAAATGAAAAAATTATTTTTACACCTGTCAAAATTCTTTATAAAAACGATAAAACTAATATAATTTTAACAGCAAAACAGCACAAACGTATTACGTGTCACAATTAACTATTATAAAGTGCGGCAACAGTTAAATTGACCAAAACAATTCACTAATACGCGAAATATCTCCAAATTAACAGGAGCACCACATGAACCAAACCAATTTTTCAAAAACAAAAGAATATCTCAAAAACAAACAAATCTTTTTTTTATAACTATAAAAAAAAGACATAACTAACTAGCTATTGCAGTAGTAGAAGATTGAATAAAATTATAAGATAATCATAAAAATGCGGAATCTTTCGGTTGGCAGTCTGGGAGACAAATTCCACCTTGATACAGCGCGAGCCGTCTTCCGTATCTCTCATCTTGCTTGTGTATCCATAACACAATTTGTTTAGGCAATATCGCGACTCGCCATCGACACCATTCATTATTCTTGTGTCCTGGGAAGCTGGACTCGAAACGGAAATCAAAACCGTACACTTTGTAAAAAAAAAATGTATAATCAATTTTTAAATCATTTCTTATTACAGTGTGTTTAGTCTCTTTTTATGTGTTCGTTTTAATATATTTGTAACGTATTTTTATTATAAATTGATAATTTTAAAGGTGGTCTCCTCTTTCATAATATATACGTCTTCCTAAGTAATCGTTTGATAATCTAATAAATAGTTACCTGTTTTTTAATACATATGTTTTTATGGTTCTTTGATACAAGTTAAAATAAACCAGTGTACATTATATATGGCGTTTAACAAATTTAAAAAATGTACTAATTATTTCAGTAGTAAGAGATTTGAGTAGTAGTAAGTAGAAATGAGGTCACTAAGAAGGATGTGCGGAAAAACAATATACGATAAAATATCTAATGACGAAGTAAGAATGTAAGGCGGATAAATGAGTGATAATTAAAATTAAGAAAGTGTCACTAAGATGGTTTGGACATATGGAACGAATGGATAAGGGAAGAGTGGTTAAAAATATATATACAAGTAGCGTGAATGGGAAAAGAAGTCGAGGAAGGCCAAGGTAGACATGGCATGACCAAATAAATCAATTACTGAAAGGCGGCCAAGTAGGAATAATCAACGAGCGTGCATGTCACGATGTGTGAATGTAGAAGGGCGCGAGAGTTATGTCAGGATAGAACAATTTGGGGATCCATCCTCTCTGCCTACGCCTCCAGAAAAAGTCGTGATGGTTAGTTAGATAGTTAGTTAGTTACTAATGATTTGTCTGGTTTAATTTAAATGGCATTAAATCTTGAACACACCACACCGCGACTCCCGCGGGAGCAAATAGAGAAGGATGGACTGTCGCATCGGTTAAAGTGTAGCAGTCCATTCTTTCTGCCTACCTTTTCACGGAGACGGCATAATAGTTAGATAGTTTTTATTTTATTTATTAATAATAACAACAACAACAACAAACCATCACGTCGTTTCCCCGTAGGGGTAGGCAGAGAAAATGGACCGCCACACTACTCTACCCTGGCACACCTCTCTATCTTCCTACAAATTCATACAGCGAGTCATGCACGCACGTTGATTCTTCCGACTTCTAACATGACCAACCTTTAAAATTTTATTAATTTGGTCATGACATGTTTTCCTCGGTCTGCCTCGACTCCGCACTCCATTTACATCATTACCGTATACATTCTTTCTCCATCCATGCGCTCCATATGTCCGAACCAACGCAGCGATCCTTTCATAATTTTGTTCATAATACCTTCTTCCGCTCTACATTCCTTTCTTATATATATTTGAGATTCTGTCATTTATCGTTCTACCACACATACGTCTCAGGGGCCTCATCTCTACCAATAATAAAATTTCTATTAAAAATATTATTAATAATAATATTTCCAAAATAATTATTATTTTGTTTATTAAATATAAAATTGTGCAATTTTTCGATAAACAAATAAAAACTTCGTCTGTACGATTTCGAAACATTTAGCAAGTTAAAAGAAAGAATTGTGATAAAAATATTTCATCTACGAGATTAATGGAGTACAAAAAGGAAAATATGATAGGACAAAATCAATGAGTTATCGCAAACAAAAGCCTATCTAAAAAGGCTAAGATGGCAGTGCACAATAGTGTTCTTGTGCCGACCCTTATGTATGGAAGTGAAGCATGGAACTGGCAAAAGAAGGATGAAAGTAGAATAAATGCAGTAGAAATGAGATCTCTAAGACGAATGTGTGCTAAATCTGTATATGATAGAGTGACAAATGCAAGTATAAAAAGTGAATGTGGTGCGAATGAAAGTGTTGTGAACAAAATAATGAAAGGGTCATTAAGATGGTTTGGACACATGGAAAGAATGAGTGAAGACAGAATGGTAAAGAAGTTATATGTAAACGGCGTGAACGGAGCTAGAAATAGAGGAAGGCCGAGGAAAACGTGGCACGATCAAATCAATCAAATATTGAATGTCGGTCACGTGAGGAGTCGGAAAAATCGACGTGCGTGCATGACAAGATGTATGAATGTAGAGGAAGCGAGAGATGTATGTCAGGACAGAACAGTGTGGCGTTCCATTCTTTCTGCCTACCGCTCCGGGAAGACGGCGTGATGGTAAGTTAGTTAGTTAGTCTAAATTAATGAGCTAAAAGTTGGCAAAGATCTAAGTTTGGTTTTAAAAAAGTATATGGCTTTGATTATGGATGAGACAAGAGATTGTTAGGTGAATAAGTTTTATCTTATTTGACTCTCTGTCCCATCCAGGAACTCTTCATTCCACGAACATCCTGCCCATTAATTTACATTATATGACGTAAAAATATTAAACAAACACGTCTCTAAAATATCCGTATTTGAGATAAACGCATTCCTGAGGTGTTTTATTACGCTTTTATTTTTAGTTTTGACTTGTTTCGGTAATATTTTATGGTTTTCCCGCAGCGCTGAGGGTCCACTGCTCCCCGCCGCTCCCCACCCCCTCCACTCTCGCGGGGAGTACCCCCTCCACCCCGCTGGTAAGCAAGTAAAGGTGTGCGAGTCAAGAACTAAGACAGAGGCATTTAGCATCCACTATGCGGCTACCGGAGTTAGTTTCACCAGTGGCGTCCGATAAAATTTATTTAAACTAAGTTTAACCCAAATAACATACCCAAATTATATTTATGGTGTCAGATTTATGTTTCCTATTCAGCTTTTTTCCCTCCACTGCTGGATATAATCTTCTTCGGTTCATATTCAACTTAAATACAGTAGCACGATGAATGGCATGTGTTATATATTATTATATATTATAGATAGTTAAAGATGTTTATTTAATTCGCATCCAAAACAGGTATCTAAAACTTTTTACGGCGGAAGCTGTCCTTAATAGATTGTTGAGTTATTTTGAAATATATGATTTCCAGTTTCCGAGCTGCCCAAACACCTGCACTGAGCTCGAGCATCCAGGAGCGGCTTTGGCGGCAACGGCTGACGGCTTCTGAGCGATATACAGACACTACTACGATTGACACAAGGAAGAAGATTGCCATACAGGCAAAATGGTAAGAAAAACCTAGGTTTCAAATATTTTGTCTCCACTCAAGATATCGAACATGATTTAATTTCTCTCTTATATCGCTGTTTAACCCCTATAATGCAGACCGGCTACATTTGCAGTCCAAAAATATTTGTTTCGAAATGCGAACTACTACATTTGCGGCTTATATTTGAATGTATCTTATAAACGTGTTTTACCCTCACTGGCAGAAGGTTACAAAGGATCAAGTGTGTTCAGCGAGCAATGGAAAAACACATGTTGAGTGTCAGTCTCCGTGATTGAGAAATGAGGAGATAAGACGTCGAACAAAGATTACCGATATCGCAGAAAGAACCAGCTAAAATGGCAGTGGGCGGGGCATGTAGCGGGACAGGGTGAATTCAGATGATCACCTAGAATCCTTGAGGTGAAGTGGAGGCCTTGGGACAATAGAAAAGGTATAGGAAGGCCTCGAAAAAGATGGACGGATGACATTATCTAACTTGCAGGTTGGTGGAAACAGATAGCCAACTATAGAAAATGTTGGAAGGGTTTAGAAGAGACCCATTTCCAGCAACGGAGTAAAATTGGCTGAAAAGAGGAAGAAAAAGAAGTCTTAGTAAATTTTACGTAATATTTGATGATGATATGGAATATCTGTTTAAGCTGCAAATAGAGTTAGGAGCAATTCGAGACCAATTTTTTTCACTGGAAATGAAGTTTGTCGCATAATGTGGGTTAAAAAGCTGAGACATGTATTGAGGGAAAAGGAAGCAAGCATTTTAATTTGCTGAGCTTATTATTATAAATTATATTTTCAATGTTCTATTACGCGCCGCCACTCTCGCGATGAGATACGTATCTAGACACGAACAAATTGGATTAAATAACCAACAAGTTATTAAATTATTAGAATACGTGCCACCGCTACCAGTTCGTGTATATTTTACGTGCGAGATATATCAAAATTTTATTAATTATCGGCCATAAATAACTCCCATCGGCCGCTCGCTCTCCAGGAACTGAGAATGTCCCTCTAACGTAACTTACGTCCAACCATCAAGCCGTTTCTCCGGAAGGGTGGGCAGAAAAGTTTAACCTTCACGGTTTTTTCTTATGACATACTTTTCTAGATCCTATGTAGTCATAATACGTGCTCGTACACAAATCGATTTTGTTGCACTCTCAAAATACCAAACATTTAAAACGGTTTTAAAACTAGATTTTGTTGATCTGGCGATTAAGTCACTGTAAAACGAGAGGTTTTTTTTAAACTTAAAACTGATATTTTAAATCGTTTAACATAGTTCTTCGTACGATGAAAGTCTTACTTAATAGATAAATAGAAAATAATCTTTTTTAATTTTTAAAAATATGCGTTGTAATTTTTCATGTTAATAATAGAAATATAACTTTGAGCAATCTCGAAATTTTAGAAATTAAAAAAGCAATTAAATATAAATAAAATATTATTAATAATCAATGTAATTTAACGTCAAGTCAAATCATTGATTTATTTACTTTGTTGTAAGTAATTACCTGAACCCCAATAAGAATTTTGAATTATTATTTTAAATTTTAAATTGATTCATAATATTTGGTAAAACAAAAGCATAAACGTTTCAAAAAAAATCTTTAAAACATCTCTCAGAACTGATCATATTTGCAAACAATTTTATAATATTTTAAATATGTATCTTTATAATATGTATGAAGAAGAACCGATTGTCCGAAACATGTCTGATAGGTAATTAAAAATATATATTATTTAGTGTTGTATATACAAAGTACATAAAAAAAATACACTTTAGAAATTTAAAAAAACGTTGTTTATTATTTTGTGGATTATAAACAACGTTATTTTCAATTTCCAAAGTGTATTTCTATGGAATTCCACAGTGTTGGTGCTTAAGCTCTTAATAAATTTAAAATTTAAATACTTGCCTTTTCTTATTTGGTTTCAATTTCTGTTAAAATCATTATCAAATACTATTTTTTACCATTATTTATCAATCATTCCATGTGTCTCAATTTGTATTTTAATAATTTTATTCATAACAACGTAATTTTGAAAATAATATCAGTTTTCAGAAGTTTGTATTTTTTCGTATATTGTATAATCGTCATCGCTTCTTTTTTGGATCCACATTTGAATAACTTATGAAAAAACATTATATTTTCACCACACAACTTTTTTGCACTTTTCACAAACGGTTTCTTACTGTACATATCCCTGATCGGTGCAATTTTTTTAACTAACTAACTAACTAACTAACCATCACGCCGTCTCCCCGAAAGGGTAGGCAGAAAGAATGGACTGTCACACTTTTACTGATGCGGCACTCCATCCTTCTCTTTTCGCTCGCGGGAGACGCGGTGTGATGGGTTGCGAACCTCATCGCCACCAATATCGAGTCATGTCAGATTTAGTACTGGCAAACGAATCGGGCAAATTGGCACTGCTTTCCCTTCTGGACATGAGCGCTGCGTTTGACACAATTGATCACTCATATCTTATCCAACGATTGGCGATCACGTATGGTTTTAGAGGTAATGCCATAGACTGGCTAAATTCATATCTGTCGGATCGTTCACAAGCTGTGCAGCTAGCAGGTAAAAAAATCCTCATTTACTAATATCCAATCTGGTGTGCCACAAGGCTCTGTTTTAGGACCCCTTTTATTTATCATGTTTACAAATGACGTTGCCAAAATAATAGAATCCTTTGGCCTCCTGTCACATTGCTATGCTGATGATCAGCAACTTTATTTTTTCTGCAACCCTGATGACACCAAACATCTTACGTCAATAACTGTCAACTGCATTGATGCCATATCCAGATGGATGGCATCAAACAAACTCAAACTAAATCCATCCAAAACGGAATTTCTCTGGACTTCTTCCGCAAAGCGTCAACATCTTATCGATCATTCCTCAATTTCAACAGCTGACAATGATATCGCTCCCAAAAACTCCACAAAGCTTCTTGGTGTTTATCTTGACGCAAATCTGTCTCTAAAATCCCAAATTAACAACACAGTCAGCGCTAGTTTCTTCCACCTAAGACGATTAAAATCCGTCAAAAGGAGTATTCCCCATGACACTTTCAAAACTCTTGTAAATTCCTTCGTTGTGTCACGACTTGATTATTGTAATGGAATTTATGCAAACATTCCAAAACAACAAATAAACAAACTTCAATCTGCGTTCAATGCAGCAGCAAGGCTCATTAAAGGCATTCCAAAAAAGTCCCATATAACACAACATCTCAAAGAACTTCACTGGCTTAAAAGTCCAGAAAGAATCCAGTATAAACTCTGCTGGACAGTCTTCAAAGCGCTACATGGAATGGCACCAAGTTATATATCTGAACTCTGTATAGCGGACAGCCTAAATTAACGGAAATCCACACTTCGCTCGGCGAACTCCTCAGCAATAGGAAGATTAGTTGAGCCGAAGCGTTGCCCCAGTACGAATTTCGGGGATCGAGCGTTCGCGGTAGCCGGTCCATCAGCTTGGAACAATCTCCCTTCACACCTTAGATGCATAAATGATCCGACAGATTTCAGAACTAAATTGAAAACCCATCTTTTTCATATTTCATACCCAATTTAAACATGTATACTTTGTTCTACTATACTTTTAAACCAATCGTTTTTTAAGCGCTCACATTTAGATTTTTAGATTTAAAACACGTCTTAATGCGCCCTTGAGGTGATTACATCACAAAAACGGCGCTTTAAAAGTTAGCATATTATTATTATTATTATTATTATTAATAGGCATCTCCCGCGCACACTTCGATCGTCCGACACCCACAAAATAAATCTAAAACAAATAATATAAAATACAATGATATAAAATAAAATAACAAAATAAAAATAATAATAAAAATAATTTTACACAAAAAGAACAATGTTAACTTAAATAATGAAAAAAAAACTTTATAACATGTATTTGATGTCCACTTGGGTTTATGGCTTCGACCGGGTTTTGGCAGCTCGCTGCCATCTTCTGTTTTTTTCTTAATAGTTTCAATTATGTGATCATTGTTGGTGTTTATCTAAAAAATATTACTAGTTAATATAAAATTGTATTTCTACATTTTGTATTTAATTTCAACTGTACCTACAGAGCAAGTATAATTTTTAGAGTAATTTAATTAATTAAATTTCTAATGTGTATTTTACAGAGTAATTTTTTTAAACTCTGAATAAAGACATGTACAGTCCGAAACATGTTACTAAAAATTATAACAAGTTTTTTGAAAATAACATAATATGATCAAAAGTTTTATTATATCATATCGGAGTAACTAAGATATTTTGCCTTGCAAGGGCATTATCAAATGTCATTTTATGCTACTACATCAAGTCCAAACGCATTTCTTAATGCTTCTAAATCTGTCACTATAATTACGAGTAGGTACGTTGAAGACATGTTTGGATATTAAATATAACGAAACAGAATTTAGTCCATTGTTTTAGCCAAAACACTATGATACTTCTACCTTTCAAAATAATAAACGCTTATTATTGTATCACAATTTTTCATTATACCTACGAGTACTTTTATTTTTCGGGATTGCTGTTTCGTCACACTATGTTGACATCATCAGGTTCTACAATAATTTTTTCAACTGTTTAATTTAATTTTTGTGATGTTTTTATCCTTTTTGTGGATTTATTCCAATGTTGAAATTTAACAGTTGAAAATTTTTTTAACACCTGATGATGTCAACGAAGATTAACGAAACAGCTGTCGCTAAAAATTTAAAAAGAATAACAAATTGTGATACCAGAAACAGAACACATTTATTCACACACTCGATAAAAATATTCGATACAAATTTTAATTTTAATTTGAAAATAATATATTTGTAGTGTGACCAACTCAACAAATTAATTACGAAGAGGATCCCAAAAGCTTAAATTCTTACCCTGATGTGATTTGTGACTACAGGATGTGAAATCCGAAGCGCCAACCTTCGTGTCCACCGCCTAGTGTGCTACCATCTTCCAAGATAACAAGTTATCCTAACCGCTTATCGATGGTATAAATGCAAACAGGCGCATTCTCCAAAAATATGTATCAATACGTATTTTGTTATTTTTTCAAAAGTGATTTTCACCAAAAATATCGTTGGACTTCTGCAAAGTTAAGTGTAATGATAATTTTTATTATACTAGTGAAACAACCAAGATATAATAATAATTAGACTAATTTTTTAATTAATTAAAACACTATTTTTTCCACTTTTGAGTTTATATCTAGACATGTTTCGAATATCTTATCATTTGATAACGCCTTAGACAGGCGAAACATGCCATTCACACAAATTATAATAAAACTTCTAGAAAACAGACGTTTTCGTTTATATTATATTAATTATTTGATATAGAGTTTCACATGATTGTTCAAGAAACATTTTTTTTTAAAGTGGAATCGACTTGGGTCCTTTGCGTAGCCTTGAACTAAATAGCAATGCATCAGCTGACCTGTACTTTGACATTCGATTACCATTTTTACTCAAGTTTTAAAAAACTCTTTGATGTATCTTTCTCAGTAATCCTTCAAATCCTTTTTACCAAAGTAATCTCCTAATTTTAATCACTTGTATTGCGACGCCATCTTGGTACATCTTCAGTGTTCTAGGATCCCTGTGTAATTGAAGTTCAGAACTCTTACGCCTCTTACAAAACTATGCATTTCTTCTTTTTCTCAGCTATTCTCACTCCACTGCAGACTGCAGGACATAAGTCTCTTCTAAACTCTTCCAAATTTTTCAATTTGGGGTATCTGTTGCCACCAACAGTATCTGCATTTCTACTGGTCCAAAATGCGTCAAAATACGGATTGTTTGTAAAGAATATATATTTTTTAATGAAAGAGCTTTTCTTATATTATATATTAAAAATTATTTTCATGTTCCATGGCAAAAATAAATAAAAGTTTTCTGTACAGTTATCGAAGGAAAAAACAGCTATCAGATTTTTTTATTTTGACAATAAGGAATTCTTTTTGACATTTTTTACGAGATATTTTTTTTATTGCCACTTTTGTGGAAACAGTTATTTATATATAAATTAAAACACTTTTTTACTTAGTATTTACAAACAACTTTATTTGAGTTAGTAGCGCCAACCGGTTTCACTCTGTAGCGAGCTTCCTCAAGGACTATACACAAACTGTTTGTGTATTCCCCTGAGGAAGCTCAACAGAGTGAAACCAATAAGCCCTACTAACTCAAATGAAGTGGTTTATACTAAATAAAAAGGCGTTTAATTTTATTTTTAAATAAGTTAAACCACCATGTAATGGCTCTGTATCAAAGTTTTTTCAAATAATACAACATTTTCAGGTTGTTTAATTACGAAAAATACAGTTGAATTCACAACTAGAAAATCTTGGATACAATATGATTATTCTTTCTTGTTGTAGACCTATATGGTCTGTTCTCCAGAGTGTTACTCCTCCTGTAAGGTAGACTCCCAGCTGTCCTTAGGAGGTCTTCCACGAGAACGGGTTCCATGAGACTGATTATGTAATGCAATATAGAGGAGTCTGGTGGTGTCCATTCATTGAACATGACCGTACCAGTCTCTTCTTCGCTGTCTGCTCTTTCTTATAATATCCTCAACCTCACATATCTCTCTAATTCTGGTATTCCTCACGCGACCTCTCAGTGTCTTGCCTGCTATTGACCTCAGTGTCTTCATCTCGGAAGTCCTCAAAACTCGTTTTGTCCTTACTGTTTCTGCCCTTGATTCGACGCCATGTGTTATTATTGGTCTTACGCATGCTTTCTTTATGACTCTCTGTCCGCTCATGACCGTACCAGTCTCTTCTTCGCTGTCTGCTCTATCTTATAATATCCTCAACCTCACATATCTTTCTACTTCTGGTATTCCTCACGCGACCTCTCAGCGTCTTGCCTGCTATTGACCTCAGTGTCTTCATCTCGGAAGTCCTCAAAACTTGTTTGGTCCTTATTATATATATATGTATTATCTAATAACTCTTCAAAGCATCCAACTTGGCTGAGGCTTTCCATGGTTCCCTCAGCTTTAATACGAATGTGGGGATGGAAAAACAGATAGCCCATGGAACACAAGACAGGCACATTTACAAACTATGTCTGCCCTTACTTCGACGCCATATGTTATTATTGGTCTTACTTATTTTTCAAGAAATGAAAGAGTAGGGGAAGGGGGGGCTAGTTGTTACAGGGGCAAGTTGTTACATTCTAAATAACTCCCCCACTACTAGGTTCTGTGGCTTATGTGTCACATAGTATGTCCAAGTATCGTATCCGCGGTGCTCGACGGAACTTCGCTCTTGCCAGTCGTGCGTAATTCAAATAAACTCGATTATAGTGCATTTCGTATCCGAAAGTAACTTTCGTTGACTGATTTTGAAGTTTAATTGTTCACTAACTATAAGAGGTAAGTTGATTCTAAGTAAATTGGTAAAACTCTACATGTCTCTGCTTACATTAAGATAATATATCGAAATAATAACACTTTCTGTGTTAATGTTATAGCAATTTGTTTTCATTTTGGGTCAGGGGGGCTAGTTGTTACAACGATGGGGGGGCAAGTTGTTACTGTAACAACTAGCCCCACTACGTTTCCCTTTAACTTCAAATAGCATATTTATATAAAATTATTAAACTATTTATTATTATTGTTCTAGATTTTATATAACAATGGTACGGACATATAAAAAAAAAACAATTAGGGTAAAATTTCCGAGGAGACCTACAAAAGAGCAGCTAAAGAAGTAACAGAAAAAATATATCTATTCGAAGAGCTGCCAAAGCATACAAAGTAAATTTTATGACATTACATCGTTACGTAAAACGTCAAGAGAATGGTCCAACCACATCTAACTTAGTGGGCTACAACAAGCCTCGGAATATATTTTCGGTCGATCAGGAAAATGAGCTTACATTATATTTATGTAGATACTATATGGCCATATAATCGAGATGTCTTTTCAGAGGAAGACTTTGAGCCTTCCGAAATTACCGATCGTCCAATGCCTGAGAACGTTAGCACTGAAAGTGTATCAATAGATAATACCAACGAAACCATGGCAGAAACCGTTTCTATGGTCAATGAACCACATTCATCTTCTCCTTTATAACCTGCAACCTTCAGTTGTGAAGCTCTACCTTAAAATCAAGAAGAGAAATTATCTATTTTCACGGAACCGCAGCCATCAACAAGTAGCATCAATAAAATACAGCATACCACGCCTGAACAAAAAAGGCCATATCCTAAATCTGAACCAAGAAAGGGGGTTAATTATTCCAGAAGAAAAATTTATTCAGCAATATTGACTGACACTCCGGTTAAGAACCAAATCGAACTGGAAGAGAGCTCGAGAAAACAAAAACAGGCCGCTTAATCAATTACAAAAAACATTTCGATGTGTGCATTTAAAAAAAAAACAGTAGAAGAAACTGAAGTAGAAGCAAGTACTGGATTCTTCTTCCGACTCGGAACATGAAGAATGCCTGTGTTTGGAATGTATGGAGAGTTTTGATTGCTCTAAACCTGGACGGGAATGGATTCATTGCACCGCATGCAATAAATGGGCTCACATTTCCTGCATTCATTGCGATAAAGTTAATTTTAGATGCCAAAATTGTGATTCGGACATAGATTAAAGCGATTAAATATTCAAAAATTAAATTTTACATGTTATTATATATATTTTACATATTATTGTTAACAATTACATACATGTTTGATTTTTGTTTTAGTTCGTAACAACGTGCCCCCACCCTGTAACAACTTGCCCCCCCGTGGGGCACATTGTTACACTTTGATTTTTTTTTTTATAAATTCTATAATTATTTTTGTGGACTTTCTATGAACACATGTAAATTGTTTTATTATATTTTAATACACGTACTTTAAGATATAATCAATATGATGTCTCTCAAAATAAACAGTTATCAGATATTCAACTTTTAATTTTTTTGTAACAACTAGCCCCCCCTTCCCCTACAGTTTTCTCATAAAGCCGATTAAACTCGAAATGAGTAATTTTTAAGTTTGACCCTTTTTCCCTTTGCTCCCTCGATATCACAATAACTTATTACCTGTGTAAATGATGATATTCTCCGCGACGAAACATGTGTTATGCCCACATAATAAGCCTTACACGCGAACCTGAACTTGTATTCAGAGATCTTCCTAATGCAGATGAGTTGCGAACTTTGAAATTCAAAACGCGTTTTCGCATTCAATATCGCATGTCACGCATTTCGAATGTGCTATTGAACCTGAATGCGAATTTTAAATTTTTTTTTTTTATATAAATCATCTGTGGTATCGGACCACCAACCACAAAATTATTATCTGAGATATGCTTTTGTTTTAATTTAATTCGAAATTGTTTTAGTGAACAACTATTTTTTTTCAATCTCATAAATTCTACGTGCATTCTTTTTTGCCGAGAGCACCACATTGCCACAATCATTTTTACATTTAAAAAAAAAGAATAGAAAAAAGCCCCTCTATCGTAAATTATGATAACTAACTGTCATGCCATTTCCCCGGAGAGGTGGACAGAGAGGACGGACCGCCACACTGTTCTATCCCTATATAACTCTCAGGACTCTTCTACATTCACACATCGTGACATGCACGCTTGTTTGCATTGCATTATTTATATTTCGAACATATGAAAATGAAGCTTGAAGCTGACAAAAGAAGGATGAAAGTAGGATAAATTCCGTAGAAATTAAATCACGGAAAAGAATGTACGGGAAAACGATATACGGTTTAAATACAGAACCACGAAATAAGGAAAAATGTAAGGCAGTTGATTATATCATAAGTAAAATTTGAAAAGAGGATCTTGAAATGATTTGGATATATAGAACGAATGGAAGAGAGAACACTGGTTAAAATGTTGTTGAAATCGAATCAAATCAAATCAGTTTATTTCATCAATATACATTACAAAATTAATTTTTAAGGCATCTATTGAGAACAGGTAAAATAATATATTCTGTATAGTATACTTCCAGAAACGCATGAGAGATGGTTCGACATAAATAAGACAGAAGTGTATGTAAAAAGAGAAGCAGTGGATGACCAATGAAAGCATGATATGACCAAACTGATCAAATACTAAAAGGCGGCCACATTCGAAATCGAAAAAATCGACGAGCGTGCAAATTACGATGTATGAATGTAGAAGAATCTAGAGCGATATGGCGGTCCATTCTCTCTGCCCACCCCTCTGAGAAAACGGCATGATGGTTAGTTTAAAAAAAATATTGAAATTTCTGGGCAGAAGTTCATTTTAAGTAATGAAAATAAATTTAAAGTGTATACAAAATTTATTTATTATAATATATTTAGTGGGCTTCCACTTGTGTTGAACGTCGACCGGTTTCGGCTAAGTTAGTTAGTTAACCTCTTAAAACATTTATCATTACTTAAACAAAAAATTCGAACCTTTTTGGAAATTGATAAATCACCTAAAATTCTTAGATTTCTGTCTTCAAAGTGTCACACAATTATGTTTGTTGTCTGTTAACAACATCTATACATTTTTTTCCCTCTTGAGCACATCTTCGTCCTAATTGGGTGTTCCGTGTGGTGTTTATGTCAGTCAGGATTGGTCCGGATGATATATGACCGGTATTGTTGTTGATGAAGGACTCGGACGGTTACGACGCTATGTCAATACTGCGATTGTTTTGTTTTGTTTTGTTTGTATCTACGGACAGCGAAGAACGCACAAGAATTTATTTGGTTACTTTTCTGAAACTTTTGTACATATTCGACACGTCATAAATTTATAATGTTATGATGTAAATTCCATCTTTAAGTTCCTATTCATAAAAATACACATGTATTGATTGTTGAACAATGATGTAAAACTCCGTATGAAATAATTAATACGAATGAGAACATACATTTTTATTCTATTTTATTGGGATGACATGATTCGCCTTTCTTTTTCCAATCACACATCTTTTTAACCATTCTTCCCACATCCATTCGTTCCATATGTCCAAACCATCTTAGTGAATCCGCCTTACATTCATTTTTTACTTTATCATAAGATATTCTATCATACATTGTTTTTCCGCATATTCTTTTTAGTGACCTCATTTCTACGGCATTTATCCTACTTTCATCATTCTTCTGGCAACTCCAAGCTTCACGTCCATACATAAAGGTGGGCACTATAATTATATACTTCTTCTTCTTCTTCTTCCTTGTTGTAGACCTATGTGGTCTGGTCTCCAGAGTGTTGCTCCTCCTGGGAGGTAGACTCCCAACCCCACTTCCATATTTTAGGAGGTCTTCCACGAGAACGAGTCCCATGAGGCTGATTATGCAACGCAATATACGAGTAAGGGAGTCGTCTGGTGGTGTCTATTCTTTGAACATGACCGTACCAGTCGCTTTTTCGCTGTCTGCTCCATCTTATAATATCCTCAACCTCACATATCTCTCTCATTCTGGTGTTCCTTACGCGATCTCTCAGTGTCTTGCCTGCTATCGTCCTCAGTGTCTTCATCTCGGAAGTCCTCAAAACTTGTTTGGTCCTTACTGTGTCTGCCCTTGACAGACACAGAACTATTTACGAAAATATTAAACATTGACTTCTTTACTGAGGGAAAATAAATATTCGAATAATATTTTTTGATAAATTTAAGATCTCAAAACAACGTACAACACGTACAAAAATAAAACAACGACAGAGTCGTACGTACTTAATTACATCGTGAAATGTTGACTTTTTAGATAAATACTTTTTTTTATCATCTCAAAGCGTAAAAACAGAAGTACAGCTCTTTAAAAACGCGAATTTTAATTATCTAATTAGGTCTTGCACCATTGCTCAGGCACACGTATTACATGATTAAATCCGAATATCATTTCTCACGGTGCGATTGTGTTGATGTTATTTTTATTAGTATGAAAGTGTGTGGAATTGAGTTTCGAGTGACTTCCCAGAATTCGGATGCAAGAAGGTTAGAAACGGCATGTGATATCGGGAGGTATTAATTTAATTAACACATTTAGTCAACAAAATAACAACTTCTCCCGTGACCATTATGGCAACTTACAGGGGTGAATCGACGAAAGACGTCTAAATGGTTTTTAATAATAATAATAATTATGATAATACATAGTAGTAATAATACTAATACTACTTATAATAATAATAAAAATAATAATAGTATAAATAACTATGGAAGTGAAGCTTGGAATTGGCAGAAGAAGGATGAAAGTATGATAAATGCCGTAGATATGAGGTCACCAAGAAGAATGTGCCGAAAAACAATGTATGATAGAATATCTAATGATGAAGTAAGAAAGGGATGTAAGGCGGATGAATGCGTGATAAATAAAATCAAGAAAGGGTCACTAAGATGGTTTGGACATATGGAACGAATGGATGAGGGCGAGTGGAGAGGGATAATGAAAGAAGGTTTGGTGCAGGCAACAAAGTGAATGGTGCACTTAAAGTTGTCATCGCAAACAAAAACCTATCCAAAAAAGCTAAAATAACAGTTCACAATGGTGTTCTTCTACCGACCCTTATGTATGGAAGCGAAGCATGGAACTGGCAAAAGAAGGATGAAAGTAGAATAAATGCAGTAGAAATGAGATCTCTTAGGCGAATGTGTTGATACTCTGTGTATGATAGAGTGTCGAATGAAAATATAAGAAGTGAATGCGGTGATAATGATGGTGTTATAAACAAAATAATGAAAGGATCATTAAAATGGTTTGGACATATGGAAAGAATAAATGAAGAAAGAGGGTAAAAAAATTATATGTTAACGATGTAAATGGAGTGAGAAACGGAGGAAGACCGAGGAAAACGTGGCACGATCAAATAAATCAAATATTGAATGTCGGCCATGTGAAGAGTAAGAGAAATCGACGCGCGTGCATGACACGATATATGAATGTTGAGGAAGCGATAGAAATATGTCACGAAAGATGGGTCAGTCCATTCTTTCTGCCTACCCCTTCGAAAGACGGCGTGATGGTTAGTTAGTTAGTTAGTTAGTAAAATATGAGAATATTATTTGTATTATTTAAAAGGGATTTTAAGCAATATACAACTATAAAAAAGTATAGACTAACTCGAAATTTTCTGATCCTTACAGCTTTCATCGTATATTCGTCTTTCTTGTGCCATCCATGCCTAACATTTAAAGAATTGTGATACCATTATTTCCCGCTATTATAATGATTGATTATTTCGGCTTTATTTTTGTAGTATTTCATATTTCTTTAAAGAAAAAACTATATACATGTAACTTAGTAACCATCATGCAATTTCTCCGAAAGGGTAGACAGAAACAATGGACAACTATACCATTTATTCCTGTCATAATTCTAAGGTCACAGGTGGATAGGGCTGCAGCAGTTGCAGGCTGCCTGAAAGATGTCATATGGAGAAACAAGGACATGAGGACTGATAGCAAGGTACGCATCTATAAGACCTGTGTGCGACCAATCCTCACATATGGCATTGAATCGAGGGCAGACACTGTCAAGACAAAGAGCATGCTCAGGACAACCGAGATGAAAACACTCCGCGCTATAGCTGGCAAGACCCTACGTGATCGAGTTAGGAATACAGCAATCCGAGAAATCTGCGAGGTCGAAGATGTGGTCAGATGGGGACGTCAAAGACGGTGATACTGGCATCAACACGTAGAAAGGATGAGCTCAAATAGAATACCATACATAGCTCTCCATGATACGCCAAACGGACAACGCCGACCAGGAAGACCCCCGAAACGGTGGAGAGAAAGCTGGAGTTCAGCGTCTCAAGAGGACCCGCCTGAAATAACAGACTCCTGAGTCTACCAAAAGGGAAGAAGAAGAAGAAGATAATTCTATGCCCTAGCAAGGCGAAAGATTTCTTTGCCATAAATACATAATAACTAAAATACAGATGTTTTCATTCATATTCTTTCTTCTGTTATCTCGTAATATCACGCCAGCCCTTACAAAATAAACAAAATTTCTCATAGTCAATCAACTTTTTTAATTGTAAAAGCACACATAAATGTTAAACACAAACGTTTCGGTAATAAATGAAATGTGCTGTAAAGGTACAACTTGCATAACTGTTTTTATTATACGAGAAAGGTTTTAACGATTATCTATGGAAAAAGTGGAATAATTACTAGTTTTTGGAGTATAATACGAATGGAACATACATTTACTTAGATGATAAAAAATAAAACTATTTATTATTGTATATTTCCGCAACATAGGATACTAAACCTCTATTTTTTGTAATTTATATTTAGGTAGCAAAAACATCTAGATTATAAATAATGAAAATAAACATTTTTTTTTCTCTAAATACTTATTTAGTTTTGACGGCTCGCCGCCATCTTCTGGTGGCGAGCTCCCGAAACCGGTCACCTGATACTCGTACTACAAAGTTTGGTCTTAAGTCTCTGCTGTACCTAGCTTGTAGGGAATATTATAGGCTTCCTGAGGGTATTCGAGGCTCTAATAATGTGGCTAACAGCCTAAAACTGTATTACTTCAGGCAGTATGTGGAAAGTGTAAATTATTATCATATTAGTGTATTTGTATCTTGATTTTTATTCTGCTTGGTATAATATTTTTGTGTTTTTAATAATTGTGTGTTCTGTCATGAATACATTATATATTATAATAAATGTATTTATTTTAAGTCCCAAAATGACTTTATTGTAACTCATGGGGAATACATGCTTTGTAATGTATTTTTTATATAAATATATAAATAAAAAGTGGAATTTAACTTATTTTATATTTAAATCTTCATTTACATTTTTTTCTTAATTTCATTATTTAAATTTCAAATAACATTTTATTTTTATCTAGCTTATATTTTCACATAGATTTATTAATTTAATTTATTAAATAGAATAAATGCAGTAGAAATGAGATCTCTTAGACGAATGTGTGGATACTCTGTGTATGATAGAGTGTCGAATGAAAATATAAAAAGTGAATGCGGTGCGAATGATGGTGTTATGAACAAAATAATGAAAGGAACTAGAAATAGAGGAAGACCGAGGAAAACGTGGTGATGATCAAATAAATCAAATATTGAATGTCGGCCACGTGAGGAGTCAGAGATATCGACGCGCGTGCATGACACAATGTATGAATGTTGATTAAACTAGAGAAATATATCAGGAAAGAAAAGTGTGGCAGTCCATTATTTCTGCCTACCCCTTCGAAGAGACGGCGTGATGGTTAGTTAGTTTTAGTAAAGTTTGCTATTTATTTCTTGTATATGTTGTGTACCTATGTTTCGTTTGTTTGTTTGAGTATTATTCCCTTGTTCAAGAAATAGTAAATAGCATTGATTTCGTGAAGAATGTCCACCTTGCTCTGATTAAAAGTGAAATATTTTTAACTCGTGTAAAATATTTTGAGTTCAGTATTGGTGATAGTTGGTGATGGTTAGACTTTATTATAGTTACTTGACGTAGCTTCAAGAGCGTACATTAAAACACCCGTTCCGCATAATGAGAAGGCCGGTCGTGAATGGCACTGAGACCCTGATTATCGCGGCATCCGAAGCCAAATCGATTTGGTCTAGGAGTTAGACGAATCAGGATCGACTGGTCCTTTTTCTAAAGGATATCTCATTCCACCAATCGCTTTCCAATCTCCGATCGGCGGCAAAAAGTCCCGCCCGTGAAAATTCCATTTGGGGTCATTAGTTTACACAAAAAGCGCCAGTAATTGAAACGTTTGCCGATGGCCGAACCCTGGATACCCTACCCCCTGTGCCTCTGAGCGCGTCTCACGGTTCATCGGCTGAGTAATTAAAGCTATGGTATGAGATAATATTATAAATAAATGCTTCTTATAACATTCTACAATCTCAAGGGCCACTCCTTTAACCGCCCTATGCATATGAACGTAATAATAATAATAATAATAAATTGGATGATTTATAGAGCGCCATTTTTATGAATTAACTATCTCAAGGGCGCTGTAGCTCCATTTAATGAACTAGTTGAAGATAAATATTTTAGTTAAAGTGAAAATTTTGGTTCAGAATAAAGATTTTGTTAAAAATAAACATGTTGTTAAAAATAAACATTTTGTAAAAATAAACATTTTGTTAAAAATATATTTTATAAATTAAATTAACGTTTTTTTAAGAATAAACATTTTTGTAAAAAATAAACATACGAGTACAGTTGAAAATAAACATTTTTGCTAAAAATAAACATTTAGTTAAAATAAACATTTTGTTAAAAACAAACATTTAGTGAAAGATAAACATTTTTGTTAAAAATAAAACATTTTAGTAACGTACGTGATTTGACTGTACTATTCTGCGCTATCCCGTATCACGTACGCGCTTGAGAAAAAGTAATGTACCTAAAATATACAAAACTTTAGGGATACGTACGTGTGCCAACAGAACTTGAGTACAAGTCTTCACAAGTATGATCGTTTTACAAAGGACAGGCGAAGTGTGCGATCGAGTTTTTGACGTTTCGTTATTTTAAAAAATAAATTTATTGTAATTAAATTTAATTAATAAAAAACATGTTAGTTTTTTGCATGTTTCTCGGAAAGTTACCTGGAGGTAGGGCGATTAAGAGTTTTAGCTATCTGCTTATAACGTCACATATTGTATACCGAGAATCATAATATTAATGTTCATAACATTAAAAAAAACGTCGATTTTTAATGAAATAAAACACATTTTTTCCACTTTTGAGTTTATTTTTCTCGATGTACGAGTATGTCGAGGGTTTTTACATCTTTGTCACCAGGAGAGTGATATGAACACTTTTGTAATAATGCCTTAGCAAGAAGAAAAGTGTTTATATCGTTGTCTTGATGATGAAGGTGTAAAAATGTTGATACATGTCGAGAAATATATACTAAAACCTGAAAAAAACAGTGTTATATTTTGTCTGAGTCACAACCTTCTATGAAACACAAATTTGTGCATCGAAAAGGTTACAACTAACTTACTAAATTTAGGTTAATACGAATGTAAACGTCTGTTTTCTAAAAGTTTTGATTGTATTATATGTGAAAAACATGTTTCGCCTGTCTAAGGCATTTTCTTAGACAGGCGAAACATGTAATTTACATAAAATATAATAAAACTGCCGGAAAACAGACATCTTCATTCGTATTAAATATTACAATGGAATTTAACATCACTTTTCAAGAAACATTTTTTTTTATTGTTTCTTGAACATAATAAATAATTAATATAAATGTAAACGTCTGTCTTCTAGGAGTTTTATAAGTTTTTTTTATGGATTTTTAATTCGCCCTTCTAAGGTATTATCAATTCAAAATTCGAATATGGAATAAACAAATAAACCATTAATTCTAATGAAAACGTCTGTTTTCTAGAAGTTTTATTATTTTATAAAGGAATGACATGTTTTGCCCAACTAAAGCATTATCAAATGATTCGATAATGACTTTGTAAGGCGAAACATGTCATTCCAAAAAAATCTTAATGAAACTCCTAGAAGACAGACATTTTCATTTATATTAATTAAATAAATTTCTATTTTTTAATTGTATCTCAATAGAGACGAAGACGTAAACTGGAAACTGAACATGGATGATCAAGGTGTTTACAGGACTTATGACCTGTCATCGGTTGGGTTAAGCGCACGCTTTATGTAATTACAACATTCCCCATTCCACCTTTGTTATTTGTGATCATGCATGACAATTTTTTTGGAAGATGTATACGAGGTCTGTTCAAAAAGTATCGCGAATTTTGAATTTCCGCTGGCTACGTATATTTGATTTTTGATTTTTTTGTAGCGTTATGTTGGTACTCATGTCCCTTACTTATGCTGACAAGGTCGGCCATTTTGAATGTTTAGTTAATTTTTGACAGCTGTTTTTTCAGTCAGCCATCTATGTAGATTTGGTTGCACTTGTGAATTTTTTCAAGAATTAACCTATACAACCGACCCACTAACGCCATTGTTGTCCTTTATTTCTTTCATAATGAAAATATGTCTACGGTTAGTAAAATAATATGTTGTGAAAATACGAAGTATAATTCTATTTATTCAAAGAGTCTTTAAATTGTTTAGATTATACATATTATTGATACGCGCTCCCTTCCACTTCTGTAGTTATTTCAATCATAATTGACAAACAAGATTCATTATTTTAACAAAGTCTGGGTATATTTACTACTATTTTATCAGACAGTTCACGGTTCGAAAAGTCGTTGTCAAAGTCAAGGTCACACACGTCCCTCATTGGTCAAGTTGTAACTCTTTCCTGGAGACCTTCCAGACATCAAGTCACCTTCAGCAGACTTAAACCTCCATTAAAATTAAGAATGTTACTGATATAGTCAAATTATTGTTATAAAAATTATCTGCATATACCGATATTTTTAGCTACATATCTGCAAACGATGACAATTATTGTTGAATTCTCAAACAAAAAAAATGACTTCTGAAAAATCAACTAAAACATATATTTTTTTTATATAAACTATTCAGTATTTTTTTTTAAATCTTCTTCTTAGGACACACATTAAACACAATCAGATTTTTAGTGACTAGTAATAATTTAAATGCAGTCTACACACACATCAACTTTATGCTCGCTACACACTGACTTTTTACATTTACGGCACACTAATTTTGACATTCTTTTTTTTTCGTACGAACAAAATGCGCAATATTTACGTTTTTTGGCTCTGGTTCTTCCGCTTGGTGTTCATTACTTGAATTTGTAGGTTTTATGAGAATTCGACTTATATTGTCTCGTAAAGATCGTTTCAAAGTTGGTGCTTCAATTCTCTTCTCCATCCAAGGCGTGACCAAATCTGTGCTGAGTCGCTTTATAAATTCTCTTCTGTTCAACGGTTTTTTATCGTTCCTGATCATGTTGGCCACAAGTCAGAGTAGAATTTACAAAGGCCATGTTTAAAATTCCATAAAATACAGCCATAGGCCATCTATTAGTCTTGCGGCTGCACGACATTGAGGAGCACATTTGGTCGAATGAGTCTACCCCGCCTTTGGTTTGGTTGTAGAACATAATCATGTTAGGTTTGCCACTTGAATCATCAATTACTGGATTTTCATCGCAGGAGGATAAAAGGTAAACCATATTTGCAGGTTTGGGCTTATACGATACCAGTGTCAGGGAGCCATCAAAACAGAACATAGAGCTACCAACAGGCCGAGATCTCGAGTTTTTCAATTGTTCTGGGACTTCTCGTTTATTCGATCGTAAAGTGCCCACTATGGTCAAATTATAAGGTTGTTGTAATAAGTTTTTGGCTAGAGGAACAGATGTAAACCAATTGCCGCAGGTTATGTTTCTGTTCGATCGATGAATAGTCGTCGACAATTTCTTCATATAATATTCGCCAAGTGGCATCCCTCCAGTATTTGTGCTCCTGCCTATATATGGATCAGCGTCAATAATATATTTGGAGGTTGCATCACACATCATCGAAAATTTGATGCCGTATTTATCCGGCTTGTTTGGTTCTGTGGTCTACAATAATCTCGTTATCCTCGACTTCAGAAGCCGAATCTCCCAAAGATAAATGATCTTCCTCGTTTAAAATTTGCAAAATATCGCCACTGTCTAAGTTATTAAACCGTGACATATTGCTATCTAAAAAAAACGACAAAGAAAGATATAAACTACACGAAAAATGAACAGAAGTTAAATCGTATAAACTTGTACAAAATTACACAAAGCCTAAACATACGTCTCGCAGGCGTGCAGTACCTCAATAAGTCAAAAATGGCGGGACATACCTTAACGACACAGGAACCTTCCGCTAGTTCCTATCGGCCACTGAGTTGGCTAAAAAGCAGGTGGAGCTAGCTTCAACCGTTAAAAAGAGACAAAGAGTTTTCGAATACGTGTACGCCTCGCAGGCGTAGATTAGGCTTTTAGGGTTAATTTGAATTTTTTAATAAAGTGAGTATATACATATACTTGGTATACAACATACCAAGTATATAAATAAAGAAACATTATTCTTCTTCTTCGATGGCCCTACAGCCCATATCGAGCCTTAGCCTCCAGTATTCTTCGCCTCCAACTCCTCCTGTCCTCCGCTTCGACCCTCCAATCTGACACTCTTAACAATCTTGCTCCATCTCTCCCAACTTCATCCTCCCATCGCAGCCTTGGTCGTCCAATTGGTCTTCTAC
Organism: Lepidostoma basale; assembly: GCA_022606425.2. Lineage (NCBI taxonomy): Eukaryota > Metazoa > Arthropoda > Insecta > Trichoptera > Lepidostomatidae > Lepidostoma > Lepidostoma basale. Next base: position 802,071 of record JAHDVF020001491.1, read on the forward strand.
CACCTGGGTGCCACTCCAGCAATCTTTTTGGGGTTCGCGATGACGGCATCTAAAATAATTAATACGAAAAGGTTTGTTTTTTTGATGTTTTATTATATTGTTTTTTATGGGAATGACTTGTATCGCCTGTCTGAAGTATTATCAAATGTAAAAAATATGATATAATTCCTACAAAACACATATTTTCATTCGTATTAATTATTTTATATTAAATTTACATAAATTTTACATAAATTAAATAGACAATATGTGCACCATCTAAAAATAACATTTTGTGTTAAATTATTTTTATTTTGTTATTTTATTTTATATCATTGTATTTTATATTATTTGTTTTAGATTTGATTTGTGGGTGTTGGACGATCGAAGTGTGCGCGGGAGATGCCTATTGGTGGCGATGAGGTTCGCAACCCATCACACCGCGTCTCCCGCGGGGCGAAAAGAGAAGGATGGAGTACCGCATCAGTAAAAGTGTGAAAGTCAATTCTTTCTGCCTACCCTTTCGGAGAGACGACGTGATGGTTAGTTAGTTAGTTAGTTATAAAATATAAATCAGTATACTGTTGATAATAACTAATTAGATTGGCTATTAAAACGAATGTGTTCACTGATCACAGCACTAAACGATAGCATCATTGCCTGTCGAATAAAAATAACTACTCAAAAACGGAACAAAGGTGCCGAATGGGTTAATTTAATACTAAGCTAAACACACAAACATTAAAACAATAAAAATGTGAAAATTTTAATAAAATATTTACACTTCGGTGCAATCTCGCCTTGAAACGACACTGATGAATGCACGTCGTCGTATTCACATCTTTTTGACATCAGTTATACCTTATCTATGCAAAAATGAAGAAATAACATTTTAATCAAATTGTACTCTTCAAACTATGATTAATATTGCCGACAGGTTTTATTAGAGATTGCAATGGGCAGAAATAATCTTCCAAATTGGATGTCTCTTTGAGTAATTAGAATGCAACTCTGAGGTCAGATTGGGAATGTTAAATTGTTTGTAATGGTATCTCTTATGCACATTTTTTGCGCAATATCGCAAATCACGAGGTGCAAACAAAAACGTTAACTAATAATTTACATTAAATGATTTATATTTTTAGATATATAAGGAATTTTTGAAAGAGGTGTAATCTATGCATGTTTAAATTATCTTAAAAACTTGTTATAACATATTTTTTTCATTTTTACAGTTTTTGGTTCTATGCTTAAAAAACTGCATACGAAATTAGAAAAAAAAATCATTTAAGCGTCATTAATCCAATAACTGGTATTTTTTACATTATGAAGACACTGTCAAATGTTATCGCCTAACGACATCTTTATATCGCAAAAAACCTGATAGCCTCATGCTTAGTTCCTGATACGAAAGACGGAAGTTTGGTCCTAGGCATCTTACTAAATAACTAGCCATCACTCCATTTCCCCGGAGGGGTAGGCACAGAGGATGGATCGCCACAATGCTCTTTCCTGGCATACCTCTCGGGCTTCCTCTACATTCATACATCGTACCATTCACGCACGTCGAATTTTCCGACTTCGAATGTGACCGCCTTTTAGTAATTGATTAATTTGGTCATTACATGTTTTCCTCGGTCGTCCTCAGCTTCTTTTTCCACTCACGCTGCTTGTGTACAACTTTTTAATCATTCTACTCTCATCCATTCGTTCTATATGTCCAAACCATCTCAGAAATCCTTTTTTAATTTTATCCATGATGCAGTCATCTGCCTTACATTTTTTTCTTATTTCATCGTTCGGTATTCTATCATACAACGTTTTCCCGCACATTATTCTTAGTGATCTCATTTCTACGGCGTTTATCCTGCTTTCATAAAATCCTTAATTTTTTTAATACCATAGATGTAAAGGATAATTAGGAGCAAGGATCATAATAGGGTATTTTAAAATCAATAAAGAAAAAAATATATAAATGAAATTTTAAATGAATACTTACTGTTATCAAGAGACAATTACCTCTCAATACTACGACGAGCGTGCATGTCACGGTGTATGGCGTGGTGTTTAGTTAGCTAGTTAGTTAGAATATGTAAGTATTTCCTGAAATTTAATTGTATCTCAATAGAGACGAAGATGCAAACTGGAAACTGAATATGGATGATCAAGGTGTTTACAGGACTTATGACCTGTCATTGGTTGGGTTAAGCGCACGCTTTATGTAATTACAACATTCCCCATTCCACCTTTGTTTATGACCATGCATGACAAATTTTAAACACTTTGATCATCCATATTCAGTTTCCTGTTTGCATCTTCGTCTCTATTGAGATACAATTAAATTTCATGAATTAATCACCCACCATGGGTGAAATCCAGGATTCGTGTACAAGTATAAGTATACATTCATAAAAAAAATAAGTATTTCCTTGTATAACTACGCATCAAATACGCCTAAATTTGTTATACATAAACTGATGTAATAAAAAAAGTCATGAACATGTTAACTTCGATAAATATCTTTAAAACGGATGACTAGTCGAAAAATCCGTCGAGTAATTTCATTTACCAGATCTGAATAACCCTTGCCCATCGAATCAAAAAGTCATACCGAATCAATTAATACCCGTAAAATGCAATCCGTAAATAATAATATCCTTGTTACGTAACCAAAACACATAAAAACTAACTTATTTGGTTCCTGCCTCCTTATTGGTCCCTCGTTACCTGTATCGAACGTAGAAAGTCAGAAGTTATTTTATAAAACATGCGTTTTAAAACGAAGTAATGTATTGTTCATTTAACACTCTGTGTATGATAGTGTCGAATGAAAATATTATATGAGAAGAAAATGCAGTGCGAATGGTGGTGTTATGAACAAAATAATGAAAGGATCTTTGAGATGGTTTGGACACATGGAAAGAATGAATGAAGAAAGAATGGTATATATGGTACAGTAATCAACAACATATGTAGGATGTTGTTAATAATAGGTAGGTATATACAGTTTCGTCCGGTTTCAGCAACTCGCTGTCATCTTCTGACAAAACGACATAAATTTTATTTATTTGTTTCTTGAACAGTGATTTAAAACGTTTTTAAACGTAGACATATTTAGAAATCCATTAATGTTTGTATCTTCGACCGGTTTCGGCAGCTCGCTGCGAACACAAACATCAGTGAATTTTAACTAAATATACATTAAAAATATTTTTAACATTTTCATTATCATTACAAAAAAGACTTATTTTATATAGGGATCAAAAATCATTAGTTTGATTAGTCCTAGTTATATGTAGAAATCACAGACAATTTTATAAGACAACCTGATGATGCCAAACATATATTGGCGAAACTGCTGTTAATAAATTCTTCTTCTTCTTAGTGTAGGTCAAGTGGCCTGTTTCTTAAGAGGAATTGGCCTCCTGCGAGGTCGTCTCCCAGCTGTCGATATATCTCTTTGGTGGTCTGCCAGGGGGTCGTCTACCTTGGGGTTGGCAGTGCAGCACAATGAAGGAGAGTCAAGATGAATCCATTCTCCTCACGTGTGTATAACAGTATCTTCTCCTTTGCCTGCCTAACGACATTCTCGACCCCACATATCTCCCTTAACTTTGAATTCCTTGTTCTATCTCGTAGTTACTTGGCAGATATGATTTTGAGCGTCTTCATAAATGACACACATTTCATAAATACATTGTAATACGTAATAACAGTGCTTCAAATTTAAGTATTTATTTTATTATAATATTTGTTTTATGTGGATATATATTTGTTTTTTTAATATTAGGTCCTTACATATGAAATTGGCGTTTTGCCGTACTGGCAACTTTGATCTCAAATATCTTCTCTTTGGTTAGGAATTCCAAATTCAAATTTATACAGCTATTTACTCAAGTATTTGTGTTTCGAAAATTATAATTCATTTGTTTTTTCCTCAATTGTTTTTTTCTTTGCGTCACTCAGTTTACAAAATGGAAAACTTGAAATATCGCGTTATTTACGAGTACGAGTTCCACCGTGGCACCAGTGCTGCAGAAACGGCTCGAAGGATTAATGATGTGTATGGCGACGGTGCCGCAAAAGAAAACACAGTGCGTTTTTGGTTCCAACGTTTTCGTTCTGGAAATTTCGACCTGCAGAACAAGCCCCGTGGACGGCCGGAGACCAAAGTTGATAATGAAGAATTGAAGGCTATTGTGGAAGCGGATCCATCGCAAACCACGTCCAAGTTAGGCTGCAGGCTGAGGTGTTAGCGATAAAACTGTTTTAATCCACTTGAAGCATTTGGGAAGGTGAAAAAGCTTGAAAGGTGGGTACCTCACGAATTGAGTGAAGCAAATCAACAAACGCGCGTTGACTGCTGCGTTGCATTACTCAACCGGCACAATAATGAAGGGATTTTGAATCGAATCATTACCTGTGATGAAAAATGGATCCTGTATGATAATCGGAAGCGCTCATCGCAATGGCTGAACCCTGCCGAACCAGCCAAACCATGCCCCAAGCGAAAAATGACTCCAAAAAAGTTACTTGTGAGCGTTTGGTGGACTAGTGCTGGTGTCGTTCACTACAGCTTTCTTAAATCTGACCAGACGATTACGGCAGATGTCTATTGTCAGCAACTGCAAACCATGATGGAAAAGCTAGCTGCTAAACAACCGAGGCTGGTTAATCGCTCTAGGCCACTGCTGCTTCATGATAACGCTAGACCACACACTGCACAACAGACGGCTACCAAATCAGAAGAGCTTCAATTGGAATGTCTAAGACATCCACCGTACACTCCGGACTTTGCCCCAACAGATTACTATTTTTTTCGAAATTTGGATAATTTCTTGCAAGGGAAAAAATTCAACTCCGATGGGGCAGTCCAAACCGACTTCAAAGATTTTATTGATTCCCGTCCGAATGGTTTTTTTAGTAAAGGGATCGATGAACTACCTATGAGATGGCAAAAGTGCATAGATAGCAATGGTACATACTTTGATTAAATAAATATATTATATTTAAAAAAAATCAACTTTATCTTCCTCCTATACAAAACGCCAATTTCATATGTAAGGACCTAATATTTGTTTTTTGTTTTATGTATAATATTTGTTATTGTTTTAGCTGGATTGTGTGTTATTTTATTACTAGAATAGGTAGGTACAAGGTTATGTTGTCAAAATAAACATATAAAACTAAAGAAGCTACCAAAAAACGACCCTTTTTATCGATTGTTCTTCCTTTAATTTTACACCCTTTTTTACACCTCCCGGTTGGAATTTTTTTTATTCACTCGCTCACGAGTAAGTTCGAAACCTTCGGATGAAATATCTGAAGGCAATTAACACTACGCATCGTGCATACGGTCTTCGTACCTAATTTAAGACCAAAAGTTTCTCCGGCGAGTGCTTACCTGCAAAGCAGTACCTGTAAACATGTGTAATCCATGTAGTCAAACAACTCTCTTATTAATTTTATATTTATATAAAATACATTAACACCTTAAAAACCGGAAAATACTGAACAACCTGAAAGTTTATGAAGCCTGTGTTCTGCCAGTTGGTACTTATGGTCTTGAAACTATAACATTGGCCAAAAAATGTGCCGAGAAACTACGAGTGACCCAAAGAGCCATGGAAAAAGACATGTTAGAAATAAGCCTAAGAGACAGAGTCAGAAACGATACGTAGAAAGAAAAAACAAAGGTCACTGACATCATCCACCGGGTAGCGACTCTAAAATGGCAATGGACAGGTTACGTAGCCAGAAGCTCAGACGAAAAATGGACAAGAAGACTGCCGACTTGGAAACCGTGGACGGCAAAGAGACGTGCAGGGTGACCGCAACTACGGTGAAAGGATGATATGAACAGACATGTCGGAATAACCTGGATGCAGTCTGCTCAAGACAGAGTGATATAGAAGCGAATGGAGGAGGCCTTTGTCCAGGAGTGGACGGGAATATGCTGAAAAAGAAGAAGAAGATGAAGACATTAGCACATCGGATATCGAACATATTTTTGCAAAACATTAACATTTAAATACAACGGATTAACTTCTTTTTTCTTCGTTTCCTCGTTACTGAGGGTCGTGATATATAGAGCTGCCTGCGGCTAAAACAAACGCCTGGAGGCGTTCGTTTGTTTGGAGAATGGACCGCCACACTACTCTATCCTGACACACCTCTCCAGCTTCCTCCACATTCATACAACGAGTCATATACGCACGTCGATTCACTTCTAACATGGCCGACCTTTAATTTTTGTTAATTTTGTCAAATATGTTTTGCTCGATCTCCCTCGACTTGGCAATCCATTCACATCGTTAACGTACATATTCCTAACCATTATTTATGAGGTTTTTCTTCTATACTCGTATTCCATATTAGATTTTCTATTGTATTCGCTTTCCTTCTTTATCCAAATGGAAAAAAAAACTTAACAGATAAACTAATTCTGTCGTCCATATGTTCTCAATTCTAATGTAATTAGCCAATATTACTGCATTTTTTTCCTCGTATACAAATGGTCGTTTGAACCCAATTACTGTATACAATTTATTTTAGCTATTATAAATTGATTCTCATGACATGTGATAGGTAGCCAATCTATCGCTATTTTATTATCACGTGAATTCTACACCAGACCAAAGACAGTGTTACAATCACACTGCCATCGCCGGGAATCGAACCCGGGACCTTTGGAATGGAAGTCAGAGCTCTTACCACTCTGCCACGAAGGTCGGCGATATTCTTAATACTAATCTTAAAAAAATGCCATTATCTTTTATTGAGTTTGTTCTTACGCATATAATTTTTTAATAGGATACGAAAAACTTCCTTACATAATTACGAATCCGTGCCGTAATAAAATTAACAAAAACAAAATAATTCAAATTTAACCTTGATATTCAAAATCATAAAAACCCTAATTTAATGTTTCGTTTCCTGAAGATAACTAAGTAATTTCGTTACTCAATATCCGCTTATCAAATTCATTTTGGTTCGACAATCTGGCGGAGCGCTCTGTCTAACAAACTTCATACTCATTACCAATTACCAATTACCGGCAAATACTCATCGATCGGGTGATTACCGACGGATGACGCTTGACGAATGAAGATGTAATAATAACGTAAAACAAAACGTCATATCATTTCAGATAATGGACCAAAATCTCAACTACTGGACTCTGGAAATCTGTATTTAATCAGCGAGAGAACGGTTAATTATTTTCTACTTAGTAAACAAAAATATTGTTGATGCGTTGTTTTTAAATGGTTCATGCAAACACTACATCTTGTAAACATTCGATTTTTTTCATACCTATAATTATACGTAATCTAATTAATATGAATGAAAACGTCTGTCTTGATCTCTGATTTTTATTATATTTTAGATGACATGTTTCGCCCTTCTAATAGACCTGGAGCTGGAGGGAGTAAAACTAACTAACTAACTAACCATCACGCCGTCTCCCCGAAGGGGTAGGCAGAAAGAAAGGACTGCCACACTTTTCTTTCCTGACATATTTCTATCGCTTCCTCAACATTCATACATCGTGTCATGCACGCGCGTCGATTTCTCTGACTCCTCACATGGCCGACATTCAATATTTGATTTATATGATCGTGCCACGTTTTCCTCGGTCATCCTCTATTTCTGGTTCCATTTACATCATTAACATATAATTTTTTTACCATTCTTTCTTCATTCATTCTTTCAATATGTCCAAACCATCTTAATAATCCTTTCATTATTTTGTTCATGACACCATCATTCGCACCGCATTCACTTCTTATATTTTCATTCGGCACTCTATCATACACAGAGTATCCACACATTATTCTAAGAGATCTCATTTCAACTGCATTTATTCTACTTTCATCCTTCTTTTGCCAGTTCCATGCTTCGCTTCCATACATAAGGGTCGGTAGAAGAACACCATTGTGCACTGCCATTCTAGCTTTTTTTGATAGGTTTTTGTTTGCGATGACAACTTTAAGTGCACCATTCACTTTGTTGCCGGCCCCAACCCTTCTTTCAATATCCCTCTCCACTCTATTTTATTTATCTCTTGTAAACATACTACCTAAATACACGAACTCAACTACTTGCTCCAAATTTTCACCATTCACGCTAATGTTGCAGACTGTCGTGGTTTCTTCCTTTTCAAAAATCATTACCTTGGACTTATTAACATTCATCATCAGATCATTTCGCATGCATACCTCATACATACAATTCACCAGGACTTGTAGTTCATGCTCGTTGTCTGCAAGAAGGACAGCGTCATCCGCATACAAGAGACAGCTTACAGACACTCCGCTCATTTTGGCACCTACATCCAACCCTTTCAGCTCTTTCATACATTTGTCCATATACAGATTAAATAACCACGGGGACATTACGCAACCCTGTTTGACACCTTTATTGATATCAAACCAGGCTGTAAGATCTCCATTTACTCTGACACTAGCAGTGATTTCTGTGTATAGCGACTTAATTGCCGTGATCAGTTTTGTACTTATTCCATATTCAGACAATATTTCCCACAACTTTTCTCTATTAACGTAATCATATGCTTTTTGCAAGTCGACAAATGCACAGAAAAGTTTGCGGTTTTTGGCCAGAACATCCTCTGCCATTCATAAAGGCACCTTGCACATCCCAAACTTTGTCACTCGTCAATTTTCTTACTCTTTCTATTAAAATTCTGCCATAGACTTTACCAACGACACTCAAAAGACTAATAGCTCTGTGGTTTCCACATTCCATACGCGATCCTTTTCCTTTGTACAGGGGCATAATTACTGCTCTCCTCCAGTCTAGCGGCGTATATCCCTCCTCCAAGCACTGGTTAAATAACTTACATAACCATGCAGAAACCACCACCTGGAGGGAGTAAAGTATGCAAAATATGAGAACCGCATTCTGTTCATAATTTTGAACTCAGAAGTAGGATTGGATATTGTCACTAAAACGATCATTAAAATATTTCCAAAGCATTTTTTCAGTCCATTTACTTGTTATCTTAGGGGATGCAGTATAAAAAAAATTGGACCAACAAACCTCCTGGCAACATTCAGAATTGAGTTCAAAACTATGTGCAAAATGCGGTCCTCATATTTTGCATACTCGACTCCCTTTGGCGCCTGCACTATAAGGCATTATCAAATGTCTTAGAAGGGCGAAAAATGTCATTCCCTTAAAACATTTGATAATGCCTTAGAAGGGCGAAGCATGTCAGCCCCATAAAATATAATTTAACTTATAGAAAACGAACGTTTTCATTCCTATTAATCATTTAATATAGAGTTTTACATCATTGTTCAAGAAACAATGAAATCTGTTGAGATTATAAATGATTTAATTTCATTTGATTTTAATTTGATTATAAACATTATACATGATGCCTAATAAATAACTACAATGAGGAACTTTGATTTTGTGTTTTACAAGAGGGATTTTTTTAAATAATAGCGCTCAATAAACACTCCTTAAATGTAATTAATTCGATGCGTCGTTTTGCATATGTGCGTTTAGTGTTTGATCTAAATTCTGTCGAATTTCTTACATTCAAGGTTTTTAAAGAGATCGGTCCAGGCCGTAAGATCGCCTACCTTGAAGCTGCTTCCCATTAAAAAAATGTAAATAAAAATACCATTTTGTATTAAAATGAAATAATTCTGATAAGATACGAGTATATAGTTACTTTTTGCTAACATAAAGATTACCAAGTAAATGTTCCGCAATATATTGTAGTTCAAATGTATCCATTTGCTAGACAATATTTGTCGTTCCCATAAAACACAATATAATTTTAAGAAAACAGACGTTTTCGGTAGTATTATTATTTTTCTTTGATGACCCTACAGCCCATATCGATCTTTGGCTTCCATCAGCCTCGTCTCCAACTCTTCCTTTCCTGCAATGTGACACTCTGGGTTGAATCCCACCCAACTTCATCCTCCCATCGTGGCCTTGGACTGCCTACATTACTCCTTGAATGTCGGTCTCGTGAGGAGGTATGAATGTTGAGGAATCCGGAGAAATATGTCAGGAAAGAAAAGTGTGGCAGTCCATTCTTTCTGCCTACCCCTTCGGGGAGACGGCGTGATAGTTAATTAGATAGTTAAAATTACGTTAATCTTCTGCATCAGTGTGAAATCAATAAATATAAAAAACAAAACAAAAAATGTTTTTAGGTTATGTTATGTTTTAAAATAGTGCTGCCACATATTGGTATTATACTCGTAGGTACCTACGTATTTCCCTGCAAGTAGGTATTCCGGGCGAGTTGACTCTGGCAGCACTCGGCCTGCATTCTCTACTGTCGGGCAACCTTGGCGCGGCACTGCAGCGGAATTGTTCCCGAGGTCAAGACTCCACTCGATTCTGTTTACATATGCTGGCGTTTTTTCATTTTCGATCACTCTCCACGGCGCTCAATCTAATATAGCAATTAAGGCCGACGTATCAAGGCCCGCGCACTCGGGGTATTGAAAATCAAAGCGCGCGACACCACTAAACGATATTCTTATTTACATAATAAACGCATATAGAATACAATTTCACACGTTCCAAAATATATTTATTTTTTGATCAAGTTCGTGAATTTCAACAGGGGTACCGATCTACGAGTCATTTTGTATAGCACATTGATTCCCTATGTGATCTTTCGGTCGGTCTAAGAGCGAGGTCGACAGCAGTATACATCAGGCTAGGCTTGCATTTAATAAAAGGTCGAAAATAATAGAATCGAATAATATAGACCTAAAAGAGTATCTTGATGTACGGCTGCGAGACATGGTGCCTATCCGAAAGAGATAAACGGAGAGTAGAGGCTTTTGAGATATGGTCCTATAGAAGACTATTAGAAATTTCCTGGAGAGACCACATTACAAATGAGGAGATTCTCCAAAGAATCGAAGGAGGAAGGCACCTGCTCGGGACCTTGTCCGAAAGGCGTACAAGATGGATCGGCCATGTAATACGATAAGAAGGCCTTTTGCACGCCATAATGAAGGGTATGACCGTGGGAACAAACTCTAGGGGACGCCCACGCCGAGAGTACCTGGAGGACCTGTTGGTGGACGTGCGCTGCTTATCATATGCGGATTTCAAAAGAACCGCACAAAACAGGGAAGAATGAAAGAGAAGAATAGAGGAAATTGCTGCAATCCAATCCTAGGATTGAAACCAGAGAGAGATTGATTCCAAACCTTTTTAAACCCATTCCCACCTTTGAAATGTCGTATTTCTAGATCACCCACTTGCATTCCAGAGAATATGTGGATTTGCACTGAAAATGTTGGGATTTATTCTCCGAACTGGTAGAGTTTTCAGAAATCCCTATGTTTTGCGAATTTTGTATAACTCATTGGTCCGGAGCCCGCTCGAGTGTGGTTCGGTTAATGGAGTCCCCACGAGGCGAGATACTCGCTCATGTTGGAGAGTGGTCAGAAAAGATTTTTGAGATGTCTCTACTTGAGGGAGTTTGGTAGCTATCCGTAGCTTTATCCCACTGCGTTCTTCTTGGGCATGGTGGAGACCAATAATTTACAGATAAGATTAGGATGAGTGCACATTTCCCCATTTCTTCAGACTTATCTGGGGATTCTTTGAGAATTCCGTCATCTTGGAGGCTATCTATCTTTATGTTCCGGATGGTTATCTTCGACAGCGTCAGCACAGACGGTTTAATCTCCCAGCATCCAGAACTAACCTGCCTCTGGTGATGCAGGTGGGGAGAGCAATCAAACATGATCGCTTCGGAGATCGACGTCTTTCATATTCATGAAAGTACGTTCAAAAGACAAATACTCTTGGCTTTGGAGAGTATCTTATATTCCTAGTGTCGAACCATCTATCATGCATTCCTGGTATTATATATTTATTATATTTGACCAGTTCTCAATAAATGTCTTAAACTATAATAATTGTTGGTAATATCTCTTGAAAAAATAAACTTATTTGATTTGATTTCCTTTATCTTTAATTATTTAAATTCTTTAAAATTAAAATTGGTATATAGATGGCAAGCCACAGCGATTTATATGAAAAAGCGACAGAGCAAACACAGAAGCGTGCATCAATATCATGATGTCTAAGGGAAATCAACTGGGAAAAGAAGCACATGAGCATCATGGGTAAAATGAGGATCTACAAAACCAGCGTCAGACCTATTTTAACATACGCAATGGAATCCAGAGCCGACACAGCTCGAACCAAGCAACCCCTGCGCGTCAACGAGATGAAAGTATAATACTACGATGTATAGCTGACAAAAGCCTTCGTGACCGAATAAGAAATACAGAAATCCAAATAATTTGCGAGATTGAAGATATTATCCGATGAGTATCTATTGAGTACAGGTAAAACATAATATATATTACATTTTGTTTTGAATGTATACAAAACAATACTTGTAGGCAAATACTGGATTTTACCCATTGCGGGTTAATCATTTTAAGGATTTTAGTAGCTCAATAGAAACGAAGATGTAATATTGAGATACTAAAATCCTTAAAATGATTAACCCGCAATGGGGTAAATCCAGTACTTGTATACATTCAAAACAAATGTCGTATAAAACTGGTCCAAGTTAAAAGCATTAAAATTGGCGAGTTTTCTCCAGGCGTTGTCTAGCAATGTATGATAATTGCGTAGCCTATCACATAGCATTAATAAAGATTTAATGCTTACATCTGCTTAATGCTTACATCTAATCTTAATAGATGGCGCTAGTATAGATTGAACTAAAAAATGTGAAGTGTTTCTCAACATAGTAGCATATGTACATCTTTCAAAAATTTGTCAGACGTAGTGGTCGTAAGAAGGGCGGAATGGGGATTATTGTATTACATAAAGCGATCGCTTAACCGAACCAATGACAGATCATAAGTCCTGTAAACGCCTCAACCACCATATTCTGTTTCCAAAAACAATTAACATCTTCGTCTCTATTGATATACTAAAATCATTATAATGTATATTGTACAATATAATACCAGGAACGCATGAGAGATAGTTCAACATTAGGAAGACAAGATACTCTCTAATGTCAAGATTATTTATTTTAAAAAAAATGTTTTAGATTTATTGTGTGGACGTTGGACGATCGAAGTGTGCACGGGAGATGCCTTTTGGTGGCGATGAGGTTCGCAATCCATCACAACGCGTCTCTCGCGGGGGCGAAAAGAGACGGATGGAGTGTCGCATCGGTTAAAGTGTGACAGTCCATTATTTCTGCCTACCCTTTCAGGGAGACGGCGTGATGGTTAGTTAATTAGTTATTTCTGATTGTATCTGACATTCCAAGATGATTATATTTTAGCAGTTTTTGTCAAAGAGTATTTATTAAAGTTGTAAAAAAGCGTGTTTAAATCACATTAATAAATCACCTCCATTCGGCTTTAATTTATAATAGCCCCATAGAACAGCAACTCTACCGAAGTATCTCACATGTGAGCAAGTGTTTGGTAATCCTACCGACGTAATGATCCCATCGGACACACGCGGTAGGTACCACTCGGGTAGGTACCAGCCTCAGATGAAGGTAACCTAATGAGAAGAGGATTGCCCCACGAGCTTCCGTGTAATTAGAGAATTTCTTCAAAGTTACACCGAAAGATCAACCCATTTACTCCAGTGCCGAGTTAATGAGCAGATTGTTGCACGGGCCATTTCAAAATATCAAATACTTTACATACACGGCGAGTCCAAAACGGATTATAACAAACTAACTTCAGTAATGCAAACCTTTTTTCTAAGCAAATGTTTTTATTTTTATGCTTAGGAAATTAAAAATATCTTTTTTAAGATAATCAAATGATTTTACTGAAATCTCTTGATGGAATTTCAATTTAAATAATAATTAAACAAAACGATGTATTTTAACTACTTCCACTTTTGTCTTTATTTCGACAGCGACCGGTTTCGCCAGGCTCGCTGGCATTGAGAGACTGGTGAACCACTACACCGGTCTGTCGATGCCAGCGAGCCTGGCGAAACCGCTCGCTGTCGAAATAAGACAAAAGTGGAAGTAGTTAAAATACATCGTTTTATTTAATTATTATTGAAAATAACTTTGTTTAATGTACAAAATATTTTAATAATATTAAAAAACGCGACTTATTTTGGAGGATACCTCCATCTTCAGGTGTAGCGCCAAGAAAAATTAAAATAAACTAAAATAGTAATATTTCAACATTAAATCAAAGCTAATTCAAAATATTCGTATTTTGTCTGCACGACGTTTTCCAATATTTCTTCACGTAATATTTGAATCAGTGATAATGCTTTGAACTTTGATATGAAGCCACTTGGTGGTTTGACATATTTAAAAATAAAAATAAACACTTTTTTTCCTTTGTATTAACCACTTAATTATATGTAAGTTGGGCCAACCGGTTTCACTCTGTAGCGAGCTTCTTTAGGGCTATAAACAAACTAGGTATAACTGATTTTGGAAATTTGTTTTTTCCATGTGATCCTCCCGTAAATTAAGAGACATTTCATGTATAAGTGAATTGTTTTGGCCAATTTGATTGTTGCCGCACTTTATAATAGTTAGTTGTGACACGTAATACGTTTGTACTGTTTTGATGTTAAAATTATATAAGTTTTTTCGTTTATATAAACAATTTTGAAAGGTGTAAAAATATATTTTTCATTTGTTCCAATGACAATTTGAAAAATTTCTTCAATAATATTTTTAAGTTCTTGCTGATGTTGGATCCTTTTAAGCGCATAATTACAGTCAATTAAAATTAAACGGTTAATACGTGGAATATAAATTAAATAAACACAAAAGTCCGAATTGTCCAGCTGACAACAAATGTACCATTTAAAAGAACATTATGTGTTTAATTATTTTTATTTTATTATTTTGTTTTATATTATTTGTTTTAGATTTATTTTGTGGACTTTGGACGATCGAAGTGTGCGCGGGAGATGCCTATTGGTGGCGATGAGGTTCGCTTCCCATCACAACACGTCTCTCGCGGGGGCGAAAAGAGAAGGATGGAGTACCGCATCGGTTAAAGTGTGGCAGTCCATTCTTTCTGCCT
Organism: Lepidostoma basale; assembly: GCA_022606425.2. Lineage (NCBI taxonomy): Eukaryota > Metazoa > Arthropoda > Insecta > Trichoptera > Lepidostomatidae > Lepidostoma > Lepidostoma basale. Next base: position 817,112 of record JAHDVF020001491.1, read on the forward strand.
ATCCTTTCGGTGTGACAGCGTGATGGTTAGTTGGTTAGTTATTATAATTATTATTTTGTTTAATTTGACGTATTTTATTGTGACGTAAATTCTACACCAGACCAAAGGCAGTGTGACAATCACACTGCCCTCGCCGAGAATCGAACCCGGAACCTTCGGGGTGGCAGTCAATACACTTACCACTCGGCCACGAAGGTCGTCAAGGTTGGTGTATAACCCTGAAGAATCTCGCTACAGATTGAAACCGGTTGGCCCAACTCACTCAAAATAATGTGATTAATAAGTGTTTTGTTTTAGTTCCAATGTTAATGCATTTATTGGTAAACAAAATATTAAAATCCCTGACCAAAGCTTTTAAACATTTTATTTACTAATAGACAGATGTGTGTGGTTACTTTTACGTCGCTCCATAGCAACACATTAGTTTTATCTGTACAAGTAATTGATATCCAAGTGTTAAAAATGGCTTGGGTTAGATAGAAACATTTGCTTTATTTTGTTGTCGGTGTCTTTCATAGCGAACCGTTAGAAAAAAGCTAAGTATGTTAATAAGAAAATTCTTAACTTCAGGATATCGCCATTAGAGTTATTTAAACCAGGACCTGCAGTGGATTAATGAAATGTTGATTGTTCTCTAAAAAAGTATAATACATTTCCTGAGATTGCAATAAAAATAGTACTTGCTTATTTAATTCAACAAAGTAGGTACTTCGGTACTGCTGATAAAGTAGATACTTTAGAAAGGTTTATAAAATATGTAGTATGTTTTTTCTTGAACAGTAATGTAAAACTCCATATTCAATAATTATTACGAATGAAAACGTCTGTTTGTTAGAATTTTTATTATATTTTATGGGAATGACCATGGAAAGATTCATGTTGAGTAACTCACTTCCAAGGGGATGGCACGATATAGGAAAATTACTTTTGCAGGATTATGGTGCCTACCTTTCTCAGTAATGTAAGAAAACGCAATAGCCAGCCAATTTTTAAAAAAATCTGAAAATTTCCACCGTTGTTTATACACATGTCTTCTTCTTATTATTCTTCACTTTTGGTAGACTCGGGAGTCTGTTATTTCAGGCGGGTCCTCTTGAGACGCTGAACTCCAGCTTTCTCTCCACCGTTTCGGGGGTCTTCCTGGTCGGCGTTGTCCGTTTGGCGTTCCATGGAGAGCAGAAGGTTGGGTCAGAGAAGTATTGGGAGACAGCCTTACAGGTGAAGGGCGGAAAAGGCTTGGTGAACAATGGCGAGGGGCCGAAGGGATGGAGTGGGGTTTGAGAGGCTTACATCCAACAGTGGATGGAGACAGGCTGACGAAGATGGAAAGATATGTTTCGCCTTACTAATGCATTATTAATTTTTAGTGCACATTTGAAAATGAATTAGCAAGGCAAAACATGTCAATCACATAAAATATTAGAAAACTTCTATAAAACAGACGTTTTTATTCATATTAATTGTGTACAGAAGTGTTATTTATACTTTAATTTAGTGTAATAAGTGTAATTATTTTTAAAATACTTAAATTTAAAAGTGTGCAATAGCTATTTATTGTAGTCGTTGCACAACAACAAACCATCACATATTTTTCCGAAGGGGTAGGCAGATTCTGACACACGTCTCTAGTTTCCTCCACATTCATACAGCGAGTCATCACGTCGATTCTTCCGACTTTTAACATGGCCGACCTTTAAAATTTTATTAATCTGGTCACACCAAGTTTTCCTAGGTCTTCCACGACTCCATACTCCATACACACCTTTAACGTATACTTTCTTAACCATTCTTCCTTCATCCATGCGTTCCATGTGTCCAAACCAACGTTAGTCGTTGAATGAGAGCTTTTTTTGTACACAACAGATAGTTTCAACGCAATTACGTGCTACGTTATGTGATAGGCAGCTATTCTATCGCCATTTTATTGTCACAAGAATTCTACACCAGACCAAAGACATTGTGGCAGTCACAATGCCATCGCTGGGAATCGAACTAAGGACCTTCGGTATGCCAGTTAGAGCTCTTACCACTCTGCCACGAAGGTCGTTATCTTTAACAGGTGATTATTTTATAAATGCTATAGAGGACAGGAATAATATTTTGACTCATTAGGTATATAAATTAATGTGTCAAGAAAGAGTTACACGTAGGTACGAGTTTGATATGAAGATTTGTATTTTGATTGCCGTAGTATTATCATCAAATAAGCCTTTTTATTCCCAAATTATTTTTTTTGTTCTTCGGTAGTTAGGATAACACCAAATCAATAGTTGAATCAAATCTCCGAGTAGTGCAGGCGTTAAAAATACGTAATGAGGAGAGAACAAAAAATGGTGTGGCAATTATTTTACAGGTAATTTAAATTATTATCAATATTTTGTAGCGGTGTTGTTGTATAACTACTATTGATGATGGTAAAAATATAATTAATTCGGTATTAGTTCCAGTAGCGCAACGAAGGTTGGGAATTAAAATATAATTATTTACTTTAATACGCAACTGACTAAATATATTATTTATTTATTGTTTCTTGGACATTGATGTAAAATACGTTTGAAAAAAAAATATGATATCTCTCAAAGCTGACCACATTCGTGTAAAATTAGTTTTAATATTTATTATATACTTACACGCGGTTTCAACTCTCGCACAAGCTGGATCTTGTAAGCTTTTAAGCCAAGATCTTTCCGCAGAATCTTCCACAAAGTGGATGGGCACAGCTCCAATTGCTGTGCACGATGGCGAATCGACTCATCCGGATTCTCCTCAACACTACGCTCCACAGTAGCAATAACTTAACTTAAATGTTAAGATTTTGATCTGTTATTACACGTATAACATATTTTTATGAAATTGTCGCGACAGCTATTTCGTAAACCTATGTTGGCATCATCGAATGTTGTATGTAAACTAGTTGTTACGTAATATGTACTAACAGGGTTTCAAATTTAAATAAGGTATTAAATAATGCTAAAGTATCATAGTGTTTCGACCAAAACAATTTGTTGTACAGAGAAATTTATAGTAATAAGTTTTTCTAATTTTTTTATTATAAACTGTTAAATTTTAAAAATTATATTTTTATGTATTACAACTTTATTTTTTCGCTACAGCTGTTTCGTCAACCTATGTTGACATCATCAGGTGAATAAGAATAATACATCAACTGTTAAATTTTCGTGATTTTTCGAACCTTTTATCTCATCTCAAAGAACTTCACTGGCTTAAAAGTCCAGAAAGAATCCAGTATATACTCTGCTGGACAGTCTTCAAAGCGCTACATGGAATGGCACCAAGTTATATATCTGAACTCTGTATAACGGGCAGCCTAAATTCAAGGAAATCCACACTTCGCTCGGCGAACTCCTCAGCAATAGGAATATTAGTTGAGCCGAAGCGTTGCCCCAGTACAAATTTCGAGGATCGAGCGTTCGCGGTAGCCAGTCCATCAGCTTGGAACAATCTCCCTTCACACCTCAGATGCATCAATGGTCCGACAGATTTCAGATCTAAACTGAAAACCCATTTTTTTCATATTTCATACCCAATTTAAAATTTATACATTGTTCCACTATACTTTTTAACCGATCGCGAAAATTTAGATTTTTAGATTTAAAACACGTCTTAATGCGCCCTTGAGGTGATTACATCACAAAAACGGCGCTATAAATGTTAGCATATTATTATTATTATTTTAAGAGTTTGTAATGTTGAAGTATCATAGTGTTTCAGCCAAAACAATGGACTATTTTGAATTACATAAACAAAGTGGATCAAAGCGTGTCTTGAGTTTTATATTAAATTATTTGTGATTTGTTGGATTCTGTCGTAAATGGAATACATTCTCCAGCACCGCTACTTCTCCTCTTCATCAGAGCATCGTGTGGTTAGCAGCACAGTTAATTAGGCACTCACCTCACAATAGTCTATGGAAGAGTCGAGAGGTAAAAGTCAGCATGCGAGTAAATTATATGTTAGACCACGCGTCCATTCTTGATTGGAATTCTGTTTTCCTCTTTTTATGGCGTTGTTTTTTTTAATGTTGTTAATTTTTTTATTATCTTATTGTTTTTTATTCTTTCGCCGTAGATCTGTTCCGCACCGCGCAGTGACGAAGTGGATTCCTCGGGAGGTGTGATGGCGTATTAGGGGCCGGAGAATCTCCAACTGTGCAGATTGATTTTGGTAAGTTTATTTGTTAATAATTTGTTTATTGTTAATAATTTGTTTTGTTAATCCAAAAAAGCTAGAATGGCCGTGCACAATAGTGTTCTTCTACCGACCCTTATGTATGGAAGCGAAGCATGGAACTGGCAAAAGAAGGATGAAAGTAGAACAAATGCAGTAGAAATGAGATCTCTTAGACGAATGTGTGGATACTCGAATGTGTATGATAGAGTGTCGAATGAAAATATAATTATGAGTGAATGCGGTGCGAATGATGGTGTTATGAACAAAATAATGAAAGGATCATTAAGATGGTTTGGACATATGGAAAGAATGAATGAAGAAAGAATGATGTAAACGGAACCAGAAATAGAGGAAGACCGAGGGAAACGTGGCACGATCAAATAAATCAAATATTTAAATGTCGGCCATGTGAGCAGTCAGATAAATCGACACGCGTGCATGACACGATATATGAATGTCGAGGAAGCGAGAGAAATATGTCAGGAAAAAAAAGTGTGGCAGTCCATTCTTTCTGCCTACTCCTTCGGGGAGACGGCGTGATGGTTAGTTAGTTAGTTAGTTATTTAGCTAGATTTTACACGACCTTATATTTGTCAAAACCAACCGGTTTCGCTCCCGCCGGAGCTTCATCAGGGTAACTATTGTAAATAAAGTGTTTATTTATGCGGTTGACTTAGACAAAAATAAAGTGGTGCATAAACTAGTAAAAATTTTTTTTTTTTTTTTTATATTTGTTAATATTGTTACTTGAAATTTTTTGATTTTAACACTACTTTTCCACTTTTCAGTTTATTTTTCTCGACATGTTTCGAAGGCTTCATCATCGGGAGTACGATATAAACTGATATCGTTCTCCCGATGATTAAGGTGTAAGCCTTCGAAACATGTCGAGAAAAATAAACTCAAAAGTGGAAAAAACAGTCTTTCAATTGAAATTTCTTGGTTAGGGTCAAAGTAAATAATAAAAATTTCTGAACAATTCATATTTATTCAAAAATTATTATTGTATTTTATTCCACGTGATTTTTAGCTTTGACCGGTTTCAGTTGACCATGTATTATACCTTAATTAATGTTATGCTATATTTTCATTATTAAATTATGTTAGTTTTATTGTTTGTTATGTTAAATACCAGTTTTTTCTGCTCTCGTCCTTCTTCTGCCAGTTCTATTCTTCACATACATCAGGTTTGGTACTAAAACTCCATTGTGAACAGCCACAATGGATTTTTATTATAATTTTACAATTAATAATTTAATTTACAAATTGTGAAACTATTAAAAATATATAAACATACATTTACATAATTTGTATATTGTTTTTTTTATTTAATTTCACGTAAAAGCTCAATATGTTATTTTATAATAATGAATATAAAGGAATTATTATACAACATTTTGAATGTATACATATACTTCTACGTTTGTATACATTCAAAATGTTGTAAAAAACAAAAACTAGTCAAAATTATAACATATAGATTTGAGTGACATCTCCAGGCGGTTTCTAGCAATGCGGTAAATGTGTAGATTGAATGTACTACCATGTAAAGGGTGGTGTTGGAGATTAAACATATAAACAACTTGTCAGACATGGTGGTCATAAGAAAAAAGAAGGTGGAATGGGGAATGTTGTATTACATAAAGCTTGCGCTTAGCCCAACCAACGACAGGTCATAAGTCCTGTAAACACCTTGATCAACCATATTCTGTTTCCAATTTGCATCTTCGTCTCTATTGAGATACAATTGATTCTTGAATTATTATAATTTAAAATATTTTTAGAGTTGTTATTAAGAACATTTTGAGAAGCCCCGCTGTAAAGTATTATGCCATTGTGAGAGGAGATGCCCTGGTAAAACGCCTGTCCACTTTTTAACATCCTTGTAGGAAAGGGAAACTGATATTATCAAGAACTGTTGATTCGTATCTCTCTCAATCAGCCATTATGGATTTTTAGGTTATATTCAAACGAAAGCTAAAAACGAGTAAACTTATTACCGCAAACAAACCATCACGCCGTTTCCCGTAGGGGTAGGCAGAGAGAATGGACCGCCACACTTCTCTATCCTGGCAAACCTCTCTAGGATCCTCCACATTCATACAACGAGTCATAAACGCACGTCGATTCCTCCAACTTCTAACATGACCAACCTTTAAAATTGGATTAATTTGGTCATGCCAACTTTTCCTCGGTCTGCCTCGACTCCGTACTCCAATCACATCATTAGCGTATACTTTCTTTGCCCTTCTTTCTCCATCCATGCGTTCCATATGTCCGAACCATCGCAGCGATCCTTTTATAATTTTGTTCATAATACCTTTTTCCGCTCTACATTCCTTTCTTATATCAGCATTTGAGATTCTGTCGTATATCGTTCTATCACACATACGTCTTAGAGACCTCATCTCTACCGCATTTATTCTGCTTTCATCCTTCTTCTGCCAGTTCCATGCTTCGCTTCCATACATTAGGTATGGGATCAGAACTCCATTTTTACTTTTTAAGTCATGTTTCTTCTACCTTGACAATCCTTTTGATTTTAAGCTTAAAAATCTCTTCCATAGTTTAAGTATGATCATTCAACTGTTTTAGAATAACAATTATTTTCTATCTACGACATCTTACGATATTTTCCTTTTCTATTATAATATTATAATTACATTATTACTTTAAGTATTCCACATCCCTGATGTTTTATTGAAAGTAGTTCTCAGAAATAATATTTATTTTCATATATCTGGGTGGATATAATAGAGTTCTAGTGTGCCAACACTTATGTATGGAAGTGAAGCTTGGAGCTGACAAAAAAAGATGAAAGTAGGATAAATACCGTAGAAATGAGATCACTGAGAAAAATGTGCGGGAAAACGATATATGATAGAATACCGAACGACGAAATAAGGAAGAAATGTAAGGCAGTTGATTGCATCATAAATAAAATTAAAAAAATGATCTAAATGGTTCATAGTTCTTTCTTTCAGGGTCCAAATCTCTATTCAGTATAAAGGTATTGACCATATTTGGCACATCACAAACCTCTGATCGTTAAGAAATAAAGCATTCAATAAACTTCGCGCGATTACTTTTATTTGCCGATGATCTGAAATAATTCCTAGAAATTATTAATCTTGACGACTGTCTACGCCTCCAGTCGGACATTGATAATATTGTTAACTGGAAAGTAATCAAATGCAATTCAATGTATCTTAGTGCGTTATGCTATATTTTATGAGAGCGTTGGGAACTGTGTATCATAGATACACTATGAATAACCAGCAACTAGCACAACATGTATCTACGATTAGAGATTTCGGGATCATCTATGAGAATATACTGACTTTTCGTGCTCATATTGAGAGGATTTGAGACATTGCAATGAGGATGTTGGGCTTCATAATTCGAACTGAAAAGTTTTTCATAGATCCCAATGTGCCCAGAGTCCTATAAGGCTCATTGGTTCGAAGCAGACTCGAAAGTGGTTCTAAGGTATGGAGTCCTCTCGAGGCGAGTTATTCCTTTATGCTAGAGAGGGTATCCGTGGCTCTATCCCATGGACATTTCTTTTGGGAATATTGGGACCAACTCGCTGCAGCTTTGAAGTGATGCAGCTTTCATAACCCATTCCTTCAGATTAATCAAGGGAAATTTCGAAAACACGGCTGTACTGGAGAAAGTTGGTCGCTCTCCTGTATTCAATATATTCTCGTACTCTTTCTTGACGACACGCAGGTTTTTTTGTTTATTTATATTATAGTATAATATAATTACAAGTGTCCAAACAGAATGTTAACTCGTTAATATTAGGTCCTTACATGTGAAATTGGCGTTTTGCCGTACTGGCAACTTTGATCTCAAATATCTTCTCTTTGGTTAGGAATTCCAAATTCAAATTTATGCAGCTATTTACTCAAGTATTTGTGTTTCGAAAATTATAATTCATTTGTTTTTTCCTCAATTGTTTTTTTTCTTTACGTCACTCAGTTTACAAAATGGAAAACTTGAAATATCGCGTTATTTACGAGTACGAGTTCCACCGTGGCACCAGTGCTGCAGAAACGGCTCGAAGGATTAATGATGTGTATGGCGACGGTGCCGCAAAAGAAAACACAGTGCGTTTTTGGTTCCAACGTTTTCGTTCTGGAAATTTCGACCTGCAGAACAAGCCCCGTGGACGGCCGGAGACCAAAGTCGATAATGAAGAATTGAAGGCTATTGTGGAAGCGGATCCATCGCAAACCACGTCCGAGTTGTCTGCAGGCTGCGGTGTTAGTGATAAAACTGTTTTAATCTACTTGAAGCAAATTGGGAAGGTGAAAAAGCTTGAAAGGTGGGTACCTCACGAATTGAGTGAAGCAAATCAACAAACGCGCGTTGACTGCTGCGTTGCATTACTCAACCGGCACAATAATGAAGGGATTTTGAATCGAATCATTACCTGTGATGAAAAGTGGATCCTGTATGATAATCGGAAGCGCTCATCGCAATGGCTGAACCCTGCCGAACCAGCCAAACCATGCCCCAAGCGAAAATTGACTCCAAAAAAGTTACTTGTGAGCGTTTGGTGGACTAGTGCTGGTGTCGTTCACTACAGCTTTCTTAAATCTGGCTAGACGATTACGGCAGATGTCTATTGTCAGCTACTGCAAACCATGATGGAAAAGCTAGCTGCTAAACAACCGAGGCTGGTTAATCGCTCTAGGCCACTGCTGCTTCATGATAACGCTAGACCACACACTGCACAACAGACGGCTACCAAATTAGAAGAGCTTCAATTGGAATGTCTAAGACATCCACCGTACTCTCCGGACCTTGCCCCAACAGATTACTATTTTTTCGAAATTTGGATAACTTCTTGCAAGGGAAAAAATTCAACTCCGATGGGGCAGTCCAAACCGACTTCAAAGATTTTATTGATTCCCGTCCGAATGGTTATTTTAGTAAAGGGATCGATGAACTACCTATGAGATGGCAAAAGTGCATAGATAGCAATGGTACAAACTTTGATTAAATAAATATATTATATTTAAAAAAAAACAACTTTATGTTCCTCCCATACAAAACGCCAATTTCATATGTAAGGACCTAATATTAAAACGATTTTTTAATTAATACGAATATCGGTGGTTGAAATTTCTTAATGGAAATTCAATGTAAATAACAATAAAAATTACACAAATAAATTAATTTTTTTATATGAATAAATTAAATATGTATTATTATTTTTTTTTATTATTATTATTTTGTTGAATCGCTCCTTACATCATAACAGCGCGAGCCAAATCAATGTAAAGGGTATAGCTATCATATTGATTCTCGTGCTATGTGATAGGTAGCTAATCTATCGCCATTTTATTGTCACGTGAATTCTACACCAGACCAAAGACTGTGTGATAATCATACTGCCATCGCCGGGAATCGAACCCGGAACCTTCGGTGTGGCAGTCAAGGCACTTATGATGTATCAAGAAGTTTCAATAACCTCGGAAACGTTCTTCACAATGCAGTACATTTTTTAAATGTCAACAAAACCCACACTATTCCACAATATCACAAGTCTTAGAAGTGAATGAGTGTTGACGTATCGGACACGAGATTACTAAAATAACAATTTCAAATGGGTCATTTGTGGTGTGAATTCGACTAAAAAATATATATCTGAATAAACCGAACATAAAAATAATGAACTAACTAACTAACCATCACGCCGTCTCCTCGAAAGGGTAGGCAGAAAGAATGGACTGTCACACTTTTACTGATGCGGCACTCCATCCTTCTCTTTTCGCCCCGCGGGAGACGCGTTGTGATGGGTTGCGAACCTCATCGCCACCAATAGGCATCTCCCGCGCACACTTCGATCGTCCAACACCCACAAAATAAATCTAAAACAAATAATATAAAATACAATGATATAAAATAAAATAACAAAATAATAATAATTTAACACAAAATGTTCTTTTTAGATGGTGCACATATTGTCTATTTAATTTATGTTCCACGAATCCACCGTTTTTTTTTTATTTACCACATAATGTTTTTTTCGATGTTGCACATGTTGACATGGACGATCCGGACTTTTGTGTATATTTAATTTATGTTACACGTATCCACCGTTTTTTAAATAAGCTGTAATTAGGCACTTAACCAGCAAGAACTTAAAAATAATTTTGAAGAAATTATTCAAATTGTCATTGGAACAAATGAAAAATTTATTTTAACACCTGTCAAAATTCTTTATAAAAACGATAAAACTAATATAATTTTAACAGCAAAACAGTACAAACGTATTACGTGTCACAAGTGACTATTATAAAGTGCGGCTACAGTTAAATTGACCAAAACAATTCACTTATACACGAAGTATCTCCAAATTTACAGGGGCACCGCACCACATGAACCAAACCAAATTTTCTAAATCGGAATAATGAACTATAAAAAATAATATTTGTATATTCTAAAACAAATTACAATATAATGTAACTGCTAACGAAATTGAGACATTATAAATAATAATAAAAATATACTAACTTTTATATCGCCGTTTTTATGGTGTAATCACCTCAAGGGCGCATTAAGACATGTTTTAAATCTAATAATCTAAATCTGAACGCTGCATCTGATGTTAGCGATGGAATAGAAATTATAATAGAACAAAATTACAAGTTTTAAATTGGGAATGAAATATGAAAAAGGTGTGTTTTTAGCTAAGATCTGAAATCTGTTGGATCATTTATGCATCTAAGGTGTGAGGGGAGATTGTTCCAAGCAGATGGGCCGGCTACTGCAAAGGCTCAATCCCCGAAATTTGTACTAGGGCAACGCTTCGACTCAATAAATCTTCCTTTTGCCGTGGAGTTCGCCGAGTGAAGTGTGGACTTCCTTGAATTTAGGCTGTCCTTTATACAGAGTTCGGATATAACACTTGGTGCCATTCCATGTAGCACTATGAAGACTGTCCAACAGAGTTTACACTGGATTGTTTCTGGACTTTAAACTTCTTTCAAATAAAACGTTTCGCGTGTGGAGGGAGGTGCCATTCTCAGATTGAATATAAATGTTATTTAATTATTAATTAGATAATCCATTGTTTAAACTTTAACTTTTTTAAATTTTGAAACACTTATAATAATCAATTTTTTTTATAAATTGCTGTGAAATTGTCGCGACACCTGATGATTCAAATTAAAATTTATTTTATTACATTACAAACATGTTGGCAGTTTAAGGTATCTATTTGAGAACGGTTAAAATACCAGGAACCCATGACAGATAGTTTGACCGTAAGAATACAAGATACTCTCTAAAGTCAAGTGTATTTGTCTTCTGAACGTACTTTCACTAATATGGAAGACGTCAATCTCAAAAGCGATCATATTCAGCAGTTTGATTACTCTCCCCTCTCTGGAGATGCCGGTGGGGTTGGTTTTGCGTGCTGGGACAGACTGTGCTGATGCTGTCGAAGATACTCATCCGGAACATAAAGATGGATAGCCCCCAGGATGACGGGATTCTCAAAGGTGTCGGTACAAGAACACCATTGTGCACTGCCATTTTAGCTTTTTTGGATAGGTTTTTGTTTGCGATGTTCGCTATACATGGCTATATTAATTAAAAAAATGTAAGAACGTGCCTCCACACGACAGACAGATGTGCAAACTGGCCGTCACGTCACCAAGCGTCGCGATAAGACACGCCACAATGGTATGTTTCTGGCCGTAGTTTCCAACTATAATAGTTACATAAAGCATTGCTCGAGTTAATGTTTCATGTTGCTGTTGCTGCCTCGATAATAACATGTAATGAGAAAGCATTAGCCGTCCGAAGATACCCTTGCTCCTCCACCCGCCATCTATCCGATGCTTCATCATTATTGACTTTTAATAGGCGTGAAGTTGTAACGGTTCAAAATTGATTGCCACTATTTGCGAATATTTTTATCCCAACCAGGGGTGACCAATTAAACTAAAATAATTAATATAAATCATTAATGTTTTTAAATACTCTTCAACAGAACTCATTTTTAAATACTAATTCATTATCTGGTGCCATGTCACGTTCCTCCAACGTTGGCGATCACTGCGGCGAAAGAATCTCTGTCTTACGTCACTTAGGACAGGTTCTCAACTTTGCTTATTCTTGTACACTCTTGTACATACAGGACAGCTGCCTTCTGTCAACTCCCCGACGTTCTCTATTTTTCTCATGATTATCAGCCGAAAAGGGGTGGTATCTTTCTAACAAATATGAGACATTTCTAATCTTCACACTCGACCACAGCTCTCTATTTAAAAACATATTTACTAAATACAAAACAAACAAACAAACAAACCATCACTCCGTTTCCCCGCAGGGGTAGGCAGGGAGAATGGACAGCCACACTACTCTATCCTGGCACACCTCTCTAGCTTCCTCCACATTCATACAGCGAGTCATACACGCACGTCGATTCTTCCGACTTCTAACATGACCAACCTTTAAAATTTGATTTATTTGGTCATGCCAAGTTTTCTTCGGTCTGCCTCGACTCCGTACTCCATTTACATCAATAACGTATACCTACTTTCTTAACCATCCTTTCTCCATCCATGCGTTCCATATGTCCGAACCATCGCAGCGATCCTTTTATAATTTTGTTCATAATACCTTTTTCCGCTCTACATTCCTTTCTTATATCAGCATTTGAGATTCTGTCGTATATCGTTCTACCACACATACGTCTTAAGGACCTCATCTCTACCGCATTTATTCTGCTCTCATCCTTCTTCTGCCATTTCCATGCTTTGCTTCCATGGTTGTGATGAGAACTCCAATATAAAACATAAATTACTATTATAAATAACAGAACTCATTTTTTAATTCTTCTTCTTCTGGTGCCGTGTCAGGTCCCCCCAACGTTGGCCATAACTGCAGCGAAAGGATCTCTGTCCTACGTCACTTGGAACTAGGTTGATATCTTTCTCCCCTTGGCACATGACTCAAATATGAGACCTTTTTAACCTTCACACTAAATACACATTTACTTTTTAATTTATAATAGTATTCGTTATTCGCCTTGCGAGGGCATTCTTAGAGTTTGAGAATGCCCTCTTGAATTTATATAAATTAAATCCACCTAAAACCACTTAACAATCGTGTTTACTATTATAAATCAATAATGGAGTTTTACAAAAATAATACCTCAACCATCAATACACATTTACTAATTTACTAAAAACAAATAATGATATTCGTTTTTTAAAGACGGGAAAAATGCTTTTATCATTATTTACAAAATCATGATAAATATTACAACAAAATCATAAAAAAATGTAACATTTTCTGATGAATTAAGTACTTACTTGTGTAGTTTATTTTATAAACATTTAATCTTATAAACCGATGGGTTTTTTTGTCAGCAAAATTAGATAAAATTAAAAATAAATTACTTATTGGTTTACACGTTTGTTAATTTTTGGACTTCGTACATTGACAGAGAAGTTTCTGGCCAAAAATCGCAAACTTTTCTGTGCATTTGTCGACTTACAAAAAGCATATGATTACGTTAATAGAGAAAAGTTGTGGAAAATATTGTCTGAATATGGAATAAGTACAAAACTGATCACGGCCATTAAGTCGCTATACACGGAAAGCACTGCTAGTGTCAGAGTAAATGGAGATCTTACAGCCTGGTTTGATATCAATAAAGGTGTCAAACAAGGTTGCGTAATGTCCCCGTGGTTATTTAATCTGTATATGGACAATTGTATGAAAGAGCTGAAAGGGTTGGATGTAGGTGCCAAAATGAGCGGAGTGTCAGTAAGCTGTCTCTTGTATGCGGATGACGCTGTCCTACTTGCTGACAACGAGCATGAACTACAAGTCCTGGTGAATTGTATGTATGAGGTATGCATGCGAAATGATCTGATGATGAATGTTAATAAGTCCAAGGTAATGATTTTTGAAAAGGAAGAAACCATGACAGTCTGCAACATTAGCGTGAATGGTGAAAATTTGGAGCAAGTAGTTGAGTTCGTGTATTTAGGTAGTATGTTTACAAGAGATGGGAGAGTGGAGAGGGATATTGAAAGAAGGGTTGGGGCAGGCAACAAAGTGAATGGTGCACTTAAAGTTGTCATCGCAAACAAAAACCTATCCAAAAAGCTAGAATGGCAGTGCACAATGGTGTTCTTCTACCGACCCTTATGTATGGAAGCGAAGCATGGAACTGGCAAAGGAAGGATGAAAGTAGAATAAATGCAGTAGAAATGAGATCTCTTAGACGAATGTGTGGATACTCTGTGTATGATAGAGTGTCGAATGAAAATATAAGATGTGAATGCGGTGCGAATGATGGTGTCATGAACAAAATAATGAAAGGATCATTAAGATGGTTTGGACATATGGAAAGAATGAATGAAGAAAGAATGGTAAAAAAATTATATGTTAATGATGTAAATGGTACCAGAAATAGAGGAAGACCAAGGAAAACGTGGCACGATCAAATAAATCAAATATTGAATGTCGGCCATGTGAGGAGTCAGAGAAATCGACGCGTGCATGACACGATGTATGAATGTTGAGGAAGCGAGAGAAATATGTCAGGAAAGAAAGGTGTGGCAGTCCATTCTTTCTGCCTACCCCTTCGGGGAGACGGCGTGATGGTTAGTTAGTTAGTTAGTTAGTTAATTATTTATGGGCGTTTGTTTATAAATCAATATAATAAAATTAAATGACAAACAATTTCTACTTATCTTTGTACAAACGTGACAAATTGACGATTAGTTTAAGCGCTATTCGGTAGATGGCAGTATATTTCTTAACAACTGTCAAGCGAAATGATGCATAGATACAATGACTACCCAAAGTACCCGAAAATCGGTACTCTGGTTTCCCTTCAATACGAATAAATCTTTCGCCTTTTACTAAAGATTTCCGTGGAGGGGAGCACTCAAATGAGTCTATAAACCAATTTTTTGTTCCCCGCTTTTTAAGCGGGGCCCTAATCTGTAAACACTATTTGTACGAGTCCGCTGTGAATGAGGTGCAGAGCGAAACTATTCACATATATTAGCGAATACTAGAAGATACTTTCATGAATATATAGTGACTAGTACTAGGAAGATGATGTACAGCCGTCTCTTTCGGCAACCTCTTTGCTGCTGCAGTCCACATGATCTCTCTAAAAGCCCCGTCTGCTTATTCCTCATCTTACTATGTCCTCAACACTACAAACAGACATTATCGTCTCATTTCTGGTCCATCTCTGAGGGTTCTGCTTGCGATCGAGCGTAGCGTTCGCATTTCCGCTACTCTGAGAAAGTTCTTAGTGCTATCGGCTATGACTTCTATCCCATACGTCATGATGTGGCGAACGCATGCCTTGTTATGCTGACTTTGCGTTTGGTTAGCGTGTATTTGTTCCTCCATATGGTGTCGCGCAAGCAGCCAGCCACGGCTATATCAAAATGTGGCTTAATAATGAATAAGTTTTCAATGTGTGTCATCAAAATATTGTATAAATCGTTCTTAGGCCCTTGTCAAGGACAGATTATTTGTGCGAGAGTTCTTCAAATATATTATAAGCGTTTGTCAATGGTTTTTCTTGTTTTCAACAATTAGACTTATAATATTCTTTTCAATTTCAACTATTGTTAGATATGTGTGATACTTACGAGTACAATGCAACGCAAAGCCTAACTTAGTACTTCACCTTTATGTTTCATTGTAGTAATAAGGATCTCCTTCTATTAATTGATCTGTGACACTGATATCATGTCCCCTGAGATAATCAGGTCCAATTATCCCTCTGTCTCGTAGGTGTACGGTGTACGGTGATGACTTAATTAGCGTCTGTATATGCGAGTCTGACACTATCCATTCTGGTTATATGCTCCCTCCTGTATCTGCCAAAACGAACGATATCCTCTATTTCGCAAGTTTTTATTATTTCTACGATATGGACACGATCTCAGAGAGTTTTTCCTGAAATAGATCTGAGGACTCTCATCTCAGATGTTCTATAAAGCTCTTTGTTCGTAAAGTATCGGCCAGTGTCTCTACAACATGCGAGGTCACACTCATGACTTAAAGGGTCACACTTATGAATAATAAATTCTTACCTTACTAACAATACGCATGTTGTTTGTTCTTCCAGGCCAGATTTTTTAGACACCCTAATACAACAGATGCTTAATAAAATTATGAAGAATTATTGTATGAGTATTATTTAAAGAATACATATGATACAATTGAGGAAATGTCTCTAATTTATAGATCTAATAGTATTTAATATCACAGCCCCCCTGATCATTATTACACGAAATAACTCTCATTTCATTATTAAATATTGATTATTTATTATTACGAAATCGAATGAAGACAGTACTGTCAGAACCAATCATCTCCTGAGAACAGCAGAAATGAAAACATTGCGACCTATCGAGGATAGAACCCTTAGATATACTCGTAGTATACCCAAGGAAGAGATTCGCAAATCCTGCAAAATTTATGACATAGTTAGATGGAGCAGGCAGAACAGACGGCTCCGGAGGGACCACGTCGAAGATAGACCCAGCGAGGGATTCCCATGATCGTAATGTACAATACTCCAGAGGGCCGTAAACAACCAAAGATATTGAGAGAAAGCTAGACGTCGCGGCGTTGTCAACATAGGACCAAATTTGATATTCTGTATAAACATATCGCAAGATCTGAAGCAAGTCAGAACCAAACATCTCTTAAGAGTAGCAGAAATGAGAGCATTGCGACCTATTGTGGGAAGAACCCTTAGACATTGGATACCCAATGAAGGAATTCGCCTCAAATCCTGCAAAATTGAAGACATAGTGAGATGGAGTGAGCAGAGAAGACGATTCTGGAGGGACCACATCGAGAGAATTGATCTAGCAAGAATTCATAATATCGTGATGCACGAGACTCCAGAAGGCCGTCGACCACCAGGACGACCACCAAAGAGATGGAGAGAAGGCTGATCGTATTCATCACAGGAAGAAAGTTGATATTCTGCATAAACAGATCGCAAGATCTACAATCAGAAGAAGAAGTAGCAAGATCTGCATGAAGAAGAAGAGGATTATTAAAAAGCAAAAATAACTGTTAAGTAGAGTTTGCAGCCCGAAGCCCAGAACTTGGTCAAAGTCCCTGATACACCTGCGCAGCTCGTTATGCGCAGTGACGGTGCGTTTCTGCGCGCGCAGGCTTCTACCTTATACCGCCGCATAGAGCAGGGAACACATCAGGTGTTAGAAGTACACACGCGCACATAATGATGCATGTGCGTACATAATAAAATCAGATGATTTGGGTGAAGTATCACGTGACCCCTCGCAACCCATCTCACTTGTTTCAGTTGCGAGTTCTTTTAGTTTTCTATATCTACTCCAATGAAGGGGTTTTTGCGTGTATTTATTTTGGCTAACTGTTAGTTAGAGCACATACTAAATTCAAATCCGTTTGTTTTCTCGAAAGACCTTATTTATAGTTTATGACATCTATTTGATTACGGGTAAATACCAGAAACCATAATAACGTTGACCGTCAAATCCAATGGAAGCCATTTTCTTCATATCAATGCCAAGTTATTTTAATAATAATACGACAGACTTAAGGCGTTATCACTATAAAATTCTGTAATGGCGATTTTCATACATTTAAAGCAATGTTTCTTCGACGTTTGATTTTATTTTGAACAATATTACGTTGAAATAAACAATACCAAAACACTCTTGAATACAAATAAAACATTTAAAATATTTTTAGTAAATATAAACAAATCAATTCCCAGCTCTAAAAGCATCGTCATTGACGTCACAAATCCACTTGTGGTTACCACAAGTTATTGCAGAAGATCACATCACCCACCTTGGGAAACACTGTTTTTTTAAAACTAACTAACTAACCATCACGCCTTTTCTCCGGAGGATAGGCAGAGATGATGGACCGCCATACCGTAACGTGCACGCTCGTCGCTTTTTCCGACTTCCATCTTTCCAAATGCCATGCTTTCCTTGGTCTTTCACGGCTTATCTTTCGACTCACACTGTTTGTATACAATATTTTAACCATTCTTCTCTCGTCCATTCGTTCCATATGTCCAAACCATCTCAGGGATAATTTTTAAATTTTACTTATGATGCAATATGATGCTTCCTTATTTAGTCGTTCGGTTTTCTATCATATATCGTTTTCTCGCACATTCTTCTCAGTGATCTCAATTCTACGGCATTTATCCTACCTTCCAGCCTGTTTTTTAATGTAATTTAAAAAACGTTTTTTTAATATGTTATCAAATATTTAATTCCGTTTAACCTAAAAATCTATCGAATTTTTAATGAGGACCCTTCCGACACATGAGGGCCCATTAGATCCAAATAATATTTAAAAATAGAATGTGCCAAATCATCTAATAGTATGATGCAATATTGACAGGCGCAAAATATTTTACACGCGCATTAGTTTAACACCTGTATTTATAGTAATTTTATATTATATAATGCGTCGAAACTGCAACGTATCATTATATAAAAATACTAGACTCCCGACTATCCGGGGTCGGATTAACCGCGGCAATGAAAATTGAAAATTGATCAAAATGAGAAAACTAGAAGCTTTTGAAATGTGGACGTATGATAGAATGCTCAAGATACCAAGAAGGGGAAGAATGACGAACGAAGAAGTGCCAAGACGCATGAGAACGGATCGTCGGCTGCTCTTTTCAATTAACAGATTCTCTTGAAAATAGACGAACACATAATGATATGATGTTGCTTCACAAAATTTTAAATTGGCAACTCCGAACTTCTTAGTTAATTGACACTTAATACCCTTATGTTTCGCACAAAATATTCCACCTTCCAGCTTATCGCACTAAATACGCTCAAAGCGGATCGGACTACGCTCAAATATATCGGACTTGTGACAGCTACAATAAGAATGTGTTTTAGTAACATCAATGTTTTCTATCTGAACAAACGTAATTTTAAAAAAATATGATGATCTGAGCCACCTTTCGGGGTGAATGAAACTACAATGTTTTTTTAGTTTTTTAACGATTTTGATTCTTTAGCCTGTACTGTTAATTCTTCTAATCATTAATATTTGTGGTAGCGTGTATTTGGCCTTATTTTATTGTTTATATGTTTACCTTAAATAAATAAATAAATCCCATCCCCATCCCATCTCAAAATATCACTTACTGCAGCTTGTCATTGAGAGGATGATCGAAGAAAGAAGAGGCATGAAACGAATATCATGGTTGGAAAACGTCATATAATGGAAATAACTGTAGACTTTGGACAGTCTCATACGCGCTTCGATGGATGAATCAAGTGGTCGCAAACATCCAGTAATGGTGCAGCAAAAGAACAAGAAGAAGAACTAAAAATCGATAAACTTAAGACATCAAGACACTGTAGAAATCTTTTTTTTTAATAATCAAAACACTTCTATACTTCATCGTGTTGTGGATTTACAATTGAATTTTTTTCTCCCGATGTCCTGTCAGATCCCCCAGACGTTGACTATCAAGTAAGAGTAGGCATCTCTGTCCCTGGCAGCTCTAAACTGATCCTTAACGTTTTTTATGCCAGTTCAATCCCTTGTGTTACGGAACCATGAAATTCGCCTTCGGCCAATACATTGTCGACCCCCTATTTCACCCTTTTGAACAATCTTTGAAAAACTTTGTATTTTATTATGATATATAAACACTTTTTGCGAAGGAGCTTAGGAGATCCAACTGCTCCAACATGGAGACACTGCTCACTCGCGTTCCCTTACGCTGGTCTGGTCATGTCGATAACATGAACGATAACAGGCTTCCCAAAAACTTTTAAAAGGCAAAAGGAAGCACGGTGGAGAGCGCAAGAGATATAAGAACAACCTGCATACTGCAACAAAGAGTGTAGACAGACAAATGAACTGGGAGCAGTTGGCAACCGATAGGGCGGAGTGGAGAAGAGTCGTCGCTATGTGCCAAGAGCCGGAGAGATGTAGAGGACGGGGTTCAGCCGTAGAGGAAAATATCCCTGTCCGGAGTGTGACAAAGTCTATCATTGTAGGATAGGACTATTTAGCCACCTCAGGTGACACAGATGACAGACCTAGATATTTTTGGGTTCCTTATGCTCGTATCCATGGGCAATGGACATTATTATTAACACTTTTTGGTCATGTCATGTCCAGCCCAGGGGGTGTAAGGGGAAATATCAGTATACCTGCCCAAATGTCAACCTCACCTGCCCGTGGTGCACCCTGCTAATTAACAAACGAGGCCCTGGCGACCGAAGAGATGGCGGGATAACCATCTAGACAACTACTTGTACAAATGAACACCGGTGACGGGCAGCAGCGCCACTGGAACAAGTAGGCAAACTCTGCGATCACCAACCCGCCTGCCCAGCGTGGTGATTAGGGCAAAACCTCCCAAACCAAAAAATGATGAACACACCAACAAAATGGCCCCTAGTTCCCGGTAGCCCTTCTATTCCTGGTCAAGGTAGCGACCACGGTAACGGTAGGGTAGGGGGTGCGAAGAATCCCCGGGTTACGGCCGGCTACCAACAACGACGACTACATCTGGCAACTTTCAACGGACGAACGCTGAGATTGAATGAACACATTGAGGCACTCGAGGTGGAACTGAGTAAGATAAAGTGGCACGTTCTGGGACTATCAGAAGTCCGTAGAGAAGGAGAAGATACGATAACCCTCGACTCTGGCCATCTACTCTACTATCGAGAGGGAGGCGAACAACTCTCCCAAGGCGGCGTTGGCTTCCTGATCAACAAAGCCCTGATCAATAATGTAGTGGAGGTGAGCAGTGTGTCGGGCCGCGTGGCATACATGATCCTCAAATTAACGGATAGATACTCTCTAAAGATCATACAAGTATATGCACCTCAAAGTAAATATCCGGATGAGGATGTAGAGGCCTTCTATGAAGACGTTACACGGGCCCTAGATAACACCACCAAAACCCACTTCAGTGTTGTTATGGGAGATTTCAACGCCAAAATGGGAATACAGAAGTTTGATGAATCGTGGATCGGACCATACGGTATTGGTAACAGAAATTCGAGGGGACAAATGCTAGCAAATTTCTTGGAGCTACGGAAATTATCTCTGATGAACTCTTTCTTCAAGAAGAAGCCCCAAAGGAGATGGACCTGGCATAGTGCTGACAAAGTTACCAAAAATGAGATCGACTTCATCATTGCGGACAAGAGACACATAGTTGAAGACGTCACGGTTATCAACAGATTTAAAACCGGAAGTGATCACCGTCTAGTAAGAGCCTGCATAAATATCAACTATAAAATCGAGAGAACTCGACTGATGAGATCAACTATCCGCCCAAATCTGCTGGAAGCCAATGTGAACTCCGATAATTTCCAACTAGAACTTAAAAACCAATATGACGCGTTAGAAGATACCGAAAATGTTGACGAGGAGAACACATGTATAACAAAAATCCTATACGAAACCGGACGTAAACACTTTCCAACGAAGCGTGATGGAAAGAAGTCCAAACTTTCCAGCGAGACACTGGAACTCATGAAAAGGAGACGAGAAATAGCTGGGTCAGATATGGCTTCAATTACTTCCCGAAACTTGAGTAAACAGATCAATTCGGCGATTCGAAGGGATCTTCGAAACGCAAACACACAAATGATCAAGGACGCAATTGAACAGAATAGGGGGTCCAAAGTGTTTACACAAAAACTGGGCAGAAGCCAACTGACTAAACTGAAAAATGAAGACGGCAATATCGTTACCTCCAAACCAGAGTTACTCGCGGAAGTCGAAAAATACTATGGACGTCTCTACTCTAAACACGCTACAAGGCCCGTACTACATGACGAAGATGGTGATCCCAGAGCTAAAATAACCCGCCACCATACTGACGATCTCCCAGAGATAAACATAGATGAAATTGAGATGGCCCTGAGACAGCTGAAAAACAACAAGGCACCAGGAGAAGATGGAATCACCACAGAACTTCTAAAAGCCGGAGGACTCCCAATTCTATGCGCACTACAAAAAATGTTTAATTCCGTACTGCGTAAGGAATGCACACCGAAAGCGTGGAGCGAAAGTATCGTGGTCCTCTTTTTCAAAAAAGGAGACAAGACTTTGTTAAAAAACTACAGGCCGATCTCACTCCTAAGCCACGTTTATAAGTTGTTCTCAAGGGTCATAACAAACCGTCTTTCCCGCAGATTTGACGATTTTCAGCCTCCGGAGCAGGCTGGGTTCAGAGCAAACTTCAGCACCATAGACCACATCCATACAGTTAGGCAGATTATCCAGAAAACAGAAGAATATAATCGACCCCTATGCCTTGCCTTTGTGGACTATGAGAAGGCCTTCGACTCTGTCGAGACCTGGGCTGTTCTGGAGTCTCTGCAGCGAAACCAGATTGATTGGAATTACGTACAGGTGTTGAAATGCCTCTATAATAACGCCACAATGTCCGTTCAAATCCAAAACCAGAAGACCAAACCGATTGAGCTGCAACGGGGAGTCAGACAAGGGGATGTGATATCTCCGAAGCTGTTCACTTGTGCTTTGGAAGATATATTTAAAACTTTGGACTGGTCTGAACGTGGCCTCAACATAAATGGCGAATACATGTCTCACCTTCGTTTTGCGGATGACATTGTTATTCTGGCGGAATCTGCTGGGCATCTAGAAGGCATGCTAGATGAACTGAACACTGCATCCAGACGAGTGGGTCTCGGGATGAATTTGGACAAGACGAAAGTCATGTATAATGAACATATTATCCCGGGATCAGTAACCGTCGATGGGTCGGCTCTCGAAGTGGTACAAGAATACCCATATCTTGGCCAAATCATACAATTAGGACGAAACAATTTCGAGAAAGAAGCCAACCGAAGAATTCAGTTGGGTTGGGCAGCCTTTGGGAAATTACGTCATGTTTTCACTTCCAAAATACCACAATGCCTCAAGACTAAAGTCTTCAACCAGTGCGTTTTGCCAGTCATAACATACGGAGCCGAGACGTGGACATTGACAAAAGGTCTAGTCTACAGATTCAAGGTTGCCCAGCGCGCCATGGAAAGAGCCATGCTTGGAATAACCTTGAGGGATAGATTTAGAAACGAATTTATTCGACAACAAACCAAGGTGACTGAGGTGGCTCTACGGATAGGCGGGCTGAAGTGGCGGTGGGCTGGCCATATCTGTCGGAGAACCGACAGCCGATGGGGAAGACGGGTTCTGGAGTGGAGACCGCGTACAGGATTCCGTAGAGTTGGACGTCCCCCTGCCCGCTGGACCGACGATCTGAAGAGGATTGCTGGACATGGATGGATGGGAGCGGCAATGGATAGGGGGCGGTGGAGGGCTTTGGGAGAGGCCTACATTCAGCAGTGGATGACAGACGGCTGATGATGATGATGATGTCCAGCCCGAAACATGTTGGTGAAATTGTCCCTGATCTGAATCTCCGACAGCGACAGCATAGATTGTTTTACGTACCGGCCGTCAGAACCAACCTGCCTCTGGTGACATCGGTGGGAAGAGCAATTAATCTGCTGAACGCGGTCTCCTCAGAGATCGTCGTCTTTCGTATTAGTGAAAGTACGTTCAGAAGGCAAATAATCTTAATTCTGGAGAGTATCCTGTCTTCCTAATGTTAAACCATCTCTCATGCGTTTCTGGTAGTACGTATATACTCGTACTATTCACAATATATTACAACAACATTTTGAATGTATACAAATTCTTGTAGACAAATACTGGATTTCACCCATTGCGGATAAATTATTTTTATTTTACAAGGATTAATTGTATCTATAGAGACGAAGATGCAAATTGTTTTCTGGGAACAGAAGGTGGTGGCCGAGGCGCTTACAGGACTTATGACCTGTCATTGGTTGGGTTATTACCTGTTCTCAATAGATGCCTTAAAAATTAATTTTTGTAATGTCTGTTGATGAAATAAACTGATTTGATTTGATTTGGAATGGGCAAGAAACCAATGTGAAAATGAGATGTTTTTTAAAAGGTTATTCAAATCAAAAGACTGTTTATTTCCAGTGTTCATCGTTACCCATGTGGTAAAGGTTACCATCAAAATCTCTGGAAATTAATAACTGGAAACACAGTGTTTTGATTTATAGATTCGCATTTGTTATTCTCATCTTAAATGGACCAAAATACTGTGTCAAATTCGCAGTTAAATAATTAAGCGAAAGTGTTATGTAACGTTAATATTCGCTAGTCTAATTTAGGTTTATAAATGGCGGGAAGTAATCGCAGCGGCCGAGTTAACTCTCGCTATTAAATAGTACTATCCATCTCAGTCAGATCACCTACTCGTAAGTGCGGGGGTAATTAGATCTGTGGGTTAGGTTAGGCGACTCCAAATTACGGCAGCCTTGATCTTTAGCTTATTTTGAGACTTAAACAAAAAAGCGATACTGTTCAGACACTTTTCGTACAGTAATGACCATTATCTTGTGACGTAACCCGTAAAAACTGAGAGCTTACTGTTTAAATGTTGATCTTAATGATTTTTATTACCATCACGCCATTTTATCACAAATTTCACGCGTTTTTTTTAATCTATACGATACGTTCTTCTCGCTAATAATTGTAATCAAAACCATCATCTACCTTTTCTTCTTCCTATTGACTAACTATTCTCCAGAGTATTGCTGCTCCTGTGGCGTGAATTCCCCCCTGTCCTTCCATATTTTTTGAGGTCTTCAACGAGAACGAGTCCAATGAGGCTGATTATGTATTGCAGTATAGGGGAGTCTGGTGGTGTCAATTCTTTGGACTTGACCAACCAGTCCCTTCTTTATGTCTATTCGATCTTATAATACCCCTCACATATTTATCGTATTCTGGTGTCCCTTACGCAATCTCTTAATTTCTTGCCTGCTATCATTATCAGTGTCTTCATGTCCGAAGTCTTCAATACACATTAGGTCCAGACTATGTCTGCCTTTGCTTCAACGCCATATGTCATTATTGGTCTTACACTTATTATTCTTCTTCTTTAAGACCTTTGGTCTGTTCCTGTAATCAGACTGGCCTCTCTCGGGAGTTCGACTCCTAGCTATACCTCCATCTCTTTGGCTGTCTTCCGAGAGGACGGTAGCCGGCAGGAATCTGATGCGCCACAGCGTGTGCAGTTCTGTAGGTTTTACACGCTTTATAAATTCTCTAGTAATCCAAATGGCTATATCGTTATTTTTCTGTGTTGTGGATTTTAAGACCCCGGATATTGCATATTAGCTTCTTCAACCAGACCTATGTCTAGATATCTGAAGGGCTGACCCTTACTATGGGTTCATTCTCCATAGACAAGTTATACGTTTTTAGTGTCTTAGAGAAAGTCAAATAGTTCGTATTTTCGGTAAAGAATTTTAGTAACATATTTAAAAAATATGAAATTATAAAATCATAAAACAAAAATGGTGTGCTTATCAGATAGTTTGAACATAATTATAAATAATTTATTGACATGAAAACACTATAAATTTAAGTTAAAATACCTTTGATTTTAACGTAAAATTTTTTTAATCGACGAGTATAGTCACGTTACATAGTTTTAAATCATATCATAGTAACAGATTATGCGTGGCATAGTCCGAAACATTTTGCTAATTCATATTATTATAAAGTTAATTAGATATCATAAAATGGAGCTTATCTTCGATGAACTTATGCTATAACTTATAAATCTTTATCTTAACACCTAAGGCTTCACAGGTATGCAGAGTTGTAGCTAAATCCTAGCTAAACGACCGTTCTAAATGGATTTTAATGATTTAATCTCGAATTCCGACACTTTCTAATAGATCACTTTAATATATATGTTTACTGAAATTAAATATTGAAAATATATTTCAAGTTTCAGATGCGCAGAATTACATCGGTACCTATTTGGCAAAAGGTTCCAACGGCTTTTTTATGAATTTTACAGATTATTTATAAAAATGTTATTTTTGTTCCAAATTGTTTATTTCAAATGTCAATTTACGTAGCATAACGTTATCTACAAGATATATCAGTAACTAAATTTAAAAAAAATTATACAAATTATATTTTTTTTTAAAAAAGGGGTTGAATGCAATTGTACCTAAAAAAAATACAAAAATATGTAATAAAAAAAAGTACAGCTATAACGCTTTTTCAAAACATAAAGTGTGCAAAAATAATACTGATGGTATACGTATTTAACTCAATTTCACAAAAAAACGCATCTAGGACCTTTTGCCAAATAAGTACCGACATGATTTATGTGTTAAATAGTGGTAATCCACATTTTATCTTGTGTGAATGAAATCTTGTGATGTTTTTTTAATATGTATTTTTTTTTATATAAAACCTTGATTCGTTCATAACGCATTTTTTTTACTTTACGTATGGAAAATGTTGGTTGATTACTGTCTGTGAGACTTGGGAATGGATGTTGAAGCTCGGCGGTTGAACCCGTATCTATAGATCTGGAGGCGCAGCGCAAGCACTGGCCCAAAAGTAGGTCCATAAAGACATTACAAGAGCAATCTATCGCTGTGTCCGCTAGCCACTCTCGATAAATCACAACCTCCGGACGCGTAATCACCTCATCAACACTTATCTTACGTCACCACTGGACCGATACATTCCTCCGGCAGACTTAGCGTCACTTCGGTCGTTAAAGCATGTATTTTGATCGTTATTGTATCTTACGTTCTACACGTTCACCGCCGCTTTGTCAATAGTAAAGAGATAGAAATGCCAATCGTTTACTGATTAATACAAGTAACATTCTATCAACACGCATATTGGCGTGATCAGAACTCTCTGCACTCTCCTCATCACGCACAAACGCATGATCGGCAGTCAACATGTTAATCAAACTCTAATCTATTCTAATTTCAGTTATCTATTAGACATTTATATTCCACCAACCCTAATTTAAAAAGCTAAACAAATTATAAATAATAGCTAAAACAATTTGATTATGCAGAGTACGGCAATCTATAAAACATTCGTGCGACCTATCATGACGTACGCTGTAGAGACGCGGGCTGACACTGCGCGAACCAAGGGACTACTAAGAACATTGGAGATGAAGGTCCTAAGATCAATAACTGGAAAAACCCTCCGAGATCGTGTCCGCAACGCAGACGTAAGAAAAACCTGCGAAATAGAGGATATCGTTCAGTGGAGTAGATCCAGAAGAAGATACTGGAGGGACCATGTAGCCCGAATGGATGGTGACAGACTCGCATATACAGCCGCCTATGAAATCCCTTCCGGACACCGCCCACCTGGAAGACCGCCTAAGAGATGGAGGGACAGCTGGATCTCATCATCCGACGAGATATGATTTTTGTGTCACAGATCGTCAGATCTATTAAAAGAAGAAGAAGAAGAAGAAGACGACAAAATGTATTTAAATTTTCAATATTTTGGTACCTACATGAACATTTGTTTTTAGCTCATTTGACTTGTGGAAAAAACGTGAAGATATATCATTAAATTATACAAAATAACGTTCTATCAAATAACAAAAAAATATGGATTTACGCTTACGTAAATATGTATAAAAGATTACTTATGCCATCTATCGGTGAATTTCGAAATTTCTTTAATAAATAACTAACTAACCATCACGCCGTCTCCCCGAAGGGATAGGCAGAAAGAATGGACTGCCACACTTTTCTTTCCTGACATATTTCTCTCCTGCGTGGATGGGGGGCGGACCAAGGGATTGTTTGAGCGAAGCTGACGAAGGGGCGCCGCTGCGCCATATAACAGCTTCGAGTAAGCGGCGGGTTAGGAAAAGTAAATAAAACTGTGGTCCTTCGTGTAAAAATAAAATTATTACAAAGTTTAGTTTTTTTTGTAATATCAAAACGAAACTAACCTAAAAAAACACGCTTTTACTGTTAATTATGAAAAGCAGTGCTATAAATATTATTTTTTTAAATCATAATGGCTGACCAGTCGTTCCAGAACCGTTAGTCAGTAATATAATGCAACCCGCCGTATACTGACGAACGCCTTTTTTCATAATCGACCATTTTGTTGCCTTTACCGCTTACAGACGCGAAGGGCAGCGGTTCGGAGCCGCGGTTGCGTAAAGAATAATTATCATCTCTGTCAACCTCACACAGATATTAACTGCTAAACGTTGATTGAGTGTTGTGCGTAATTAAAAAAACACGCATTTATTTGACCTTTAGCGAAATGGTCTATTTTAAGGGTACGCAATGATGACGCAGCATTTTTTTTGTTATATGTTGGTCTGATCATCACCATGATCAGTAAGAACCTTACAAAAAGCTATTCGTTTACTATGGTATATGATACTATACATGCCAGTTGCGAGCATGCTTCCTAGACGAACCTCACGTTAATCTCATAATCTTAATATTGCAGATAAATTAATAATTATAACTAAGTTACTAACTAACAATCACGCCGTCTCCTCGAAGAGGTAAGCAGAAAGATTGGACACCACTCTCGATTCCTCAACATTCATACATCGTGTCATGCACGCTCGTCCATTTATCTGACTCCTTACGTGGCCGACATTCAATATTTCATTTATATGATCGTGTCATGTTTTCTTCGGTCTTCCTCACAAATCGTCGGGCGTGCATGACAATAAAACTTCTAGAAAACAGATGTTTTCATTAACATTAATTGTTCATTAATTTAACAGTATTTTTATTGCGTCTTGTGAGTGCATCTTAAAAAATAACTATTAAATTAGGTTAGTAATTATCTAATTTTTATTTCACAATTTATGTCGATAATATAAAAAGTATTCGATATATACTCGTACGATATAACATATTATGTATATAATCGCCTTCGTGGCCAAATGGTTACAGTTTTGACTGCCACACCGAAGGTGGCAGTGTGATTGTCACACTGTTTGGTGTAGAATTCACGCGATAATATAAAGGCGATAGATTAGCTACCTATCACATGTCACGATAATCAATATGATAGCTATACCCTTTACATAAATTTGGCTCGCGCTGTAATGATGTAAAGAGCGATTTAACATAATAATAATAATAATAATGATAATAAATTTAAGATAGATGTCTTTTAAAAAATACACGTATCTTAATATTACGTCGCTTGATATTTTCAAGTAGATTAACGATAGAGATAAACCACAAGCAAAATCAACAAATCATTTTCTGACATCATATTTTACTGACCAAAAAATGTTTTTACAGCGGCCATCGAGTAATATTAGCTGTTATTTTTATAACGAATATTAAAACAATCATTTGAGTGGGTAAAAACAAAAATAACTTCCTTCTCGTTGACCTTAATGAGCCCAAGATTACGTAATTTAGTATAAGTACCCGATGATAAAGAATCAAAATGAATCTGGATCACTCAGCTGTTTTTTTTATTTATTTTCCGATATGGCGGACTGTCTTAGGTATCGAAGTATGTTGCCCAGTCATGGTTATCAATTTTGCAAGGCTCACCTTCCGAACGGACGGCAGCGGGCCTCAAGGACCTCTGACGAGAGCAATATACCAAAATCATCGTTTGTGATCGAAAACCTCTTGAAATGTCGACGTTTGAAAATGGCGACTCGTGAGAATAAGGCGAATCGTTTTTTTATCAAGATTTTTTTAACGTCACTGCAAATAGAAATATATCCACTGAAGCAAATATGTTAGTATATAATAAATTTAATATTTAAAAACTGTTTACGGACCAAATATAGCGAGTGATTTTTTGTTTCACTCTGTCATCGCCGGGAATCGAACCCGGGATTTTCGGTGTGGCGGTCATAGTTGTTGCCACTCTGACACAAAGGTCGTCAACTATGCATTATTTAACGTGTATTTTTTGTGTGTGAGTGGGGCAATGAGGGATTGGAAATTAAATGTGGCCTGGAGTCCCTCTTGTTTTGCTCTAAATTACATTTAACGCCAGTCCCGCATGGACGAGGGATGGGCCTAGAGATTGCTTGAGCGAAGCTGACGAAAAAGCGCCGCTGTGTCCTATAACAGCTTTGAGTAAACGGTGGGTGTCCCTCTATGCTCACTCTCTATTTAAAAAGAATCTAGACATGGTCCAATCCTTAATGATCCTACGATGGAATATGAAAATATTAGTATTTTTATATATCTACAAGCTGACCCGGCGAACTTCGTACCGCCTCAGAATCAATAAATGTTGTGTGAACTTTTTAGTTTAATTAAATTCAAATATTTATTAAGTTAAAATGAATAAAGATCAATAATTGTGTAAATATTAAAATGAAATGTATTTGAATTACATTGATATGAATGTAATTCACATGTCAGCAAGGGATTTGTTTTATTGAATCGAATCTTAATGATTCGTGTAGCATTGTTGCACTACTTTCTGTTAAAGATATTTGCTGGATGGGATGCACTCGGATAGTTTTTTTCCGATATTTTAATAGTCATTTTGCTATTCGGGACTGAGACAGATCCAACAAATCATAAAATCGGTTCGGCCGTTTTTGAGTTATAAATGGTGTAACTAACACGACTTTGTTTTATATACATATATATAGATAATACATTGATGCATACCAAATAGTTATTTCGCCAATTTTATCTACAAACAGTAGTTGTTTCTCTTTTACTATTAAAGTAGACACGTGTCTAAGTGTTGTCTGTTATCTTAGAGATTTTAAATTTACTAAATAATATTCAAATACCTCATGCATTACTTCCCAATCTCTAGACTTAAAAAAACTAGTATTTAGTATGCCTACAGCATCATCGTCATCATCATTTTCAGAGTTACATCCCTTGGTGGGTCTGAGGTTCCTCCAAGAAACGTCTCCATCCTGTTCTGTCTCTGGCCGCCACCTCCCAGTTTTGCTACCCCAGGGCTTAACAGTCTGCTACGATACCATCCATCCATCAGAGTCTCGGCCTGACGACTCTTTTTCGACCTACTGGGTTAGTATGGTTGCACCGTATTTTTGTTTTTTACTATGATATCGCAATAGCCCACAAAAGTATATTAGTTTGTTTGCTCTCATATAAGTTTATTATTTGAAAAAAAATTAACTTAATACATAATCATATATTTTATTTTTACACTACTTAACACAATGAAAACAAAAAAAAATTGATACAAATTTCGGTATTACATATTATGTATTTAGTGTGCTTCCACTTGTGTTTATGTTCGACCGGTTTCGGCAGCTTGCTGCCATCTTCTGGTCAGCAAGCTGCCGAAACCGGTCGAACATAAACATAAGTGGAAGCACACTAAACACATAATAATAATGAAATTTCGTTTAAATTTTTTTTGTTTTCATTATTTAAAATGAACTTCTACCAAGAAATTTCAATTAAAAATATTAACTACTTTACATGTATGTTTATTTTGAAATTGTCCACTGGTTGGTTAAAAAATTGCCAACCAATTTTTTTACTATAAATAAAAAGAAACTTTACAAGTGTTTTAATTTACTTAATGTTTCACGAAAATCGTTATTTTTTTATTTGTATTTAAATAAAAGTTTCATTTATAATTGTGCATACATATAAATTCACATTACATTTGCACATTACATAGTGGAATTTTTTATGAATATATTTTTTTTCCACTTTTGAGTTTATTTTTCTCGATATGTTTCAAAGGCTTTATACTTTCGTCATCAGGAGAACGATATAAACTTATATCGTTCTCCCTATAACAATAGGTTATTATAATTGATGCTAACTAGTTTCATTTGGACCCAAGATTCATTAGGGCAATATAATAACTTGTTATATTGCGCTGATGAAGCTTGTGTCCAAGCAAAACTAGTTGCCATCAATTATAATAACCATACTGTGGTTAAATACCAAATGTTTATTTATTTTATATCTATAAGTTTAAAATGTCTAACCACAAAGTGAGTGCATCATAAGAAAACATATTTTTTCTTCAGTTATAAATTTCATTGTATTCTTTTTGAGATTTTCGTATACATTGATTACATTTTATTAACGGTCAATCGTACATATACACATATTTTAAATCAAAAAATTTAACTATGAGCGTTTATAAATACATGTATGAAATAAGTAATTTAACCGTGTTAACTATCTAAATCTTAAGTAATATAATAATCCAAATTTAACGACCCATCTTTTCAGTCCAACACCGCGACAAAATGGCGTTATGTTTTGCATTAAAATGAACTGTATTTCATACAGAAGTATTTCACTACTCAACTACACCAACAGCCTACAACACTGCTTATCGAATGCAGCTCGGTTTTTCTCACATTTTTTTACACCTCGGGAGACGGAGGTTCGACGTTTGGTGCATGTTATTTTAATTAAACACCAGTAGGCTATGATTGAATTACTCGTAGATTAATTACTGCAACCCACCGATAGTGCCACGTCATCCAAATATTACGTTTATCGCTTCCTCTGCGGGATGGGCCGACCGGTTGAGTTTTTAAGTACGGACGTAGCAATCACTGCAGTTCCTACTTACACTTTTGAAGTCAAATTAACCATAAAAAACTGGTCCAAGTTTAAAAAGCATAAAAATTGGAGAAGTATTCTCCTGGCGTTGTCTAGCAAATGTAGCCTTTCACATTGCATTAATAAAGATTTTCTGCTTAATGCTTACACCTATTCTTAATAGATGGCGCTAGTGTAGATTGAACCTATAACATGTGAAGTGTGGTGCAATATAGTAGCATATATACAACTTCCAAAAAATTGTCAGACGTGGTGTTCGTAAGAAGGGCGGAATGGGGAATGTTGTTAACATAAAGAGATCGCTTAACCCAACCAATTACAGGTCATAAGTCTTGTAAACGCCTCGACCATTATATATATACGAGTATATATATATTTTTTTTTTATTAAATTTTTTTTTTTTTAAAAACCCAATTGGGTTATATGGTTACATTTTTAGATCTTACTATTAATTATGTATTGTTTCAGATATTTTTTATATTGAGTTGTAGTGAGATTCCTTGTGTCTTTAGGTAGTTCATTGTAAAGTTTCAGTCCATTGTTCAATATCCTTGATTGTCCTGTCTTAGTTCGTGCAATCGGTAAGTGATATCTGTCACAATTCCTGGTCCAGTGTCTGTGTATGTCTGAATTTTTAGTTAATTTGTAGGCGCTGTCTGTTGTCTTTTCCATGGTCACTCTGTGTACAATTTTAAGGTCTCATATTTGGTCAGGTCTGATACGTCCATTTGTTAAAAAAAATTGTCCAAAAAAAAAACAATTTACATCTTCGTCTCTATTGAGATACAATCAATCCTTAAATTAACCATAGACAAAAACCAAAAGCAATATAATCAATAACAGTGTCTTTATAACTATAATATAAAATACAAATCATGTTTTGTATTTTATTGGTAATCGTTTTGTGGTCACACCCTGTAACTGCACTTTATCAATATGGGTTTATTTTTACTAACGGTAGGTACTCCCATAGAAGCCCAGAAGCCCGGCTTGCGTAAGAAATTTTGAATCAAAACCTCTTCTGGCTTACAGAGGTTTCAGCTCTTATGGCTATTCCTCTTACGTCTAACGTACGTGTGGGAACATTGTTGGAAGGTGATTTGGTGGTTTGTTGGTTTATGCGGGAGCATGATTACTTAAATTTGGAGGTTTTGATTTAAAATTTCTTACAAAAGCCGGTCTTCGGGGCTTCTATGGGAGTACCGCCACTGTATACACATATTATACATTGTAGCAATTTTAACATCTCTTGCAACGACCTATTGTGTAGGGAAGTGGAGAATAAAATTGGCAAAAGAAGTATGAATTTACAATAAATACGGTAGTAAAGAAATCTGCCCAACATTTAAAATTTGATTAATCTTATCATGCCACGTTTACCTCGTTAGGGCACTATTTCTTTATCTCTTTCACCATTCAGATAGTTTCGGTATACTTTCTTTAACATTCGTTCCTTTTAAATATCCAAACCATAGTAATGAACATTTTATTAGTTTTTTTTATCACACTTTTATTTACTCAATTATCTTTCTCATATTTGAGTTCTTAAAGGCCTACGAGCTGCAACCTCCTTGAAGACGTTCCTAAAGTCCAAGCTTCTATCCAGAAAAACCAAGCTGCGTATTTATAACACCATTATCAAGCCAGTGGTGACATATGGTTCTGATTCGTGGACAATGACTCTAAAAGAACAACAAAGAATCTGCTGGTTTGAGAATAGGATACTGAGAACGATCCTGGGTCCCAGACCCGGTGTTGCAGCGGGAACTTGGAGGCATATGACCTACCAAGAGATACGTACGATGACCCAGCAGCCCCTTATAACGAGCACCGTGAGAGCCGGTCGCCTAGCATGGATTGGGCACGTACTCGTATGCCGAGCCAAAGAGACCAGAGCAATCAAGACCCTGTACGCGTCTAGACCGACTGGAGTAAGACTTCTAGAAAAGCCAAGACAGCGCCTAATGGACAATGTTCTGACAGATCTGCCTAGGTTTGGCGAATTGGACTGCTTTAAGTTTTTTTATACACACTCTAATACGCAAATGTTGTAAATATAAAAAAAAAATTGTTTTTAAAACCTGGCCTTTGAGTGATCACTTGGTCCACCGACAAGAATCAAATATATATTTAGAGCTCCCTCTTAGACGTTAAAACTGTTCACCGACCGCTGCTCCCTACGCCGCTCGATCTGTTCGTATTTTAAGCATTTTTTTTTACCTCTAGTGTTACCACATCTTAAATTGTTATTGCTTTTTATACTTTATATCGTGCATATTTTAAATATTTATTTGCTGACATTAAAATCTACCAATACCGAAGTCCTGAGGCGAGCTAGAGTTGACAGGCAACTGTTATCAACTATCAAGGTTCGAAAGATCTCACATCTGGGTGATATACTGCGTGGGGAAAAGTGCCACCTTCTCCAACTGATATCGGAGAAGAAAATTGAGGGATGCCGAGGGCCCGAAAGGAGACAAATGTCCTGGCTACGAAACGTGAGGGAGTGGACCTGCATCCGAAGTGTGAAGGAACTGTTCCGAGCAGCGCAGAACAGGGACAGGTTTAGGCCCAACAGGCCACTTGAAGAAGAAGAAGAAGAAAATCTTTCACGATTATAATTTGACAATGTACATAAAAATATAAATAAGAAATTTATTTATTTATATTATACACAAATGAGACATAACAAACGAAAAACATTTAGACGACTCATTTGGACACAAAATGGTGTAACGAAAATAAAATAACGATATGAAACTAAAAAATATCAGAAGGATCCAAAATTAGTCAACGTCAGTGAGGCAGCATTCTTTCCAGAATTTGTAATAATGTTTTTATGAACACCGCCTCAATGACACTAAACATGTCCAAATCCGAGACGATTAGATTTAACCTCCGAATTGTTCTTCCTACTGGCATCACCAAAGGCAGGCTGGTTCTGCATGACGGAGCAAAGAACAATTGATATCGGCGCTGTCGCAGGTAACTATCAGGAACAAAAAGACCTACGCGTATTTGCTCCAGAACATAGGCGCATAAATCTGCATGTGATATTCGCGATCGATTAGAAAATAATATAAAATTTAAAATGTATACAAGGGTTTTGCTTGTATTGGAAATCTTCTTCTCCGGTCTCAATCTAATGATTGGTCTGCAGCAAGGCGACGCATCTCCTCTTCCACTCCGCTCGGTCTTCGGCAGCTCTCTTCAACTCCGCACAAGAGGTGCAGCCCATATATCAACACATTATGCAGGAAACATTCGTGTCGCAACACATGACCAATCCATCTTGCGCGCCTCTCCGCTATGGTGTTCAACACGTGCCTACTCTCTTCAACTCTGCTGAGAACCTCTTCATTTGTAATGTGGTCCCTCCGTGAAACATGGGCAACTCGTCGGTAGGTCCACATCTCAAATGCCTCCAGCCTTTTGCGCTCTCTTTCGCCCAGGCACCAAGTCTCGCAGCCGTACAGTAAAACACTCCACACCAATGTTTCTGAAATCTGTATAGTATTAATGTTGTTTATTGAAATTTCTTGGTAGAAGTCCATTGTAAATAATGAATTCCTTTATAATATATATTGAGTTTAATTCCAAATGATTTTCGCTGTCATCTTCTGGAGTAGCGAGTAGTATTCTAGTTGAAGATGGCAGCAAGCTGCCGAAACCGGTCGAAGCCATAAAACCAAGTGGAATTAAAGTAAATATATATTATAAAGGAATTTTTCATTATTTCCATTATAATCGATTCATTATCAACGAATCTCGTATAGATTACCGGTACACACCACTGTGATTTTACAGTTGATGCAATGTAGGCAAGCGGAATACTACTCTTAAAGTAGGACATTATAAATTATTTCGATATTATAATTCATCATTAATATCTTATCTTGGTCCAGTGCCGGATGTTCCTAACATAGCAGTAGAAGCAAGTGCTACGAGCCCCGCGTTTTTGAAGTTGAGCTTGCAAAAGTTCGATATTTTTTTTTCAGTTCTTACTTTTTCAGAATAAACGCTAAGGCATTAACACTATGGCAATCCATAGTAATATACTTAGGAAATTTAAAATAACTTTATTTAGTCCATAAAATATTTCAAATAAAATATTAAAAAACACGACATGTTTCGGAGGATACCTCCATGTTCAGGTGTAAACATATAATAAAAACTAAACAAAGAAAGACTTATATAAAAAACGCTTTTAAAATTCGATAAAAAAATTAATATAAAAATTAACCTGGGCTATCTGTTATAAGTACTAATAATTATTTTTTTATCGGTAAGAACTAATAAATTATATTAAACAATAATAATACATGATGATAATATAAAAAAATATTAAATTGTAATTTAGAAAAAACTTTTGAAAATACATAATTTATATAGAAAATAATAAATGATTAATTTGCATATGATTGGGAATGGGAACTTGGGAGATTAAATGTAGACAAAGTATTTAAGGAGAAAGGAGTAAAAGGAGGAATCCGATTATTAATTATGTTTTCACCCAATTTCACCGACTTTCGACATTTTCAAGTTTGTTTAATTTATTGTTATTGTATATTGTTTAATATTATAGGTATCCTCCGAAACATGTCGTGTTTTTTAATAAAAAAATATATATTTTGTGGATTTAACAAAGTTATTTTCAATTTCTCAAGTACCAATGTATAAATATATCTACACTTTAAAAAAATCTGTAATGTGTATTTTTATTTTCTTTATGATCCATTCATTCTGCGTACTCCTTCGAAGAGACGGCGTGATAGTTAGGTTAGGTTAGGTTAATAAGTAAGGTTTGTTAGGTGAGGTTAGGGTTAGTAAGTGAAAAACATATGTAATATTTTTAATTGAAATTTCTTGGTAGAATTTCATTTTTAATAATGAAAACAAAAAAATATTATACAAAATTTCTTTAATATTATGCATTTAGTGTGCTTCCACTTGTGTTTATGTTCGACCGGTTTCGGCAGCTTGCTGCAAACCAGAGGATAGCAGCAAGCTGCCGAAACCGGTCAAACATAAACACAACGCACGCTTCATAGTAATCTGACCGATGATGTCATAATTGAATTAACATTAGACAGAGGCTTATGTTAACGCTATCCATCTATTTTTCACAATGTTAACGCTATCCATTCGTAGAACGATAATCGTTCACAATGTTAACACTATCTATTCGTACGTGTTTTTCGACTGTTTTTGTTAAAACACCGACTTATGTCAGATTGAGCAAAACTTGTTTTTTTTAGTTAAGCCAGTGTTCTATTAAGCGTGCGACAAGTGGAAGCTCACTAAATACATAAAAGAAATTTTGTATAAATTTTTTTTTGTTTTAATTTTTTTTTTTAAATATGTTTTTATTCTATTATTTTATAAACCCAGGGCTTCTTGGTAACATTTGCTACAGGCCCCGCGCTGGCTTTTCCGACACTGCTTTGGTCATGATTTCTAGATGCACATCGGTATTGTGTTGGACAGACGAAGTGGAGGCACGAAGCCTGCGGATGTCGCTACTTGAAAGTGAATAGGGAAGGGATCTGGCCCGAGCGTGATTGACTCCGAGTGCCGCTAGCTGGTCACAGGCAGCCGGTGCCGCCTCTAATGATGGCCCTCACACCCGGTGACCCCAACACACGACTTAACCTGCATTT
The DNA here is from genome assembly GCA_022606425.2 of Lepidostoma basale. NCBI lineage: Eukaryota > Metazoa > Arthropoda > Insecta > Trichoptera > Lepidostomatidae > Lepidostoma > Lepidostoma basale. The sequence goes on from JAHDVF020001491.1 coordinate 855,438, forward strand.
TACTAAATAACAACATCATCATATAACAATACGTGGATCACTATTTTATATAATATCTGAAAGAGATGAATCCTATAATTATAAATGCCCTAAATAACTAACTAACCATCACGCCGACCTTAAAATTTTCATAGAAATATGGTCGTGCTACGTTTCTTTCTGTCTAATTCGAATTTGTTTTCCATTCACATCTTTATATCTACTTTTATCACTATTCTTAATTCATATGGGATATATCAATCGGATCACTTCAAAATTCATGTCAAAACGACCTACAAAGATGGTTACTCTTAAAATTGTCACAAATTTAAATCTTTAAATCATTTATTTATATCAGAATGGGCAAAAACCCGCATATCATTAAAAAGAGAACGATAATAATTTAAATACAAGAGAGCGAGAGAGGAATACTACTTTTATTCTATCCGAAAGTAATTCGAAATGCACACGATGCGCATGCCCTTTGAACGTTTCTGGATTATTTTCAATATTGTTTTAATTATTGTTGTATGACAGTAGTGTACAAAACAAAGGAAAAACAATTTGGTATCGTTAATTGTGAATTTTTTAACATGTGAAAAAAATAATTACGCGTTACGTGTACGATTGTGCAGTGAACCAAGTTTATAAGGTGTAAAAAATCTTTACAAAAAAAAAACTAACCATCACGCCGTCTCCCCGGAGGGGTATGGAAAAATAATGGACCGCCACAATGTTCTATCCTGACATACTTCTCTCGATTCCTCTACATGCATCTTGTCATGCACGCACGTCAATTTCTCCAACTCCTCACGGGGCCGACATTTAATATTTGATTGATTTAATCGTGCCACGTTTTCCTCGGCCTTCCTCTAGTTCTTGCTCCGTTCACGTCGTTTACATAAACCTTCTTCACCATTCTGTCTTCACTCATTCTTTTCATGTGTCCAAACCATCTTAACGGCACTTTAATTTTTGTTCATAGCACTTTCATTCGCACCGCATCACTTTTTACACTTGCATTTGACACTCTATCATATACAGATTTACCACACATTTATTCTACTTTCATCCTTCTTTTGCCAGTTTCAAGCTTCACTTCCATACATAAGGGTCGGCACAAGAACACCATTATGCACTTTACTTCTGTGAATATTTCACGAGTTGCAGATAGTAATTAATTATTTCCCAAATCTTCGTCCATAGACGACAGCTTGTGTATTGAATGTAGTTCTATGTCAAAATTTTTTGAAATTTTGAAATAATTTCTCCGTTCGATTCGTTGCGAGCTCTGTAGTTGATTCCATAAAGTAAGGTAAGTACCTAACAGAACTAATACAGTATCTATCCACACGTGTGGGTGTGGTAGGTACCGCGGACGGCGGTGATGAAGGTAGGTACTCGTTAAATGATGTTCCAACGAGTTTGATTGACGACTGCGCGATGAGTCGCTCGATCACCGGAACGGATCGCCAACAAAATTGGTATCGGTACCGGCAGGTAGCAATACTCTAGCCGCTAGCCTCTCGAACCCACCTTCCCAATATTGCGGTTAATCATTTAATATAACCAAATTTACAAACACATTTTTATTTTTCATTTTTTCTATTGCGTCTTCTTCATAGCTAATTAGAATTTTTCTTCTTCCTAAATGAAGACTACAGGGGAAAAACAAGGAATGTCAGTTAAAATTCAAAATAAATGTAATAATGCCATCTAGCGGTATTTGTACGTATCTATCCACAGTAAAATTTTCATATTCAAAAATCATGCGTGTCATCGACTATGGCCAGATAATCGATTGCTAATTGCTAAGAAATATATAGACTTTGATTAGCTTTATTCTCAATTTATTCAAATTAACCTTCTACTGACATTCGTTGTTTTTCCCCTGTAGTCTTCAAATTAGATTGATTGATCAAATCACTTTATTAACTCAAAAGACATTACAAACAAGAAAAAGTTTAAGGCATCTATTGAGTACAGATAGGATATTATAAAAATACAACATAGTACCAGGAACGCATTAGAGATGGTTTGACATTAGGAAGACAAAATACTTTCTAAAGACTTTTGCCAGCTATACGCGAATAAACATTTAAAATAATGAAAACAATATCAGTCCCAATTGTAAAATTTATCTTCAGTGGAAGTCATTAATCTGATTTTATCAATATATTTCAAGCACATGAAAAAAAAATAACGGCATTCTGTTCCATTTATGAAATAATAATGAGAAAGTAAAATGGTCGTTTTGCGGTTATTTCAATATTAAATATAGTGTTTGCAATGACAATTTCGTAAAACAAAAGTCGAGGGACATAATTATGAGTATGACTATATTTACTGTACGCTGAGCAAAATATAATACTAGTTGCAACCCGTGAAATGTTAACGGAAGTAAACAATTTGTACATTAAGTGTCATGGTTTATTTGTTTGTTTAATGTCATATAACAAAAAAAAACATAATCTAGAAACGTTCTCGGGCATGCACATGATGGGCATTTCGAATTACTTTCATAAATAATTAATTGAAACAGAATCGAGAAACAGAACGAGTAAAATTAACATTAGTTAAGTATTATGCAATAAGCGATTTGCTACGTCGCAAATGAAGAAAAATATATCAATGGAAAAATACTGCTTAACTCCACTTCTTTAATTTAATAAATCGTGAGGATTTTATTTCATTATATTATTAAATTTTGTATACTGAAGAAGGATGACCACCAACCGAAACATATTTGTGAAAAGTATTGTGAATACACAACGTTATTAAAAGGTATTCAGAAGGATGAAAGTAGAATATTTGCAGTAGAAATAAGATCTCTTAGACTAATGTGTTTAAAATCTGTGTATGATAGTGTGTCGAATGAAAATATGAGAAGTGAATGCAGGGCGAATGAAAGTGTTATGTACAAAATATTGAAAAGATCATTAAAATTATTTGGACACATGGAAAGAATGAACGAAGAAAGAATGGTAAAAAAGTATATGTTAACGATGTAAACGGAACTAGAAATAGAGGAAGGCCGAGAAAAATGTGGCAGGATCAAATGAATCAAATATTAAAGACGGCCACATGAGGAGTATGAATGTTGAAGAAGCGACAGAGGTGTGGCGGTCCATTATTTCTGCCTACCCCTTCGTGGCCGAGGTGATATTCCCATAGAAGCCCAGAAGCCCGACTTGCGTAAAAAAAATTGGATCAAAACCCCCAAATCTAAGTAATCATGCCCCCGCATATGCCAACAACCCACTAAATCACCTTCCAACAATGTTCCCATCAGAGTAAGAGGAATAACCACAAGAGCTGTAAGCCAGAAAAGGTTTTAATTCAAAATTTCTTACGCAAGCCGGGCTTCTAGGCTTCTATGGGAGTACAGTTCAAATGATCCGACAGACTTCAGATCTTAGCTGAAAACCCTTATTTTTCAAATTTCATACCCAATTTAAAACATGCATATTATTTATATTATATTTTCTAATCGATCGCGTATATCAATCAGATACAGCGTTCTTATTTAGAAATTTAAAACACGTCTTAATGCGCCCTTGAGGTGATTACATCACAAAAACGGCGCTTTAAAAGTTAGCATATTATTATTATTTATTATTATTACTGCCACTGACTGCTTCGTGGAGACGGCGTGATGGTTATTTAGTTAGTTGATTTTATTATTTAAATGTGTCAATTGTGAATCCACAACACAAATGACGAAATAAGTAACAGAGACGACGAATATTGATAAAAAAAATTCAATCACCCCGCTTTGAGATACTGTTCCAAATTACAACATTTAAAAATTTGCTATAAAAAGTATTATATAATATGAAACATAACTGTAATATCAACCAAACAAAAGGTTGAGAAATTCACACCTGATTTATCGACGTTTCCTCAAATAAAAAAATAATATACATATGTGTGCGATAGAGCTCGCTCGCGTATTGGTAAAATCGAATAGTGGGTTTTAAATTAAAATGTGTTCCTAGGTAGCGATAAAAAACGTGTCAATATGTTGGGCGCTTGTCAGGGAACCAACACCGTAAGCGATTTGCATCTGGCGCCCAACGTGGGGCAGCAAACTTTAATTATGTTTTAAAAAATATTAAAATAAAAATTTCAAATTAATATATTTTAAAAAAATCTGCCGCAGAATGTATTAGTCTAGGGAGTCGAGTTCTTCAGGTATTTTTATTGACTAACTGTAGCAAAATTCAATACAGCTATCATCTAGCAAGGTTCTAATTATTAAATAAATTGTTATAAAATTTATTATATTTTATGGGGTCGAAATGTTTCGGCTTTCTACGACAATATAAAATATTTGATGTTGCCCTAGCAAGTGAGATATGTCACTCCAATATAATATAATAAAAACCTCTAGAAAATTTACGTGTACATCAATACTAAATACTGAATATTATTATTATTATTATTCTTATTTTGTTAAATCGCTCTTTACATCATTACAGCGCGAGCCAAATCGATGTAAAGGGTATAGTTATCATATTGATTCTCGTGATATGTGATAGGTAGCTAATCTATCGACATTTAGTTGTCACGTGAATTCTAGACCAGACCAAAGACAGTGTGACAATCATACTGCCATCGCCGGGAATCGAACCCGGGACCTTTGGTATGGCAGTCAAAGCACTAACCACTGAGCCACGAAGGTCGTCGTCGAAGGTCGAATATGAAGTTTTACATCTTTGTTTTTAAAAAATTAACAAAGCATATTTCATTTTTTTTATTTTGATGCGGAGTTAACCATCATTGCTTAAGCAACAGTTTGTAAAAGAATGAGTAATTTTTTAATATGATTGGTAAGATATTCATTATTCGCTTTCTTTTAATATATGTCTGACTATCTGTAACAGAAAACTGATGTCTCCTTAAATGATGAGAACCAACTGTTCCTCCATCTCTTAGGTATTCTTCCAAGTGGACGATGTCCCGGGGGGGTTTCTTGAGCTGCTGTATATATGAGTAATTATCCATTTTGGCTAAACAGTACTTCCAGAATCTACTTCTGGATTTACTACACCGAACATGTCCTATATTCGATGTATGAACATGTATGTTTTATTGTTATGTTAAGGAAAACGAATGTTTTCAAGATGTTTTCATAAAATTTTTGAAGAGCAACATTTTTATTTTTATCATTATTGTGTTGGTTAGTTCTTTACATCATTACAACGCGAGACAAATCCATGTATAATAAAGGGTACCTATAGTGATAACATTGATTCATGACATGTCACAGGTAGCTAATCTATCACGTCATGAGAATCAACAGTCATCATTTCAGATCTAAGCTGAAAATCTTTTTCATATTGCATACACAATTTAAAACTCGTATATTTAGTTCTATTATACTTTCCTAACCGACCGCGAATATCAGGTGCAGCGTTCATATTTAGATTTTTAGATTTAAAACACGTATTAATGCGACCTTGAGGTGATGATCAAAGACAGAGAGAGAATCCCACTATCATCCCACGAGCCTCGGTATGATAATCAGAGCTGTTGCCACTCTGTCACAAAATATGTCAAAAGCAATTAAAATTGTTCTTATTAGGCAAAATAAATCCTTTTTCTTTTTTATTCTTCTTCTTCTTCAAGTGCCCTGTCGGGTCCCCCCAACGTTGGTGATCACCTCAGTGAACCTGTCCCTATCATGCGCCGCTCGGAACAGCTCCTCTACACTTCGGATGCCGGTCCACTCCCTCACGTTTCGCAGCCAGGACATTTGTCTCCTACCGGGCCCTCGGCGTCCCTCAATTTTCCCCTCCAATATCAGTTGGAGAAGGTGGTACTTTTCCCCACGCAGTATATGACCCAGATGTGAAATCTTTCGAACCTTGATAGTTGATAACAGTTCCCTGTCAACTCTGGCTCGCCTCAGGACTTCGGTATTAGTAACCATGTCTGTCCAGGAAACTCTGAGCATGTGTGCCACAAGGCTCTGTTTTAGGACCCCTTTTATTAATCTGTTTACGAATGACGTTGCCAAAATAATAGAATCCTTTGGCCTCCTCTCACATTGCTATGCTGATGATCAGCAACTTTATTTTTTCTGCAAACCTGATGACACCAAACATCTTACGTCAATAACTGTCAACTGCATTGATGCCATATCCAGATGGATGGCATCAAACAAATTTAAACTAAATCCATCCAAAACGGAATTTCTCTGGACTTCTTCCGCAAAGCGTCAACATCTTATCGATCATTCCTCAATCTCAACAGCTGACAATGATATCGTTCCCAAAAACTTCACAAAGCTTCTTGATGTTTATCTTGACGCAAATCTGTCTCTAAAATCCCAAATTAATAAGCTAGTTTCTTCCACCTAAGACGATTAAAATCCGTCAAAAGGAGTATTCCCCATGACACTTTCAAAACTCTTGTAAATTCCTTCGTTGTGTCACGACTTGATTATTGTAATGGAATTTATGCAAACATTCCAAAACAACAAATAAACAAACTTCAATCTGCGTTCAACGCAGCAGCAAGGCTCATTAAAGGCATTTCAAAAAAGTCCCATATAACACAACATCTCAAAGAACTTCACTGGCTCAAAAGTCCAGAAAGAATCCAGTATAAACTCTGCTGGACAGTCTTCAAAGTGCTACATGGAATGGCACCAAGTTATATATCTGAACTCTGAATAACGGACAGCCTAAATTCAAGGAAATCCACACTTCGCTCGGCGAACTCCTCAGCAATAGGAAGATTAGTTGAGCCGAAGCGTTGCCCCAGTACAAATTTCGGGGATCAAGCGTTCGCAGTAGCCGGTCCATCAGCTTGGAACAATCTCCCTTCACACCTTAGATGCATAAGTAATCCGACAGATTTCAGATCTAAATTGAAAACCCATCTTTTTCATATTTCATACCCAAGTTAAACATTTATACTTTGTTCTACTATACTTTTAAACCGATCGCTTTTTAAGCGGTCACATTTAGATTTTTAGATTTAAAACACGTCTTAATGCGCCCTTGAGGTGATTACATCACAAAAACGGCGCTTTAAAAGTTAGCATGTTATTATTATTTATTATTATTATTATTCGGCGATGGAGCCACATTTTTTATTACTAAACATAAAAAAAAAATTGTTCTGGAATATATTAATAAATTACATATAAAATTATTTTATTCAGATCGTATTTTGGTAACAAGGTTGATTTATCATGGGTACCTACATACGAGTATGTATGTTTTAGGCTGACTGCCATTGATCCGTACTTTCCAGTACTGACGACAGAAAAACATGTGTAGCGACTTTGTTTATACTTTGCACAAGACAAACAAAATGAAACTTTTGGTGTCACGTAGTGAATGCATGTCACTCGCCTCCTTTCTCTGCTTTCATAACATCAATGGCCTTTTTGCAAACGTACTTTTTTTAATAATACATAATTGATAAAGAACGGCGTTATGAAAAAATGAACTTTTAAATGTAACTAGCTTGCAACTTGTCCTCGGTAGTTTTGTAATTTCATTTCATTTATTTATTTAAATATAGCCTAAGCATTACATAATTATTTTCCAATACACAAAGGATACAAGTTGGAGATACACAATAATAAGTAAAACATAATAAAATAATAAAAAGAGCGATAAACATAAGGTACATGACAAATTAATAAAATGAACATACAATTATAATAAGGATAGTTCTTCCCTCAGGTGAGCCAGACTAACACAGAATACGTCAAATACCGAGGTGATATGATTTAGCAAAGGTATTGCTCTACCTACCGGCAGGTTGGTACTGCATCGTGAGAGATAAAACAATATGGGGCCCCATTGTCGAAGACAATTATCAGGGACGAAGAAACCTACATCACTCAGGATTTCTGAGTTGTGTATACAACCGCATATCAGTCGAAAGAAGTGAACACACAAGTGAATGTCTCGTCTCCTCTCGAGTGACTGGTAGCCCAGCATCCCTAGCAAGAAATCAGTCGGAAAGATCCACGGGTAATATTCATACTCCCTAAGATATATCGAAGAAATTTATTCTGCACCCTCTCCACCATCAGGGAATATCGAACCTCATGCGGTGCCCAGATAATAGAACTAAATTCCAACCGACTTCTCACCAGAGAGCTATACAGGAACTGAATATTACGAAAGATCTTGGCGTTTCTAATGACAAAACCAAGCATTTTGAGGGAGCTATTACATAATGGATTTTATGCCACTATAATATTAACCTATAAATAGGGGGATAAGTGAGTTGAACATAAGCTTATTTATTGTTTCTTGAACAATTATGTAAACTTTTACTCCCTCTCCTTCTTTTAGACTTTTGGTCTATTCCTGTAGTCAGGCTGACCTCTCTTGGGAAGTTGACTTCCAGCTATCCCACCATCTCTTTGACGGTTTTCCGAGGCGACGGTAGCCAACAGGAATCTGATGCACCCAAACGTGTGGGATTCTGGAAGAATCCATCCTCTGCACGTGCGCATTACGTGTCTTCTGCGTTGTCTGCCCCCTTTGACAATATCTTTCAACTTTCAGTAAAACTCCATATTAGATAATTCATACGAATGAAAACGTTAAATTTATTAATGTTTATGGGAATCACGTGTTTCGCTTTTTTACGACATTGTCAAATAACCTTTCGAAAATCCCTTAAAAAGGCGTTTTACATTTGGTAATGCCTTAGAGGGGCGAAACATGTCATTACCATAATTATTATAAAACTTATAAAAAAACATTCATTTGTATTCATTTAAATATTTATATATTCGCATGAAGCACTTAATTTGTAGTGTAGTATTATTACAAATAATATACACAATTTTAAATAATGGATGTTTTTAATTGAAATTTATTGGTAGAAGTTCATTTTAAATAATGAAAACAAAAAAAATATTTATACAAAATTTCTTTATTATTATGTACGAGTATTTAGTGTGCTTCCACTTGTGTTTATGTTCGACCCGTTTCGGCAGCTTGCTGAAGAAGATGACCAGAAGATGGCAGCAAGCTGCCGAAACCGGTCGAACATAAACATAAGGGGAAGCACACTAAAAACATAATAATAAAGAATTTTTTTATCAATATTTTTTTATTTTCATTATACACAATTTTATTAGTTTTTACATAAGTTTATTTTTTTTGTTAAAACCAAACGGCTCCGCTAAGGATTACAAAATACACAGTGGATTTTGTAACCATCACAAAGCTCCAGCGGGAGCGAAACCCGTTAGCTTTAATAAAAAAATGAAGTGGTGTAAAAATTAATGAATTAATGAGTATGAATTCTACCAATTTTCTACCAATAAATAATGAAAGGATCATTAAGATGGTTTGGACATATGGAAAGAATGAATGAAGAAAGAATGGTAAAAAAATTATATGTTAATGATGTAAATGGTACCAGGAATAGAGGAAGACCAAGGAAAACGTGGCACGATCAAATAAATCAAATATTGAATGTCGGCCATGTGAGGAGTCAGAGAAATCGACGCGCGTGCATGACACGATGTATGAATGTTGAGGAAGCGAGAGAAATATGTCAGGAAAGAAAGGTGTGGCAGTCCATTCTTTCTGCCTACCCCTTCGGGGAGACGGCGTGATGGTTAGTTAGTTAGTTAGTTAGTTATGAGTATGCTTATATTATTTTTCAAATATTTATATGTACCCTGCCGTATTGGAAATATTTTTTACACATATTTTACGATTAAAATGATCTCAGAAACTAAAATGTCTTCACCACGATTATCCTTCTACATTATAAGCCCAATCCATTATTTCGGTTGAGAGATTGCGGAAAATGTGAGAAAACGGGGAAAGAAAAATCTCCCAGATTCGGACAAATGAAATGTCACGTCTTAGTTGGTGGTGTCGACTACAAAATGGCGGGATCCATTGTCACCGGGGGCCGAGACGGGGAAGGGAGGCTCGGACACAATGCACTGATTACTTTATATCGGAAGAGATTCGCCGAGATGTGGTGCTGAAGACGATAAAAAGTGGCCGCGGTGATAAAGTTGAAATGTAGAGCGCTGGCGTGCACTGAACTTTGATGTCAACTTTACGATGGCTCTTTAATAGAGAAGCAATACGAAATTATGTAAATGTTTTTTAGATAATCAAATGATAATCCATTTTTTTTTTGGCCGAAACACTATGATACATCAACATTACTAAATTGAAAACTTTGTTTAATCAGCTATTTAATAAAAAATATTAAAAAACACGACATGTTTCGGAGGATACCTCTATCTTCAGGTGTAAAAATGTAATAAAAACTAAACAAAGAATGACTAATAAAAAATGCATTTAAAATTCGATACAATAATTCAATATGACAAATTAACCTGTGCTGTTTGTTAAAAAGTTTTTCAATTTCCTTAGTATATCACTATGGAATTCCACAGTGTAAATGCCTTAGTGTTAAATAAGTTTAACATTATTAAATGTTTAAATTTGAAACACTGTTATTACGAAACACATTTTTTTTAACAAGCAAAAGATTTTGAATCATTAATTGTTTTATATGAATTAGATTAACCAGATTAAAAGTTGCAGTGGTAAAAATTAGAACTAAAACGTTGAGCTATCATAATTTATTCAACAACCGGCCGCCATTTCATTATCAGCCTAGCCGTTCAATTGAGCGGCGTATTTAACTAGGTGGCGGCGACATATATATATCACGGGTTGCAACTAGTTCATATTATTTTAGATTATTAACTTAAGAAAATGTTTAAATTAGATTCGTATTGTGATATATTATATTTCCTAGTAGCACAGGTGAAGTGGTTAGATTTTTAATATTCGAACGTCTGACGATTTCGTTTGTTTCTGTTTGTCGACGATTAATTTTATGACAAGTACCAGAACCAATAATAACACCTGTGAGGCGCGAGATAAGTGTACTCGGCCACTCGGGGCTCGCATTTGGCACTTCCTGGACTCGATCCGAGCCCGCTAAGTGCCCTCCCACTGCCTCAGCCTACTGCCTCCGCCTCTCTACTCTCTACTCCGCATTATCGGGGACAATAGAAACTGTGCACTCAAGGGCTCAGAACAAATTATATCTCCCAAAATATAACACCACACTATACTACAGATCTAGGCGGGAGATTTAAAGATATCCGAATTACGCCTTAACCTTCGATAAGAAGAAATATTTTCGACGCATTCACTTAGTTTTTAACGGCGAAAATTTAACAAACAATTTTTTTTTACTGTTAAAATTTAAAACACTGTTATAATATCACAATTTCTTGATTTAGAAAGTAATATACCATGAGGCCAAAAACAAGTAGAAGAATAAGGAGAAAAAGATAAGACTTTTTTTTAAAATAAGGAGAAGAAGTTAAGACATTCCAAAAAGATGGAAGGACAGCTGTCCGTACACCTCTCACGAGGAAACTTGACGCAGAAGGAAGCAGACCAAGGCCTAAAGCGAGTGGCAGATTAAGGAGAAGAAACTTGACCTATTTAAATCTTTCTGAAAAAAAATGACTTTCTCTAAGGATGAAAGTAGAATAAATGCAGTAGAAATGAGATCTCTTAGACGAATGTGTGGATACTCTGTGTATGATAAAGTGTCGAATGAAAATATAAGAAGTGAATGCAGTGCGAATGATGGTGTTATGAACAAAATAATGAAAGGATCATTTAGATTGTTTGGACATATGGAAAGAATGAATGAAGAAAGAATGGTAAAAAAAAGTATATGTTAACGATGTAAATGGAACCAGAAATAGAAGAAGACCGAGAAAAACGCGGCACGATCAAATAAATCAAATATTGAATGTCGGCCATGTGAGGAGTCAGAGAAATCGACGCACGTGCATGACACGATGTATGAATGTTGAGGAAGCGAGAGAAATATGTCAGGAAAGAAAAGTGTGACAGTCCATTCTTTCTACTTCTCTTCTAGAGGGTTAGTTAGTTTACTTTCTGATATGGATTCTCAGATTATATATTTTTTTAATACACACTCTAATATCCAACGGTCTAAAATATCCTGCAAAACGGTATATGTATTACAAATTCCATTAAAACTTCTAAAAACATTCAACAATTCTATTATGGTTCAGATTATATCCGTTCATTGTAAAAATATTTAAAATACGGGTAATACTACAAAACGCTGCTTTAGTATGGTATCGGGTTATGTTTTAAAATCCTGTTCATACACCCCGTTTACACCTCTATTATATGAGCCGCACCCACAAGAAATGGTTTAATCCTTTTTTTATTTCAGTATAAAAAAGTATTCAATTTGAGTATTAAAAAATATTCACCAACAATTTAAAAAATATTTTCTTTTACCAAACAGCTCTCGCGATGATCAGAAACAAAGATATACCTTATACGGCGAAATATGTCATTCACAATAACAAAACATTATTCAAAGAAAAAATATGAACTATTCATATAGTATGCTTTAACTTAAAAAATATGTATATTTTAATAACTTATTTGGTCACAAAACTGGGAATTTATAACAATATTATAATAAACAAGTAGCTTACACCAATTTATAATATAATAATGAAGTACTTATAAGAATCAGTGTAAATTATAATGATTACGAATGAAAACGTCCGTTTTCTAGAAGTTTTATTATATTTTATGGGAATAACATGTTTCGCCCTTCTAAGGCATTATCAAATATCCTGTCATTCCCATAAAATATAATAAAACTTCTAGAAAACTGACGTTTTCATTCGTATTTATTATTGAATATGGAGATTTACATCATTGCTCAAAAAACAATAAGTTAATAATGTTTCCATATGTTTCCATATTCCAATGCCCTGATCAAACTTAGTTGCAAGCACAACTAGTTTTCATCAAATATAATTGTGGTTTATGCGTAGTGAATTTTTTTTTATTCAAATAATATTTTGAGAATCTCACAACAAGTTTGTATATCCGACATATACCTACCGCAGAACTAACTAGTCTTAAAAAATATAATGCTTTTAAATAATGGTTGCTAAATTCAATATTATGACATTGTTGTCGTTTAGTTACAAAACGTAAGTAATAAAATGACTTTTCTTTGATTAAACGTCGAGTCGAACTTGAGAATAAACAAACTCTTATGTAATACGGCCCTTGCTTTTTGCGCAATTGAGAATCAGCTTTTTTTTCAAAATCGGAGCATCAACAAAACGTAAAAAGGTTTATAATTGATTGTATATACCTAGTACTACTTTCGTGTTCTTTCGATAATTCATTCATGCGTATCGCATTGTTTTACAAAAGGCAAAATCACCATTCCCTTTTATGGCGTTTTTTGCCGCCAATCCGGTAAAACAAAGTCAAAAAAACTCGTAAAAAAACTAAATCGTCATTGAAAATGAGTCGCGGCATCTACTTAAATACATACATTTAATTGAAGAAGATAGCATGCTATAATTTAACAATTAGAATTAGATTTTTTAGTACAATTCGCAAAAGACTCAGCAAAATCGAAAGAAGGAGGCAACTTGTCAAACCGACGACCTTCGTGGGTGAGTGGTAAGTGCTTTGACTGCCTCACCACCCTGCGGTCCCGGGTTCGATTCCTAGCGATGGCGGTGTGATTATCACACTGTCTTTGGTCTTTTGTAGAATTCACGTGACAATAAAATGCCGATAGATTAACTACTTATCACATGTCACGAGAATCAGTATGATAGCTATACCCTTTACATCGATTTAACAACCACTGTAATGATGTAAAGATCAAATAAGGCTTTTCTATCCTGACATAACCCTCGCATATCTTCTACATTCACACACCGTGACGCGCGCACACTCGTCGATTGTTTCGACTACCAACATGACCGTCTTTCAGAAATTGATTAATTAGGTTTTACCACGTCTTCCTTGACCTACCTCTCCTTTTTTCTATTCACAATACTTGTGTATATCTTTTGAACCATTCTTCCCTCATCTATTCGTCCCATATACCCAAATTTTCTTAACTTTATTTAGGATGCATTCATTCTCCTTACAATCCTTTCTTCTATCTTCATTAGATATTCTATTATAAATTGTTTTTCGCACATTCTTCTTAGTGATATTATTTCAAAATCATTTATCCTAGTTACATCTTTCTTCTACCAACTCCAAGATTCACTTCCATACATAAAGATCGGCACTAGAACCACATTGTGCCCTGATATTTGCTTCAATCCATTTTTTTTTGTGTTTGTACGAATGCGTGTTCTATTACAAGCGACTCCCCCAAACCATGTGATAATGAAATAAATTTAACCGGTGATAAAATAATAAAAATATGAATATTATAATTCAACATTAATATGACAAATAAAAAACTTTCTGTCGATAAACAAGTTTTTAATCTTTCGATTCTCTATGCCCTAGAAACTAAAAAGTTAACCGGAAGTACGCTTTTGTTTTTGAGAAAATTCTCCCCGCTGAAGTGGGAAGCTCCCTTCCGGCCATGACAGCTGGCAAGCCGCGGGTCAGGTCTCGCTGCGTCAGCAAGATCCGGAGATTTTTAAAAATGGAACAGAAAGTTTTAAATTCCCCACCAAGCATGAACTCACAACAATATTATGCTTTATTGGTAAACTAACTTACCAACCATCACGCCGTCTCAGAATAGGCAGAAATGACGGACCGCCACACTGTTCTTTCCTGGCATACTTCTCTCGCTTCTTCAACATTCAAATAAAATTAAATCAAATCAGTTTATTTTCTCAAAAGATATTACAAACAACAATTAGAGTTTAAGGCATCTATTGAGAACAGGTAAAATATAATATATAATACCAGGAACGCATGAAAAATGGTTCGACATTAGGAATACAAGATACTCTCCAAAGTCTTCTGAACGTACTTTCACGAATATGAAAGACTTCGAGTTTGATTGATCTCTCCCGACCGACATCACCAGAGGCAGGTTGGTTCTGCATGCTGGGAGATAAAACAATATGTGCTGACGCTGTCGAAGAAAACCATCTGGAACATAAAGATGGATAGCCTCATACATCGTGTCATGAACGCACGTCGATTTCTCCGACTTCTTACGTGGTTGGAATTTAATATTTGGTTGATTTAATCGTGTCACTTTTTCCTCGATCTTTTGATATGTCTAGTTCCGTTTACGTTGTTAACGTATACTTTCTTTTCCATTATATTTTCATTCATTCTTTCCATGTGTCCAAATCATTTAAATGATCCTTTCATTATTTTGTTCATAAAACTTTCTAATAATTTAATTAAACACTTTGTATAAATCCACTTTATTTTTTAGTAAGGAGCGCCAACCGGTTTCACTCTGTAACGAGCTTCATTAGGGCTGTAAGGAAACTCTTTGTTTATAGCCCTAATGCAGCTATACACAAACAGTTTGTGTATAGCCCTGATGAAACCGGTTGGCACTCCTTACTCAAAGCTAAGTGGTTTTATACAAAGCGTTTTTAAAAGTGTATTTTATTCAATTTTTAAATATGTCAAACTACCAAGTGTTGGCTTCTTACCAAAGCATAAAGCTTTCGTTCGCACTGCATTCATTTCTCATATTTTGATTTGACACTCTTTCATACAAAGATTTATGACATATTCCTCTAAGAGATCTCATTACTACTGCATTTATTCTACTTTCATCCGTCTTTTACCAGTTCCATGCTTCACTTCCATACATAAGGGTCAGTACCAAAACACCATTGTGCACATCTTAGCTTTTTGGATAGGCTTTTGTTTGGATTAACAACTTTAAATGCACCATTCACTTTTGTGCAGTTATTACAATTATTGTTATTTTTCTTAATAATTAAAATTCTTCCAAGCTAAAAAAATGTGTTTTTTTACTATCGTAGATATAATCACTCAAGACCTGATATAAATACAAACAATATAATAAAACTTAACACAAATTCGATATTCGCCCACAAATGAAAAAGATATCAATTTAATTACATTTCTTAGAATCGTATGCATAATATTGAAATTCTATTATAATAATATAAATATCTATATATCAACTAAGGGTGTAGCAATACATAATTTTTCTGCACACAAAGTTTGGTTTGTAGTACATTCAAACTAGAATGTTACATACCATTAATAACAAACTTAGCAACGTAATTATCTTAGCTAGCCAGAAATTGATTGATAAACCCATGGCACTATTAAATTCGTTTGAAATAAACATAAAGTCGAACATGCATCAGTTTAATTGCCATTGTACTAAAAAACAAATTTTAAAATAACATTAATATCAATTTATTGTTTCTTGAACAACAATGTAAAACTCCACATTTAATTATTAATACGAATGAAAACATCTGTTTTCTAGAAGTTTCGTTATATTTTATTTGATGTCATGTGTCGCCTTAGATATTTGATAATGCCTTAGACAGGCGGAACATGCCATTTACATAAAATATAATAAAACTTCTAGAAAACAGACGTTTTCATTTGTATTAATTATTAATATCAATATTTAAATTCAGTTAATTTTACATAATTATTTTAATATTATTTTTCAGTAGAATCTTGCTTACCACCCCTGATCTGTATGTCTTTTTCTTCTTCTTCTTGTCCTGTCACACCTCCGTGGTGCATATGGCCTTAAGGAATCTTCACCTTCAACTTCAGAAAGCTCCCCTTGACGTGTTGAGTCTGCTGGCTATATCCTCTACCGTATCTCACACTCGTAGATCGGCTGTTATGGTTCTGATCTGTATGTATTTAACCAAAATCTGTCACAAGTCTTTAGATGCCAGCAAGACTAGCGAAACTGGTCGATTTCGAAATAAAGACAATAAACTTCCAGACGGAAAACCATAGACCTTTTTTTTCCTCTGCATGTAGCACAGCATCATCTGCATACATAAGGAACCAAAGAATTACATCTAGAAAAGTGGATTTATCCTTAAATAAACTTCTCTTTTTTTTAGCGCTTATGTTGAAACTGATTTGGGTCCATCTTTGCTTGTTACGCCACACGAATATGTAGATATAATTTACTAATACATGTGATAACATGAACTTATGTATGCCGGCATACGCTTAAGACTTTTTGCATTGTTAGAAACCAATTTAAATATCGGATATTTTATTTTTCCCGCTTCTAAACACCAGGCAGCCATGTCATTAATCCTTTATAGATTAGTGAATTACTTGCATTTCTCTCCAAGTCAGCCATAATACAATAACACGTCGTGGTTATCGTTTTTAAGCTGTAGCGCGTATTTCTAACATTGGATTTCAATTATCGTTCAGACCAATGATTCCTAAAGTGGTCTAAATGGATCTCCAGGTCTCGATTTGGCCTTGCTAGACGTCAATGCCAGCGAGATAAAAATTTGGAGACCCACAAGATTTAAATGAGGTACACGTTATAGGATCCCATTTACGTCGAGTCATCATCAACTGGATATATGTACTATGTCAGCGGACACTACAGATAGCAAATTGGAAAACGAAAGCAGCAGACACATAATAATGGAAGAGACTCCTCGATTCATTCTAGACCCACCCAGAACTGTCGAGATTCTGATGATGATCATCAACATTCAGACGTTTCATTAATGAAATCTTCTTCTTCTTATTCTTCAAGTGCCCTGTCGGGTCCCCCAACGTTGGCGATCGCCTCGGCGAACCTGCCCCTGTCCTGCGCCGCTCGGAACAGCTCCTCCACAATTCGGATGCTGATCCACTCCCTCACGTTTCGCAGCCAAGACATTTGTCTCCTTCCGGGCCCTCGCCGTCCGTCAATTTTCCCCTCCAATATCAGTTGGAGAAGGTGGTACTTTTCCCACGCATTATATGACCAGATGTGAGATCTTTTGAACCTTGATAGTTGATAACAGTTCCCTGTCAACTCTAGCTCGCCTCAGGACTTCGGTATTGGTAACCATGTCTGTCCAGGGAACTCTGAGCTTCGGCGATGGAGCTATTAATGAAATAATTTACCTAAAACAGATTCTGTGTACGTAACACTTATAATAGACACAAATTATTTATTTGATCTTATCTTCCTTGCTAAAGACCCATATGGTCTGTTTTCTAGAGGGTTGGATTCCCAACTGTCCATTCATATTTTAGGAGGTCTTGCAGGAGGACGAGTCTCGTAAGGCTGTTTATGTATTGCTATATAGATAAGTCTGGTGGTGTCCATTCTTTGGACATAGCCGTACCAGTCGCTTATTCCCTGTCTACTCAGCCTCACATATTGCGTTTTGTTTTTGGTTTCTCGCGCGATCTCTAAGAGTTTAGCCTGTCATCATTCTCGGTGTCTTAATCTCGGAATTCCACAATACACGTATGGTTCTGACTGCGTTTGCCTTAGCTTCAACGCCATACGATATTTTTTTCTTTTTCTTGAATCGCTCTTTACATCATGACAGCATGAGCCAAATCGATGTAAAAGGTAATTATAGCTATTATTGTGATTCTAGTGACACGTGATAGGTAGCTAATCAAACGCCATTTTATTGACACGTGAATTCTACACCAGACCAAAGACAGCGTGACAATCACGCTGCCCTCGCCGGGAATCGAACCCGGAACCTTCGGGGTGGCAGTCAATGCATTTACCACTTGGCCAAGAAGGTCGTTGTCTCCACGATGTCTCCAGTGTGTCGATGCCACCGATCCTGGTGAAACCGCTCGCTGTCGAAATAAATGTAAAAGTGGAAGTAGTTAAAAAACATCGTTTTATTTAATTATTATTTAAAATGAACTTTCATCAAGAGTTTTCAGTAAAATCATTTGATTAATTTGATATTATTGTTTACGAACTTGCTATAATATACTGTGCAATCACTAATTTTAATAACAGCAGCGCTGCATCACGAGCGTTTCAACAGTGTAAAACACATATCCAGGTTTATTCAAATTATACTGTATCCATAGGCTAAATTTAATTTAATATTCGGCACGTATTGTGTTTAAGGGGAAAAAATCTGCAAGTAGACTAGGGCAAAAAGTTTGGGAACATCTAGTTTAGACTAAGGACACAAGTATCTATCCGGTGGACCTGTATCCTTGAAATAAAAAACATAGATATTCAATTATTTATTATTTGCACCATAAGATAAGATCGGGTGGTGGTCTAGGGGATAGAACGCTTGGCTCCTGATCCAGGGGACATGGGTTCGAGCCTGTACACGACCAGATTCTTTCGTCATAATAATGCGCTATTTTCTGCTCATATTGAAGATTGTAAAATAAATTTTAATATAATTGATATAAATCTTTGGTGTTAGAAAAATAATTATTATGAAGGAATTTGGTCGTGTCCAGGCTCGAACCCAAGTCCCCTGAATCAAGAGCCAAGCCCTTCTATCCCCTAGGCCCTAGACCACCACCCGATTTCGATTAATTTCTTATTGTGTTAATTCAAGAATGAAAGTAGAAAAATGCGAAGAAAACGCGATCTCTTAGACGAATGTGTATAAATATTTATAAGATAGAATCATAAATGCAAAGTGAATGTGAAAGAAACAATTAACGGAGAACGAATTGTGGTGAACGTCTACGTTGACGATGTGAATAGAACACAAAATAACAGAAGACCGAGGAAAACATGGCATGACCAAATCGACCATGATAAAAGTCTATTGACTCGCTGTATGAACGTGGAGGAATCTAGATAGGTGTGTCAGGAAATAGTAGTGTGGCGGTCCGATCGAGAGAAATATGACGACCTTCGTGGCAGAATGGTGAGAGCTCTGACTTCCATACCAAAGGTCCCGGGTTCGATTCCCGGCGATGGCAGTGTGATTCTCACTCTCTTTGGTCTGGTGTAGAATTCACGTGACAATAAAATGGCGAAAGATTAGCTACCTATCTCATGTCACGAGAATCAATAGAATATTAGCTATAAACAAATTGTATACAGTAATTGGGTTCAAACGACCTGTTGTATACATTAAAAAAGTCCATTCTTTCTGCCTACCTCTTCGGCGAGAATGTGATTATCACACTCTCTTTGGTCTGGTGTTGAATTCACGTTACAATAAAATGGCGAAAGATTAGCTACCTATCTCATGTCACGAGAATCAGTAGAATATTAGCTATAAACAAATTGTATACAGTAATTGGGTTTCTTTCTGCCTACCTCTTCGGCGAGACGGCGTGATGGTTAGTTAGATAGTAAGTTAGTTAAAATACGTCGTACAATATTTTGTATAGTATCTCCCATATCCCACTGCATAATATCATATATGATACGCGCTCAGCTTAAATAATTGACACATCTGTACCTACACACAAAATAGCAGGGATTCATTGTAAATTATAGCAGTTATCAGTTATTCGCAGCCACCACAATGTCCCTGCACTCTCCGCTCCGATATTCGCATAATTCTCCACACGCTCGTATTATAAGTTGGAGCCATGAAGCGTGATATCGCCAATCACCATCCAGCTGTAGAATATTCTGGGCAGACTGTTCAATTTGTATAGTTTTCATACCAAAAGTTCATATATACGATCATACACACGTAATATGCAACACGAACTATCATCTGTATTGCACATATACTCGTAAATTTATCAAAATTTGTAGATTCTGTCCGGCTAAAGGAGAGATTTTGCAATAGTATGAGTGACTGTATGTTTTCAAAAACTTGCTGCTGTTTTTTTTAAGAAATAGAAAAAGCAATTCTATTTTTTTTTAATAAACACGTATATTTTTGAAATAAAAGTGCTGTTAGCTTACTGTATAATAAATAATCTTAATGTTAATTTTAGATAAACATGGCGTTAACACTGTGGCGTTAACCATAATGACGATTTTGTTATTAAAACACTATTTTTCCACTTTTGAGTTTATTTTTCTCGACATCTTTCGAAGGTTTACACCTTCATCATCGGGAGAACGACATAAGCTGTTTATATTGTTCTCCCCATGATGATAATAGACAAACAGACTGCTGACTTGGAGACCATGGGCCGCAAAGAGAAGTGCGGAACGACCGCAACTACGGTGGAAGCATGAGCTGAACCGACTCGTCGGTGTAACCTGGATACAGTTTGCAAGAAACAGAGTGATGTGGAAGCAATTGTACGAAGCCTTTGTCCAGAAATAGACAGATGCTTCCTGCACATAATCTATTTCTTCTTCTTCTTTACACCGTCTCCCCGAAGGGGTAGATATAAAAATTTGACCACTCTTAACATTCATACATCGCGTCGTGCACATAGGTATGTCGATTTCTTCGACTCTTCCGTGGCCGACATTCAATATATTATTTACTTGATTGTGCCACGTTTTCCTCGGTCTTCCTCTTTTTCTAGTTCCATTTACATCGTTTACAAATATATTTTTTTACCATTCTTTACATTAGGGTATTAGTTGCAAACCTGGCAAACTCCATCATTAGTTGTTTTAAGTAAATCGCAAAAAAACTGATACGCTAATAAAATGCGCTTTTTTACGATATTTATTTTTTTCATCTGAACCAGTTAGTATTTTAAAAGTAATCAGCCATGAAATAATCATCATTATGTTGATAATTAAAGTAAAATAATGAATTTCATTTTGGAGTTTACCAGCTTAGCAACACTCAAGTGGAGGTTGCCATGTTTGCAACAAACCCTATTTTAATAGCAAAATTCTTCAGAATGAAGCCGAATTTGAAACTGAAAATCAATAAAAATTGTGTGAAAATGTATTATGAATAAGACCTAATTTATATCTCACTTTTGATTGTTGAGTTTGCCGGGTATGCAAATAATACCCTCACATGTATCTAAACCATCTAAATGATCCTTTCATTATTTTTTTCTTTACACTTTCATTCGCACTGCATTCACTTATTATATTCATTATAAAATGTTCATTGCTAGTGAGCGCCGCGTGAATATGATTAGTTCGCCGTACGTTATATAATATAAAGGTTTCATTGCATTTAGCGCAATTCGGTAACCTAATTCAGAGAGCGGTGCATATTGAGAAATTGGCTCGCGAATCGATCGGGCGGCCATTGTGCCGCGTGTCTGTTGTCTACTGTCTACTGTCTGCAGGGAGACAAAGGCGTGTCACCAGCAGGCGGCGCCAGGCCCGGCTGCAGGCCGGGGCTACAGTCCTGTGCTGAAATGGGCTCTGAAGATGATTCAAATTCAAATTTGATCCTGTCATCCATTGGCATTACAAAAAATTTAAATTGAAAAGCATAATATTTTTTTGAACTAACTAACTACCACGCCGTCTCCCCAAAGGAGTAGGCAGAAAGAATAGACCACCACAGTGTTCTTTCCTGACATACTTATATTATTAATACGATATTTTCATATTCTCAAGATACTAATATTCTCGATTCCTCAACATTCATATATCGTGTCGATTTCTCCGACTCCTCGCGTGACCGACATTCAATATTTGATTTATTTGATCGTGCCAGATTTTCCTCGGTCTTCCTCTTTTTCTAATTTACATCCTAAAATAGTGTAACAATCACACTGCAATCGCTAGGATTCGAACCCGGGACCTTCGGTGTGACAGTCATCGCGCTTGCCACTCGGCCACGAAGGTCGTCAGAAAATGGTTCATTATTCTCTTTCGCAGTTTCAATCCCAGGGTTGGGTTTGCAGCAAAATCTTCAGTCTCGTTCTCCACGTCCGTGAAGAAGGAATCGGAGTTTTCACCAGGCTTGAACCCGAGTGCCCTGGATCAGAGTCAAGCCTTCTGCCCCCTAGACCACCACTCAATTATAGTATATTGTCACATATTAGTCAAACTTGCTGGTATGCTTTTGGTTCAAATACCTAAGTGGTACTTTTTGCTAAAATAAATACACAATTTGTATTTGATTATCATGGAGTTAACAATTAAATTATTTTTAATAAATGTTATTTAACTTTAATTCGAGATTTTTACACCGATGAAGGATGAGAACCATCTGAAATGCTAAAATTTAACGTGCTAAAATTAAAAATATTTTTTCCATAGTTTATTCAAATATAAATATAATACATAGCAGAAAATGAAGGCTAATGTAAAAGTTTTATTTTTATACATTTGTGAAATTTGTATATAAACCACTTTATTCGTTATTAACACCAACCGGTTTCGCTCTTGCCGGAGCTTCGTCAGGCTAACAGAATAAACTGAATTACCAGTATATTCATGACATGACATGACAAAATTAATCAAATTTTAAAGGTTGGTCATGTTAGAAGTCGGAAGAATCGACGTGGGTGTATGACTCGCTGTATGAATGTGGAGGAATCTAGAGAGGTGTGCCAGGATAGAGTAGTGTGGCGGTCCATTCTCTCTATCTACCCCTACAGAGAAACGGCGTGATGGTTTGTTGTTGTTCTTGACCAGTATATTCTGTTACCCTAACGAAGCTCCGGCGGGAGCGAAACCGGTTGGTGTTATTGTAATAACGAATGAAGTGGTTTATATACCATTTTTACAAGTGTATTATTATTATATTTAATAATGTCACACCACAAATTAAGTGCTTCATACGAAAGCTGTTTTTTTTTTCATTGATTCTTCATTTTATGTGTTTTTCAATAAATCATTTTATGTGTTGTTTAGACAAACGATAAAATAAAATATGAAGGACAGTCTTCCTCGGACACGAGGGACAGACGATGATGATGATGATGTAATTTAAATATGGCCAAATTAATGGTGACTCCTTGGGGCGGCCCTGCTAGCGCCATGGAATGAGCGATCTCTCCTTACAATGGGCATCTCCCGCACACACTCCGGACAACGAGTATCTCAATGACAGTAAACTGTTTGTGATAAAAAAAACAAACAGGTGTTTCCAATATGCCCACCTATCAAATTATTTGAAGTTTAATGGCGGCTCGGGTGTTTCCGTAAACACTCGGGACAAACTCGATTGTTTTTAAATATTCCAGATAAAAAGATCGAAAAAAAATTTTCGTTCAATTTCAAATAAGATGGTTTGGACATATAAAAAAAAATTAACACTTTACCGACCGCACGATTTCGCCGTAAGCTCACACCTGAAACAGCAAAATGGTGGACGAAAGATGGTTGATATGTATGGTAAATAAGTAAGTAAGTGATGTGAAGTGTCTTAGAAATCGACATGCATAATAATAATAATAATAATAATAATCTAACTTTTAAAACCCCGTTTTTGTGATGTAAATACCTCAAAGGCGCATGTGTTTTAAATCTAAATGTGAACGCTGCATCTGATTGCAATTCGCGATCGATTAGAAAGTATAATAGAACAAAATATGCAAGTTTTAAATTGGGTATGAAATATGAAAAAGATGGATTTTCAGCTTAGATCTGCATGTATGACACGATGTATGAATGTTCAGAAATCGTGAGAAGTATGTCAGGAAAGAACAATGTGGCGGTCCATAATGTCTGCCAACCCCTTTTGGAGACGTTAATTAGTTATATTAGACGGTTGTTCAATTTGTTTTCAAAACTTCTTCTCAGTCGTATTCCTCATGATTGAGGGTCGTGTCCATCCTGTAAACCATTGACCATGGCTCGCCATGCGCTACTGTCACCCGTCGGTCTCCGGGCCGCAGCTAATGAAAGACCAGTCAGATCCCTGATTTGATCTCTGTCTCTCACCTTTGTGATCCTGCCGTGTGAAGAGGCCACGGCTCCTCGACGCTCAATTCTCGTGGGGAGAAAATGTGGCGATTGATCGTTCTTCCTTGGCGAAGAGTCGATCTTTTACGTCCTGTGGTCGCCTTCCACCCACACACTCTGGGGCATCTGTGGCAGGGAGAGGCGCTGGTAATGGAGCCGTCACTGTCTCCCGATGGTCTCTCTTTTCTCTTCATCATCCTCTCTGCGCTGTGCTTCAAAGTCTTGCTTGCCTTTATGTGCTCTTATTCTCCACCTAGGTCTGTCTTCTGCCGTCTTGTCTCAGCAATCACACTCGATTTTAGTCTTTTCCCAGCAATCACAATCGGTGTTAGTATTTGCTCCAAATTTTCATCATTCACACTAATGTTGCAGACTGTCATGTTTTCTTAATTTTCAAAAACTATTTTACTAAATACTAAATTACCTTGGACTTATTCACATTCATCATCAGATCATTTCGCATGCATACCTAATACATACTATTCACCAGAACTTGTAGTTCATGTTCGTTGTCTGCAAGTAGGATAGCGACACTCCGCTCATTTTGGCATCTACATCCAACCCTTTCAGCTCATTAATTTTTATGATGTTATAATTTAACTAGCAACTCAATTATGTAAAAAATCCGTGATCGGAAATGCATGCGAAGATAAAATCTCGTTTTGCACATGAACTATAATTATGGATATATACGGTACTCGCCTACTTAATTAAGGTCGCAGTAGTCTCCTTAATAATTAGGTGCATATTTTCATTTGCCTATATAATCATTCGGAATATGTCACAGCTTCATTGTGCCGACCCTTATGTATGGAAGTTAAGCATGGAACTGGCAAAAGAAGGATGAAAGTAGAATAATTGCAGTAGAAATGAGATCTCTAAGACGAATGTGTGCCAAATCTGTATATAATAGAGTGACAAATGCAAGTATAAGAAGTGAATGTGGTACGAATGAAAGTGTTATGAACAAAATAAGGAAAGGGTCATTAAGATGATTTGGACACATGGAAAGAATGAGTGAAGACAGAATGGTAAAGAAGGTATATGTAAACGGCGTGAACGGAGCTAGAAATAGAGGAAGGCCGAGGAAAACGTGGCACAATCAAATCAATCAAATATTGAATGTCGGTCACGTGAGGAGTCGAAGAAATCGACGTGCGTGCATGACAAGATGTATGAATGTAGAGGACTCGAGAGAAGTATGTCAGGAGGAGACAGAGGACAAATTACTATCACGCCGTCTCCCCGGAGACGGCGTGATGGTAAGTTAGTTAGTTAGTTAGTTCATTATATTATTCAATATCAATCCTCTAATTTATAATTGAAATAAAAACACAAGTTTAAACATTAAAAAAATGAAATTAAACACTTTTTTTATACTTTGTATAAAAAACACTTTATTATGAGTAAGTAGTGCCAACCGGTTTCACTCTGTAGCGAGCTTCCTCGGGGCTATACACAAACTGGTTGTGGTTAATATAATACATTAAATAATGATTTAAAATAATTACTTCCACTTTCGTCTTTATTTAAGTAAGTTTATAACAGTCTGTAGATGCCAGCTAGCCTGGCTAAACCTGTCGAAATAAAGAGGAAATTGGAAGTAGTCATTAAAAATCATCGTTTTATTTCATACATATTTTTCAAAAACCGTATAGCTAACTATCTAAACTAACTAACCATCACGCCGTTCCCTGCGGAATGGTAGGCATAGAGGATGTACTGCCATACTTATCTGTCCTGATATACCTCTCGAGCATCCTCTACATTTATACATCGTAACACGCACTATCGTCGATTTTTCCGACTTCGAATATGGCGCCTTTTAGTATTTGATTAATTTGGTCATGTCATGCTTTTCCACGGCTACTCTTTCCACTCATACTGCTTGTATACAACATTTTAACCATGCTTTTCTTGTCCATTCGTTCCATATGTCCAAACCATATCAGGGATCATTTTTTAATTTTACTTATGATGCAATCATCTTCCACACATTTCTTCCATATTTCGTCGTTCGGTATTCTATTATATATCGTTTTCCCGCACATTCTTCATCCTTCTTTTGCCAACTCCAAGTTTCACTTCCATACATAAGGTTTGACACTAGAACTCCATTATGTACTTCTATAAGCTTTAGTGAATATATTTCTATTTACAGTGATGACTTTAGGTATTTATATATTTTCAAAGTAATTTGTTATTAATGTATTTTCAAAGTAATTTGTCATTAATGTAGTCAATAGTTATCTACCCTATGGCTGCCCTCGTTTTGCCTCTAGAACTGCTATCGCCCTCATAGAAGGCTTTAGCGTTTATTATCTAAGCTTATATATTTCAAAAGACAACCTCACAAACCTATTCGCATCGGTAGCCGTCATATCACGTGTAAAATTTCCTAACCTTTAACATCGGTAGCCGTGATATATCGTTTTGCGACTTTGCAGTACTCGTAGTGACATTTATTTTAAGAATTTGGAACCACAAAATACTACAATACTTATCTACATCTATCCTTCACAGAAACCTGTAAAGATAATAAATTAAATGTGTTTTACTTCGTCATAATTACGGTTAACATGCGCGCTGTCGGTAAATCACATCTGTGAAGTATCCCATCGGCCGCCATTATATTATATTCGTTTGTCCTGCGTTGCGCGCGCATTTATTTTTGCTGTTTCGTTGCATTATTATCTGCTATTTATTATAAATTGTGATTAATTCTAATCTGAGTTTTTTTTTATCAATTTCTATTATTTTTGTGTGGTACCGAAAACAATCAGTGAATTATGAATGTGTGTTAATATTATATATAGAGTACATTTTTATTCATCATTTGATAGCTAAAGGATAACAAAACAAGCTAAGAGATAAAATTAATCATTGAATTGATAACCCGCAATGGGTAAATAAAATCCAGTATTCGTCTACAAGTATTTGTATACATTCAAAAATGTTGTATAAAACAAAAACTGGTCCAAGTTAGCATATAAATTGGAGTGACATTTCCAGGCGTTATCTAGCAGTGCGTTAATGGTGGTAGTCTTTCACATTGCGTTATAAAGATCTTCTGCTTAATACTTAAATCTAATCTTCATAGATGGCGCTGGTCTGTAAATTGAAACTGACATGTGAATTGTGTTGTTGTATTTTAACATATATACAACTTCCAAAAATTTGTCAGACATGGTGGTCATAAGAAAGGTGGAATGGGGAATGTTGTAATTACATAAAGCGTGCGCTTAACCCATCCAATGACAGGTCATAAGTCCTGTAAACACCTCGATCACCATATTCAGTTTCCAGTTTGCATCTTCGTCTCTATTGAGATACAATTAAATTTCATGAATTAATCACCCACCATGGGTGAATATCCAGGATTCGTGTACAAGTATTCACACAAAAAATATTCAAATATAAGTTTTTAACAAAAAACAATGGTTAGAAATATTCACGCCGTATTTGACGGTACGATTCGTATTTGACCGAGCCGTAATGAAAGGATTTAACAATTTTATTAATTAAAATTTTATGTAATTATTTTGTGTGATTTTGAATAGAAAATGAGTTAATCGTCCACGACCTTGCGTAAAGAGTGTACAGCGTTGATTTGAGAAGAGAATACTATTTAGGTGTTTGTGTATAGTCCTACCGCACACTGCATATTGTCCACTGAACGATCCCATTGTCTGGACTTCATTCATGGAGCAATCATTGTTCCTCGGCGATAGCGATCCTTCGGCGTGCGGCGGTGCAATGTCCCGACAGTTCCACAAACGAGAACCAACTACATTGTTTCGTTATCAGAAGTAAAAAATATGTAATATTAGTTTTTGTAACCCTGATCAGTCGTTTTCATTTCATTTATTTATTTAGATATCATATATCCAATTCATTACAGAATAATTTTTTTAAGCTTTTAAGCATTTACTTTTTTTAAGCATTCACTTTGTTAAGTAATACATCACAGCCTATTTCTATGATCGTGCTTTCAGCGTTGCGGGTCCGTTGGCGTGAAATAGCCTCCATGTTAGTATTAAGTATGAGGATAGTGACGTTAAATTTAAGAAACATCTGAAGACTGCACTGTTCGGTCAGTCATTTCCTAGTGCGCCCTTGGAGTAATTGATTTTACAAAACGGCGCACTTAAAATACAAATCATCATAATAATAAATAAATAAATCGCAAATAAATAAAATGAATATACAATTATAATAAAGACAATAAGTAAGACAGTGGAAATCACAGTGTCATAATTCATAAAAATTTCGGCGTTATGGAATTCCACCGTGTTTAACGACTTAAGTTTATTTTTTAAAATTGAATGGAAAATTATAATTCATTTTAAATAATAATAAAATAAAATGATATTCTGAAAACCTACTTCCACATTCGTATTTATATCGACAAGAACCGGTTTCCCCAGGGTGGCTGGCATCGACAGAGTGATCGTTTTACTATCGGGAGCCCAGTCGAAATAAAGACAAAAGTTGGAGAGATTATTTAAAAAAAACTCGTTATTTTTCTTCGTTATTCGCCTTCACTTATTATTGTGAATAAATATAATTACACTTAGTATTACAACACAGACATATTTCGGATTTTAAAATAATCTTTATCAATGTACTCGTACCTACACAATTTTAACAATTAAACAACAAGAATTTTAACAGATTAAAATTGTGTAAATTGATAAAGATTATGTTAAAAATCTAAACATGTCTGTGTTAAGTGAAATAAATTGTTGTAATATTAAGTTTAATCATATTTATTCAAATAGTTTTGCTTCATTATTTAAATAAGAAGAATTACTAAATCGTTTAATGTATATGCATATTTTATATGAAAATGTTAAGCCAACATATAATGAATTGGTTAATTACTAATAAAGTACTTTTAATTTACCAACGTACATTATCTTTGTTCTTTTGAAACTAGTAATGCCTTATGTTCAACGTAATTTACTGTACTACTAGAGACATCTATTAGAGAATCTCCGAACTATTTATATTCATTGCAAGCGCTTCCTTGCGCCTAGAATTAAAAATATTTTATTATAACTACCTGTAAAAAATAATATATTTTAATACCGCATGCTTTACTTATTAATAAATAATATGAATATGTTTATTTATTCGTGTTATATATCAGAACGATTCTCTAGCGTAGGATTTAATTCAAGAATAATATTTTTATTATATAATATTTTTTTTTAGTTTACTAACTAACTAACTAACTATCACGCCGTCTCCCCGAAGGGGTAGGCAGAGAGAATGGACTGGACACACTTTTTTCCTGATATATTACTCTCGCGCTTCAACATTCATACATCGTGTCATGCACGCGCGTCGATTTCTCTGACTCCTCACATGGCCAAATTCAATATTTGATTTATTTGATCATACCACGTTTTCCTCGGTCTTCCTCTATATCTAATTTCATTTACATTGTTAACATACCTATACCTACTTTTATTTTTACCATTATTTCTTCATTCATTCATTCCATGTGTCCAAACCATCTTAATGATCCTTTCATTATTTTGTTCATAACACCATCATTCGCACCGCATTCTCTTCTTATATTTTCATTCGACACTCTATCATACACCGATTATCCACACATTCGTCTAAGAGATTTCATTTCTACTGCATTTATTCTACTTTCATCCTTTTTTGCTAGTTCAATGCTTCGCTTCCATACATAAAGGTCGGTATTAAGGTATTTAGTTTATGTTCTTAAAAACCCAATTTATTGTTACTACAACGGTGTTTTTTAATATGAGTCAAAATGACAATAATAATGTATTTAAAAGAAAATGTGCAGAAGCAAATCGAACCATTCAATGGTCTCTGTGAAAACGAACTAATTGCAATGCAACGAATAAACTTTAATTGCAATGTCATTTGGTACTATAATTTTTTACATTTATTGAATCAAAATACTAACTAACTAACTAAGGATGGATCGCCACATTGTTCTATCCTGACATAACTCTCGCGCCTATTCTACATTCACACATCGTGACATGCACGCTCGTCGATTGTTCATACTTCGAACATGGCCGCCTTTCAGAAGTTGATTAATTTGTTCATGCCATGTCAACTTTGGCCTTCCTCGACTTATTTTTCCATTCACACTACTTGTATATATCTTTTTAACCATTCTTTCCTCATCCATTCGTTCCATATGTCCAAACCATCTTAGTGACTATTTCTTGTTTTTATTTATCACGCATTCATCCGCCTTACATTCATTTCTTACTTCATCATTAGATATTCTATCATATATTGTTTTTCCGCACATTCTTCTTGGTGACCTCATTTCTACGGCAGTTATCCTACTTTCATCCTTCTTCTTCCAAGTCCAAGCTTCATTTCCATACATAAGGGTCAGAACTAGAATTCCATTGTGCACTGCCATTTTTGCTTCAGTCGATATGACTTGGAGTGCACCATTTATTTTGTTTCCACCTCCAACCCTTCTTCCGATATCTTTCTCCATTCTTTCATCTCTTGTAAACATGCTTCCCAGATAAACAAATTCGGTAACTTGGTCTAATTTCTCACCGTTCGCACCGTCATACATTATTCCTTTTTAAATACCATAACTTTAGACTTTGACACGTTCATTTGAACCCAATTAGTGTGTATAATATTTTGCTATTATATTGATTCTCATGACATGTGATAGGTAGCTAATCCATCGCCATTTTATTGTCACGTGTTCTTAACCAAACCAAAGACAGTGTGACAATCACACTGCCATCGCCGGGAATCTAACCCGGAACCTTCGGTATTGCAATCAGAGCTCTTACCACTTTGCCACGAAGGTCGTTTATGTCCAATACTGGACGACTAGTGGCTGCTGAGGTGATGATTATGATAATAAATTTTAAAAATTATTAATCTTTTCTTTTGTGTCGTATAATGACTATATATTAACAAGGGTTGTCATATCAGTTGCCATCAATTAAAATCACTAATAATACGCCATATTGCTTCTGCTATTATTCAAGTTGTTAGTAAATACAAATAGAACTACCATTCCTGATGAAGAGCCACCCCTGTTCCACAGTCAGGTCCGGCTGCAGAAATATATTGGCTCGTTGCTCGTCGACATTTTATTATTGTATTGGCATGGTCAAAATATCAGAGTAAGACGAAAATTTTCTAATATTTCCACATTTTGTTTTTTTTAATGTACACAAATACTGGATTTTACCCATTACGGGTTAATCATTTAAGAATTAATTGTATCTCAATAGAGACGAAGATGGAAATTATTTGGAAACAGAATATGGTGGTCGAGGCGTTTACAGGACTTATGACCTGTCGTATCTTCGTCTCTATTGAGATACAATTAATTCTTAAATGATTAACCCGTAATGGGTTAAATCCAGTATTTGTCTACAAGTATTTGTATACATTCAAAAAAACAAAATGTTGTATAAAAACTGGTAAAGTTAAAGTTAAAAGCATATAAAAATTGGAGAGTTTTCTCCAGGCGTTGTCTAGTAATGTGTGATAATTGGATTGATAGCCTTTCACATTACATTAATAAAGATTTTTCTGCTTAATGCTTATTTCTATCTAGTCTCAATAGATGGTGCTAGTGTAGATAGAACTAAAATATGTGAAATGTTTCTCAACATGGTTGCATATATACAACTTTCAAAAATAATTGACGTGGTGTTCGTAAAAAGGGCGAAATGGGGAATGTTGTATTACATAAAGCGATCGCTTAACCCAACCAATGATAGGTCACATAAGTCCTGTAAATGCCTCGACCACCATATTCCGTTTCCAAATAATTTACATCTTCGTCTCTATTGAGATACAATTAATGCTTAAATTTCCATATTTCTTTATCAGGCAAAAAAATACCATTTGGAAACGTTATATTCATCATAACTAATTTAATATCTGATTTATCATTCGTTGGTCTGGTAACAATGAATTAAATAATTGGAGTTGAACGTACATAACAATATCAATGCATTCTGAGTTTATGTCTTACTAACTAAATAAATTACCGTCACGCTCTCTGCCCAAAAGGGTTTGATCGTGCCACGTTTTCTCAGTCTCTAAATACGTCTTTAAGATAATCAAATGATTTAACTGAAGTCTCTTGATGGAAATTCATTTTAAATAATAATTCAATTCAATTATGTTATTAACTACTTCCACTTTTGTCTTTATTTCGACAGCGACCTGTTTCGCCAGACTCGCTGGCATCGACAAACTGGTCTGTAAAATTATTAAATTAAATTATTATTGTAACCATTATTAGCTATATTTTTAATTTTATTTAGTTCATTATTATAATTTTCTAAAGAAAGTGGTACTTTAATAAATATGTATGTATCTTTATAAAATGTATCGCTGAAGAAGGACCAGTTGTCTTAAACATGTCTGATATGTAATTTCAATTTTTTAAGTTAGTGTTGTATATACAAAGTACCTATATAAAAAAGAAAGAGACAAATAAAACATCTACAACACAAAGTATGGCGAACATAGAAGAAATAACTTTAAAGACTTATTTTTTTAAATAGGTTATTATTGCGCTTTCTTGTGAAATAAACTGTGTTATTAATTCTATTTCGAATTATATTGGAATTCCACAGTGTTAACGCCTTAACCTTCAATAAAGTAGGAACATTTAGCTATTAGCGTAGTCATGGTTTTCATCCGGGCCTGGCAGCGGTACAGAGCCGTTTTCTGCAAATGACGTCCCGAGAAACGCATACAATAATGCAAGTGGAAAACTCGACTAATGGAGCCATTGTGGGGCGAGGCAAGGAAAAGCTTAATTGCTTCCCTAAGAAAACGCATTAAGGATAGTTCTGTGTAGGAATAAGTGTAAGAATGCTGCCAACTCCCTCTGGGAATATTTTTAAGCAGTTAACGCCATCTTTGGCTTGTAACTTTGTTCATAATGGTATTATCGGGATTATCATTACAACTTTTTATCAGTGAAAAGTGCGCTTTGCGTTATGAAGGTTTTTATAGCTGTATACCGTAAACATGTATCTGAAAACCCGTAAACCATAACTCGTTACCTAAATCCAATAAAAACATGCTCTTGTGTTTAAATTAAAATGTTTTGTAAGGTTTAGGGGTTAAAATTGTGGAGTTGATATTAACTGATGGTGGAGGGAGTGCATAAAAAATTTCTGCGCTTTCTTTACCTCAGGGAGCGCGGTTATTACCCGTGGCTCTTTCCGACTGAATTCTTGCTAGGTATGCTCAGCTACCAATCATTGGAGAGAAGGAGGAATATACACTTGGAAGTTCAATTCTTTCAGCTGATTGGCGGCCGTATACAAAATTCGGATGTCCTGAGTGATGTAGGTCTATTTGTCCTGATTTTTTGACCTTCGTCAAAGACAGCACAGATTGTTTTATTTGCCGCGCTGCAGAACCAACTGCCAATGGTTATGCCAGTGGGTAGGCCAATCTTATTGCTTAATCGAGTCGCCTCTGAGTTCGACATATTTCGTGATAGTGTGAGTTGCCCCAGGGATGCAATATTAATGTTATGATTCTTTCTAATTCTTAATCTTAATGCTTTTTTTATGCTTCTCTTATAAATTCTTATAATGTAATTACAAACGATCTGGAATCATATATCTGTAATGTTTGTGATTTTTATGAAAATAAATAAAAATTAAATAAAATGAAGGCGTAACATATCCTCAACGAGTTCTTCCAATTGGGTCCTTTAAATGTGTCTATAACGAGTTTTCAAAAACTAATGATTTGATGTTTGAGTAAAAGAGACGTTTTAAAATAAATTAACACATTGAAACCAAACAGTTTCTATGAAATTTATAATCTGATCGATTGTCTTGAATCACTAGTATCTTTTTCTGCATAGCCTATGTCCCATTTACTTGGGATCGGCTCTTCTTGTATGGTATCTACAGGTCACGCTGTCTTGGGTGGTATCTGGTGAGACCAGATATCTTTTGAGACTCTTATTCATATGTCCCATCCACGTCCACTTTGAGGCATCAATGTCTGATTATGAAACGATTTAGTTTTAACGCAAATTTGATCCAGCAAGCATTTTTTTACACAATGAAATAAGTTGAAATGATATGAAAATTTATGAATTTTGTTCTATGTAATATCACCACAGCAAACAAAAAATAATTTCATCAAAGAACACACGAACAAAACAAAATTTATTCTGGCATTATTGAAATAACGCAAAGGTCGAAATAACAGAAACATTAACAGAAATTGAAAAAAAAATCCCGTTTGTGTGGCAAAATTTAATCAATTATTTATCGCGGTTTCTTTTGAAGATTGAGAAATTAAAATATGCTGGAGGAAATCAAAGTCACGTGGAATATAATACATCCGGAATACTATTTCCGGTCTGCCATCCCTCCAGTGTGTTCGCACGTGCCGGATGTCCGTGTGCCTCGCGGAAATGGATTTCAAACAGTCACATTTCAAAGAAAACGTTCTGTCAGCTTACTCAGTAAAGAAATTCTAGCGGTCGCTAGATAAACGAAGTAAATGCTATAAAAATAATTATTTTTAAATTATAATTGAATTTTCTTTTCTGCGATAGTAATTATATACATAAACATTTGGGTGTTGACCAGATTCCTTCTTTATAATAATGAGCTATTTTCTGATCATATTGAAGATTGTAAAATAAATTCTAATATCTTCTTCTTCCTTGTTGTAGACCTATGCGGTCTGTTCTCCAGAGTGTTGCTCCTCCTGTGGGGTAGATTCCCAGCTGTCCTTCCATATTTTAGGAGGTCTTCCACGAGGAAGAATCCCATGAGACTGATTATGCAATGGGAGAGTCTGGTGGTGTCCATTCTTTGAACATGACCGTATCAGTCCCTTTTTCGCTGTCTGCTCCATCTTATAATATCCTCAACCTCACATATCTCTCTTATTCTGGTGTTCCTCACGCGATCTCTCAGCGTCTTGCCTGCTATCGTCCTCAGTGTCTTCATTTCGGAAGTCCTCAAAACTTGTTTGGTCCTTACTGTGTCTGCCCTTGCTTCGACGCCATATGTTATTATTGGTCTTACGCATGCTTTATAGATTCTCATCTTACTCTTAATGGCCATGTCTTTGTTTTTCCATA
Organism: Lepidostoma basale; assembly: GCA_022606425.2. Lineage (NCBI taxonomy): Eukaryota > Metazoa > Arthropoda > Insecta > Trichoptera > Lepidostomatidae > Lepidostoma > Lepidostoma basale. The sequence goes on from JAHDVF020001491.1 coordinate 891,100, forward strand.
TTCTGGATTTTAGAACCCCAGAGATTGCAGCTGCCGTGTTTACTTGTATTTCTTCCCGCAGATCAGCTCCCCCCACTAGGTCTATGCCTAGGGCTTAGGCTGTCTCCTTGTCGTATACCTGTCGTATATTTTAAAATATAAATATCTTTAAAATTTTACTATCGAAGGTGGTGAAAATTATTCTTTTTTTTAGTTTCTATCCTAAGGATTGGTTAGCAGCAAAGTCTATTAACATCTGTGCTAATTATTAGTGATGTAACGGACCTCTGCTTCTGCTTCCGCAACTGCGGAAGTTCCGCACCTTTTTGGACATCCGTTTCTGTTTCTGTTTCCTCAACTTTTATAACGGAAATTTGAACGGAACTTTGAAACATTAAAACCAGCAAGACTCGATTACAAATAATGAGAATGAAAATTTAATTTTGGAGACACAGTCACAACTTCAGGAGTACAAAAAAGAAAAACGATTGCCTTTACATGAAAATCCTCTTATGTGGTTCATTTAAATAAATATATTAATCTTTGGCCATTAGGGCGCCAATATTTATCAGCTCCTCCCAGAAGCGTCGTATTTAGTGGAGCTGTTCTTATATATGAAGAACACCGGAACAAGAATCAATTATATCTCAATAGAGACGAAGATGCAAATTGGAAACAGAATATGGTTGATCGAGGTGTTTACAGGACCTGTCGTTGGTTGGGTTAAGCGCACGCTTTATGTAATACAACATTCCTCATTCCACCTTTTTTCTTATGACCACCATATCTGACAAATTTTTGGAAGTTGTATATACTCGTATGTTAATCTGTAAGACCACTCTTTACATGGTAGTTTTTTTTAATCTACACACTAACGCCATCTATGAAGATTGTATTTTTAAGCACTAAGCTAAAGATGTTTTTAACGCAATGTGAAAGGCTACCGCCATTTTAGCGCATTGCTAGAAACCGCCTGGAGATGTCACTCCAATCTATATGCTATAATTTTGACCAGTTTTTGTTTTAACAACATTTTGAATGTATACAAATACTTGTAGACGAACAACTGGATTTCACCCATTGCGGGCTATCAATTCAAGTTTGGAAGTTGTATATATGTTAATCTGTAAGACCACTCTTTACATGGTAGTTTTTTCAATCTTTACACTAACGCCATCTATGAAGATTGTATTTTTAAGCACTGTGCCATTTTAGCGCATTGCCATAACCGCCTGGAGATGTCACTCCAATCTATATGCTATAGCATAATTATAATTTTGACCAGTTTCTTGAATTGATAGCCCGCAATGGGTGAAATCCAGTTGTTCGTCTACAAGTATTTGTATACATTCAAAATGTTGTAAACACCGGAACAGATTGTTAGGTGTAAAAGCGGCCATACTACTTTTCATAAAACTTTCCACTACTTAATTTTTAATATAATTTCATTTAAACTTGTATTTGAAAAAAAAATACACTTCCGCTTACGCATCCGTTTCCGTTTCTGTTTCCGCTAAAATTTACTTTTTTTCTGCTTCCGTTATGACACTTCCGTTGCATCACTACTAATTCTTGGGATGCCGCGTGAACCTTTTTAATATGATACTTTCCCATTACTTTCCACGTTTTAGTAAACTACAAGTTATTTAAACCCAATTACTGTAGGCAAATTTTAACTATTGATTCTCGTGACATTTAACGGGTAGCTAGTATATCGGCATTTTTATTGTAATTATATTAATTTTTTTTCACAATTACATCGCCGGGAATCGAACCCGAGACCTTCGCCCTGTGCCAGCCATAGCTGTTGTCATTCTGTCACTGAGGCCGTTCTGTTATACGAGTAATTAAGGTTATGTTTATGCAATCTATTACAATGACTTTTTTTTTCTTTCAGGTGCAGTATTGTCGACCAAAGCTGTCAAAGGAAATCTTCTAACCAGTAAATATTGTACAAGCAATCACTTATCGTAATTGTTTAATCTATTGTTAATACATTTTTAATGTCATTAAAGCACTGGAATTTCATTTTCAAAATATATAATGACATTATTCTTCTAATTTCACCAGGTATAATATATTATGTGGATAAATATAATATTTTAAATATATGAGAAGCAAAGTGTCATAGCTATACGGTATGGAGTATGGGAAAGTTAAAGTAAGTACTTCCAAAAAACTGTACTTTTTATTTATAGTCTCCCTTGTCTAAGTAAGCGAAGATTTAATCAGGACGTATGTAAATTAACAGACTTCTCAACGGAGATAAAATAGGGAGAGTGTGCAGAGGACCAGATGTAAAAGTAACAGTGTCAATCCTTATGATCCCTTTGCGGTCCTCATTAAGTTCATCAAATCTATACTAAACATCCCTCTGTATTGGCGGCCATCCCCTAATCGGAAAGCGCCTAAAGAGAATTAATTCAGTGACGTAGGAACATTATACACGACACAGATTTAAAACCGTTATATTCACTTAAGATTTGAAAGTGAATTGTTTTTTTATTTATAATATGAAAACGACGTTTTCTTCATCTTACACTAATCATTGATCTGTTCTTGAACGGGGGTCAACCTATTGGGAAGTGGAACATCAGCTATCATTCCATCTTTTTGACGATCTTCCTGGCAGACGATGTCACAGGGTATATTGTGGACAACCACGTAAGGAATTCTTGCATCACCCATTTTATCGAAGTGGTATCTCCCTATCTACTTCGTTTTCGATGATGCGATTAAATGGGCGTGTAAAATCATCGCCGTAAATATTTTAAATCGACATAATATGTCGATTTAAAATATTATTTTGAAAGTTTTACACCTTCAGCATCGGGAGGACCATGCAATTTTCGATTTGGATTTAATTTAATTTATTTATACAAAGATCACAAACATTACAGATGTTTCAATCCAAATCGTCTTCAACCTCGCAATTTCATAATAAGAATTATTTTTCAAAATAACATTTAAAAGAAATAAAAAGACGTGGATAGGGCTGCAGCAGTTGCAGGCTGCCTGAAAGATGTCATATGGAGAAACAGGGACATGAGGACTGACAGCAAGGTACGCATCTACAAGACCTGTGTGCGACCAATCCTCACATATGGCATTGAATCGAGGGCAGATACTATCAAGACAAAGAGCATGCTCAGGACAACCGAGATGAAAACGCTCCGCGCTATAGCTGGCAAGACCCTACGTGATCGAGTTAGGAATACAGCAATCCGAGAAATCTGCGAGGTCGAAGATGTGGTCAGATGGGGACGTCAAAGACGGCGATACTGGCATGAACACGTAGAAAGGATGAGCTCAAATAGAATACCACACATAGCTCTCCATGGAACGCCAAACGGACAACGCCGACCAGGAAGACCCCCGAAACGGTGGAGAGAAAGCTGGAGTTCAGCATCTCAAGAGGACCCGCCTGAAATAACAGACTCCTGAGTCTACAAAAAGGGAAGAAGAAGAAGAAAAAGACGTAAATACTGATACACATCAGAGATAACTAAAATAAGGCGAAGGAATTAAGCAATGAGATTGTTCTACCTACAGACTTAACCATCGGCAGGTTGGTTCTGCAGCGTGGCAAATAAAAAAAACTGTCTTTGACGAAATCGGACAAATAGACCTACATTATATCGTTCTCCTTATCTTGGTTATATCGTCTGTTTATATCGTTTTCCCGATGATGAAGGTGTAAAACCTTCGACACATGTCGAAGTTTAATTTGTCATTTTGAAATTTTATAGTTATTTTACAATTTACAAAAAATTAAATATGTATATTTTATGTTGTCAAATAACTACAATTTTAAACTATGTTTATTTTATGTAATGGTTTTCGCTTCTATCTAAATTCAGAAATATATTCAGTGTATCCTATGTCATTCTATTTTTGTATATTTAAAACACCGCGACAATCCTCTCCCCGCCCTTGTCTCCTTTTCATTCCTACTCTACCCCACCCCTCGCCAATCTCCACTTGAGCACATGCCTAAAAAACGATACAATCGTAATTGAAAAAAGTAATCCCTGTTTTATCAGCAAATGACACCGGCCACTTATGTATGTCTGGTAACATGTGACGACTTGGCTATAACGTAAGTATATAGACTATACGAGTATGTAAGTACATAACAGTATATAATGTACTTTAGAAAATAATATACTTGTTTTGTGGTATGACGTTTTCAGAAATAAGTTAAACTAATTATATTTTAATTAAAAAATAGGCAAAAATCCGTATAGTTGTCATCAAAGAAAGAGCGCGACGATTGAATTTTTAATACAAGAGAGCGAGAGAGAAATACTTCGATTCTCTGCGAAAGTAACCGAAAGCAATGAAATGTGGAAAAGCTGTAGGGTATGACTGCATCGCTATAAAATTTATCAAAAACGGTGACGATGTAGTTTCTGTATGGATATGTAAACTGTTCAACCAATGTTTAGAGGAAGCATACACCCCACTCGACTGGAGTAGAGCAGCTATCATGCCTCTGTACAAAGGAAAAGGATCTCATATGGAATGCGGAAACTACAGAGCTATTAGTATTTTGAGTGTTATTGGTAAAGTCTATCGCAGAATTTTAATAGAAAGAGTAAGAAAGACGACTTGTGACAGACAATCAAATCAAGAAACTTGATGTAGAATTTTGTTTACTTCCAAGAATATTTCACGGGTTACAACTAGCATATTATTAATACATGGTGTTAAACACATCAATTTTCTAGATTTTTTTAAGTGTTTCACGGGTATGACATATTTCGCCCTACTAAGGCATTTTAATAACCTTCACAAGGCGAAACATATCATTCCCAAAAAATATATTAAAGCTAGTAGAAAACACAATTTTCCTTCCCCTATATCAGGAAAAGTCCCCTGGATCAGGAGCCAAGCATTCTGTCCCCCATTTGATTTGGTCATTTGATTTGGTAAAATTCCATTATAAAATTAATGTATTATATAATGAAAGCTCGATTGCTTTTTGGTTTTACATTCATTTATTTACATACAAAAAATATAAACAAATTAGTCGCTATTGTTTATATTTAATATTTTTGTATATGTACATACCTCGGCAGCATACTAACACAATCTCTTGACCCACATGTAGAGATAAGATGCAGAATTGAGGCAGCAAGAGCTACGTTTGAAAAATGAAATCACTATTCTGCAATGATAACGTAAACTTGAAACTCCGCCAGAGAATGATCAAATGCTATGTGTGGTCTGTTTTATTGTACGGGTGTGAAACTTGGACCTTGAAAGTTAGCTCAATGAACAGACTGGAAGCATTTGAAATGTGGCTCCATCGCCGAATGCTCAGAGTTCCCTGGACAGACATGGTTACCAATACCGAAGTCCTGAGGCGAGCTAGAGTTGACAGGAAATTGTTATCAACTATCAAGGTTCGAAAGATCTCACATCTGGGTCATATACTGAGTGGGGAAAAGTACCACCTTCTCCAACTAATATTGGAGGGGAAGGTTGAGGGACGCCGAGGGCCCGGAAGGAGATAAATGTCCTGGCTGCGAAACGTGAGGGAGTGGACCGGCATCCGAAGTGTAGAGGAGCTGTTCCGAGCGGTGCAGGACAGGGACAGGTTCGCCGAGGTGATCGCCAACGTTGGGGGGACCCGACAGGGCACTTGAAGAAGAAGAAGTATATGTACAAAACAAAAATCGTATCATCCATGTGAAAATACTAAACGTTTTATCATTTATTGAAAAAAATTAACATCATAATCTAGTCAACGTTATTCCAAAAATACGCGAAGCTTACTTTCCAATCATTCGATCACGAGTTCGATTCGCGTGGGAGTTAACACAAAAGCCAGCAAATTATTCGGTTTATAAAAATCTCCAATAACTCACTGACACCGATAATAAATGACGGGTAATCTACGCACGAACTATTCTCGTGTATAAGCTGAAAGGAAACTCGTGCCATTTTTAATTCCTATGTTCATTTTGCAATTCGACTTTGTTATTAATTCATAAACTAAATTAGAAAAAATCCTTCTTTAGTGCACGATTGATGTACCTCAAGTACTTTTATACAATTTTATATTATATATTGTTTCTCAAAAGGACGAAATATATGACCTTCACTAGAACACAGAAATATGTATCCTGAGTGTAGAAAACCTACACATAGGCAGTGGCGTGCCTAGGGTCAACCAGTAAGGCAAGCCCGTCCGACTTTTTTGTATTACAATATTAGTAGAGGGTCACGATAATGTATTTTTCCCGATTAAAATAGTTTTATCTTTCTGAATTAATTTCGTGAATTAACTGTTTTAAAATTCCATTTTAGGCGCATTTTAAATCTATACAAAAAAATATTTTCTGCCCATCAAGTATAGTAGGTATAATTAATATGAAATAAGCTGTAAATAGACAATAATAATATTTTTTTAACACCGAAACACGAATAATCTTTTATTTTATAACATTTCTGCACATAACGTAAATGACAGATAACATTCTGACAATAGAAATTAAGTTTGCGACACATCGAATAGTAACATACTTCAGAGTGATAAAGCCCGGCTTCAAATCCATACAAAAAATTCGAGATATTTTCTGATGTAGGTACCTAGCTATATGATTACAAGCCAAAAATACAAGTGCGACAAAGACCCTTTTACATTTTGCAAGCCCAATATAAAGCTCATCGAAAATGTGCTGCGGTACGTATGAGTGAAATAAAATAACGCGCGTATGAGTGGAACAAAACATACACTTAGGTCATTTCTGCGCATGTCAGCGGAGTTATTTGCAACGGAACGAATTAAATCACTTTAACTCGCGCGAAAATTCAAAATTACTTTTTTTATTCGTAGACGGCTCAAAGCCGCAAAAAACATCGTTTTATTATAGATTTTTTACGGCAAGCCCGGCTTTTTGCCTTGTATGGAAGTACCGCCACTGCATATAGGACGAACTACCATATCCAGGATTTGAACCCAGGACCTTCTTTTTTTTTTTTATACGATTTAATTTGGGAGTATCGTGAGAGGACTCTCATTACTGATACCCCACTATTTATGACATGACTTTTTTATACATTATTATAAACAGGAAACATACTTATTGTAAAAAAATTATACATAGAATTACTTAAAACTAACAAAACTAAATAATCGAGCAAATAACAAATTACGGCAAGTAAAAATTACAATAAATTTAAGTTTTTTAAAAGTTAAATATAAATTACTATGATAATACATGTATAATATTTACTACACAGATAATAAATGGAGAGTGAAATGAAGAAATATATAAATTCTCGGCTTGAAACAGAAAATCAGGGAGAGTTTTGAAAATATCACGAAATAATTTATACAAAGAAAAGATAGAATATGAGTTAGAAAATTAATATCATTTTAAATAAATTGCGGTAACATAATAGTATTCCAAAGTAAACAGTTTTGTCACTATATTAAGTTAAAAATCATTATTTTCTAAAATCTGGTTAAGGAAATATAATTTAAGTGGGTTATTTTTTGTTTCATCTTTAAGGTGTTCCGGAAGTCTATTAAGTGCAGAAAAGCTATGAATTTAAGTGATTTTATTCCGTATTTAGTAGTGGATACTTTGGGGATATACAGGTTGTTTGCTTGTCTAGTGTTATGGTCATGTATGCTATTGTTGAGATTAAAGGTAGTATTAAAATGTAATGATTTTTGAATCAATTGCTTGATTGTACAGGTTATTTCGTATAGCGGCAGTATTTTTATTGGAAGGATTTTTGTATTTTTGTAGATATCTTTAGTGGGGGTGTCAACTGGGAGTTTAAGTATGTTTTTTATTGCCCTGTTCTGTAGTTGGTTGATATATTTTTTTGTTGTAAAACCCCAGATACAGAACAGGTATGATAGGTGCGAGTGCACGAATGCATAGTAGATAGAAAGCAGAGTATTTGTTTTTATCAATTTTTGGAATCTATAGAGAATACCTATTACTGGAGTTATTTTGTTAATAATGTTTTCTATGTGCATATTCCAATTTAGTTTGTCATCGATTGTTAATCCCAGATATTTCGTAGAGTTTTGTTTATGTAATAGGTTTATTTCTACTTTTATTTGTATACACTTTGTATCACTTTTATTAAAAATAAAATTATACAGACATGTTTCGTACGAACAGTCCTTCTTCAGTAAAGATACATATTTATAAAAATATTATATAATTGTTGTTGATTACATGATCTGGCAGATATTATAAAGATTTATAAACCATCATAACAACACAAAGTATGGCGTATATAGAAGAAAAGTACAATTCTTTTCATTATAGCTGTCTCATTTTTTTTTAATATTTAATTATTTGAGACATTTACAATGGAGTGTTCCATATCAAACTAACTAACTAACCATCACGCCGTCTCCCCGGAGGGGTAGGCAGAAAGAATGGAACGCCACACTGTTCTGTCCTGACATACTTCTCTCGATTCCTCTACATTCATACATCGTGTCATGCAAGCGCGTCGATTTCTCTGACTCCTCACATGGCCGACATTCAATATTTGGTTTATTTGATCGTGCCACTTTTCCTCGAACTTCCTCTTTTCTGATTCCATTTACATCGTTAACATATATTTTTTTTACCATTCTTTCCATATGTCCAAACCATCTTAATGATCCTTTCATTATTTCATTCATAACACCATCATTCGCACCGCATTCACTTTTTATATTTTCATTCGACACTATCATACACAGAGTATTCCCACATTCGTCTAAGAGATCTCATTTCTACTGCATTTATTCTACTTTCATCCTTATTTCGCCAGTTCCATGCTTCGCTTCCATACATAAGGTTATTGTTACATATTTATAGTATAAAATACAAATAATTAGCAAACTATAAAATAACATAATTAAACATCGTACTTATGAGACACTTTTAAAACACTTATTCAATTTCGCATTGTCACTTTTTAAATTTAGAACGATCAAATTCAGTGCATAAACTATCGTCAAAAGTCTCAAAAATCCCTTCACAAAATAAAGCACGTGTCCATCTACCCCTGCCCGCCCAGCCAGCCCCCACCTCCTTCCAGAACGCCAGAGCACTTGTAGCCTATCCAGCCCCTTCAAAGAGTCGAGGTTACCTTTTCTGATGATAATAGATGCCGGAGATTACAGTGGCCGCCACAATGAACTGAAATTAAAATGTGGCGACCGCTCGTGATTGAAATATAAAAGATGGACGATGCTCGCAGCCCGTATAAGGGGGTGGAGTGGAGGGGAAGCTTGGCTTATGGTCATGGATGATCCAACGTTAGGAATATCTAACGCCCCTCTCCCAAAATACATTTACAAAATAATTACGAATGAGAACGTCTCGTTTATAGAAGTTTTATTTGTTATAAGTTAAGAAAATTACAACGTTCGCCTTTGTGAAACATTATCAGATGTCATTTGATTATTCTTTAAAAAACATTTGATAATGCCTTAGAAAAGGCGAGACATGTCATTCTCATAAATTATAAAAAAATTCTAGAAAACAGACGTTTCCATTCGTATTAACTATTTTATAGGGAGATTTACATCATTGTTCTAGAAGCAATAAATATATTTTACTAACAACAACAACAACAACAACAAACCATCACGCCGTTTCCCCGCAGGGGTAGGCAGAGAGAATGGACCGCCACACTACTCTATCCTGGCAAACCTCTCTAGCTTCCTCCACATTCATACAACGAGTCATACACGCACGTCGATTCCTCCGACTTCTAACATGACCAACCTTTAAAATTTGATTAATTTGGTCATGCCATGTTTTCCTCGGTCTGCCTCGACTTCGTATCCCATTTACATCATTAACGTATACTTTCTTAACCATTATTTCTCCATCCATGCGTTCCATATGTCCGAACCAACGCAGCGATCCTTTCATAATTTTGTTCATTATACCTTCTTCCGCTCTACATTCCTTTCTTATATCAGCTGAGATTCTGTCGTATATCGTTCTACCACACATACGTCTTAGGGACCTACTAAATATTAGAATATTGTTACATATTATCTATGGTATATTTGTTCTATCTTTCAAAACATGCTTGATTGCGTGACTCAGGTCTTTACTTACCAACTTTCAAAATCTTGTCACTGACTTTACTTACAAAATTAGGTAAACAAAAATATATTGCAATTTAAAAAATATATGTATATTTGCGGGATAATAAATTATTTATTATATTATATTATAATAATACATATACTGAATGTTTATTCATGAAAAGTTTTTGTTGTACTCGTATATGCAAAGTATATAAAACAAAAAAATAATAATAATAATATGATTACTCACTAAACTCTTTAACTTGTTTATTGAAATTTTATGATAAAATTTAATTCTTCTTCTTCTTCTTCTTCTTCTTTTGATAGATCTGACGATCTGTGACACAGAAATCATATCTCGTCGGATGATGAGATCCAGCTGTCCCTCCATCTCTAAGGCGGTCTTCCAGGTGGGCGGTGTCCGGAAGGGATTTCATAGGCGGCTGTATATGCGAGTCTGTCACCATCCATTCGGGCTACATGGTCCCTCCAGTATCTTCTTTTGGATCTACTCCACTGAACGATATCCTCTATTTCGCAGGTTTTTCTTATGTCTGCGTTGCGGACACGATCTCGGAGGGTTTTTCCAGTAATTGATCTTAGGACCTTCATCTCCGATGTTCTTAGTAGTCCATTGTATTTATTAAACTTTGCAAAATTTAATTGTATTTATTAAACTTTGCATTACAACACTTTATTTTTACTGAACTCAGACAATATTAAATAAAGAAAACGGTTTAGAAAATTTGCATATTAATAATAAAAACCTAACATTAAACAATTTAGAAATTTAAAAAAATAAAAAAAAACATCAAAAGTAATGAAAATATAATAAACAGCCAGTTAAATTCAAATTCAATTCCCACGTTTGAAATATTCCCGATACATCTCACTTCTCCTCAATTTTAATTATACCACCTCCACTTTTATACATAACTCCACCCTCTTTTAGTATGTAAATGACCACTCTGTTTTATTTTATTGTTTAAATTGTATACATTGAAAAAGGTTACTTGTAACCGAAACATGTCTGAGTTCAGTAAAAATAAAAAGTGTTTAATACAAAGTATAATTATATTTATTCAAATAAGAATCCACAACACAAAGTGAAGATGAATATAGAAGAAAATATTGTGAGAGATTTCGTTACAGCATGAAATATTCAGAAATTAATATTTCACTTACGCATAAAATTTTTATTCCAAAGCGTTTTATACTAGTATACTAGTAAAAAGCTATAGGATGTTTTTTAGAGATCTCATTTCTACTGCATTTAGAATAGATTTAAGTAGAATGAATGCAGTAGAAATGAGATCTCTAAGACGAATGTGTGGCAAATCTGTATATGATAGAGTGACAAATGCAAGTATAAGAAGTGAATGTGGTGCGAATGAAAGTGTTATGAACAAAATAAGGAAAGGGTCATTAAGATGGTTTGGACACATGGAAAGAATGAGTGAAGACAGAATGGTAAAGAAGGTATGTAAACGGCGTGAACGGAGCTAGAAATAGAGGAAGGCCGAGGAAAACGTGGCACGATCAAATCAATCAAATATTGAATGTCGGTCACGTGAGGAGTCGGAGAAATCGACGTGCGTGCATGACAAGATGTATGAATGTAGAGGAAGCGGGAGAAGTATGTCAGGACAGAACAGTGTGGCGTTCCATTCTTTCTGCCTACCCCTCCGGGGAGACGGCGTGATGGTTAGTTAGTTAGTTTTATGTTTTTTTAGAGGTTTGGTTTTTAAACTGGTAACATTGTTTCTACAGACTGTCAATTTGACAGTTGATTTGTAGTCAGTACGTTTTACGATTTCACCATGAATGGACCGACGTCAGAACAGCGCTTGCAAATTGTGCAAATTTATTTTGAAAATCGTGGTTCGGTTCGCCAAACTTATCGTGCATTACGTCCATTTTACGGTCGACATAATCGTCCATCCGAGAAAATTATTCGGAAGACTATGGATCGTTTTCGCACTAAGTACACTCTAGTGGATAATAGGCATCCACAAAGACGACAATTATCGAAAAAAAAAATTCACGATTGCGCTTCATTCGAGCTAGCCATGGCGCTCATATGCCCGAAATCATATTTAAACAATAATGGCATAAAATTATTTATTAAATAAAGCCAATATCATGGACATTAATATTATTTTAATGCGTTTTTTTTTCATTTTGAATATGTATTGTATACCTCCAAAAAAACACCCTGTATTTAAAGAGCTCTCCAAAATATTCCTGGTCCTGGTTTTTTTCTTCTTTAGATATCGTACTATGACACGTCCCCTTTTCGTTTTTACCGTATTTTTTTATATTAGTATACCAGTAGTTAGATATTTAGAAAACTCTTCAAAAATATTCCTGACACTGGTTTCATCTTCTGGAGATATCATACTACGACATGCCCCGTTTTCATTCAAACCGTACGTTTTTTCTTATTATTAAAGAAAATTACAATAATTTATTGAATTTACCAAATTGTCATGCATTAGCGCTGGATGGTCGAAGGTAAAAATTAAAAATAATTGTCCGTGTTTTCCAGTGCCATTTCGGGGTACCGCAAATAAAATGTCGTTTGTCACAGTCACAAAAGATGGCAGAAGTTTGGGGAAATTCAAAAGAGTTTGAGTGACGCGTGAAAGGAACAGAACTTGTCCAAAAAGGATGCATGTTCTTTTATGATGCAGAACTGTCAAATTAGTGGAACTCGCCATTATGCTGACAAACGTTTGTTTTTGTCGCTTTACGTCGTGAATACGGTCAGAATATTAAATCCCGAGCAAAGAGACCTTAAAGCGATCTTATTTCATAATTACCAAATTATTTCCTTCATAAATAAGTACTTAGCCGTGTTTAAATAAGTACCTATTCATTCTCTCTTTTTTGGTGCTTTGAATACTTATGTGTGCGAACATGGGTAGCTTTCCCGTACCTACTAATTGCACATAAGGTACGTAGTATCATGATAACTGTTAACCTAATTTTATAATAATAATAATATTTATATGCTAACTTTCAAAGCGTTTTTTTCGTGATGTACGAGTAATCCTCAAGGACTCATTGAGATTTGATTTATGTAAAGTCTAAAAATCTTAATATGAATGCTGCATCTGATATTTTAATGTTCGTTTATTTTTATGACTTTATTTGGCCGCCATTTTGGATTGGCTATCATTTTTCAATTCATTTGACAAATTGTTATCTAAACTCATCGTAATTTCAATTTATCATAGCATAACCCAATACACTCATAAAATATATAATTTTTTGTGCATCAAAATTCACCCATATAACCTCAATGCTTTATCGACTTCACTGGCTAAAGTTACCTGAGCGAATCGATTATAAACTGTGTCTACTTGTTCACAAGGCCTTACATGGACGACCGCCCCAATACCTCACAGAACTTTGCAAGCTGATAGATTTTAACCCTCGGCAGTCAACTCTACGATCCTCGAAGGAAGAAGCAACACACAAACTTCTCGTCCCGCGGCGCCAAGGAGCTTCAAACTTCGCAGATCGCGCTTTTGGCATCGCGGGACCGACGGCGTGGAACAGGCTGTCCTACAATATCCGCAATCAAGACGACGAAGGAGTGTTCAGAAGCTCTCTTAAAACTTTTCATTTTAAGAGAAGCTTTCCGGACGTTGAGCGCCCTTGAAGTGAATCTCTCACAAAAATGGCGCTATATAAATCATCATCATCATCATCACCATCATCATCATAAAGCGCCCTAGAGCTAAAATTATTTAAAATGTCATTTTTAAAATCAACGAATTTTTAAAAATATAATAATAATGAAATAGAGTTAACTTCTTTTTGAAACAATATTAACATTATTTAAAAAAAACAATAAAAAAAAACAATATCGTATCGTTGATGTAAATGTCTCGGTAAAGATAATAGTGTTGGCGCTGAAAGGATAATGTTAAAGAGATCAAAGAACATTCTAACCAAACCCCACCCAAAACCAACCAGAAATGTTTGTCTCAGAGAGACCCATTTTGTAGAAATATCTAGTTTATCTGTTGTGACAAATGTCCTTCTTTCAACAGCGTTCCATGAACCTCTGAAACCAAAGAAACTATATTTAGTTTTTGTTATTTATTTGTAATAAGTCTTGAGACACCACTACACCGCCATATTTAAAAATGTATTTTACAGACTGACCAGCTCTAATCGTCGAATTTAAGCGAAAAATGGATTTTACAAAAATTATGTTAAAGTTTTAATAATCATTTATTTTAGTATTCAATGAAAGAAAACGCTCTTAAACCTATATTTATGTTATTTCAATCCAAGATAAAAGTATTAAAACTAACTAACTAACTGTCATGATTTCTTCTTTTTCAAAAATCATTACCTTGGACTTATTAACATTTATCATCAGATCATTTCGCATGCATATCACATACATACTATTCACCAGGACTTGTAGTTCATGCTCGTTATCTGCAAGTAGGACAGCGTCATCCGCATACAAGAGACAGCTTAATAAAAGTTTAATTCAAGTTTAATATATTAAATGCGATTAAATCATGTCTATATCTGAGAATTATAAAGTTTTAAGTGAAATTTTGTCCGAAATGTACATGTTATGTTATCATCGACAAAGTATTCAGTATCTAATTATTTTTCTTCAAGTGCCATGTCAGTTCTCCTCGACGTCGGCTATTACTCTTACGTAGGCCTCTCTGTCCTCAGTATATAGCATAGTATTTCTAACACACGTTGTATTATATAGCAAGAAGTAACCGTTAAGACAGGCCAATTGGCCTGGATTCACTCAAAATATTATGATCATTTCGGCCAAAAATTCACTAAAGACTTTATGGGTCTCAGGTACAGATATAATCTTGAATTTTAAGAATTTGTAAAAATAATTTACCATCATCGGGATTGGCTCCACAGCCTGCTCTGAATCTTAGCCTTCTCCAACATTGGTCATCATCTCCCTCTATTCTGGCACGTACTCCTCTAGTCCCTGATGCCAATTGTATCTACATCCAGCCGCACTCCATCCAGCCATCGATGTTTGTGTCAACCAACGCCATGTCTGTCTTGGGGCTTCGCTTCGCTAGCTTCAAGAGATTGGTTTTGCAGCAAAGTGTAACATTTTTGTGGTTCTAGGAATGCCACTTGGGCCTTTGAATGTGATAGTTTACCGTTTGCCTTCTACGTGTATTATATATACAGCAGGGTATTTGAACCCAATTACTATATACGACATTTAGCTATTGATTCTCATGACATGTGCTAATCTATCACAATTTTATTCTACATCAGATCAAAGACAGTGTGACAATCACACTGCCATCGCTGGGAATCGTACCCAACAGCTTCGGTGTGACTGTAATAGCTCTTGCCACTCTACCACGAAGGTCGTCATCTTGGGGCTATATGTTAAGAAACATCTTACATATTAATGGATTCTCGTTTCTCGCCAAATTTGATAATGCTCTAGTAAGGTGAATCATGTCAATCTCATTAAAGACAATAAAATTATATATAAAAAGGTAATTTTTCTTTTACTCCGACTGATTCTCTATGCATTTGAGGTTTGCTGGATACGCCATATTTTGTGTTGTTATGATGGTTTATTTCTATTTTTCTTTTTTATACACTTTGTACATACAACACTTATATTTAAAAAAAATTCTTATATAGAAATGTTTCGGACAAACAGTCCTTCTTCAGTATCTTGTATATATGTATATTTACTGAAGAAGGACTGTTTGCTGAAGACAAACAGTCCTTCTTCAGTAAAGATACACATATACAAGATACTGAAGAAGGACTGTTTGTCCGAAACATGTCTTTATAATTTAATTTTTTAAATAAAAGTGTTGTACCTATATACAAAGTGTATAAAAAAGAAAAATAGAAATAAAGGTAATTTTTGCCTCTGTTTAAGCTACGTGGAGAGATGAAAAAATGGGTTTGCTATTAATATTCGCCTATTCGGAATGGTCAGTCTCTCCCAAGAGTCGTGCTCCGTCACAGGTGCAGGGTGCGTGCTCCACCCGCAGTTGGCCAGCGAGCTCCCCCGGCCCCACCCCGTAATCCTTATTCCTTACAGATCCTGCGGTTAATTTCCCCCACCAACAATAGGACGATCTCTTCTCAATAGGCCAACCCTTCATTACGAATTTAAAACTGTTCCGAATTCAATGTATAAACCCATATCCATTCTCAGTCATTACCGCTTATCGTTGCAAAATTTTAGTGCAAGTACTTACCGATTCAAATTCGGCGTATGATGTTTTTTTTCGTTCTAAATTCAAATTGTGGGAATGTTACGTAACCGACTGCGACACGTGAATACGTCGAACATGCTCATATGGTTAATAATCTAACTAACTAACTAACGAAAGGGTAGGCAATTAGGATAGACCGCCAAACTGATTCGCACACCGTGACACGCACGATCGTCGATTGTTCTTACTTCGAACATTGCCGAATTTTTTTTAATTAATCGTTTATTAATTTCTATGAAAATTATGTCTTTTCAAATGTATGTTTTTTCTATATTACAATTTTTTATATATATATTTTTTATATTATCATCATGTATTATTATTATTTAATATTATTTATTAGTGTATTATTATTATTTAATATTAATTATTATTTATTAGTATTATGGAGTTCTGGTCCCAACCCTAATGTATGGAAGCGAAGCATGGAACTGGCAGAAGAAGGATGAGAGTAGAATAAATGCGGTAGAGATGAGGTCCTTAAGACGTATGTGTGTAGAACGATATACGACAGAATCTCAAATGCTGATATAAGAAAGGAATGTAGAGCGGAAGAAGGTATTATGAACAAAATTATGAAAGGATCGCTGCGTTGGTTCGGACATATGGAACGCATGGATGGAGAAAGAATGGTTAAGAAAGTATACGTTAATGATGTAAATGGGGTACGAAGTCGAGGCAAACCGAGGAAAACATGGCATGACCAAATTAATCAAATTTTAAAGGTTGGTCATGTTAGAAGTCGGAGGAATCGACGTGCGTGTATGACTCGTTGTATGAATGTGGACGAAGCTAGAGAGGTTTGCCAGGATAGAGTAGTGTGGCGGTCCATTCTCTCTGCCTACCCCTGTGGGGAAACGGCGTGATGGTTTGTTGTTGTTGTTATTTATTAGTTCTTACTGATAAAAAATATATATTAGTACTTACAACGAATAACCCAGGTTACCTAATTTTTTAATTTGAATTATTTTATCGAATTTTAAATGCGTTTTTATATTAGTCTTTCTTTGTTTAGTTTTTATTATATTTTTACACCTGAAGATGGAGGTATCCTCCGAAACATGTCGTGTTTTTTTAATATTTTTTAATAATTAGTGGATTAAACAAAGTTATTTTCAAATTCATAAGTATATTAACAAACGTACACTAAAAATATCGATAGATTTTCATAGGCACATATTAACATCATAAAACTGATAGCGTTATTTATTTATGTGTCATTAAGGAACGTAATTATAAGCTGACTACGTTTACGAGACGCTCGCCTCCCACGTGGAATAGAGATAATTTTGTTACCACGTTGTCGCTTCATACAAAGAAGCCTTTTCTTCCTACCCAGTCATAAATTAACCCAAAATCGCCAGACCCCACGGGGTAATTATTAACTTATTTTAATTATCCTGCTTGACGATGTTGCCTACACCTCTCGTCAAATAAGTTTAGCGTTCGGAAAGGAGTAATCGACCATAAATTATGCTTTTATTTCAACGCAATTGATAACCTTTGTATATCTTTTAATGATGTTTAGGAAACGCTTCTATAAACATGTTAAGTCTGGTTAATACAACCAATATGTATTTTTAAACAGTATTGACGGTTTATCTCGAAAAATTCGTATGTAAAAAAAAAAAACACCAAAAATACAAATCGCACCGTGAGTGTAAAACCGAAACAAGTGCAAATATACAGTTTGGAGATATGGGAGTTTAAAGACTTCATATTGCTTGGAAAAACTGTTTTTTTTTTTAAATAAACCAATGATTTTCGGTTTACAGGTACCTATATTACTTGAAACTGAAAATCATTGGTTTTATTAAAAAAAACTGTTTTTCCAAGCAATATGAAGTCTTTAAACTCCCATATCTCCAAACTGAATATTTGTATTTGTTTCGGTTTTACACTCACAACACGGTGCGAAATATAATTTTATAAGGATTAATTGTATCTCAATAGAGACGAAGATGTAAATTTTTTTCTGGGACAAATATAATTACTTAAATTAAACGATGTTTTTTTAACAGCTTCCACTTCATTTCTATATTTCAACAACGACCGATTTCGCTTGGCTAGGTGGCATCAACAGACTGGTCACACTGGTATGAACTTACTTCTTTAAATAATAATTAAATAAAACGATGTTGTTTAATAACCAAGATAATTAAAATATTGTATTTAAATTCATTGGTGTTAAAAATGAATATGTTATATACATTTTTTCAAACATTATTGTATAAAAATGTCTGCTGTAATCAGTTTAATTCCCATTGTACTGATAAACAAACATTAAAATTACGTAATACCAATATTTAAATTTAGTACATATTACTGGGGTGGTAAACAATATTAAACAATATTGGAGTATCTTGATGTACGGCTGCGAGACATGGTGCCTATCCGAAAGAGATAAACGGAGACTAGAGGCTTTTGAGATGTGGTCCTATAGAACAGTGTTCCGCAAACGGTGTGCCGTGAGCCGGATCAGGTGTGCCGTGGCCAAATACATAAAGAAAAAATATTTAGTCGGAACGTTGGTGATCTTTTTTTTATTGTTTTTTTAGGCTATTCAGCTTTTTCGTGAAAAAGGTCCGCAGATTTCTACTGGCCGGAAGTTGCTGGCAAAAAAAAGGTTACCAACGTCTCCCGAGCTGATCGACTTCTACGTCCAGATCGAATTTTAGCTTTTGGTGTGCCGCGAAATTCTAGGAAGAACTTAGGTGTGCCGTAGGTGAGAAAACTTTGCGGAACACTGCTATAGAAGACTATTAAGAATTTCCTGGAGAGACCATATCACAAATGAGGAGGTTCTCCAAAGAATCTAAGGAGGAAGGCACCTGCTCAGGACCTTGTCCGAAAGGCGTGCAAGATGGATCGGTCATGTAATACGACAAGAGGGCCTCTTGCATGCCAAATGCCATAATGGAGGGTATGACCGAGGGGATAAACTCTAGGGGACGCCCACGCCGATAGTACCTGTAGGACCTGTTGGTGGACGTGCGCTGCTCATCATATGCAGATTTCAAAAGAGCCGCACAGGACAGGGAAGAATGGAAGAGAAGAATAGAGGAAATTGCTGCAAACCAATCCCAGGATTGAAACCAGAGAGAGAAACAATATTCTATACCAAAATTATATTAAACTATTTACTTAATTTAAATATAGATATGTCATAAGAAAGGAAGAATGGGGAATGTTGTAATTACATAATGTGTGCACTTAACCCAACCAATGACAGGTCATAAGTCCTGTAAACACCTTGATCAACCATATTCAGTTTCCAATTTCCATCTTCGTCTCTATTGAGATACAATTAAATCATGAATTGTGGTGTCATTATAATTTTGTCATTAAATAGTGTCATTATAATTTTTTTTAAGTGCAATTGAATTTAAACTGATAAAAGCTGACATTTTAATACAATAATGTTTGAAAAAATGTTCATAACATATTCATTTTTAACGCTACTAAATTTAAATAAAATATTTAATTTATCTTGGTTATTAAACAACATCATTTTATTTAATTATTATGTAATATAAACTATCGTCAAGAAATTTTAATACAATCGAAAGAATATTATGAATATAATAGTTAAGCATTGATGATCTTCAGGACCTACTGAATATGGTTAATAATTCCGGAAAACAGTTGGGCTTAACTATTAATGTCAGTAAAACTAAGTGGATGACATTCGGACGACTGGATCATGCTGATTCGGTGATGCAACTGAACGGCTACAATGTTGAAAAGGTGGAAAAGTTCAGATACCTCGGCAGCATGCTTACAGACACCCTTGACCCAGATGTAGAGTTGAAATATCGGATAGAAGCAGCAAGAACAGCATTCAACAAAATGAAGTCACTCTTTTGCAATGACAATGTCAACTTATAACTAAGACAGAGGATGTTAAGGTGTAATGTGTGGTCTGTTCTATTCTGTTATATGGGTGTGTGACATGGTCATTAAATGTAAATACAATGAATCGGTTAAAGGGATTTGAAAAGTGGCTTCACCGAAGAATGTTCAGGATCCCATGGACAGACAGAGTGACGAACAGAAGTCCTGAATCGTGCAGGAGTAAATAGAGAGCTGCTGACATTGATCAAAGTCCCCAAGATTTCATATCTGGGTCACGTTCTACGAGGAGAAAAATATCGCCTGCTGCATCTAATTTTGAAGGGAAAAATAGAAGGCCGCAGGGGGGCAGGGAGAATGGCTGCGCAATGTGAGGGAATGGACGGTAATCGGAACTGTGGGGGAACTATTCCAGACAGCGCAGGATAGGAAAGAGTTTATCAGAGTGATCGCCAACGTCGGGGGGACCTGACAGGGCACTTTAAGACGAAGAAGAATAGTTAAGATGCGAATTTAGGACAGCACATCATATTAGAAACCTAATAGGTAGAAAGTTCCATAAACTAAAGGATATTGGTATCAAAATTCAATTAAAAAAGGTCCAGAAAAAATATAAGACATGATAAATACCTGACAAGACACGGACAAATATTAAAACAAACATGGAAATGTGCATTGGAAAAAAATGTTAAATAAACATGTTAAAGATTACTCTCCGATTGATGAATTACAATCGTTGCAGAGGTCAGTAATAAAAAGAAACACTCTCAAAGTAAAACATGAGTTCAATAAATTTGATATCAAATACGATAGCAGAAGATGGCGAAGGCAGGAGTAGTGAACCACGGCGCACGTCCGCTGCCCCGCGGGAGGATCAGGGGTCATCCTAAAATGCTCAACACAAATTGATTTTTTAATTGAACTCTGCTCATTAACCCATTAAAGTTCATTGCACTTCACGATTAACTTTTTAAATTTGTTTCATCTTTGTTATTTTACTCTTGTTAAGCCACAAGTTGCTGGCAATAAAACCCAACAGATTTTTTTCCAAATTAAAACCCTGATTTTTCCACTTTTCAGGTTATTTTCATCGACATGTATCGAAGGTTTTACACCTTCATCTTCAGGAGAATGATATAAACTTTATAGTATATATCGCTCTCCCGATGATGAAGGTGTCTCTCCCTGCCAAGAAAATAAACTCAAAAATGGAATCACAATAGTTTGAATTCATAAAATTGCTTAGTAAAAAAATTTAAAAAAAAACATTGTATTATTTATGTTTATTTACTTAAAATCCACTAATGTTTGTGTCTTCGATTAGCTTCGGCAGCTCGCTGCTATCTCCAAAGCCAGACGATGGCAACGAGCTACCGGAACCGGTCGAAGACACAAACTTTAGTGGATTTTAACTTAAAATAATATAAATTAAAGAAAATATATTATATTTATTTTAAATTATTAACAATGAACTTCTACCGCGATATTTTAAATTATAATACATTTTTTAAAATTAATAGGTATTTGAAACTACCAAATTGCATTGATATACCAAATTGCATAACTAACTAACCATCACGCCAATTCCCCGGAGGGGTAGGCAGAGAGGATGGATCGCCACAATGCTCTGTCCTGGCATACCTCTCGGGCTTCCATTATATTCATACATTGTACCATGCACGCACGTCGATTATTCCGACTTCAAATGTGGCCGCATTTTAGTAATTGATTAATTTGGTCATGCCATGTTTTCCTCGGTCGTCCTCGGCTTTTTTTCCACTCACGCTGCTTGTGTACAACTCTTTAACCATTCTACTCTCATCTATTCGTTCCATATGTCCAAACCATCTCAGTGATCCTTTTTTAATTTTATCCATGATGCAGTCATCTGCCTTACATTTCTCTCTTATTTCATCGTTCGGTATTCTATCATACAACGTTTTCCCGCACATTCTTCTTAGTGATCTCATTTCTACGGCGTTTATCCTGCTTTTATCCTTCTTTTGTCAGCTCCAAGTTTCACTTCCATACATGAGGGTTGGCACTAGAACTCCATTGTGTACTGCCATCTTTGCTTCTGTGGATATATTTCTATTTGCAGTAATGACTTTGCCAGCACCAACCCTTCTTTCGATGTCATTCTCCATTTTTCCGTCTCTTGTAAACATGCTTCCCAGATACGTAAATTCGGTAACTTGCTCCAATATCTCGCCCATCGCACTTATATCACAAATCGTCATACATTCTTCTTTTTCGAAAACAATCACTTTAAATTTAGACACATTCATCACCAGATCACTCTTTTTGCATGCCTCATACATCCTTGACAATAAGACTTGCAAATGTTCTCTGCTGTCAGCGATTAACACAGCAAATCAAATTGCATTGATATACCAAATTGCATAAAATTATAACAAAATACCACAAAGTTAATTTATATACTAGAATATATGTCTTTGCCAGCAAATACAGCGCTATAATTTTTAATTGCATAGAAATTAAGTACTTGCACTTAAAAGTTACATGGCGAAACCTCCCACTGGCAGAACTCGGAGCGGATTGTGTTTTTACGGCTTGTTTTATTAATTAACATGTTAGTCCGTGTAAATTACACGGAATCGAACAAGATAATATTAATTATTTATTAACGAAGGTGGAACGCCCACCCTCCGCCCTTCCATCGGCTCTCCTCGCCCTCTTGGCAGAGGGCCGAGCCTTCATCAATTCGTTAAATCAGAAGGTGTAATTATTTTCGTATATTATTAACATATGTTTTTTTTTTATAATTATATTAAATTTGAATTTTTTATACTAGTATCTAGTACAAAATACATAAATATTACTTTAAATCTAATTATTTTATAATCGCAGTGCACAATGGTGTTCTTCTACCGACCCTTATGTATGGAAGTGAAGCATGGAACTGGCATAAAAGGATGTAAGTAGAATAAATGTAGTAGAAATGAGATCCCTTAGACGAATGTGTGAATACTCTGTGTATGATAGAGTGTCGAATGAAAATATAATAAGTGAATGCGGTGCGTATAATGGTGTTATGAACAAAATAATGAAAGGATCATTAAGATGGTTTGGACACACCGAAAGAAATTAATGGTAAAAAATTATATGTTAATAAATGGAACTAGAAATAGAGGAAGATCGAGGAAAACGTGGCACGATCAAATAAATCAAATATTAAATGTCGGCCACGTGAGGAGTCCGAGAAATCGACGCGCGTGCATGACACGATGTATGAATGTTGAGGTAGCGAGAGAAATGTGTCAGGAAAGAAAAGTGTGGCAATCCATTCATTCTGCTTACCTCTTCGGAGAGACGGAGTGATGGTTAGTTAGTTAGTTTTAATCGATTTCGGATATGATATTGTATATCTCAGGATGTTTGAAGAATTAAATATAGAAAAACCTTGACATGAAGATCAGCAGCAAAGTAAGAATTTATAAGACTCATCATAGATCCATCAGGACATGCAGGATCCAATGCAAAGTGGACACTACTATCCCAAAAAACGCGCTCAGATTGTCAATAATGAGGACGCTCAGAATCGTATCTGTCAAGACACTACGAGATAGAATAAGGAACTCAAGAATATGGGAAATGTGCGAGTTTGAGGATGTCGTTAGGTGGGGAAGGCAAATGAGAAGATACTGGTGAATGTTCGCACGACACGTGAGGAGAATAGATCCATCCAGACTCTCCCGCATTGTGTTGCACGGCCAACCCCAGGGCAGACATCTAGATCGATGCTAATTCCTCTTAAGAAACAGGCCACAAAGATAAGCAAGAAACAGGCCACAAATAAGAAGAAGCATGTGATATTATCTTTGTGGCGGAGTCAGTGGAGAAACTCGTAAACATGCTGAATGACATAAATACTGCATAAGTAGTATTGTCAGATGGGAGAGACAACGCAGAAGACACCGGCATGCGCACGTGCAGAGGATGGATCCTTCCAGAATCCCACACGTGCTGATGCATCAGATTCTTGTTGGCTACCGTCTCCCTGGAAACAATAAGACCAACAAAAAGATGAAGGGATAGCTGGAAGTCAACTTTCCGAGAGTGTTCAGCCTGATAATAAAAAGAAACAAAAGGTCTAAAAGAAGAAGAAGAAAAAGTAACACTAATTTTAATTAAACTTGAATTTATATACCTAAAACTAACTAACTAACTAACCATCACACCGTCTCCCCGAAAGGGTAGGCAGAAATAATGGACTGTCACACTTTAACCGATGCGGCACTCCATACTTCTCTTTTCGCCCCGCGGGCGACGCGGTGTGATGGGTTGCGAACCTCATCGATCGTCCAACATCCACAAAATAAATCTAAAACAAACAGTATAAAATACAATGATATAAAATAAAATTAAAATAATTTAACCCCTAATGTTCTTTTTAGATGGTGCACATATTGTCTATTTAATTTGTGTTCCACGTATCCACCGTTTTTTTTAATTAGCTGTAATTAAGCACTTAAAAGAAACCAAAACCAGCAAGAACTTTAAAATAATATTGAAGAAATTATTCAAATTGTCATTGGAACAAATGAAAAAAAAAATTTGCACCTGTCAAAATTCTTTATATAAACGAAAAACTTTTATAATTTTAACATCAAAACAGCACAAACGTATTACGTGTCACAATTAACTATTATAAAGTTCGACAACAATCAAATTGACCAAAACAATTCACTTATACAGGAAATATCTCGAAATTTACGGGAAAACCATATGAACCAAACAAAGTTTTCAAAATCAGGACCAGTATATCTATGAATTTATAATCTCAATATGATGAGACATAGCCTATTATTATAAAGATGGAAACGGGTAATATCCAGGCTTGTACCCAAGTCACCTGGATCATGTGCCAAGTACTTTGTTCCCTAGACCACTACCCAGCAAATTTACTTTTCAAATTTTCGCCCAAGTTAATTAAACTGACAATTTTAAAACGAGTTTCTTCGTGTAATACACTCGTTTAAAGTATATGAAAATTGCGTAATAATGGGTACAAGACACCCACTGTTAAGATTTTAAAACATTTTTCACACGACGGCAAAGAGGTAATAATTTAATCATTTTAATAAAATTAAATAAGCAACGTAATTTTCCTACCCTAAGGCAACATTTAAAGCAAGTTCATTCATAAAATACGTGATTTAATAAGGTTAAAAAAAGATAATAAATTATATGCAACATGAATGAAAAATCTGAACAGATATGTCGGAATAACCTGGATTCAGTCTGCACAAGACAGAGTGACATAGAAGCGAATGGAGGAGGCCTTTGTCGGAGTGGACGGGAATAGGCTGAGGAAGAAGAAGAAGAAGAAAAATTAAAAAAGTTTGTAGCACTTGGTAAAAAGAAAAATACATATTTTTTTAATGAATCCTTTATTTTGAAACACTTTTTGAATTTCGCAATTTATTTATTTCATTTCTATGAAATTGTCAGCTGTTTCACCAACCAATGTTGGCATTATCATGTGTTTTATATAAAAATTAAGTCTTTCTAATTGTAAACAATGATTTATTTATTTTTTGTTGGTACACAAAGTATCTAATGTAGAAGAGTAATAGGTAACAAAAATAAAAATCATATAGA
The DNA here is from genome assembly GCA_022606425.2 of Lepidostoma basale. Lineage (NCBI taxonomy): Eukaryota > Metazoa > Arthropoda > Insecta > Trichoptera > Lepidostomatidae > Lepidostoma > Lepidostoma basale. Next base: position 916,891 of record JAHDVF020001491.1, read on the forward strand.
CATGTACATTATACGAGTATTTGGGTAACTGAGCATTAAGAAGCTGTTTCGATCTGCCAGGGATAAAGACGACTACTTTTAAGTGATTGTCAACGTTGAGGAGACGAAGAAGCAGTTACGGTACTTCCATAGAAGCCCAAAAGCCCAGCTTGCGTAAGAATTTTTGAATCAAAACCTTTTCTGGCTTACAGAGGTTCAGCTCTTGTGGCTATTCCTCTTACGTCCGATGGGAACATTGTTGGAAAGTGATTTGGTTTATGCGAGGGCATGATTACTTGTGTGACTACAATGATTTGGGGGTTTTGATTCAAAATTTATTACGCAAGCCGGGCTTCTGAGCTTCTATGGGAGTACCGCCACTGATGCCAACATTGGTTGGCGAAACAGCTGTCGCGATACTCTCAGTGAATAAAAAGAAATTGTGATATTATAACAGTGTTTTAAATTTTAACAGTAATAATGTGAAGTATCAAAGTCTTTCGGCCAAAACTATAGATATTAAATTTATTAAATCACCGCAAACATTATATATAGTCAAATGGTGTGACCCAAATCTTCTCCTTTGATAAAAGTTTCTCATGAATGGCGATCAGGTGTTAATTTAATGTCGTGTTGAGTCTGTTAGAAGAGCCATCAGAGAGATCCATGAATGGCGAGGCAGCTGGGCACGCAAGTCCGGTCTCCATAATTGCCATGACCAGTTTGATGGGCCCTGTTTAGCGAGCACTAACTGTAAGGGTACAGGGACACGCACTCCACAGGGTAGCTAATTGCCCCCCTCACGCAGACACCAGTCCTGCTACCCGTCTTGCGACCGTAAAATGAGAACACTTCCCAAAGTTCCATACAATTTTTAAATCTAAGTCTGCTGTACGAAGTGTGCAATAAGTATGACCTTGTGATGAACGTGTCAAAGTCTAAAGCTATGGTATTTGAAAAGGAAGAATGTATGACGGATTATAACATAAGTGCGAACTTCTTCTTCTTCCTTATTGTAGACCTATGTAATCTGTTCTCCAGAGTGTCGCTCCTCCTGTGAGGTAGATTTCCAGTTGTCCTTCCATCAGGAAGTCTTCCACCAGGACGAGTCCCATGAGGTTGATTATGCAATGCAATATAGGGGAGTCTGGTGGTGTCCATTCTTTGAACATGACCGTACCAGTCCCTTTTTCGCTGTCTGCTCCATCTTATAATATACTCAACCTCACATATCTCTCTTATTCTGGTGTTCCTCACGCGATCTCTCAGTGTCTTGCTTGCTATCGTCCTCAGTGTCTTCATTTCGGAAGTCCTCAAAACTTGTTTGGTCCTTACTGTGTCTGCCCTTGCTTCGACGCTATATGTTATTATTGGTCTTACGCATGCTTCATAGATTCTTACTCTTATTGGCCATGTTTTTATTTTTCCATATTGGGGATTTTAGAGCCTCAAAGATCGCAACTGCCTTGTTTACTTGGGCTTGTATTTCTTCTCGCAGATTAGCTCCCCCCACCAGGTCTATGCCTAGATACTTGAAAGTCCTGACCTGTTTTTAGAAATTAGAGCAAGTTACCGAATTTGTTTATCTGGAAAGCACGTTTACAAGAGATGGAAGAATGAAGAAAGATATGGGAAGAAGAGTTGGAAGACTGAAGCAAAGATGGCAGTGCATAATAGAGTTCTAGTCCCGACCCTTATGTATGGAAGTGAAGCTTGTTTCAATGTTATTTTAAAGTTCTTGCTGGAAGTGCCTAATTACAGCTAATTTTAAAAAAATTGGTGGATACGTGTAACATAAATTAAATAAACACAAAATTCCGGATCGTCCATGTCAACATGTGCAACATTGAAAAAAAATATTATGTGCTAAATTTAAAAAAAAACGGCGGATACGTGGAACATAAATTAATTAGACAATATGTGCGCCATTTGAAAAGAACATTTTGTGTTAAATTATTTTATTTTTTATCATTGTATTTTATATTATTTGTTTTAGAATTGTTTTGTGGGTGCTGGACGATCGAAGTGTGCGCGGGAGATGCCTATTGGTGGCGACGAGGTTCGCAACCCATCACACCGCGTCTCCCGCGGGGCGAAAAGAGAAAGGATGGAGTGCCGCATCAGTTAAAGTGTCCATTCTTTCTGCCTACCCTTTCGGGGAGACGGCGTGATGGTTAGTTAGTTAGTTAGTTAGAACAATGTGGCGATACATCCTCTCTGCCTGCGATGGTTAGTTACTTAGTTAGTTAGTCTGCAAATCTGAAATCATAGAAATCTGAAAGTCTTACCAGAAGAAGGCCACGACTTAATAAATTGACTTCGGGATGGGGTTTAGCAGGATCGTAGTACCCCCTAAGACTTGTCCATAGTCAAAGTAAAAAAAGCCCAATAGCCAGTCAATTTCTATAAAGAAGTCTGGAGGCGTTTGGCATTCAACTACGTGCATCTTAATTTCGATGGTTCGAAGAAGGGTTTTGTTTGCGACAATGTCGAATCTGGATTTTATGTTGTAGATCATTACAGGACGAACGCAGGTCTTGTTTATTCTCACCTTACTTTGGATGTTCACTGAACTACGTGATTATGCATTTACTTCATTTTTATTCGAATAAATACGAGTAATAAAAGCATTATAATTAAAGCGCTTGACTCGGATATTGAAATAAAATACAGAATTGAAGTTGCATGAGCTGCATTTAATAAAATAAGAACCTTCTTTTACAACGATAATCTTAACTTGAAACTCAGACAAATAATGATCAAATGTTACATATGGTATGTTCTACTATATAGCTGTGAAATTTGGACTCTGAAAGTGAATGTAATGAACCGATCGGGGGCATTTGAAATGTGGAAATACCGCAGAATTATCCGTACACCGTGGACCGATAGGGTCAGTAATGTAGACATAGGTACTACAAAGACCCAGAGACAATAAAGAGCTGTTGTCGAGTTTGAAAGTTAGAAAGATCGCATATTTGGGTCATGTGCTAAGGGGAGAAAAATACCACTTTCTTTGGCTGATATTAATGGGTAAAGTAGAGGGACGTCGGGGAGTTGGTAGAGTTGGTAGAAGGTCTTGGGTGCAAAGGGTGTAAAAGTGCTTGGGTGTAAAAGGATTGGACAGGAATGGCCAGAGTCCAGAACCTGTTCAGAGATGTCTTTGCAGCAGTGATTTTGCTGCTTACACGGCACCGGAAGAATAGGAAGAAATAATGAAAGACACATGGAAATAATGAATCAAGAAATAATAGTTAAGAAAGTATATGTAAACGACATAAACGGAACTAGAAATAAAAGAAGACCAAGGAAAACGTGACCAATCAAATCAATTGAATATTAAATGTCGGCCATATAAAGAGTTGGAGAAATTGACGTGAATGAATGTAGAGGAAGCGAAGGTTTATGTCAGGACAAAGCAATATGGCAGTTCATTCTTTCTGCCTACCTCTCTGGGAGACGGCGTGATGATTAGTTAGTTAGTTAATTATTCGAACATATAAACGAATATTTTATTTTATTTATTTTACTTTCACATATTACGAGGTCTGTTCAAAAAGTATCGCGAATTTTATATTTTTTCAAAAAGTATTTATTTATTCATGAATAGCTATTTTGTCCCCTTCAAAGTAATTCCCCTCGGATATAATACATTTATGCCAACGTTTTTTCCAATCCTCGAAGCACTAATCATTTTTTGTGATCTTGTTCAGCTCCTCCTTCGACGCCGTCTTTATCTCCTCAATCGTGGCGTAGCGTCGTCCTTTCATGGGCCTCTTCAGTTTTGGAAACAGGAAAAAGTCACAGGGGGCCAGGTCTGGGGAATACGGTGGCTGCGGCACCATTACTGTGTTGTTTTTGGCCAAATATTCGCGCACTAGCAACGATGTGTGAGCAGGGGCGTTATCATGGTGCAAAAGCCAGTTTTTGTTCTTCCACAAATCCGAGCGTTTCTGGCGGATTGCTTCGCGCAAATTGCGCATAACTTGCAGGTAATATTCCTTATTGACCGTACTACCCTGTGGCAAGAATTTATGATGCACCACGCCCCTGCAATCGAAGAAAACTGTGAGCAAAACCTTCACGTTCGACCGAACTTGGCGCGCTTTTTTTGGTCTTGGCTCATGCGGCAGCTTCCATTGGGATGATTGAGCTTTGGTTTCCACGTCATAACCATAAAACCCATGATTCGTCACCAGTTATGACCCTCTGGAGCACATTTGGGTCGTCACGGACCGAGTCCAACATCTCCTGAGCAATGTTAACGCGATGCTGTTTTTGGTCGAAATTGAGCAATTTTAGCACGAATTTCGCGGCGACCCGACTCATGCCCAAATCATTGGTTAAAATCGAATGGCACGAGCCAATCGATATGTTTAGGTCCTCAGCAACTTCTCTAACGGTGATTCGACGATTGGCTATTACTATTTTCTTCACTTTATCAATGTTTTCGTCTGTTGTTGACGTGCTCGGGCGTCCGGCACGCTCTTCGTCGTTCATATCTTCTCGGCCCTCTGAGAACATTTTGTACCACCGATAAACGTTGCTTTGGTCCAAGGTAGCTTCACCATATGCCACAGTCAACATTCGAAATGCGTCCGCGCACTTTATTTTGTTTTTCACACAAAATTTGATACAGATTCTTTGATCCATTTTTTGGAATAGGCAAAAATCGAAGACGAGCCAAAACACATTCAAGCAAAACAGCTGTCAAAAATTAACTAAACATTCAAAATGGCCGACCTTGTCAGCATAAGTAAGGGACATGAGTACCAACATAACGCTACAAAAAAATCAAAAATCAAATATACATAGCCAGCGGAAATTCAAAATTCGCGATACTTTTTGAACAGACCTCGTATACATTAATTTGATAAAAAAAAGTTTATGGACTGTAGTTGTCACACTAGGCATGGCCTGTATCGTGGCAACTACATAAAAGAGCATGTTAGTGGAATTGTTAGTAACATGGCGGTTTGTTAGTATTTGTTAGTAATCTTATGCTAACATTGGTAAGTGACATATCGCAACATGATGATATAATTATAATTGAATGCTAAGAAAGTTGTGATAATAAATTTACATACTATTATAGGATAGACAGGAAAGCTCTTTTAAATCTAATAGATAAAAACACTTTCTACGTTTATGGTTGACTCCTTTATATATTTGGTAAGAGCACGTTTAAATTTATAAGAAAAATTTATAAGAAAAATAAAAAGAGAAAGACATCGAAAGAAGGGTTGGTGCTGGGAATAAAATAAATGGCGCACTTAAAGTTATTACTGCAAATAGAAATATATTCACAGAAGCAAAAATGGCAGTAGGTACACAACGGACTTCTAGTGCCAACCCTCATGTATGGAAGTGAAGCTTGGAGCTGGCAAAAGAAGGATGAAAGCAGGATAAACGCCGTAGAAATGAGATCACTAAGAAGAATGTGCGCGAAAACGTTGTATGATAGAATACCGAACGATGAAATAAGAGAGAAATGTAAGGCAGATGACTACATCATGGATAAAATTTAAAAAAGGATCCTTGAGATGGTTTGGACATATGGAACGAATGGATGAGAGAAGAATGGTTAAAAAGTTGTACACAAGCAGCGTGAGTTGAAAAAGAAGCCGAGGACGACCGAGAAAAACATGGCATGACCAAATTAATCAATTACTAAAAGGCGGCCACATTCGAAGTCGGAATAATCGACGTGCGTGCATGGTACGATGTATGAATGTAGAGGAAACCCGAGAGGTATGCCAGGACAGAGCATTGTGGCGATCCATCCTCTCTGCCTACCCCTCCGGGGAAATGGCGTGATGGTTAGTTAGTTAGTTAGTTACGTTTAAATTTATTTAAATCATTAATAGTTTGTGGTCAATGGTGCTATAGCCACTTCGGAAACCTGCTTGCTCCTTTGGTTGATAGAAGTCAAACTTGGGTGTTAATCTTTTTGTGATCATTTTTGTGAATAGTTTATATAAGACACTCAGGAGATTTATGGGTCTATAGTTTCCAATGTTAGCTGCGTCTCCTTTTTTGAATAGAAGTATAACTTCAACGTTGCGCCATTTTTCTGGTATTCTTTCCTCTTGTAGACAACGTTGAATAGAGCGCATAGTGCAGTTGCGTTGGCGCGACGATGTCCGGAGAAGTGCGGGAAGTGCCTGGATGCGGATCGCTCAGGATAGAAGAGAATGGAAAATGCGAGAGGAGGCCTACGTCCAGGAGTGGACGGTCAATACAGGCTGAAGAAGAAGAAGAAGATTAATAGTTCTGAGATTCTCAGGAAGACGATTGAAAATATATAGAAGATACTGTGTATGTATTAAAATAATATAATATAATTTTCCCACTGGCAAAACCTGATTGTTTCAGAGGCCAAATATATTACGTTTAAATACACCCGTAACCATTTACTTCCGTCGTAATTTTATAATCTTAATGCCGAGTTTTATGTTACCCACATTTACATAAATTCGACCGAGTCCTTCGTGTGACCGTCAGCGTCGTGTCCAGTAATGGGATATTATATTATATTATTTAAACAAGTTCCGCCATCTCACATCACGCAAGGACAGATTTTTATTTGGGAGTTCTTTTACTTAAATTAAATAGGCAGGTCGCTGGGCTGAAACTGGAATGATGCGCCTTCAACTCAGACCCTCCTGTATAAGAACAAGTTTAATTTATTATCTTATATATGAGATTTCTTAGACGAATGTGTGGATACTCTGTGTATGATAGAGTGTCGAATGAAAATATAAGAAGAGAATGCAGTGCGAATGATGGTGTCATGAACAAAATAATGGAAGGATCATTAAGATGGTTTGGACATATTGAAAGAATGAATGAAGAAAGAATGGTAAAAAAATTATATGTTAATGATGTAAATGGAACCAGAAATAGAGGAAGACCGAGGAAAACGTGGCACGATCAAATAAATCAAATATTGAATGTCGGCCATGTGAGGAGTCAGAAATCGACGCGCGTGCATGACACGATGTATGAATGTTGAGGAAGCGAGAGAAATATGTCAGGAAAGAAAAGTGTGGCAGTCCATTCTTTCTGCCTACCCCTTTGGGGAGACGGCGTGATGGTTAGTTAGTTAGTTAGTTAGTTATACACGTTAGACCACAGTTTCCTAACGATATAACGTTTACCCAACGATACATATCTGTGAACCATTTGTCACAAATGTTCGAAGTTTTTAAAAGTATAGCTATAATACCGACGGAGTAATTCACATTTTAAATATTCCGTGACGTCATCACTCTCTTGTTGTTTGTCAACCTTTTAATGTCAGGCTGTACATATAATTTAACAATAAAAATGAATTTATTGTTTCTTGAACAATGATGTAAAACTGCAAATTAAATGATAAATACGAATGAAAACTCAGTTTTCTAGAAGTTTTAATATATTTTATGGGAATGACATGTTTCGCCCTTCTATTGCATTATCAAAAACTTTTGATAGTGCATTAGAAGGGCGAAATATGTCATTCCCATAAAATTTAATAAAACTTCTAGAAAACTAACGTTTTCATTCGTATTAATAAAAATGAAGTTGGCTTTATATTGTTTTTTTATAGTTCATAATTTCTAAGTTAAAATTTAATGCATTATTCTATGATTTGTGAATTCTTTTTTTTTTAGTTAAAAATTTTCACTACCAAACAGGTTAACTAACTAACTAACTAACTAACTAACCATCACGCCATTTCCCCGTAGGGGTAGGCAGAGAGGATGGATCGCCACACTGGCCTGTCCTGGCACACCTCTCGGGCTTCCTCCACATTCATACATCGCACCATGCACGCACGTCGATTATTCCGACTTCGAATTTGGTCGCCTTTTAGTAATTGGTTAATTTGGTCATGCCATGTTTTCCTCGGTCGTCCTCGGCTTCTTTTCCCACTCACACTGCTTGTGTACAACATTTTAACCATTCTACTCTCATCCATTCGTTCCATATGTCCGAACCATCTCAGGGATCCTTTTGTAATTTTATTCATGATGCAGTCATCTGTCTTACATTTCTTTCTTATTTCATCGTTCGGTATTCTATCATACAACGTTTTCCCGCACATTCGTCTTAGTAATCTCATTTCTACGGCGTTTATCCTGCTTTCATCCTTCTTTTGCCAGCTCCAAGCTTCACTTCCATACATGAGGGTTGGCACTAGAACTCCATTGTGTACTGCCATCTTTGCTTCTGTGGATATATTTCTATTTGCATGTAAACAGGTTAACACTAGGAATAAAATAGTTTTACCACACGCAATATTTGATTTCTTTAATGTCGTCCCTCCATCGAAGTTGATGACGTCCTGTGTTTCGGGTTGCAGTTCTAGGACACCAGCAAAGGAGGCGTTTTGTCCATCTATCGTCAGAGCTGCGAGCGACATGACCTGCCCAGCGACGACATTAAAGAACCCCCTGGTACGGCGTGGATGCGTGTTGCCCAGGATCGACAGATATGGAAGTAGATGGAGAGGAGACCTATGTCCAGGAGTAGATGGATATGAGCTGATGATGATGATGATGATGAATATATAATTAAAGGATTAATTGTATCTCAATTAAGACGAAGATGCAAATTGGAAACAGAATATGGTGATCGAGGTGTTTACTGGACTTATGACCTGTCATTGGTTGGGTTAAACGCACGCTTTATGTAATACAACACCCTCATTCCACCTTTCTTACGACCATCATGTCTGCCAATTTTTTGGAAGTTGTATATATGTTAATCTGTAACACCAAACTTCACATGTTAGTTTCAATCTACACACTAGCGCCATCTATGAAGATTGGAATTTAAGCATTAAACAGAAGATCTTTTTATTAACGCAATGTGAAAGGCTACCGCCATTAACATATTGCTAGATAACGCCTGGAGATGTCACTCCAATTTATATGCTATAACTTGGACCAGTTTTTGATTTTTACAACATTTTGAATGTATACAAATACTTGTAGACGAATACTAGATTTTACCCATTGCGGGTTATCAATTCAAAGATTAATTGTATGATAAGAATTGAATTGAATAAGATGCAAATTGGAAACAGAATATGGTGATCGAGATGTTTACAGGACTTATGACCTGTCGTTGGTTGGGTTAAGCGCACGCTTTATGTAATACAACATTCCTCATTCCACCTTTCTTACGACCACCATGTCTTCGTCTCTATTGAGATACAATTAATCCTTGAATTAATAACCCGCAATGGGTAAAATCCAGCATTCGTCTACAAGTATTTGTATACATTCAAAATGTTGTAAAAATATAAAATTAATTTTCCAAACTCATATTATTTCAGCTAATCTTAAAATCCCGATGCGTGCTATCTGTACCTATAAAATTCCTTCAAAATCAAAATGGCGTGACCGCTAATGCAATATAATGATAATATATCTATCGTCGATAATTTATGTGATACAGTTTTGTTGTTACCATTAGAAAGGTCGACCCCATAATTCGTCAAAACGCTTCGCTAATACCATTCGCTACAATCTCATAGACATCCCATTATTTACACAATAAAATTGTTTATCATTACGTTGTCTCCTGCCCGCCTTCTGCCGTAGACGGGAGCGGATGTAGCCCGACTGTGTTGCTAACGACACGTGGGAAATAACTCCCGGCATGTTATTCTAGACTCTAAAACAATACTCACTTTAACGCCGTAATAACAAATCTGCCTTTACGAAATTACTGTGTTTAATTTTCATGTAAAAACAATCAAAATAACATCAAATGTCTACCTAAGTACCGTACAAATACTCTGCACACGTGATAGTCTTCGAATTTCGAATTATAAAACATAATAAGTTTATTGTTTTCCATAGAAAAATAATTTTTCATATTTGTAAATTATTTTAAGGAGTTGTTTCAAAATGGCGCCCATTGGCGGCTGTTATTTGAAGCTTCTCACAAAAAAATGATATTTTCTACATTTTGGCAATCCTTCAAGATAAAAAACAGTTCCATATACATGTACTCGTATTAGGTCTAGTAAAAAGAAATCCATTATTTTTGTATGAAATTGAAGTCTTTATTTACCATAGTTAGAATAATCCAATTTAGGTCAAATATGCACCGTTTTGTTCGATAACTTGTTGCCATTTTGAAGGTTTGCTTTCATTATGCCTCTCTCGTAGAAACTCTTGTCCCTATTGGCAAAAAACTGAGACAGTCGATTATCACAAGCTTCTCTTGATGTCAATTTTTCATCAGCCAAATCATTCGCCATAGACAGGAACAGGTGATAATCACTTTGTGCGAGGCTCGGACTATATGGTGGATGCATAAAAACCTCCAAACCAAGCTCTCGGAGCTTCTGTCGAGTCACTATCGATGTGTGAGGCCTGGCGTTGTCCTGATGAAACACAATTCCTCTCCTGTTGGCCAAAGCTGGGCGCTTCTGGTCGATTGCTTCCTTCAGACGGTCCAATTGCTGACAGTACAGGTCCGAATTAAGAATTTGGCCGTAGGGGAGCAGCTCATGGTGGATGATTCCCTGCCAATCCCACCAAACACACAGCAAAACCTTCCTGGCCGTCAATCCTGGCTTGGCCACCGTTTGTGCCGGCTCACTGTCCTTCGACCACGACTGTTTTCGCTTGACGTTGTCGTAAGTGACCCACTTTTTATCACCAGTTATCACCCGCTTCAGAAATGGGTCGATTTTGTTGCGATTCAGCAGTGATTCGCAGATGGAAACTCGGTCCATGAGGTTTTTTTTCGTTAACTCGTGCGGCACCCACGCATCGGGCTTCTTTGTGTATCCGGCCTTTTTCAAGTGGTTCCAAACGGTTTTTTTGCAATGTTTAGCTCCTGGGCAATCGAAACGGTCCTTACATGACGGTCAGACTCGACGATTTCCATTTTTTATCGACATTTTTCGACAATTGGCCTTCCGCAACGTGGTGCATCTTTGACATTAAAATTACGAGAACGAAATCGACGAAACCAAAAATGTGCGTGATTGGCTGTTACAGTATCAGGACCATAAACACTATTTACATTTTCAGCTGCCTGACTTGCGTTTTCACCTTTATCGAAGAGAAATTGTAGAATATAGCGTATTTTCTCTTTGCTGGTGTCCATCTTCGACACGAGCTCAAACATTACTGAGTCAAGCAATCACAAATCTGTTTCAGAAGATTTTTTAGTACGAAATCTCATCTTTCTAACGCCATCTAGCGTAATCCAATCGCACTTATATAACGCGAGATACAGATTACTACAGCCATCTATTGCAAAAATAATGGATTTCTTTTTACTAGACCTATTATATTCATCATCATGGGTGATTTATTGTTTTTTTATGGTGATTCAATATGGAAAAACAGTGCACACTCTCATATCCAAATTGTACTCGTACATCCAGCTAAAATGATTTCCACCTAAGGCTTTTGCCTCCGGTGCCGCCGTCACAGTTTCTGGCCATTTTAATTGCTCATTACTCCATTTTGCCGTTACCATCTTCCCGACCCGCTACCATCTCTGAGTCTGCTGACATTCCTCGAACGCCACCATCCCTTGCTTCTCATGCCGCCGTCGACGCCACCTCCTCCTGCTCGCTGTTTACTCTAACAACCTATGCTCCAACCCTTCCCTTTCCACCATCCTTATCCCATCCCGTATCTCAACCCCATTGCCATATCGGTTCCCACCCAAGGCCACTCTTGTCCCACTTGGTTCTGTATCCAGGACCGATCGGCCCCCACTCAAGGTCACTCCCTGTCACCGTCCCTCGGTCTCTACCCAAGACCTCGGCCCCTCTCCAAGGTCATCCCCGACCCCTCCACACTTCCATCCAACAATATCCAACTTAGAAATTGATTATTCCAAGAACGAAATTTCCAACATGTGGGGGGGGGGGAGCAACAGCCTTCGGGCTGGTATTCCCGAAAAGACAATATCCAAGATCCAAGAAGAAATTATTATTGAACAGAAACCATAACTAATTAATAGGTTTTTGTTTTTCTAGAAGTTTCATTATATTTAAGTTATGGTTTCTAGAGACGCCGGGGGTTATACCTAATAACATCACTTGTGGAAGTACCTTCCTTGCCCTCAGATGTAAGTACTTAGTCCATATATAAATTACTGCAACTGTGTATCATGGTAATTCGTAAGGCATGGAATTTTTATGTATCTGAAGGAGATTCCTAATTAATAAGCTCCATCGGCAGCTTTGAAGTCACGCCACTCCCATTTGTATTAATAATGAGCTGCGGTAATGGAGATAACCTGCCACGTGCAAGTCAATCACAGGCCAGGCCAATTATAACTGGCAATATGGTAGAATTATTGCGCTACAATGAAAACACCTTCTGATCTGACGATCGCAATTATAAAATTTAATATAACACGTTAATAATTTCTTCTCCGCGGCATTTCTTTTGGGAATGTTGGGGAATAAATCTCTACAATTTCGAAGAGATAGGCATCTCATAAAATTAATTTCTTTAGATTAATAGGGAGGTATTTCGAGTAAATTAGTCAGCTGAACGCGGTCCCCTCGGTGATCGACGTCTTCCATCTTAGTGAAAGTACGTTAAGAAGACAAATACTCTTGACTTTAGAGGGTATCTTGGCTTTATAATGTCGAACCATCGCACATTCGTTCCTGGTATTATATTCTTCTTCTTCTTCACTTTTGGTAGACTCGGGAGTCTGTTATTTCAGGCGGGTTTCAGGGGAACTCCAGCTTTCTCTCCACCGTTTCGGGGGTCTTCCTGGACGGCGTTGTCCGTTTGGCGAGCTATGTATGGTATCCTATTTGAGCTCATCCTTTATAACTTTAACTTATAACTTTAACTATAAAACTTAATATAATATATACCTATTTTATTTAAAGATTTATTTTCTACAGCGAACGCTATCAAAGTTAATAGCTCTGCATAGAAATCAAAAACAATTTATAGTTGATGGATTTGTAAAAAAATCAGTAAAAGGAAAGCAGAGGGCCTACACAAAACAGAAAAAATCGGCACGTGGTCTACGGGACAAAAGAATTCTAGAGTAACTACTATACTATCTCGTGTTAGGTTTCCTCGAGGTTTTATATCACATTTCTCGAGTTCAAAACTTGTTTCGGCTCCAATTATTCCAACCACGTAAAGGAATTTTCTAAATTTTGTGATACTGGAACATATATGATATTCAAGAATTAATTGTACCTTGAGACGAAGATACAAATTGGAAACAGAATATGGTTGATCGAGGTGTTTACAGGACTTATGACCTGTCATTGGTTGGGTTATTTAATACAACATTCCCCATTCCACCTTTTTTCTTATGACCACCATGTCTGACAAATGTTTGGAAGTTGTATATATGTTAATCTGCAACACCACCCTTTGCATGGTAGTTTTTTCAATCTACACACTAACGCCATGTATGAAGATTGTATTTTAAGCATTAAGCAGAAGATCTTTTTAACGCAATATGAAAGGCTATCGCCATTAGCGCATTGCTAGAAACCGCCTGGAGATGTCACTCCAATCTATATGCTATAATTTTTACCAGTTTTTGGTTTTACAACATTTTGAATGTATACAGTATTAGAGCTGAACCTCTGGAAGCCAGAAGATCCAAGTCCAAGTCCAAATACTTGTAGACGAATACTGGATTTCACCCATTGCGGGTTATCAATTTAAGATATACGAGTATGATATTGTTTTTACCATATCAAGAGAATAATTTTTATCACAATTCACGATATATGATATTGTTTTTACCATATCAAGAGAGTAATTTTTATCAATATTATTGATGTATGAATCATTTAGAAAAACAACCACATAAAACATATGTTTTGTAAATATAAAAATTGCCACTAACACTACCAGGGCGGGCCCCCTCGACGACTTTCCAGCTATCCTTCAGAATCAAAACATGCGACTACAGGAGATTGCTACCATTACCTAATAAATTAAGAACATTAAATAAATAAAATATTTCTAAATATAGCGAAGCTCATCTCCACATGCTACATTAAGTGTATACAATTGTTCTTATATTTATAATAAACATTTTTGAACATCTTTTTATTCTCCCCATAGTCATATCCCAAATGTCTCGGTTGAGGTTTTCCATGGATCCTCAGCTGTAAGGTGAATGTCGGAACACATATATTATAGATAGCTCATGGACCCCAGAGCTTGACTGAGTCAGCTCTGTACAGTTGAAAATAAATACAAAATATAGAAATAAATTTGTACAATAATTAGTAATATCCTTGAGATAAACACCAACAAGGATCATATATTATAATTGAAATTTATAAAGGAAGAAAAAAACAGTAAGTGTTGAATTATAAGCAACAGCAGTGTCTAAATATTTGGTTCTTCCGTTCGGTGGAGTGGATGCAGAAGGTGATACTAGAGGGACCATGTAGCCAGATAGGATAGTGAGACTCGCATATACACCGCTTATGAAATCCCCTCCGGACGCCGCCCACCTGGAAGACCGCCTAAGAGATAGAGGGACAGCTGGTCCTCATCATCCCAAGAGACATGATTAATTAATGGCATAGATCGTCAGATATTTTAAAAGAAGAAGAAGATGCATATTCAATGAATCAAAATTTGTTGTAAATTAGTGAAGATAGATCGAAGAAATATTTATTGTAGAATCTTGAACAATGACCTAAAATTCCATATTAAATAATTAATACGAATGAAAACGTTTGTTTTCTAGAAGTTTTATTATATTTTATGGGATTGACACGTTTCGCCTTTATAAGGCATTATCAAATGTCTAATGATAATATCAATCCAGAAAAATCGTGGAGTCTTCGGAAGACGATTTCATGGCTTCGAATCAAAAGAATGGACCAACCTGAGAACTGAGAGGAAACCATTTCGCACAAAAGGGGATTTAAAGACTTTCTTCCAAGTGATCTTCCATTGTCGAGATGACCTGAAAGGGAAGTTGAAGAAATTAAAGAAATAGAATGCAATCGTTCAATTCGCTGAATTTGTTAAGATAATGAATGCTTTTAAATTTACTTCATAATAATTTCATGCATTTTTTCAGTTTTCCACCACGTTCAAATTCATTACCGTTTTTTTTAAGTTGAAATACGTACCCAAAACGTTAATGATATGATTTAAATTCCTCAAAAAAAAAAGCGGCGTTTCCGAGCTAAACAGATAATGGCGCAAATTGCAATGCTAATAACTTCAAAGAGCCGTGGATCGTGCTCATTTGGAGATCATAATAATCCCTTATTTGTGGGGCACCTAGTTCGCTGAAGCTCATCCACGCGATCCGAGCTTTTTGGCAACCGGCGCGGCAGTGCGTGCGCAGGCGCAGCCCGTCCCGTGTGCTCTCCAGTTCCCATATTTACCGGGGCTCCTTTGTCGGCCGCCCGACAAAATGAAATTTGCGGGTAACAGGCCCGCTAAACACGGCTAATGACATCACGCTAGGGCCCCAAAGTGGGGCCCACGGCAAGGCAAAAGGGCTGAGCCTCTTACGCACAAAATCATATTAATTAATGGGTACCGATTGACTTCACGAATTATTCCACCCAGTGGCGTATACTCTTACCGATACTGTAAACGAGCGTGTTTATTTATTTATGAATCTTTTACCAAGCACACGATTTTCATACCTCCAAACTGAGGCTACCCATTCTAGGGGAGTCTTGTATTCAATATTATTTAACTGTTAAATTTACAATAACAATTTTTTATTATACACATTTTGAGAATGTCGCGGCAGCTGTTTCGCCAACCGATATTGGCATCATCAGGTGTTACAAGCAACTAAAATTACAAATTGAAAGACTTACTATTTATATGGCAAAAAAACTCATTATAGTGATTAGTCTTATTTAAAATTAAATATGCGAAATCTGTTGACAATTTTACAAACAAATATAACAAAGGTTAAAAATATATATACAAGTAGTATGAATGGGAAAAGAAGTCAAGGAAGGCCAAGGAAGTCAAATCAATCAATTACTGAAAGGCGGCCATATTCGAAGTAGGAACAATCGACGAGCGTGCATGTCACGATGTGTGAATGTAGAAGAGGCGCGATAATTATGCCAGGATAGAACAATGTGGCGATTCATCCTATCTGCCTACCCCTCCGGGGGATCGACGTGATGGTTGGTTAGTTAGTTAGTTAGGGAAAAAACAGTAATTAGAAAGAACATAATACTCGTATGTACATAATAGAAATTAAACATTTTCAGACATAAATATTTGTGTTCTTATTTTTAAAGTTTACATAATATATGCAGTTTTTTTTTTGTCACTAAAATGTATTATTTTATTGTCACTTAAATTTTGATTCCAAAATACCCACCAAAATAATAAAAAAAGGTAAAAAAATCATCGCCTGAATTAGGTAAAATATAAATGAAAGTAGAATAAATGCAGTAGAAATGAGATCTCTAAGACGAATGTGTGACAAATCTGTTTATGATAGAGTGACAAATGCAAGTATAAGAAGTGAATGTGGTGCGAATGAAAGTGTTATGAACAAAATAAAGAAAGGGTCATTAAGATGGTTTGGACACATGGAAAGAATGAGTGAAGACAGAATGGTAAAGAAGGTATATGTAAACGGCGTGAACGGAGCTAGAAATAGAGGAAGGCCGAGGAAAACGTGGCACGATCAAATCAATCAAATATTGAATGTCGGTCACGTGAGGAGTCGGAAAAATCGACGTGCGTGCATGACAAGATGTATGAATGTAGAGGAAGCGAGAGGCGTATGTCAGGACAGAACAGTGTGGCGTTCCATTCTTTCTGCCTACCCCTCCGGGGAGACGGCGTGATGGTAAGTTAGTTAGTTAGTTTTTAACGATTATTTGAATGCGAAACGCGCATAAATTGTTTTTTTTTAGTCATATACTCGTATATGCGCTAAGAATGATACAAAGAATTCTTTGGGTTAAATTAATGTCAGAATGTTAACATTGTTGTATTACGTTGTATTACAGGGGTGATGTATTTAGTGTTTTTATTCGTAGACATGCGACATTACATCTTAGAATTTCATAATACAGTTTTTTACTAATCAAAACATAATTTTTTTAGCTTATGGGTAGTGGAAGAACAGTGATTTAATCGTGTTTTATTTATAGTTATAACGCTATATTACTTGAGTTCTTTGCATTTATAAAATATGTTATATATTATTCTATATCCAGGTTCGGACATAGGTATGGAGCGCACAGGTGGAGAAAGAATGGTTAAGAAAGTATACGTTAATGATGTAAATGGAGTACGGAGTCGAGGCAGGTAGAGGTCGACGTAGACCGAGGGAAACATGAAAGGACAAAATCATGAAAGGATCGCTGCGTTGGTTCGGACATATGGAACGCATAAATGGAGAAAGAATGGTTAAGAAAGTATACGTTAATGATGTAAATGGGGCACGAAGTCGAGGCAGACCGAGGAAACATGGCATGACCAAATTAATCCAATTTTAAAGGTTGGTCATGTTAGAAGCCGGAAGAATCGACGTGCGTGATGTTTCGTTGTATGAATGTGGAGGATGCTAGATAAGTGTGTCAGGATAGAGTAGTGTGGCGGTCCATTCTCTCTCCCTACCGGCGTGATGGTTTTGTTGTTTTGTTGTTGAGGTGAATAAAAATAAGTACCTAATATAATAAATTTCTCAAATCAACAAATTATTTCAAAATTTAAATAGGTAGGTATGAATGCTGATAAATCGAAAAAAGAAAAGTATGGCAGTCCATTATCTCTGCCTACCCTTTCGTAAAGACGGCGTGATAGTTAGTTAGTTAGTTAGTTAACACCTGAATTCTCAAATATTGGCTCATCAAATAATTAAGCTTATTATTTCTTCGTCAGCCTGTCTCCATCCACTGCTGGACGTAAGCCTTTCCACCCCTACATTATCCCTCTGGGTATCTCGCCAGTGTTTTCCAGATACTTCCCACCATCCACACAATATCATCGCTCCACCTGGTAGGCTGTCTCCCGACACTTCTCCGGCCCAACTTTGACCTCCATTCGGTAACTCTCTGGCTCAATCTTCCATCATATTCAGCCCATTGCCACTTCATTCTCGCAATGCGTATCCCTATATCGATGACCCTGATGCGTCTTTTAATTTCCACGTTGGCTATATGGTCTCTCTCAAGGGCACGTTTCGACTAAAGACCAATCACCTAGTGTCATCTGAATTTAGATGCGACCCTTCATTCGTAAGATAACATGGAGACCCCACTATGCCCCCCTCTCCCCTACATCTGTTATATAATACATATTGAGAGTGATTTACCTTGATAAATATCTTACGATTAACTAACTTACGAACTTTACATTACTGTGCAAGCAACGATCTGTATATTATAGATAAAATTCAATCAATCAATATCAATATAACAATCACATGGTTTAAGTATCGACTTATTCATTTTAAAAACATGACGCCACTGAAGGCGGAACCCAAAATAATTACTGGCAAGTGTGCGGATAATTGTTTTATTATTAGTAATTACAATACTATATAATAAATATAAGTACATATTTATTATCTACTTAGCCATTTCACCAGCACTACAAAAATATTTTTCTTAATTTATATTATTATAATATTTTTACTTAATTCTATAACTTCTCTCTGGCTGGGATGCAAATGATTTACAGCCAGTTAAAATATTCAGATATGTTACATATGTATTATTTTACTTAGGTACTATTTTATTTGAATGAGTAAATATCTTTGTTATTATTGCAAAACCTTATTCTTCTTTCTGTGTCCTGTCAGGTCTCCCTAACGTTGACTATCACCCATAGTGATGACCTGGGGAAAAATATCCAGAGTGGTATCCCCTTGCCTTCTCTTGAGGATTTTCTGTCGGGGTTACCTTCCCTTAGCTGGGTGTATCCAATTTTATGGCGCTGGAAGCTCGCCATTCGTCCTCTTTCTATCTCCTATGGCACTAAGTAATGTGTGCCACATTGCCCGGGGTTCGCGGGGTCAAGACTTCTCGTGGACGCTCGAGAGTTGGACTTGATAGTAGTGTTGCTGTTGTAAATGCAACATGGCGCCTTACCACATTTTGTAGAGGCATATTTTCCAGCAAAACATACCCCATCGTAGCCCTACTATCCTTTTGAACCCCATTACAAAACCAGTTTCTTTAAACAGCCTATCATTATAGATGTTAAAACAAATTGAATATATGTTTGAATATTATTTTTATTTTATAGCCGGGGGCACAGAGTAACAGGCAGGGTTGATGCCCAATCTGCTAATACGAAGTTCTCGGGTCTTTTATTAAAGGAAACATCACAACACCTTGACACGCAACCCTGGGGGTAGGCCCCTGTCAGATATTCAATTAAGAACACCATTTACGTTTTAAACTATGATATGGACTTCATAACAATTTATTAGTTTGATTGCACAAAAAATATCGAAAGACAAAAAACCGCGCGTTTTTTTATTCGAAATATAGGTACTTCTATCAGTGGCGGTACTCCCATAGAAGCCCGGCTTGCGTAAGAAATTTTGAATCAAAACCTCTTCTGGCTTACAGAGGTTCAACTTTTGTGGCTTTTCGTCTTACATCTGATGGGAACATTGTTGGAAAGTGATTTCGTGGGTTGTTGGTTTATGCGGGGCCATGATTACTTAGATTTGAGGGTTTTGATTCTAAATTTCTTACGCAAGCCGGGATTCTGGGCTTCTATGGGAGTACCGCCACTGACTTCTATATGTATCGACTTCGGTCTGACGACCTTCGTGACAGAGTGGCAAGAGCTATGACTGCCACACCGAAGGTCCCGGGTTCGATTCACGGCGATGGAAATGTGATTGTCACACTGTTTTTGGTCTGGTATAGGTGACGATAAAATGGCGATAAATTAGCTATCACAAGCCGCGCGAATCAATAGCTAAAAAGTTGTATACAGTAATTGGATTCAAATAATCTGATGTACACCTGTGGAAAGAGACGGGAAACTTCCTCATTAAAAAAGGCGCAAGTTACAATACATCCCAAGAAACAGCAAAAAACTTACCTACACTCAATCCAATGGATTCAAACTAGCGAAGATTTGTACCTACCTATATATTTTTTTAAATTGGAATTACCTACGCTACAAAATGAAATGTGTAATTTTTCAAGATGTAGGTATGTCGGTATTTTTACCGATGCTACAGGTTATTTAGTTTATTATGTAATACTTTTATAATAAGTTATAACTTTGTGCATTTATATAATAACTGTTATTCCACGGGGGCTCTATTGAGAACACCTATGTTTGGAACAAATAAGTAGGTACCTTTATTTGTTCTAAATGGTTACCTCACCCCGTCAAGCAGAACCAAACTGCCTTTGGTGATGCCAGGATTAAGACCAGCTCGTATTTCGCCTCGGATTTGGACATTTTTGTGTCCGCGAGGCATTGTTCATAAACAATAGGTATATTATCACTTTTGGAAAGAATGCTGTCACACTGACATCGACATATTTGCCATCCTTCTAAAATATGTTATTTCTAATTATATTACTCATCTAGTATAGAATACTCCTCATCTAGACCTATGTATGGAGTGTCTTGATGTACGGCTGCGAGACATGGTGCCTATCCGAAAGGGATAAGCGGAGACTAGAGGCTTTTGAGATGTGGTCCTATAAAAGACTATTAGGAATTTCCTGGAGAGACCACATCACGAATGAGGAAGTTCTTCAAGGAATCGAAGGAGGAAGGCACCTGCTCAGGACCTTGTCCGAAAGGTGTGCAAGATGAATTGGCCATGTAATACGTCAAGAAGGTCTCTTGCATGCCATAATGGAGGGTATGACCGAGGGGACAAACTCTAGGGGACGCCCACGCCGAGAGTACCTGGAGGACCTGTTGGTGGACGTACGCTGCTCATCATATGCAGATTTCAAAAGAGCCGCACAAGACAGGGAAGAATGGAAGAGAAGAATAGAGGAAATTGCTGCAAACCAATCCCAAGATTGAAACCAGAGAAGAAGAATTATATTGTTATTATTATATTGTAAAAGGGTCATTTATAACTATGGAGTACATAGGTACCCAACTAGGTATTATAAATTTTAGAATCAACAACATATTTTCAAGGGATATATCCGAAAATATGATAGAATTTTATATAAAGGTGTTTAATAACTTGCCCCAACTCACCAAGGACTCTGAAAATGTTCACAATTCCGGAAATAATGTACAGTGTACCTGCAGTCACGCTTTTAAGGGTTTTAAGTTTTGTTCGAGCATCTTCTTTGGGTGTTTTCCGCCTTATTGTGTTTTATTATATGTTTAAACTATTATTTGTATGTAAAATGTTATAGGTAAATTAGTTGTAAAAATGTAATTTTTTATAACTAAAGAAAATTTATAAAAAAAATTGATCTTGTAATTGCTAGTCGCCTAAATGGTGTTCCTTTGTTATATTTCATTTGTGTAAAATAAAAATAAATAAATAGAAGCTTATCCGAAATTACTTATAATAAATCAATAGTTTTTTACAATACAACAGGTCTTTAGAACCCTGTATACATTTTACATTTACAAAAATACTTGTTAAAATAAAACAATTGAAGACTACAGGGGAAAAACAAGGAATGTCAGTTAAATTTCAAAATAAATGTAATAATGCCATCTAGCGGCATTTGTACGTATCTATCCACAGTAAAATTTTCATATTAAAAAATCGATTGCTAATTGCTAAGAAATCTATAGACTTTGATTAGCTTCATTCTCAATTTATTCAAATTAACCTTCTACTGACATTCCTTGTTTTTCCCCTGTAGTCTTCAATTGTGGTATGTACAAAATGTTAGCAATTGTGGTATGTACCTATATGATCCTTAAAGGACGTATAGGTCATTTGGAGAATGTCAGCATCGACTGACACCTCATTCAAGAGAACCATACCCCGGGTCATTGTATGCTGCGCCAAGACATTTGTCCTGCTATGCGGTATGCACAACAGATCGTGTCTTCTAGCGTGAGCATACCTGTCCGGTGCATTGAGGCCATAACACTCTAAGAGGTATGGGCTATCAATGAGGTTTCGGAGTATTTTAAATCTTAAGATCATTTTGTAGCAATTTAGTTAATATATAATAAGATAATCAAATGATTTAACGAAAATCATTTAATGGAAGTTCACTTTAAATAATCATGAAATAAAACGATGTTTTTTTGAGACCAGTCTGTTGATGCCAGCGAGCCTGGCGAAACCGGTCGCTGTTAAAATGTGGAAGTAGTTATAAAAAAAACATCGTTTTATTTAATTATTAGTTAATATTTTTACTTCTATCTACCCAGTTCTGGGAATACTCAATTTTTTTTTTAAATTTGAACCCAGTTCTTCAGTACTTGCACATTAAATGGATACTGTTTATAGTGCTACCTCTTCTTCAACCAACATCTGATAAGCCACAATCAACGAGTTGATTTCACTAATAAAGAATACAAGTTGCAACCTGTGAAAAAAGCGATTCTAATAAATTTATCATAAAGATTATTATGTGCCAAACTGTAAAAAGCATGGTAAATTCAAATAAAACCCGAATATATTAACTTAACCATTTTTATTAACAGCCTATACATAATAATATAAACAAAGCGGCATAAATCTACATCTACTTAATTAAAAAATAACTTTAGCCATACACTCCCAAACATCGTAACACGGAACAGAATAAAATTAGAATATAGCTTGTGGTTAAACCAGAGAATAGAGTACGATTTTATTGTAAGTTACGGAATATTGTAATGAAACCATCAATAAAAAATAAATGCTATCCATGAAGGCAGTTTCACTGTATTGTTTCTGGACACTGAACACTGGCAGTCTTATTGCGCCGGGAGATTGAGGAGGACGTTCTGGCCCCCTGGCAGGTAGGTGACGTTCCTGGACTTGGAAAGCTGATAGGCTATATCCTCGGCCGCTTCTATGCGTCTGAGCTCGACGAGACCCTCTCCGGCGTTTCCAAAGGATTTCGCGAGTAACACTGCTGCCTGGGCGTCTCCCTCGGCGGTGATGATGGCAGCCTTCTTAGACTGCTCAGCCTTCTCCACGAGGAAACGAGCCTTCTCAGCGTCCTGCTGAGCTACCTGCTTCAGCTCCACAGCCTGGGTAAACTCCTTACCGAATGTCAAATGTGTGATGGAAATGTCATCGAGGATCACACCAAACTGCTGGGCTCTCTCCGTCAAACTCTCGTTTACTTTTTGTGAAACGATCTGATAAGAGTAAAAACAAATTATTACAATTTATTATGATAAAAAGAGTTAAAATAAATTTACTAATTTATTGAAAAAAAATAACCTTGAAAATGAATGTTATTTTAGTATTTTTTATAGAATTAGTTATTTTAGTATTTTTTAATAAATTTTAAATATCCATTGTTTTCGCTGAAAAACTATAATACTTCAACATCTAGCTGTTTGTATTTGAAACATTTGTGCGTACGTTTCACATTATTTTTATGAATTTGTCGTGACATCTGTTTCGCCAACCCTATGTTGGCATCATCAGGTGTTACAAACAACTAAAGATTCACCAAACAAACTTAATTTGGATAGAGAACAAAAATTATTAGTATGATTAGTCATAGTTATGAGGAAATTACAGACAATGTTTTAAGCAAATATAATAAAAACAGGGCGGAAATGTCGGGACAAATTAAAAAAAAAAATTTAAACCAAATCTTTCAGTAATGGCATAACATCATATAAATTTAAACAATGGCAGCCGGGTATGCGATGTTTTAAATATTCGCCTGCAACAGAGTTAATAATGGACCAGAGGATCCAACATTTTTGCTAGTTCTTGGGATGCCACTTTTTGGGGCACAACTTGGGCGTGACTTGAACAGGTGAAACATGGCATTCACATAAAATATAATAAAACTTCTAGAAAACAGACATTTTCATTTGTATTGATTATTTTATATAGAGTTTTACATCATGGTTCAAGAAAAACCAAATACTGTATACAACTCTTTAGCTATTGATTTTCATGACATGTAATATGTAGCTAAGCTATCACCATTTTATTGTCACGTAAATTCTACACAAGACACACTGCCATCACCGGGAATCAAACCCGGGACATTCGGTATAGCAGTCATGGGCTCTTGCCACCTACCACGAAGGTCGTATTGTTACCCAAATCAGTCAAAATGTCTACAATTCATTAAATTTTAATTCAAAATTACTAATTATTGACTCTCAAATGTTTTTTTTTTTTTAATAAACCATGACACATCATATACATGAGTTGAAAAATTGTAGTCACCTCTCTCTGCGTAATAAGTTCTCCAGCATCAAACTGCGCCACAACAGCCTTGAGCACTTCTGTGGTGATGGAAGGCAACACGCGCTCATCATAGTCTACACCCAGGATGGTGTAAATCCGCGGAAGCTGGTCAGGAATAGGCCGGAACAGAATACGAAGGGTGATGTTTACATTCTGCAAATCTGAAAAAAGATTTATTTATTGCTATGATTTGTTTATCTAATATACCAATTTTAAAGAAGCAGAACCAATTACGAAGAATATAGAATCTGCATATGAAGATGACCCCCAAATGATTATAATCAGGCTAAGAAAATGTAATATTGTTAAAATAAATTAATAATATTTAAAACAAGTTTTCATAAAATTGACTGTTAAATAAAATGTAATTTGACATGGTGTCATAGTATTTAGGGCCGCAGAGAGAACATGTAGATCCATATTCAATCCAGGTATACCATCACATTGCTTCATTCGTCCTTCTTAAATAATTATACCCAAAAAATTCTCACAAGACCCATAAATTAAAATTACGAGTATCTTGACATAGAGACCAGAGCAATCAAAACCCTGTACGCGTCTAGACCGACTGGAGTAAGACCTCTAGGAAGGCCTAGACAGCGGCTAATGGACAATGTTCTGGCTGATCTGGGTAGGTTGGGCGAATTGGACTGCTGGGAGCAAAAGGCGCAGGATCGAGGAGTTTGGCGAAAAATCATCAAGGAGGCTAAAACTCTTCAAGAGTTGTATGGCCATAGGAAGTATGTAAGTATCTTGACATTAAACGAAAAAAGAAAAAAAATGTATCCCATGAAGCTCAGAAAACTGGAATACTTCAGGCACATTATGAGAAAAGATAAATACAGAGTGCTGCAAATGATTGTTCAAGGTAAAATTAACAGAAAACAAAGTGTCGGGAGAAGAAGAAAATCCTGACTAGAAAACCTTCGAAAATGGTTAATTTGCAGCACAACATCCCTGTTTAAAGCTGCTGTATCAAGGGTAGAAATAGCCATGATGCTCTCCAACCTACGTTAGGAGAGGAACAACAAGAAAAAGAAGAATCTTGACAAAAACAACTTTTCTTTTTATTAATCGTAAACCGAAATCATATTTTAATACTGATGATAATATATCTACTTTTTTCTTCCTAATCCAGTACAATTTTTGTAAAAAATTATCTTTTAACCATTTTAGTGATAATATAATAATAAATTGGATAATTTATAGAGCGCCATTTTATGAATTACTCAGCCCAAGTGATATGTAAATAGCTGCAGATATTTTTTGTTGTTAGATAAAAGAAAGTATGGTATTAAATAAAATGCAATAAAATTAACTAATATCAACAAATATGCAATATAATGAATTATTTTCAACAAACGCACTCTAAAGAATGCCATGCCCGAGCACTGCATTGCGACTTTCGTAACTAACTCTTACAGTGCAATATATATACCATCACAATCCTAATATGATATCCAAAACTCTCATTTCAATCATGCGAAGTAAATAAGTACTTCAACAAATGAACAGGAAAAAAATTTTAATTCCAATATGAAAAAAATATTATTGTGAAAAATACCTTTGCTTCCTGTAATTACTGGAATATTTCTAGGCCTTGACCTGATGTCGAATATGATTGGCCTCTGCACCCAGGGAACGAAGAAGTGTGTGCCCTCTCCAGTGACATTGTTCTTGATTCCCGCAAACCTGTCAAATATTACTGCTCTATGGCCGCCGTCAACATTGTATAGAGCTGAATTCACAACTCCTCCGACGAGCGCTACGCCTAAGCCCAACTGACCAATGCGGTTGAAAAATTGTGCAGACATTTTGTATTACCTACATGATAAGAAAAAAAAAACACATATGGTTTAAACATTTTAAATAAATTTATAATTATTGAATACTGACATTAATAAAATAAAAAGAACAAATGTTTCATAGGTTATAAAATGTTGTTACAAAAACGAATCGTCAGAGCGAGAATGATAACAGTATTGGAAATAGTTTTTAAATGGAAAGACTTTGTGATATATGTAATAAAACGTAAAAAAGTATTTCCATTTTGACAAGAGATCTAATCATTAATCAGTAAAATTGCACAATTATAATTCAAATTGCCTGCTGACATTCAACTTGAAAATGTTTAAAAAATGATTAGTTTATATTAAACTGAGGAAACTTAAATCCAGTCAACTAATACACGAGCTTTAAAAATATTTAATTCAAACTTAAGCCAAAGGTTTATATTTTTTTACATAAATAAATTGGAACCATGACATAACCTAACAAACACAGCACCGACATTTCATTAACTTATTATTAAATCACGTAAATTGAGTAGGTAATCAATATCAAAAATAAGTATAAAGAAATATACTTCATTTCGCTACCTTAGAATTATTTATAATTTGGAAAAAATAGTCGAATTAACAAAATTCTTCACACGCCCGGCGAAAGAAAAGAGATAGCGGAACCATAGATATTTAATTATATAATTTGACTAAAGTAGCACATACAAGTATCCACAGACGCTATAACACTATTTTACATGGATGATTTTTATTGATTAAAATTCAAAAATGAATCAAAAAAATTGCAGACGTTTTAATTTTTTCTCATCTGAGATATTGGAAGAACGGAAGAGTTGTATTAATTTTAAAAGAAAAGCGAAATATAGTTAAAACGTCTATAGAACTCTTTAGTCACTGCAATTCTCTTGCTCCATGGTGCGATCTGTCAAATAAAAACCGTATATGATAACCAGAGATTGCAATGAGAGTGGTAGCCGCGTGATAACATTATTTTGAAATTTGTTTATTTCGTGTTATTTTATACAAATTTTCAATAGGCATTTTCATCAACTTTAAACGATGAATTCACAAGACGATTTAGATTTCAAACCAAGTGTTCTTTTACGCGATGGCATAGACTTACAGTAAGTCTCCAGTTGATTATGTTTGTAATTTTAAGTTGATACCAATAATAGTACAAATATTTTTATTTTTTTTAGAAAAATGGCCTCTGACACAATCGTGCCATTTGAAACGGATACAGAATTTTTACATCAACTTGAGTTAAATGGTTTGGATAATGAAGATTCGGATTCAGAAGAACCCAAGTTTTTTGGATATCAAGATATGAAACACTGGTGTGAGCAATCTTTCGAATCACTCCGGTCTCAGATGTCGCCTGCTGACGTTAACGGTCTTATTCGAAAATCCACCATTGTCCCGAGTGAAGGCCCTCTGATAACTGATGACTATGTCATTAAAGTGCGCCTCAGTGGATTTTGTGAGGGAGCTGATGCACCCTTCACCTATACCGAGGATAACAAAACAATGGTACCTACCTTATATTTGTTATCAAACCTGTATTCCATATTGTTGATCTTATATTAATGTGACTGCAGTCTACCCTTTAAAAAAATCTAGCTTTTATTTCTCTTGTGTCATTCCAAATTATTTTTCGTAACAGTTTTAGTTGCAAAGCTTAAACTGCATATTTAAATATTTAATACATTCTCATTAATACCCAAACTCTTTATTGTGGTTTTAATGCGGACTACATCAATGGTTGATTTAGTTTTTTTCTGTAGAAGATCATTGTAAATAATAATAAAAATTAAACTAGGTGATGGCAGCTAGATGCCGAAACTGATCAGTATTACAAGAAGAATACATGGAATAATAGACTTGGGTTACTACGAGGTTTATCAAAATATGAGAATTTTTTCCATCTGTAATTAAATTTTATAAAATGTATAAATATATTTCACATTTCATTATTCATATACCAGATGTGCGCTCTACCGTTCTCTTTTGCGAGATCCGCTTCTGTCACACAAAAAGAATTTAAATACAAGTTATCTTTTAGACCACAACAATCGTTACATTTCTCCGTGGTTCTGGGAACGTAGATATATTGTTGTTTTGCATTCTAAATTATTAATTTTTTTATATAATTTAATTGGGGCAAACACAGAAGAATCTAAAATTAACTTTTTATTGATATTATATCCGTATGCTCATTTCAGATTATAAATATTGCCGAAGGTGGCCAGTTACCTGGTTTGAATATGGCATTGATGACTATGAAAATTGGAGAATATTCCCGTTTTTTATTATCTTATAAAGTCATGTACGGAGAACTTGGATGTCCACCTCTCATTCCCGCTAAAGCTGATTGTCTTTTCAACATTCTGGTTGTCGGTTTAGTCCCTGCTATCGAAGACAGGTAACTCGTTATTTTTAGTAAAAAATATCAATTTTTACAACAGCAACGCGTTTGTTGCTCGCTACATCCGATAATGCCTTAGCAAAGTGATTCCCATAGAATAAATTAAAACTTCTAAAACACAGATGTTTTCATTCAATAAATTGATACCTATTTGGCAAAAGTTCCCAACTGCTTTTTTATGAATTTTACAGGAGAGCAAAAGTAAGATTTTTACATTATTTTGATTATTTATAAAAATGTTATTTGTGTTCCAAATTGTTTATTTCAAATGTCAATTTACGTAGCATAACGTTATCTACAAGATATATCAGTAAATAAATTAAAAATATATATATATTTAAAAAAAATAGGGGTTGAATGCAATTGTACATAAAAAAATGTAATAACAAAAGTACTCAATTTAAAAAAAAAAAAGCATCTGGGACCTTTTGCCAAATAAGTACCGAAATATTGTAAGAAATTAGTGAACAACATTAGTAACAAGAGATTATAACAAAAAATCTACATTTATGAAGTAAAGGTATACATATGTTTTTAAAGTTGTCATAACACATGTTTTTAAAAAATTTCAGGTCGGAACTAAATGACGATGAAAATTCATCTTTCCAAAATATATATGAAAAAGCTGTTGCTCTCCATATATCAGGGAAGATATTTTTTGAAAAACATGATTACAAATTTGCAATTAGGTCATTCAGGTCCGCTCTACATTACCTAGAGTTCTGTAGACTGAAAGATGAGGTGGAGGAGCGGAAACAACAAAAGTTTCTAGCCAAGTTGTATTTGAACCTGGCCATCTGCTACAACAAAACGAAACTACCGCTTAAAGCGTGCTCCATGTGCAACCAGCTAAATTACATGGGCCAGCTATGGAATAACAGTAAAGCTCTTTTGCATAACGGCAGAGCTCTGACAATGATTGGTGATTACCAAGCAGCAGAAAAAAGAATTAAGGCCGCTTTACGACAAGATAAGGATTGTCCAGATATAAAGAACGAACTGGCTCTTATCCAAGAGAAGAAAACACTGCATGCGAAACATGAAGCGCTAATTTCACAAAAACTCCAACATTCGTTCAAAGTCTACAGAGAAAGGGTGACAGAACCGAATAAACCTTCGGAAGAGTTTTCTAGCTCCTTAGAGGAGTTTTGTATTTCCATTGTGAATAATAAAGATGTCATCACAGCTAACTTACCCGGAGGGCTTACTAAGGCTGAATCAAGTGAAGTTAAAAGGGTTGCCCAAATACACAATCTGTTTTGTGAAGACAATGATATTGTAACTTATATTTCTAAAATTCAGTTGAGTGATGATGAATGAAAAATGTTTTTATTTTTGTCTTAGATTTCTTTAAGTATTATATTTACCATTCTTTAATTATAAATAATTTTAAATTTCTTGATAAACTTATTAAAATAATTTAACGAATTATTTCCACTTTTTAGTTTAGTTTTGAAGGTTTATACATTCATCATCAGACGAATGATAGTTAACGAGTTTATGTCGATCTCCTGACGATGATTGAACCTTCGAACATCAAATTTGTTTCTTGAAAGACGTAGGGGTGAAAAAAATGCTTCAATTCGGGTATAATTATATCTTTTTTTTCACTCACTTTGTGGTTAGACATTTTGAAAATGTAAAATAATTAATAAAAAAAAATGTATTTAACCACGGTATGGTTATTATAATTAATGCCAACTAGTTTCGCTTGGTCCCAAGCTTCATCAGGGCAGTATAACAACTATGTTTTTATACTGCCCTGATGGGCTCAAGCGAAACTAGTTGGCATCAAATATAATAACCATACCGTGGTTAAATACAAAGTTTTTTATGTATTTTATATTTTTTATAATTATAAGTATCTATGCATACAGATATCTAAACTAACTAACTAACTAACCATCACGCCGTCTCCCCGAAAGGGTAGGCAGAAAGAATGGACTGTCACACTTAACCAATGCGGCACTCCATCCTTCTCTTTTCGCCCCGCGGGAAACGTGGTGTGATGGGTTGCGAACCTCATCGCCACCAATAGGCATCTTCAATATACCTTTTTTTACCTTTATAAATTTTGTAAGTTTTATGTTCTAGGCCTACTGTTTTTAAAAACTTTTCACATAAACAGGTTTATGCATTATATTTTATTGATTGCTTTATGGTATTTACCATTGAGATGAAACTTCAAATTGCAATTTTCGCTCCTATCGTAATATATATATTTTTAATAAGATATAAATGAGTGAGTAAGTACTTGTTTATTTTATTATTTTGCTGGATTTATTGTCATTTGAGAAGATATATTTGTGTGAGTGAGTACTTGTTTATTTTATTATTTTGCTGGATTTACTGTCATTTGAAAAGATATAATTGTGTGAGTGAGTACTTGTTTATTTTATTATTTTGCTGGATTTATTGTCATTTGAGAATATATTTTTGTGTGCGTGAGTACTTGTTTATTTTATTATTTTGCTAGATTTATTGTCATTTGAGAAGATATAATTGTGTGAGTGAGTACTTGTGTATTTTATTGTATTGCTGGATTTATTGTCATTTGAGAAGATATATTTGTGTGAGTGAGTACTTGTTTATTTTATTATTTTGCTGGATTTATTGTCATTTGAGAAGATATATTTGTGTGCGTGAGTACTTGTTTATTTTATTATTTTGCTAGATTTATTGTCATTTGAGAAGATATAATTGTGTGAGTGAGTACTTGTGTATTTTATTGTATTGCTGGATTTATTGTCATTTGAGAAGATATATTTGTGTGAGTGAGTACTTGTTTATTTTATTATTTTGATGGATTTATTGTCATTTGAGAAGATATATTTGTGTGAGTTGTCATTTGAAAAGATATAATTGTGTGAGTGAGTACTTGTTTATTTTATTATTTTGCTAGATTTATTGTCATTTGAGAATATATTTTTGTGTGCGTGAGTACTTGTTTATTTTATTATTTTGCTAGATTTATTGTCATTTGAGAAGATATAATTGTGTGAGTGAGTACTTGTGTATTTTATTGTATTGCTGGATTTATTGTCATTTGAGAAGATATATTTGTGTGAGTGAGTACTTGTTTATTTTATTATTTTGCTGGATTTATTGTCATTTGAGAAGATATATTTGTGTGAGTGAGTACTTGTTTATTTTATTATTTTGCTGGATTTATTGTCATTTGAAAAGATATAATTGTGTGAGTGAGTACTTGTTTATTTTATTATTTTGCTAGATTTATTGTCATTTGAGAATATATTTTTGTGTGCGTGAGTACTTGTTTATTTTATTATTTTGCTAGATTTATTGTCATTTGAGAAGATATAATTGTGTGAGTGAGTACTTGTGTATTTTATTGTATTGCTGGATTTATTGTCATTTGAGAAGATATAATTGTGTGAGTGAGTACTTGTTTATTTTATTATTTTGCTGGATTTATTGTCATTTGAGAAGATATATTTGTGTGAGTGAGTACTTGTTTATTTTATTATTTTGCTGGATTTATTGTCATTTGAGAAGATATAATTGTGTGAGTGAGTACTTGTGTATTTTATTATTTTGCTGGATTTATTGTCATTTGAGAAGATATAATTGTGTGCGTGAGTACTTGTTTATTTTATTATTTTGCTAGATTTATTGTCATTTGAGAAGATATAATTGTGTGAGTGAGTACTTGTGTATTTTATTGTATTGCTGGATTTATTGTCATTTGAGAAGATATATTTGTGTGAGTGAGTACTTGTTTATTTTATTATTTTGCTGGATTTATTGTCATTTGAGAAGATATATTTGTGTGAGTGAGTACTTGTGTATTTTATTGTATTGCTGGATTTATTGTCATTTGAGAAGATATATTTGTGTGAGTGAGTACTTACTTTAAAAAACAAAATAGTTGATACATATTCACTTTTAGTGTTTATTATTTTTTTAATGATAATTTTGTTCATTTTTATCAAAAATTTAAATTGAGGAAAAGTTATTACCAGAAAATGTTCTAATCCCTTTTTTTTGTTAACAAGAATTGTTACAGTAATTCTAATAGATGAGTGATACACACTTTTTTTTTGTTTTACCAGTTTTTTATCTTTATATTTTGTTTTTCGATTTAATTTCTTCATTCCAGTCTAGATTTTATTTTTCCGTTATTAAAGTAAAGTTTATTATCTTATAGATAAAGTAAAAATGATTTATTTTAAATGTATATACATCTATATATCTTCATCATCAGGAATAAAGTATATTACCTTTGAAACATTTTTTTTAGACAATGATGAAAATGTCAATTTTCTTGTATTATATCGGAATGCCATGTTACCCCTTGCTAGGACCTTTATCAAAAGTGTTGGAAAACATAATAAAAACAGACATTTTCATATTAATTACTTTGATAATATGAAAATGGTAATAAGGTTCATTATCATTACAACAATAAATATCTTTAAAACATGTCTAGACTTTTTTTGCCTACTCTGCAACAGAGTAGAGTAGGTAGTCGCGAATATAAACCTGTAAAAAGTCAGAATTCTTGGAATTATAAAACTTTGATTTTATGTATCACAATTTTATTTTTATTTTTCGCTAATTCCAGCTTATTCCCTCTTAGTATATATTATAGTACAATAAAAACATTTCCTCCACCAAAATATTAATACTACCTTCCACTTTTGTCCCCTTTCTTATTAATGTAATCTGCTTCCTTAAAATGTTTATCGTCTTTAATGTATTCATCGTTTTTGACTCTATATTATGTGTAATTGTTCCTTATTATTATTATTATTATTATTACTATTACAAATTATTATTTTCACCTTGATTATGTTTTCCTATAAATACGAGGGTTGTCCGTAAAATAAGTTTCCCTATTTTTTTTACAATGTAAACCATTTTTATTTACGACGAGCAATACATCACTGGAAAGCTTAGACTTTCAGCTATTTTTCTACATAGTCCCCGTTGACTTCGGTGCACTTTTTCATCTTTTTAATTCCCTGGTCATAGAAGTCTGCCGCCAGGCCGTGAAGGTAGCTCAGAACCTCTTCTTTCAGCTCCTTCAAATCAGGGAAGAGATGGTCGTCGCTCGGGGCCAAGTCCGGACTGTATGGTGGGTGTAGGACGATCTCCCATCCAAATTTCTCAATGAGCGTCGTTTGTGGTTCTCCGTAAGCATCCTGGGCACCCACCTTGCACAAACCTTAGAATAACACTGCCAGCATTGCCGTTTCCACTTTCGCAATCGTTTTGTCACTGACTGATGGTCATCATCAATTAATTAATTTAAAAAAATTAATTAATTAAAATTAATCCGGACCGCTGTTCGTCATGGACGTCTGTGTGCCCTTCTTTGAATTCTTCGCACCACTTGCGCACCATTTGAACACTCATGCACGTTTCTCCATACACTTCTGTCAGTTGAAAATGAATTTCCGTCGCCGAATGGCCTTTGGCACTAAAAAAATTAGTCACGGAGCGTACTTCACACCTCGCGGGCGATGCGATCGGGAGCTCCATTATTTACGGCTGCTAAACCGACACTGAGAGTCGCAGCGAGTTCGGATGGGTGGGGATGTGGAGGGGGAAGATCGAGCTACAATCCAGTGTTGCCAGATCGCATGTAACAGCGATCCACGCGCCCGTGGCAAACAGGAAAACTTATTTTACGGACAACCCTCGTGAAATAAGTTTCTCCCTTTTAATTAACTTTAATTAGGTACCTAACTCAACTCCAGCAAAACTTCAAAATTAAATTAAAAAAAATAATTCAAATTGACATAGGAACAAATACACTTAAAGGTTTGAAAAATCACGAAAATTCAACAGTTGATATGTTATTGAAACGCCTGATGAAGTCAACATAGGTTGACGAAACAGCTGTCGCAAAAAATAAAAATAAAATTGTGATACATAAATACAGAGTTTTATAATTTAGCAGTTCATAATGTTGGAGTTTATATAGTGTTTCGGCCAAAACAATGGACAATTCTTAGAATTGTATAATTTATTAACTTTTACTTTTGCCAATTCTCTCCCTACTAGAGTGTTATTTTTGGATTTTTTGTCCACTTGAAGATACGCAACAAAGAAGTAAATATTCTCAAGTTCTGTGAACTATGATTAATTTAATATATTCTTTCCGTGACCTTCACAAATGTTTTATTTTACGAATCATTAATAATTATTAAATTATCTGTTGCTTTAAGAATGCATATACATATTTTAAATTAAGCAGTGATAGCCTCTAGACAGTTCAAATTCCTTAGTCGCATTATGATGTTTACAATTTTTTTTATGTGCTAAATATATTTTTTAAATGTACCATTTAACACAGTTCAGAAAGATAAGTATCGGATTTAAATTGACAATTCCAAAATGTAAGTTCTCCACTAACTAACCATCAAGCCATTTATCCGGATGGGTAAGATGAGAGGATGTGCAGCCATACTGCTCTATCGTGACATACCTCTCAAATTTCTTCTATATGCACGCTTTTCTGACTTTGAATATGGTCAGCTTTTAGCATTTGATTAATTTGGTTATGCTATGCTTTCCTTGCTCTTCCACGGCTTCTCTTTCCACTAACACTGCTTGTATACAACATTTTAACCATTCTTCTCTCATCCATTCGTTCCATATATCCAAACCATCTCAGGAATCATTTGTTAATTTTATTTATGATGCAATCTTCTTCTTCTTCTTCTTCCTCAGCCTATTCCCGTCCACTCCTGGACAAAGGCCTCCTCCATTTGCTTCCATGTCATTCTGTCCTGTGCAGACTGCATCCAGGTTATTCCGACGTGTCTGTTTAGATCATCCTTCCACCGTAGTTGCGGTCGCCCTGCACTTCTCTTCGCCGTCCACGGTCTCCAAGTCGTCAGCAGTCTTCTTGTCCATTTTTCATCTGAGCTTCTGACTACGTGACCCGCCCATTGCCATTTTAGAGTCAGTGTAAATATGATGCAATAATCTACCTAAATTTCTTCCTTATTTTGTTGTTCGGTATTTTATCATATATGTCGTATTCACATTCTTCTCAGTGATCTCATTTCTAAGGCATTTATCCTACTTTCATCCTTTCTTTGCCAACTTCAAGCTTCCCATTTTTCTTTTCCCAGTTTCCCACACTTATATCACATTTGTTATACATTCTTCCTTATCAAATACCATCACTTTAGATTTTATTACAAGCTCTCTCTTATTGCAGGCTTCATACATTTTTGATACTAAGCCTTGGTAAAATAATAAATAAACTCTTTTAACCTGCCAGGGACAGAGACCCCTACTGTCAAATGATAGTAAAAGTCGGGGAAACCTGACATGATGCTGAAGGAAGAAAAATAAATATTGTTAACAAAAAGGTAATATTGTTCCATTTTTTTACGTAAATAGAATTCATTTATAAATTCCAAAGGAAAGATCGAAGGAGGTGGTGAAAGGAGAGATAAAAAAAAACATTTGGTTTGAGGATGGAGGAGATTTCGCACAGCTTTCTTCAAATTAATAATCAAGAAAAGAAAAGCGAATACATAAAATGAAGAAAATAAATTTCTTGCGTGTACTTTTGAAGAAATAAAAATATTAGTATACTTTATTAGGAGATTAACCCCTTCCAGTACACCAGTTAATTTATTTTTATGCATATTAATGGTTTATCATTTTTTTGTAAATGTTTTGCATATGTGTAGGTATACATACAATACATAGCAGATAAAGAGTTCAATTTCATGTTGAAATTTCTTAAATTAACTAGTGATTAATAATTATGGAAAATTCAATAACACATATTTTTTATTGTACTCCGACTCATAATTTCTTTTAAACAGTCGAATAAAGTATTAAATGCCATAATTGGCATAATGAACTTTTAGATAACAATGTCAACATATTGTTAACATGCAAATTAATCAATATTTCATAAATCAGTTTATCTGAAATAATTAGAATGTGGACATTATATCCAAACCCGGCCAAACATCATTTTTTAAAATATGTACAGTGTGGGGCAGGGAAGTATCCATAACTTTGAAAGTAAATTAATAAAATTAAAAAACGGTAGAACAAATTTATATTTTGTTGTCATTAGGGTACAACTGGAAGTTAATATTGTTAGGTTTTAAATAACAGATCATTCAAACGATATTCCTCGTTGTTAATGCACTGCTGTAGCCGGTTTCTGATGTTCTCCATAACTCTGCGAAGCATCTGTTGCGGAATGCAGCCTACTTCTAGGTGTATTGCAGGTTTCAATGCTTTTATGGTCCTGTCCCATTTATACACCTCACACTTGAGGTAGCCCCATAAAAAGTAGTCGCACGAAGTTAAATTCGATCGAGCGCACGGGTCATGGAATGTCAGTACTGGAAGATCAACCGCCGGGGAACAGTGATTTAATTTCTATCCGTGTGGGGCGAAGCACCATCCTGCTAAAACCACACTAGACCCAAATTAACTTTTTGAAGTTGTAGTTAAAATAATTGTGGGTTCATGTTTACATATCTCTCGGAGATTGCTAGATCGATCTTTTTACATGCTCAATATTTTCTGGAGTTCGACTGGTCCTCTGGGCCCCGACTCTTTTTTGCACAACACCAACACATGCACGGAAGTTTGTGAAATCGTATAACATTAAAAAATATGTTATTTTAGATAAGGAAAAAATTTAGTTTTTTTTTTGCTTTTACTCTGATGTTATGTGATCTTCTTCTTCTTCTTCTTCTTCAAGTGCCTTGTCGGATCCCCCCAACGTTGGCGATTACCTCGGCGAACCTGTCCCTGTCCTGCGGCACTCGGAAAAGCTCCACCACACTTAGGATGCCGGTCCACTCCCTCACGTTTCGCAGCCAGGACATCTGTCTCCTACCGGGCCCTTGGCGTCCCTCAATTTTCCCCTCCAATATCAGTTGGAGAAGATGGCTCTTTTCCCCACGCAGTATATGACCCAGATGTGAAATCTTCCGAACCTTGATTGTTGATAACAGTTCCCTGTCTCAGGACTTCGGTATTGGTAACCATGTCTGTCCAGGGAATTCTGAGCATGTGATCGTAATATGATAAAATTGAATAAACAATAATATATCTATTTTGACAATATTTTTGTTTCCTTTCAGTCAAGGAAGGAAGCGATTCTATATTAATTAATATTTTTTTTATATTTGTCAAACTTACAAGAATTTAGTAAAAATCATTTCCATATTCTCCATTGTGCGAGGATAATTGATAGAGCATGGAAAGAAGTGACTTCAAAGTGCGCGATCTCAACCGGAAGGAAACTATGGCCAGAATGTGTGTCAAAAATAAACATTTCAGATTTTGAGTCACAACCTGCTGTTGATGAAATTGTGTTCTTGGCCAACTCTATCCATTTGCATGTTGAGTCTATCCATAGAGGAATTGGTTGTGGAACATGTACTAGAGAGAACCCGGCACTACTTTTAGTAGTCACATGTTATTAGTTGCATTTAAGATTTCAGGGGGAAAGATGCAGCCAAGTGTGTAGCAGGCACCAGAATGTTATTGAAGCGACCCTGACAAGGATTAAGCCGTTTGTTTGAAATGTTATCGGTGTATGCACCATACCGAGAATACAGAATCATTAAAAAGCGCTAGCATATCTTTCAGCCCGCGTAGTTACCTCTGAGGTCATCACTTAATAGATACTGGCGAGACTTTAAAAGTCCTCTTGCGAGGTGATTTCTCCAGTAGTAGTGGTTTCTCCGCTCACCATGGCTGTTTTCTGGGGTGAGGTTATTTATTACTTTGATTTCAATTCATCTTACGATCTTTCTACATTTACCGCAACTAACAAAATATGGCACGCATATATAAAATAAGAATAACATTTTATAATTAAGACGAATGAAAACGAAATGAAATGAAAGGTTTCATTATATTTTATGGGAATGACATGTTTTGCCTTGCTAAGGCATTATCAAATGTCAGTAGATGGTTTATTTAATTTTAATTATTTAAATAGAGTTTTATATCTGTCAAAATTTACCATATTCATGAAAATTTTGTTTAAATGGCTTCTGTGCCCGAAACATGCTTGTATTTGATTTTTTTTTAAAGTTAGTGTTGTTTACAAAGTAATTAACATTCCTTCAATGAATCCGCAACACAAAGTTATGTCAAATATAGAAACAATTTTACATCATTGTTCAAGAAACAATAAGTAAAAAATTGCGTTTTTAATAATCATTATAAAATTACATACCTTAAACTAAAATTCCGTCAATAATATTTAAGTTTTATTTTAAAGCTCTTAAGTAAGGAATAGTCAAAAATCATTTTCAAATTATAACATTTTTTTTAATGTGTGCATCGAGCCCAACATCAAAAATACTATCAAACATCTCCTAATTTCGAGTTACTATTTTATCATTTTCACTTGTAATAAATTAACAAGAATGAGCCATAAATTATTTGAATTTACTAGGAAAAAGTTTGTGACGTTTATTTAGTAAAATTCAACTATTTGGGTGTTGGACGGTCGAAGTGTGCGCGGGAGATGCCTATTGGTGGCGATGAGGTTCGCAACCCATCACACCGTGTCTCCCGCGGAGCGAAAAGAGAAGGATGGAGTGCCGCATCAATAAAAGTGTGACAGTCCATTCTTTCTGCCTACCCTTTCGGGGAGACGGCGTGATGGTTAGTTAGTTAGTCAACTATTTTTCTTATAGTCTGAAAATGAATTTATTAATACAAAATATGCTCCATTATTATCGACAACGTTTTGCCATTTTTCGGGTAGAGTCATGATGCTATTGGTGAAGAACTTCTGTGGGTTTCTGGTTGAAAAACTGAATCAAGTGGTTTTCGCAGACTTCTTTTGAAAACAGCTTAATTCCATTGAGAGAGTTCTGCAGCGATCGGAACAAGGTGCTTTCTCTGGACTATATGCATCAAAACATTCCTACCAAGCTCTCACAATTTTTGACAGATCATCAAAGAAGTGTGTGGTCGGGCGTTGTCATGATGGAAGACAACACCTTTCCAATTATTCATTTCGGGCCGTTTTCTTTCAATTGTCTGGTGTAATCTCTCTAGTTGTCCACAGTAGAGTTAAGAATTATTAGTCTGACCAACCAGAAGTAAATCATAGTGGACAATTCCCTTCCAGTCCCATCATAGCATCACCTTTTTCATTGTCAATCCTGGCTTCGCAAATGCTTGTGATGGCTCACCATCCCTTTTCCCCGAATTTTGACGCTTCCGATTGTCATATGTGATCCTTTGACGTTTCATCACCTTGATCCATTTTTCATCACCGGTTATGACACGTTTCAGAAATGGCTTGATTTCAGTGTGTTTTGTCAGCACATCGCAGATGTTAATTCCCATACCTCGGCTTCTTTTTGTAGTCAGCTTTGTGTAAATGGTTCAAAAAAGTATTTTAGTCAATGCCTAGCTCCGTACCAATATTGACACTACTGATATGCTTATCTTGCTTGACTTTTTCAAGAATTTCATCAGCTTTTTCACTGATTGGATGACCAGAGCGTGACTCTGAATTATGGAAGATCTTGGAAGTCTTTAGCAATGTGTTATATATTCCTCCTTCCTGTAATTTTCTCACAATGTCCCTAAGTGAGGGAGTATGGCATTTCTTTTGGGGACCAATTATCTGCAGCTTCGAAGAGGACATATCATAACCCATTTTTTTAGATTAATCAGAACCAATCTGCCTCTGGTGGCATCTGGTGGGAAGAGTGATTAGTCTGCTGAACGCGGTCTCCTCGGAGATCGGCATCTTTCATATTAGTGATGACTTTAAAGAGTATCTTGTCTTCCTAATGTCGAACCATCTCTCATGCGTTCCTGGTATTATGTTGTGTATATATACAGGTATATAATATTTTACTTGTACTCTCAAGATGCCTTAAACATTTATGTTATTTGTAATATCTGTTGAGTTAATAAACTGATTTGATATATTTTATGGATGGTTCACATATTTCCGCAGGAGTGCTGCTAGCGCTAGCCACCGTGTGTCAGGCCCAGCTGTTCCCTGTCGGCCAAGAGCTGCTATACAGCTATCATGGACATGTTCAGAATACCATAGAGAATCCCACTCTATTTTCATCAGAGTATTTCATTAATGCTACTCTACACATCAAAGGATTCAGCAATGGGAGTCTGGTTTCTTTGGAAGGCCTGACCTATGGCACATATATGGGCGAGGGTAAGATCACGGATGAGACGATTTCCCAGCCGCTTCCGCCTGAAACCGAATGCCTCCAACTTCCCTTCTTTGTCCAGTACTCTCTGGATGGGAGAGTCCTCGATGTCTTGACTCATAAGGATGACCAGCTGTGGTGTATCGGCATCAAGCAAGCTATATCGTCTCTTCTGCAACTGGACTACATGCAGATCGATTTAACCAAAACTAAGCCGTACGCGTTCCTTTCTGATGAAAAGTTAGTTTATGGCCAATGCCAAATGCAGTGTGACATGGTTCCTCGTGGCAAAACTTCCTGGACCCTCAGAAAATGGATCACTCAGTGCAAAGACAAGAAATGGCACATGAATTTCAATGTCGACAGTCCAGGACACTGCGAAGTGGAATTCGACAACTCCATTCAACGAACCAGCTCTCGGGTCTACGACTTGGAGTGGCTGCAAAAGGTACTTTTCATAAACAAAATCGAAAGCGACGGCAGCACAATGTTTTACCCCATCAACGGGAAAGGAGGAGCCCACTCTGTTCATGTTAAACAGTTGTTGACAAAATTAACAATGATGCCGATGAAAGATAGTTCAGATACTGAAAATATGATACCGAAAGGACTCAAGGTTCTGTTGTATACGCAAAATGCTGTTCTCGGTAGTGTACCAGACACCACCTTGGGCAGATCCACAGTCGACTTGGAAACACTTATGCCCAGAATGAGGGAAAAGTTACACTTAATAGTGCAACATTTAAAGAACAGCCACGTTACTCTGAAGGAGCCCGAGTGGGTCAAGGGCCAGATCATGCAAGAAATCATCATCTACCTTCGTCAATTCGATATGCATAGCTTAGAACATTGCTTCCATATTTTGAGATCTACCAAGGATATAGACGACCAAGGGATGCTAGATGTATTTTTACAAATATTACCTTACATCGGGACACACGCCTCAAATGTGTTTATAAGAAATATCATTAAAAGCAAACATGTTACCGCTGAGGTAGCTACTCATATATTGCAAGAAATGCCTTTCCACACAAAGTTCCCGAATGCGCTTTTGTTGAAAGAACTCGTTGAGCTCACTCAGATGGATACTGAAATTACCGAGGAAGTGAGGGGTGCGGCTCTTCTCTGCTTTTCTAACTTGGTTTCTAAGGTTTTAAAATCATATCCAGATGATCCGGAAGTTAATGTATATGTTGATTATTTCATGGACACCTTCAAAAATTCCAAAGACCATTACACACAAATGCTATATATAAGCGCTTTGCAGAACCTCGAATCCGCAAGAGTAACAAAGTTCCTGGAACCCTTAATCATGAATCAAAAAACAATTCTTTATAATAATGTGAACCCGCTGATTCGTAATTTAGCCATATGGGCGGCAAAGCATACGCATTCCAAGCAACCGGAAGTCGCAAACCTCATATATTGGCCTATCCTCGAAAATAAAAATGAACCCTTGGAAATTCGTACGAGTGCTCTGAACATCCTCATGACAAATCCTTCTTTGTCTGACCAACTGAAAATCTATTGGTATATGATGACTGAAACAGACACACACTTGTACAGCGTATATTACACCACCTTGAAGTCTCTCGCTGGCTCCACCAGTCCGTGTCTGGTCAACACGTCACTAAACTCTAAGCGCATATTGCAGTATATCCGCGTCCCGTCTAACGTGACAACGAGCAGCGCTGTCTACCAATATGATTACTATGACTCTGGGTTCAACATGGGTGCGATGTTGAGAACTTCCAACATCGGGAATCTCCTAGCACATTTAACTACTTCCTTCTACGTGCAGTTTTCATCACATATCTCAAACCTTATGGTAAACCAATACTCAAATTACATGCAATTAAGCATAAGTAAACATTTCCGAAAGATAATTCAGTCAACCATGAAAATGCCAGATCTCCAATTTTCTGATCTGATGATGATGATCGCGCAAACCAAGGAACTTGTATCTCCAGACGACTTCCAAGTGGAGTACATATCGATGCTCCGGAACCGCGTTGTTGCAGTCAAATACTATTCTGATCCGTTAAAGTTGATGAATCTTTGGCAAGATTTAATAAAACACCCGGGTAGCCGGTCTGATGGCAAATACTCTATGGGGCTCACCGTAGATGGGACAGTTGTTGTCCCAACAGATATGGGAGTGCCCGTCTCTATTTACGTTTCTTTGCCCACAGTGCAAAAGATTAAATGGCTCTTCCAACCTGAAACCGTCAATCGCATGGACATCACTAAATTGAGGGTTGATCTGTTACAATGGAACTACCAAACTTACGGTATACAGGTGTATGATCCCATCACCAATGTTTGGCACGGTGGGCGAAGATGTCTTACTGTAGACAGCTACCTGCCCATCTCGGTGGATCTCAATATTAATGTTATGCAAAAAACTGCCAAGATATCCTTCAATACTGTCAAGACTACAGAACCAATTGAGGGAAACATTGGATTCCAATCTTTTGTCCAGTCCCAAATTTATCAGTATGACATGAATAAGCAAGAGTTTGTTCATGTTGAGAAAGTTTCTAAAGGAATAGAGCATCGTAAACAGGTATGCAGTATTTTTTAGCGCTAATAATTAATTACATATTTTAATGTCTAATAGCCGATATATATAAATGGCAATACAAATCATAGTCATATTCTATGTCTCTTTTCATCCATAGATAAAATTCACTCATCATATTGCATGATAAGTAATTATGCTTTTAACTGTTTAAAAATAATAAAAACTTTGTTATAAATATCACAATTGATTATATTTTCTCGTGACAGCTGTTTCGCTAACCAACGTTAGCATCGTCAGGTCTTACAATCAACGCCAATCGCCAGAGTTGATTGTAAGACCTGACGATGCTAACATCGGTTATAAAAAAAGGTGTCACAGAAAATATAATCAATTTTGATATTTATAACAAAGTTTTTTTATTTTTAAACAGTTAATAATGTTGAAACATCAAAGTGTTTCCGCCAAAACAATGGATTATCTAATTTTGCTATGAAAATTAATGTCTTGTAT
This sequence comes from Lepidostoma basale, assembly GCA_022606425.2. Classification (NCBI taxonomy): domain Eukaryota; kingdom Metazoa; phylum Arthropoda; class Insecta; order Trichoptera; family Lepidostomatidae; genus Lepidostoma; species Lepidostoma basale. The sequence continues at coordinate 960,610 of JAHDVF020001491.1, forward strand.
AATATTTTTTCAGTATGTTGTGATGGACAAAGAATTGGAAGACGTGGGATTACACATGAAAGTGTTAGTGTACGACTGTGAGCGGGATATTCCTCTATCCAGACTCATTTACCTGCAGAGGGAATTCTTAAGCAACTACAACAAGAACATGGGAAACATGCCCGCCATGAAAATGGTTCTGGCAATTAGACATTGGTGGGCATATTCTACGCTGTCTGCCATGCCCGGCATGTGCGGCATGGGCGTAATGCTCATGCCAAGCACGCAGCAGCCCGCCACCCACGCAGACCTCACCATGCGTATGGTTTCTGAACCATTATTAGAAGGAGGCAACCATGTTGGTCCCTCTACTAAGTCTAATTTCAGATTCACATACAACCTAAAGAATGATGAAAAAGTTGTAAAGTCCTGGGACCTACACTTGATCACCTCCCTCCTAGGTACAAGGGTGTCAGACATAAATGCTGTTTTAACTAGAATGAAGCCAGATACTGAGGATTATAAGATTTGCGTCAATGGAGAGCATTTGTGGAAAGATACGTCCATTTCCAGCATTTGGACGGTACTCATGGGAACAGCAGTCGATAACAAATGTCCCCAAGATGCAGGGAAGTTAAAGATAACAGTGAAAAATGGCCTTACCACGGAGCAGATTGAAGATATGTCTAAAATGACTCCGAATTACAGCGAATGCCCTGATTCGTCTCAACCTTTAAAGTGTATCATGACTAAGACTTCGTTAAGACATTATGAATACGATATGATGTATACTAACGTCCCAGAACAGGCCATGCAAATGTGGATGAGCTTGCACGATTGGATTAGAAAAGAGTATAGTCACCACTTTGAGAGATTGTTCTTAAACGATAAGTTGTCACAACAAGGCCATCTTAAAATGATCCTGGAATACCCGATGCAGAGCGATAGCGTTAACTTGACTCTGTACACTCCCACGGAGACAGTCTGCTACCAGGACATCCCATTGAACAACTGGTACTGGACGGGGCTGGTTCACCCTTACAGCAAGCACGTGTCAGCTTTGGAACTTTTGAATTATTTCACCGGATTGACTTATTTGTGCCATATTACACCAGAATCCTTGACGAATCACTTCCAAATTCAAGTGCCCTATGAAGTACCACAAGATTGGACCTTGTACGCGTCCACTCAACAGAAATCACATAATTGGCAAATTCTAGTCAAAAAAGTTGAAGGAAAATACCCATTGGTAAGTTTTCATATTGTCCAAATAAACTTCTTAATAATAAAATCAAAATACGCCTTATTGTTAATGTTATAAAACTCCAAATATTACTTGAAATGCGTTTTATGGGACTGACATGTAGCGAGAGCATTTTTTATTTACTATTGCCTTAGCAATGTTGTCAAACTCCAAATATAATAAAATATTTCGAAATTCATCATTTTTGTATAACTTTATTTCACTTTATAAATGTTTCAACTTAGCAGGGCATTATATAAATATAAAATGACAATTTGATATAGATTTAGTTTGATTTTGAATTAGGAAGAATTTAGAATACTGAATCTTACCTTATGGAAGCGTAACATGGAACTGGCAAAAGAAGGATAAAAGTAGAATAAATGCAGTAGAAATGAGATCTCTTAGACGAATGTGTGTATACCCTGTATATGATAGAGTGTCGAATGAAAATATAAGTGAATGCGGTGCGAATGATGGTGTTATGAACAAAATAATGAAATGATAATTAAAATGGTAACGATGTAAATGGAACTAGAAATAGAGGAGGACCGAGGAAAACATGGCACAATCAAATTAATCAAATATTGAATGTCGGCCACGCGAGGAGTCAAAGAAATCGACACCCGTGCATAACACAATGTATGAATGTTGAGGAAGTGAGAGAAATATGTCAGAAAAGTAAAGTGTGGCAGTCCATTCTTTCTGCCTACCCCTTCGGGAGATGGCGTGATGGTTAGTTAATTAGAATACTGGAAGAATATTAATGAATACCTCGTTTTCCGGAAGTATAAATTACACATATTTTATGGGACTGACATGTTTCGCCTTCATAGGGCATTCTCATTTGGTTAAAGTTATAAACAATTTGGATTATCTTCTTGCAGGCTGTTCGAGTGGTGGTGTCAAACGACCACCTGGATATTTACTACCGAGAATCTGGCTTCGAGTTCCTCCTGAATGATAAGAAACTGGATTCTCTGTCCTACGGATACCGCACCAGTCACTGGTTCGAGTACAGGGTGAGCCGCAAGGACCACAAGGTCTTCCTCCACGTTCCCAGCGCCAATCTGAACCTCGAGTATGACGGCAACTTGGTCAATGCTTACCTGAAAAGGGGATTGGTGTACAATGGTCTCTGTTATGAAAATCCCAAAACTTACGAAGATTGGCAAACTTAAATGAATGACACCAACGCGAGTAATATGACATTGTCTAATAGATATTAATGTAACAGGTGGAGTATTTAAAAAATAAATTGTCAATTTTGTATGTAAAGTTATATTTGTAAAATTTTGAAGTTTTGAAGTTTCACCAGGATCGTGTTTTAGTGGTTTTGGTTAAGGTGAACAGAAATGATATCTCATTATTATGAAGAAGGAATTAAGTCGTATCCAGGAATGAATCCAAGTCCACCGGATCAGGAGTCAATAGTTCTATCCCCTAGATTCCAAGCTCTTTTTAAATCTATTAGTAATTTTATCGCATCACCGAGGTATGAATTAAATCTCAAAACGATAACTTACTGGATCTGGGCACGATTGAAAAAGTCTATAAATACAATGGGAATGGAGCAGGAAATAAAAGCACAACCAGGATAGAAGCCTTTATGCCTATCTCACTGGAAAATCTAACTTTATCTTACCAACATGAATTTGAAGTTTAAACTAAAGCAATAAAAAAATTGTACATATTGAAAAACATTTCTTGATTTTAATTGTTAAGTATTATGGGTAAAGTTTGTCTCTACTTATTAATTTATTAAGAGTAATATACAGCAATTTCAATACATAAATAAGAACACAGATACAATAAAATAAGGTCAATTACATGCTACCACAAATATAAATGAGTAGAATGTATAAAAGACGACAGTATGAATCCAATTTGAAGATTAACCAATAAATAAAAAAACATTTAATACTCGTATTATTAAAAATTGCAATGATAGTGGAATTATAAAAAGCAAGGCAACATCATGGTCTCATCTACACCGAAAGGTTGCTTTGATCTTTTTTTAATTACTCTTGTTCAGGTGGAAAATATTGATATCACCAAAATGGTTATCATATAATAGTTGTCGCAAATTGCCACGCTCTAAACTTAGTTAGTGTGATAAGCAGGAAGGTGGAAAACTTAGCTGGCGGTGTGTCTTTTGCAAGACATAGGGGTACTGAGTGTCAATTTGCAAATTAGTTCGGAATTATCATTTCTACATTTTCACTTACTACTGTCCAGTCTTTATACAACACATATCAATATCAATTATAATACAGGCTACTATATATCTTTCTCACAGACATGGGAGTACCACAACACCTTACTTTCCTCATTCGTAACCTCTATCTGGACAATACAACTAGAGTCAAGAAAATAACATATTTTCCAGTATTTTCACCACCCAAAGAGGAGTCCATCAGGGATGTTATCCTGTTCCCCATTCTATTCAATCTGTATGGCGAGCAAATCATGAGACGGGCACTAGAGAACTGGGAGAAAACCATTGAGGTTGGTGATCGAATAATAAGCAATCCTAGATTTTCAGACGACACCACATTAATGACAGAAAACGAATCTGACATGCCAAAACTCATCGATCGGGTGGAGAGAGAGACGATATTATGAGTTAGAAATTAACAGAAATAAAACCAAACTTATGATGATTGTCAGGGCAAATTTCTGCAGCTGTTGGGAAGACTGCGAAATTTGGAAATCGGCATCAGTATCTGGCGAGATTTTCGGAATATTTTACCTGTGGTCTCAATTCTGGCGTCTCTGATAGTTTTCTCTAGTACAACGTTAAATAGCAAACATGACAATGCATCACCCTGCCACAGACCATTATAAGTGTTAAACTGGTCAGAAGTGCTTGTTTGTATCTTCACTCTACAGATGGAGACGTGCAGTGTGACTCTTACAAGTTTAATTAGTTTGCTGGGTACTCCTAGGTCTATCATAGCCTCATACAATTTCACTCTGCTTACACTATCATATGCCGCATTAAAAACTATAAACATGTGATGTGTTTCTACATTGAATTCTAGAGTTTTCTCTAGAATTTGTCTAAGGGTAAATATCTGATCAGTTGTTGATCTTCCAGGTCTGGTATTGTCCAATAATTTGTTCCACGTATGGTATTAAACGCTTGAACACCCACACCTGCAAACACTTTATATGCTGTGTTAAGAAGCGTTATGCCCCTGTAGTTACTGCATTCCATCGTGTCACCCTTTTTATGCAGAGGACATATTATACCGGTGTTCCATTCTTCTGGAATTTCCTCCGAGTTCCATACTTTACAAACCATTTCGTACACGAGTCTGCTATTTGATTTTCCACCATATTTGAGCAGCTCAGTTTAAGCTCATCAAAGTGTTGTGCTCTGCGCTTGAGTATATCTTCCTTTTCACTTAATATCTCACCCTCTTTATCCCTGCAGGCAATTATTCTAGGCTTGTATTCCTTTCTCTGTTGGTTAATGCTTGGGAAAATCTTCCTTGTTTCGCATTGGGACTTTAGTAATTCCAATTCTAATGAATGACAGTGCGTAAGATGGTAGAGAATTGTGTCAGAGTAGAAGAATCCAGCGGTTTATCCTCTTTACCCACTACTTAGGGACACATGGTGATTTTTAGTTTAAAATAATTAAAAAATACACTATTAAAGTTTCAGTTTCAACTACAATCACTTCTATTCCTCTTTTACACACCTACCATAATCAGCCTATATTTAAAAAAATTCACTTTCATTATGAACCGCCTACATAAAATCAACATTTTAAAAAATCTAGTAAAAGTCTGTCGATGCCAGCTAGCCTGGCGGAATGGGTTGCTGTAGAAATAAAGACAAAATGTGGAAATAATTAAAAAAACATTTTTTTATTTCATTATTATTTAAAATGAACTTACATCGAGAGATTTCAGTAAAATCATTAGATTAAATCAAACATACTCGTATTTTTAAATATATTATAATTTTTTTTAATATTTTTAAAAAGAAATCACAAATTATTATGAATACAGCTTAAACAATTGAATAAATATTTACCTACTTAAAATTAGATCAATAATTCACCGCCCTAGACATATGAACATACGTGATACGCACACTTTGACTGTACCTTTTCTGCGCTATCCCGTATCACGTACGCGCTTGAGAAAAAATAACGTACCTAAAATCTGCAAACTGTAGGGATACGTGCGCGTGCCAACAACACTCGAATACAAGTCTTCACAAGTATGATAGTTTTACAAGGGGCGGGCGAAGTATGCGATCGAGTCTTTGACGTTTTGTAATTTTAAAATATATAATTTATACGTAATTAAATTTAATAAATAAAAAACCTGATTATTTTTAGCATGTTTCACGGAATGTAACCTGGAGGTAGGGTGGTTAATAACAAATCATTTCTTGGCGGTGGTTTTCATGTAATCGATGTAGGAAGAGATGAGGTCGTCCATCTTGTAGCCAAGAGATGTCTCGCAGAGCAGCTTAGATCCCCTCATGAAGTTGCCGAGGGTCATGTGGAAGTAGGTATTGCCAGAAGACCAGTTGGATAGCTCGGAGAAGGGATACGTCACCAATATGTCCTGCAAATATTAAATGTTAATTCAAATCATCAACCTCTCTCATATATGTAGTGCTAAAAAATTACACCTTACAGGACTTTGTAATCACTATACAATTTCTAAATGAGAGATTTAAAATCGGAAATATATCGTAACATACACAATTGCTTTAATTAGATAAAATTTTAAAGAGACAACCATTCACGAACATTAAATGTCAAATATTCTAAGTGACATGGCGTATGCAGTGGCGGTACTCCCATAGAAGCCCAGAAGCCCGGCTTGCGTAAGAAATTTTGAATCAAAACCTCTTCTGGCTTACAGAGGTTCAGCTCTTGTGGCTAATTCCTCTTACTGTCTGAGGGGAACATTGTTGGAGGGTGATTTGGTGGGTTGTTGGTTTATGCGGGTGCATGATTACTTAGATTTGGGGGGTTTGATTCAAATTTCTTACGCAAGCCGGGCTTCTGGGCTTCTATGGGAGTACCGCCACTGAGCGTATGATGGTTAGACTTGAAAAATACCTTTGATGAAGATTTTTTACAGAATTAAGTGTATAAATAAAAGATATCTATTTATTGTTTCTTGAACAATAATGTAAAACTTCATATTAATTATTGTCGAAAACATCAGCTTTCTAGAAGTTTTATTTCATTTTATGAGAGCGACATTATAATCCAGTACGTATATATGGTGCAGAATGCTGGCTGCTGAGCAAGAGGGATAAAAATACACACTGGTCTTTGAAAAGAAGGTATTGAGGATAATCTTAGCACCACTCTGTGAAAATGGAGTGTGGAGGATAAGGTAAGCCCGTGAACTGGAAAATATTTACAATGAACCCAACATTGTAAGCTTTATAGAAATATGTCACCTTAGATGATAGTTGGGACACCCAAAAAACATTCTCGACATCCAACTAGATTGAAAATGAAGTGTGGGAAGACCCAAACTAAGATGGATAGATCAGGCGGAGAGGGATCTCAGAGCGATCACAGAAGTTGTAAATTGAATAATGGCAGAGGCTGGGGCTCATAGCAGGCTGTAGCACCACTGATGATAATGATGATGACATTATCAAACATTCTTTGCAAGGTGAAACATATTGCTGTAAATAGAACTACAACTTCTACAATCTTACTTAAACTAGTAGGTGTACATCTAAATTTTGTTATTTAAATGGACTGTGGTCTTGTACGGGAAATGTATATTTTATATTCATAAATTTTCAGCTTAATCAATGTGAACTTAGTGATCAAAATGAAAATCATCCGTTATCAAACACCTGATAAAAAAAATGTTGTCAAAATGTTTTATTTGAATCTTCTTTTATATTTGATAACAATCTTTTCAATGCGTCATAATTATTTTCTATAAATAGTGATCATAAAAAAGATTAATGAAAATCGACAAATACTTTAATTTATATATTTTTTATGTAATCTGTTGCCTTGTTTCAATCGTCATTATTAGTATTAACCAAAATTCTTTCATCTTGACAAATGAAAAGTCTCCGACAATATTTCTATAGATTTCATACGTATAAAGACTAGCTACAAGAACTGAACCAGATGTTCCAAGTCTGAGTGATTGTTTTACATGGATATTCTTGAATTAAACATTGTGTAATAAAACTACTTGACTTACTTGTCTGGTTTACATTTTAGATTACAAAAGGTTACAAAAGTGTTAGTAACAGATCTGCGAAAAGTTTGATGATTCTGAAAATGATTTTGAATTCTAGCAAGCTCTTGATATATGGGATTATAATTCAGCAGTGAAAAGATATATTAAACAAATGAAAAGAAAAGTAAAATGTTAGCAAGTTTGATTAAAACTGACTTTTACTCAATTAACTAAATAATATTCCATTTGTAAATACTGGACACCAAAATTTGAAGAAAATACTCAAAGAGGAATTTTTTCAACAGAGTAAAAAAATAGAATCTGGTTTCGTGTTAAAAAAAAAAAATTCATTTGATAAGGAATAATGAAGAAAAAAAATACAATTACCTTCATCTGGGAATGGATAATACTGACTCCATTTTTATTGATGGCAATTATCACAATTTCCGGGAAATTCGGATCCGTTGTCTGCTTCACTTCGAAGAATGCTGTTCCGAACGTGGACCACTGATATAGGATCTTCAAGAAGGCCTCCTTGGCCTGTCCAGGTGTCATATCCTTGTCTTTGTGAAGGGCGGCTCCTATTTGGTTTCTCCACTCGGCCACAGGCTGGAGCTTTATGAGGTCTCCTGGCAGCAGGGTCTGAAGCTGGAAGGTGGGGGCGGATATTCTCGACATGTCATCCCCGAACCTCGCCCTATAAATAAGGGCCGCTAGTGAGACGGCGTCTGCTTTCCCGCACTTGTGGTACCCGCGTAAGTATTTGGGCAACTCCTGGGGGAAGTAAAATATCTGGTCCGCGTTGGGATCCTTTCCAGGTATCGTATTTATCCACAATTTTTTCATGAAGAATATCTGATACTGGAATTGAATCGGAGCACCGGCTGCAAAGAAAGTACAAATGTTGATTTTACATTTTTTTTAAATATCACAATACACTGACATATACAGTAAATTTAAACATGGGAAAAGTTGCTAATTTAAATTGTATTAATATTATTAACTGCTTAATTGAAACACTGTTATAATATCACAATTGATTTAATTCCTATAGAATTGTCGCGACAGCTGTTTTTCTCTAACCAATGTTAGCATCATTAGGTGTTACAATCTACTGTTGATTGAAACACCTTATGATGCCAACATTGGTAAGAGAAACAGCTGTCGTGATAATTTCATAGAAATTAAATCAATTGTGATATTATAAGTGTTTCAATTAAACAGTTAATAATGTTGAAATATCAAAGTATTTCCATCAAAATAATGGATGCATTAATATTGTTAACAAAATATTTTATTCCATAAAAAGAATATTTCAATTTAACTTGAACTCGGTACAAATGAATCAAGGGAAGTCAAAACAGGTGTTCACACTCACAGTTGCGAGAAGGTCGAGACTGCTTGATCCATTCTATTAGTTCGTGTATGAAGTCGAAGAAGAAATAGTTCTCCGGCACAGAGAATACTTTGTCCGCTATTTTAACGAACAAACTGAAGCCATCGCCGTTTCTGAGATCCAATCTCTCGGCTATCTGAAGGCACAAATCTCTGGCTTTGGTTGTGGAATCTACTTCGAAAGCCTCATCGGTATCATCAGGGAAGTAAACCTTGTGATATATCTGTAGACTACGGTGCTGGATGGCCTCAACTTCCACCAAGTACGGGGGATACTGTCTCTGGCCGCTCTTCTGAGACTTATAGACTCGCTGTAGACATTCTTTCGCGATTGGATGCGGACGTGATTTTAAGAATTCTACTAACTCCTTGTTGAGAATCTGACTGCATGAGAACAGGCCAGTTACTAACCACATTAACTCCCATCCGCGCTCCTCGCTTAGCTGAATGCGGTTATTGGTCAATTGCTTCATTATCTGACAATAAATTTCATCTTTGAGAACTTCGTGTTTCAAGGCCGGGCTGAATATCTGATCAGTATATTCGGACGCAACTCTTGGTCGCGGAGCGGGCATATCGCCCATATATTTCAGTATACTAACGTACACAGAGCAGGCCTCTTTACAGAGTAATTCATTTCCTTGGAGTTTCTGTAGGAGAGGTAATTTAATTGGCTCCCTTCCGTGTCTCCAGAGCTCTTCAGTCGCGCTCTTTTTGACGGTGGTGATCGCTGATGCCTTAGATATAGTGGTTGTTCCCAGATTGTACGCAGCCCTGAAGTGCTCTTGGGCATACTTTTGCAGGGTGTACATTTTCTTACGCTGCAAAGTATTGTATTTTGATTTTTGTTTATATTTATCCAGGGCTCCCTCTTTCTTAAACATGGCCAATATGTCTGGTGGAGGTTTGGTCATCGTGGGCAGTATGTAGACTTGATCTGTGGGGAACAGTCCTTGCCGGCCGTTACATTCACCGTTACCCCAAGTCGATGTTAAGATTGTCTCGCCAATGCAATCGTTCACCAATGTTATTAAATCTCCCTTCTTGAGCTCTAGGAAGGAGGATGTATCTGCCGACTCTCTGTAGTCATTTTGAGCAATCACATACAATGATCTCTTTTTCAACCCATCTATTAAATAAATGACCAAATTACTCAAGTCTTCGGCATCCAAACTTTGGAACACAATTTCTTCCTTTTGGACAGTCATGAGGGTAAAGTTACCAAATTTAGTGTTCTGGTCTTTGTTGAAGCCCACATAGGTGATCTCGGTAAATGACAGTTCCAATAATATTTGCTCCTGATCATCGACAATATAAATCCCCGTCCAATTGACCGCGATAATGACGTTGTCCTTTGATATTGATGTTCCTTTTATTCTGATAGCCTCGAAGAACCTCGAGAACAGAATTGGCCAGTTCAGTTTAGCGAAGATGACCACATCCTCTTTGCAGTGGAGAGGATCCACCTTCTGGACAATGCTATTACTACTGCTGAAGGCACTCTTGATCAAGGCCTCCCACTTGGTCATGGCCTTATCCCCGGCTTGTAGGAACTGGTTGGGGATGTAGTTGTTAACAACCTTCTGCAGTACTTGTGGGTCCAGCTTGCTGCCATACTCCACGTAGTACTGGTGAGCAGCTAATACTGCTATGTCGTTTTCTGTTGAGCATCTGTACTCCCCGAATTTTACTCCTCTTGTTATTTGATGGTACAATAAATTAGTTGCGACAGGATCATCCACCGGGTTGTGCCATGGTGAGAAGATTTCCTTGCGGAAGTAGAGTCGCCAGGGGGCGCTCTTCTCCACTCCACCCTGTTCCTTCGCGTACTGTTCGCACTGAGAAATTGCATCCATAACATGGTCGCCCTCGCTACCGAGTGAAAGTACCTTATCAAAGAGACTGATGAAAAGTGAGAATCCAAAAGTATCCACGAGACCAATATTTTCCGCTATTTGGTGGCAAACCTCTTCAGCAGTGGATGCCGAGTCTGCCTGGGCTGTCTTGCTGGAACCGTCCATGAATGTAATATTGAGAACTATGGGAGTTTTCGATTTGGTCGCTTGCAGTTCTACCCAACTTGGTGGTTGAGTTCTGGAGCCATTCTTGATAGTCCTGTTGAGGCGGCCATCGCAGTATGGCGCATAGCCGGGCGGACCCTCGCGTATGAAGGCGCGGAGATAGTTGACGAAGCGCTCACTGGGGGCGAAGCAACCCACGCAGAGGGACATCAGGATCCAGCCTCGGGCGTGCGACGCCTTCGTGGGGTTATTGCAGAGTTGCTTACACAGCTGGCAATATATTTCATCCCTTCAAACAAATATTCAATGTTTTTATTCAATTAAAAAATACTTGATTACTGATAAAAACAGTAATATTATAATATATTCCATATTCCATATTTGATAATTGTCGTTTTCTGCAAGATTTTATTACTTCTACTTTTTATTACTGCATATTCAACAACAACAACGAATCATGCCATTTCCCCGAAAGGGTTGGCCAGTTAGGCAGAGAGAATGGACCGGGACACCAATTTATCCCAACACCTCTCTAGATTCCTCCACATTCATACAGCAAGTTAAACAGATTTTAAATTTAAAGTTAAGTTATAAATTTATAAAAGTTACAGATATGTTGATGCTTCCGAAGATGGGCGAGTGGAGAGGGATATTGAAAGAAGGATTGGGGCAGGCAACAAAGTGAATGGTGAACTTAAAGTTGTCATCGCAAACAAAAACCTATCCAAAAAGCTAAAATGGCAGTGCACAATGGTGTTCTTGTACCGACCCTTGTGTATGAAGCGAAGCATGGAACTGGCAAAAGAAGGATGAAAGTAGAATAAATGCAGTAGAAATGAGATGAATGTGTGGATACTCTGTGTATGATAGTGTCGAATGAAATATGGCAGGAAAGAAAAGTGTGGCAGTCCATTCTTTCTGCCTACGCTTTCGGAGATACGGCATGATGGTTGGTTAGTTAATTGATTCTTCCGACTTCTAGCATGGCCGACCTTTAAAATATGATTAATTTGGTTATGCCATGTCTTCCTCAGTCTTCCTCGTCTCAGCAATCCATTCAAATCATTAACATATACTTAATTAACAATTCTTTCTTCATCCATGATCCAAATCAATGCAGTGATCCTTTTTATATTTTTGATTACAATACTTTCTTCCACTAAAAAATTCCTTCCTGATATCATCATTTGAAATTCTATCATAGATCATGAATCTTTCAAATTTGTTTACATTATGCACACTTTTCACAATAGGTATAATTAAGACTCAAATAAGTACATAAAATAAAATTTTGCTCCTTTAGCTCTAGTGTATCAGCGGATTGTATCATTTGACACTCACTACATTTGATATTGCCATAAATCTTCCAGAAAACGTACATTTTCCCCAATATCAAATAGAATATAAAAAAGAAAATTAATAATCATCATACTGAATAAAACATTTACCTCAGTTCAGGTCTAAGAATACCATGCCCTATGATGAAGTGAAGTTTTTCTAAGTTAGTGGACCGTCCACCGAGCCAGACATCATAGAAGTCACTCATCTGCTTGTCTTCCAAAAAGCCCCGATGAAGCTCGTCTCGCAGCTTGCTCTGTTTCTTGAGAGTCATGTGGATCATTTTCTGCCTTTGCTTTTCATTTACAGCACTCCCGTTGGCTAGGTTCTTTAAAAAAAATGAATCACTGAGTTATCAACCATTGATTTATGAATGTAGTGTGAAGCACCAAATGTCGGATTATGATGTTATGAATAACAATAAATTTAGACCCCTCAAACAAACACGATATAAAATAATCTTATCACAACGTAGACAATAAAATGACAATGATATGGAAGTGCCAAAACCTATAGACGAACTAAAAATAATAATAAGATCGCCAACGATTTCGACCATCTGACATGAGATCACCTTGGGACCCCCCATTTTCATTTCATAGACTCCCCGATTTTTTTTCCGCTGACATGGAATCCTTGAAAGTACACCCCTGGGGGTCTACATACGTATACTACTACTTTGAGAATCACTGATTTATAAGAATCAGATTTATCTATGTATCTAAATAAAACAATGAAACATAGATCTTCCTCTATGACAACCAAATGAACCGTTTTTTGCAAAACTCGAAAAATGGGGTTTCTAAATCAGTTTCATTTCTATAATAAATCATAAAAAAAACATGTTTCTTCTCATAGCCATAGCCTTATACTAAAAAAAAAAGCCTTGTTCTTAATTATTGAGGTCTCAATAAGTATTCCTAGAGCCTAACTATGTATCTCTAGGAGCATTTAGTTCAGTTCAGCCATAAAGGCAATAACACAATTTATAGTCAACGTACTCTTAAACAAACCTGGAAATCTTCTGAATGCTGGAATGCTTTTCCAAGGGTCTCCGTCAGTTTGGTCATGACGGGCGTGGCGTCCCCATCGCTGGCGTCCCGGGGCTCGGGCAGATCGCCCATGAAGCGGAGAAGAGCCACCCACAGGGCACGCGCCGCCGCCCAGCCCTCCGCACCCTCGCCCTCCAGCAGGGGTCGGCGCAGCGCCCGCCTGCTATGCTGATAACTGCTGTTGCCCACGAAGTATGTCGCTGCGAACTTGCGGAAGTCAAACGCCGAAAGGTCCTCGTACGGCTCTTCTGCCATGGGCATCTCAATGTCAGTCCCACGGGGCTGTTGCCGCATCTATCAAAAAATAATTCCATTCAATTTCAAATACAAACAACACATTTTTATGGTTGTCATGATCCACCTAACGCATTATCTTAACCACCACAACTGTGTTGCAATTGAATATTTATAATTTCTCGAATATTCCCAGATTAAGCCAAAATTCGGACTACAAGCGACATCTATTGGTGTTTTACAAACTGAAAAATTATGTTTCATAAAAGTCATTAATATCTTACTAGTGGTTTAGTGGTTAATGGCAAGATTTTAAAATGCATTTATTATTATTTATAACTCTCGCCACATTACCATGGAAGCTAGGTACTAAAAAAATGATGAGTACTTAAAAACAAAATTAAAATGGTTAAACATAATTATTTGCCAACATCTCAATGGTCAAGTGAATTTTATATTATTAACATTATCTTATGGGTCTGTTCAAACCAATCAAATAAAGTTTGATAACATAATCTATCTACTAGAGATTCTTATGTTTATACTTTGTAACATTATTGTGTAGTCTTACCGCAACGGATCCCTTGTGGTCTCCAGGAGCTTCTTGGAGGAATCCAAACACATCGTCAACATAACGGTCGTCTACGTGAGCGTTCTTTTTTGTCGGTGTCGACACAAGCTCTCCGTTCCTCTCCGCCCAAACATTGTGGAAGAGCGCAGCAACCCGCTTTTCGTGGTTCTCCTCCACCTTCTGCATATAATTAGCTTTTCCTTTCGATTTCATTTCTTCTATTTCATCTTCCCTCTTCTTGCGCAGCAATATGATCTGTTTCTTGATGAAAGGTTTCTTCTCTCTGATAACCTTTCGTATCAGGAAACCTTTAGCGATCGCTTGGACTGCTAAGATGGATTTGCGCATGTCGGTGAATAGGGCAGTCTGGTGGCGAGATCGGAGGACAGCTTGAAGACGCAAGTAGCCTCGGCGCATCTTTAGATACCGCTGCCTGTAGCCACGCGCCCTCCAGTGCTTCTGCACAACCAAAGCGGCGGCGCGCAATTCCAAGAAGCGTCTTCTACAAATCCAGCGTCTAATGTTCTTCTGCAGTAATATAATGTATTTTCCAAGAATTTTTTCACGCATGTCTTCAAGGTAAATGTCATGGGAATCTTTTAGAAACACTTTAGTGTGCCCCAGTTGATACTCAGTTTGACCGGCCAGGACATTGGAGCATATTTTACCGGCTGAAGCTTTGCAGTCTGCTTTATGCGCCGGTGGAATATTGGGGACCAGGAAACGATAACGATTGACAAAATCGTAATATGAGTGACGAATAGGGTAGCCTGCTCGTCGAATACGGGCTGTCTCCATCATACCGGAATAACGGAGCTGACGAACTATTAGGGCTCGATCGAAAATCTGTAATCAATGTATAACAGATGAACAATATATATGAAAACAATTCTACATTGCAAACATTACTCTGTGTCCAATTTACTTGAGGTTTCTTGAGTTCATTGGGCTTTATGCACCGAACGAAGAAGGGGTGGCAAGAGTTGAGTGACTTCATAAGATTCTCCAAAGAAGAGCGGAATTGAATCGAAAGTGTAATTTGTTTTCTTCCTCCATCTGTGTCCGCTAGCGTATCACCAAAGAGACCCTTCAAAAATACATTTGTAGTTTGTCTGACAAGTTGACGGACATCCGGACTAAACGTATCTCTGTTCTTATCCAAAAATCCTTAAAATTAAAACACAAATAATTAAAATCATAAATGTCTTCACATATCTTTTGAGTCTATATTCTTGACATAACAAAGAAACAATTGTAAATAAATAATATGATACTCAGGGTGCATGACAAGACCTTTCACCGTCTTTTTTAAAATAATGATTCTTACCTGCAACTTCGTATGATACATTGCCAGCAAAATGTTGAACTCCAAAATTGTGTGTGTGCTCAGATTTTGGTTTAATGTAAATTGGCTTAGAGCCGTGGGTGGAGTGAAGTTTCGTCAACATTGTCAAGTCTGTTCCTTTGGGGAATTTCGCCTCCTCGTCAATCAACGACATTATATTCAAACTCTTTAAACCAATCATTTCTAGAATATTCTGATTGTCAACGTAATTTATGCTTTCCCATTTAATGCCTTCTTTCGCATACTCGTCTTGCTCCATTTTGAAGATGTGTTTGACGAAAAATTGCTGCAGATTTTCATTAGCATAATTTATGCACAATTGTTCAAAGCTATTAGACGTAAAGTTTTCAAATCCAAAAATATCCAGAACGCCGATGGAACTGACTGTGTTGGTGGTTGCTTTATAAATGGTTTCATTAATTTTGTCAACAATTCTTATAAAAATTTGGCCGTAAATAGCTTTAACAAATGAATCCCTAGATTCTAGGGCGCTTTGTTTAGAGATTGAACTTACGACTTGATCCCCTTGGATCACGATTGTCTTTCTCGTTAAGGCATCACAGAGGGAGGATTTATTTAATCCTAGAAGGGTGGCAATTCTACCTGCATTGGCGCTGTCTGTAATCTCCGAGCCCTCCAGATTGTTAGACACAGTCGACTTGTATTTCAGATTGCCTAGATGTAACACCGCAGCTAATAACTTGAAGATGTTCCAAATATCTTCATCTGCAAAATTCAAGACCTTCATGGCTGCCCGCACGTCTGCAAATTGCACCGCATCGTTCCTGCCCTCACAAGTCAATGTTTTACCACCTTTCAAATATTCGTAATTGGATGCGTCCGTTAATTCTAATCTTTTCTTTTCTTCACTACTCAATCCTGCTAGCAAACTATAGAAGATGTGGTAAT
The DNA here is from genome assembly GCA_022606425.2 of Lepidostoma basale. NCBI lineage: Eukaryota > Metazoa > Arthropoda > Insecta > Trichoptera > Lepidostomatidae > Lepidostoma > Lepidostoma basale. The sequence goes on from JAHDVF020001491.1 coordinate 976,891, forward strand.
TTCTCTCTCCTTGATTCTGTGAGACGATGCGAGATTTCTCGAGCAAATATTGTTCTATTTTTGCGCCTTCAATGAAACCCTTATTATTGAAGTTAATGTGAATGTATTTTCCGAATCGGGAGGAATTATCGTTGCGAACAGTCTTAGCATTCCCAAATGCTTCCAGAATGGGATTTGTTTCTTGAATTTGCTGTTCGATCCAGGAATGCTTCCCATTCACTGCTGCCAGGTATTGCAATATTAGCTTTGTACTCTCAGTTTTTCCAGCACCACTTTCACCACTAGAAAATAAAAACATTAAAATTAATGTATTTTTCATATTCAATAAAACATATATAATCAGAACGCACACATGATAATACCCATTACACATCGGGTTTAAGAAAGAGACACCAATTGGCTAACTTCAGTTGTGTAAGAGAGTCGTCCCTGTTGTATGACACGCACGCACATGAATCAAATCAATGTGAAAATGTTTAAGGCATCTATTGAGTACAGGTAACATAATACCAGGAACGCATTAGAGATGGTTCGACATTAGGAAGACAAGATGCTTTCTAAAGTTAAGAGTATTTGTCCCCTGAAAGTACCTTCACTAATATGAAAGACGTCGATCTCCGAGGACACCGTGTTCAGCAGACTAATTGCTCTTCCCACCGGTGTCACCAGAGGCCGATTGGTTTTGGTGGCCGGTGGGTAAAACAATCTGTGATATCGCTGTCGGAAAAGACCAACACCCTCTAGCACGACCAAGTTCTCGAAATATCCCCTGATTCATTTAAAGAAATTGGTAATGAGATGCCCATCTCTTTGAAGCTGTAAATAATTGGTTCCAAGCATTCCTAAAAGAAATGCTGTGGGATGAATGACGGAGATGATGCTCTACAAAGCTAAAGTTAGCCAATTACAGCAAACTTTTTTTTTTCATAATTTAATTTAATTTAATTTAACTGGCGGAATCTGCTGGGCATCTAGAAGGCATGCTAGATGAACTGAACACTGCATCCAGACGAGTGGGTCTCGGGATGAATTTGGACAAGACGAAAGTCATGTATAATGAACATATTATCCCGGGATCAGTAACCGTCGATGGGTCGGCTCTCGAAGTGGTACAAGAATACCCATATCTTGGCCAAATCATACAATTAGGACGAAACAATTTCGAGAAAGAAGCCAACCGAAGAATTCAGTTGGGTTGGGCAGCCTTTGGGAAATTACGTCATGTCTTCACTTCCAAAATACCACAATGCCTCAAGACTAAAGTCTTCAACCAGTGCGTTTTGCCAGTCATAACATACGGAGCCGAGACGTGGACATTGACAAAAGGTCTAGTCTACAGATTCAAGGTTGCCCAGCGCGCCATGGAAAGAGCCATGCTTGGAATAACCTTGAGGGATAGATTTAGAAACGAATTTATTCGACAACAAACCAAGGTGACTGAGGTGGCTCTACGGATAGGCGGGCTGAAGTGGCGGTGGGCTGGCCATATCTGTCGGAGAACCGACAGCCGATGGGGAAGACGGGTTCTGGAGTGGAGACCGCGTACAGGATTCCGTAGAGTTGGACGTCCCCCTGCCCGCTGGACCGACGATCTGAAGAGGATTGCTGGACATGGATGGATGGGAGCGGCAATGGATAGGGGGCGGTGGAGGGCTTTGGGAGAGGCCTACATTCAGCAGTGGATGACAGACGGCTGATGATGATGATGATGATTTAAAAAATACTAACACCAAGGATTTAAAACATTGGTATTATACAATCTCCAATATGAGCAAAAAAAAGCTTTTTATCATGAAGAAGGAATCTGGTCATGTCCAGACTTGAACCCAAGTCCCCTAGATCAGGAGCCAAGCGTTCTGTCCCCTAGTCTTTCACCACGATGATTAATTAATAAAAAATAACCTTACCTTATAACGATGCACTGATTTTCAATCTTCTCTTTCATTTCTCTATAGCACGAGTCTCCCACAGCAAAAATATGCGGCGGAATTTCACCAATTTTCCTACCGCGATAAAGAGATATCTGCTCACCGGTGTAAATAGGCAATATTTCATACGGATTAATGGCTATAAGCATTGTTCCTGTGTATGTCTAAAAATGAAAAAATCCATATTTCAAATATGAAAAATACTTTGTATAATAACCACAGATATTTTATTGTACAATAAAACCACAAAGTGAGTGCTTCATATGAAAACACATTTTATTTTTGTTTACAAATAAATATTAGATTAAAATATAATACACTAACTATCTAACCATCACACCGTCTCTCCGAAGGGGTAGACAGAAAGAATGGACTGCCTACTTTTCTTTCCTGATATATTAATCTCACTTCCTCAACATTTATGTCGCCGCCAAGTAGTTAAATACGCAAATCAATTGTTGACGTTTAGCCCTTTAGTTAAACGTGTCATTGAATTCCAGCATTTTATTATCAACCTAGCCGTTTAATTGAGTGGCTTATTTAACTATTTGGCGGCGACACATACATCATGTCATGCACGTGCGTCGATTTCTCTGGCTCATCACTTGGCCGACATTCAATATTTGATTTATTTGATCGTGCCACGTTTTCCTCGGTCTTCCTCTATTTCTAGTTCCATTTACATCGTTAATGCATAATTTTTTTACCATTCTTTCTTCATTCATTCTTTCCATGTGTCCAAACCATCTTAATGATCCTTTCATTATTTTGTTCATGACACCATCATTCCCACCGCATTCACTTATTATATTTTCATTCGACACTCTATCATTCACAAAGTATCCACACAACCGTCCATTTCTACTGCATTTATTCTACTTTCATCCTTCTTTTGCCAGTTCCATGCTCCAGTTCTATACATAAGGGTTGGTACAAGAACACCATTGTGCACTGCCATTTTAGCTTTTTTGGATAGGTTTTTGTTTGCGATGACAACTTTAAGTGCACCATTCACTTTGTTACCTGCCCCAACCTTTCTTTCAATATCCCTCTCCACTCGCCCCGCCCATCTTTTGTAAATACCCAAATACACAATCTCATCTACTTGCTCCACATTTTCACCATTAACACTAATGTTAATTTTGGAAAACTCAACCACATCCTAAAAAATAACGAAGTCCCTATGAATTAAAAAAGAAAAGTCTTTGAAGAGTGTATCCTCCCTGAGATTACAAATGGTCTAGAAACTATGACACTTCTTGGTAATAGCCCACACAAATTAAGATCTACACAGAGGTCTATGGAGAAACAAATGCTAGAGGTGAATCTTAGAGACAATATTAGAAATGAAGAGTACAAATGCCAAACAAATTTGTTTTATAACATGGACCGTATTACCAAATTGAAATGGCAATGGGCAGGTGGCATCCAGAATTTTGAGATGGAGACCGCGAGATGAAAGAGAGTAATTGGTCGGCCGTCTCAAAAGAGGAAGGTCGATGATGCTATCCCAGTCATCAGAAAGGGGTGGATAAGGAAAGCCCAAAAAAGAAAGGAATGGAAATACACAAAAGTAGTGGAGAGATGTTAAAAGAAGGCATTGTGCATTTAGCTGGTAAAAATTATAGAAATGATAATATTTAACACATTATTTATTTAATAAATCGTATTTAAAATACTTACATATATAAACCTTTTATTATATCTCATGTGCAAGTTTTTCAAGATGGCATATTCCTGTAGGTCCCCAAGTGTTATCATATCCTCGACTCCCCTAACAGAAGTCAAGTGCATGGACTTGAGGACCTGTTCCGAGGATACGCTGATGTCTTTTCCATCATCATCGCGTACGGTCACCTTCTTCCCTTCAGATTTAACGATCTTACCACCAATCGGGATGTCGAATTCATTTTCACTTAATGGCTTGATCCAAATGTGGTCACCCTGATAAATAAAATATATTTATATAAAAATCAGATAATTTACATTAATAAATATTAAAAAAAAAAATTACAGACAATCATGACATGTGTCACTTGCAAATTTCAAATACGGAATTACATTATTAAAATATATATCATAAGATTCTCTCCACACATCTAGGTCTATCTTGTCCTTCAGAAGTATCAGCCCAAAGGCTATTGCTCACCCACCTGTTAGAAGTGACATTGTTGGAAATGAGGATAACGCTCCACAAATCTAAAGCGAAGCATCTTCTTTGATATTGTCTTTTCGGGAGTACCAACAACAATAACAAACCATCACACAGTTTCGCCGAGAGGGTAGGCAGAGAGAGTGTACCGCCATTACACCGCCTAACATACCTCTGTAGATTCCTCCACATTCATACAACGAGCCATACACGCAAGTCGATTCTTCCGATTTCTAACATGGCCGACCGTTAAAATTTGATTGATTTGGTCATGCCATTCATTTGGATGCAGTACCAGCCCAGAAGCTATTGCTCCCCCACATGTTGGAAATTTTTTTCTTGGATGTTGGGGTTGGAACTAAGAGGCGTCCTCTAGCAAGAAAACTTCCACAAATGTCTTTTACTGGGAAAATACTGCCCGCAAGTCAAATTATGCATGTTTTGTAGCTTGCACAACTGTGTCAACTTGCGAAAGGTATTTAGGGTACGGCCACACCGGAGTGCCTCGGTAGGAGCCAAGACACAGTTCGCTTGTGATCACGCCCTGTGGCGCAGAGCGTATAGTGTGGTCGGTCCCAAAGTGCGCCATACGTTGGTTCGCCGGGAGTTCATTTCGACTCCTACCCAGGCACTCCAATGTGGCCTTACCCTTACACAGAGAATTTGTAAAAACACTTGCGGAAGTTTCTTGCTAGTGGACACATGGTTAAGCAACTGTTAATCTTGTGAATGCTGAATATTAATTCTTCACCAAGTGTAGATCTAACCGGAATCAAATTCTGGAACACTTGACTTTGACGCGACACTGTAACCACCGCGCCATTTGGTCTGACACAAATATAAAACCATTTCTCTACATCATCCACACCCATGCATCATGTTGCTTATTGATTTTTTCGACTTCTAATATGGACTTTTCGAAATAGTTATTTTCATAATTCTATACCCAAACTATCCTAGTGACCCCTAAAAATATTTATTGCTACTTAAATACCTTATAATATTGTTCATTAAGTTATCATCTATCTTCTTACATCAGAAATCAATAATTGGATACATTTCATTTGTCTGAATGATTTCGCTTCGACTCTATTGTTAATACATATTTTCAACCTTATCTTGGAGATTTGAACAAAAGGGTTGATAATAGAACACCAATGTACTTAACTACTTTAAATTATTTTGATATGTGTAAAATATATTTACAAACCAGTATAGTAAAAATAAAATCAAAAAACTTATATGAATACTTTGAGTTAACATTTAACCCTTGTGTTGTCGGCACTTTTCAGATTAATATGCCAAAATAGACACGATTTAAGACAACGTAATTTAACATTGAAACGTGTTATATAATTTCCAAACAGTCTGTAAAATAAATCTTTTAATTTATAAAAATTTAAACAAAATATTTTAAGAATTAATTGTATCTCAATAGAGATGAGGTTGTAAATTGTTTTTTTGGAAACAGAATATGGTGGTCGAGGCGTTTACAGGACTTATGACCTGTCATTAGTTGGGTTAAGCGATCACTTTATGTAATACATGTTGGAGAGGGTTCAAAAGAAATTCTTGAGAGTCCTCTACATGAGAGAGTACGGGGTATATCCTTGGCTCTATCCAACGGCATTTCCCTTGGGTATGGTGGGGTATAACTCCCTCGAACTGAGGAGGGAAGGATTACTATCAACACATTTTTTCAAACTGATTCGGGGCTCTATTGAGAACCCCTATGTTCTGGAGCAAATAGGCCTTTTTGTTCCTGATAACTACCTGCGACAGCGCCGACATCAATTGTTCTTTACTCCGTCACACAGAACCAACCTGCCTTTAGTGATGCCAGTAGGAAGAGCAATTCGGACGCTGAATCTAATCATCTCGGATTAGGACATTTTCAGTGTCAGTGAGGCAGTATTCATAAAAAAAAATATTGCAAACTCTGGAAAGAGTACTGCCTCACTGACGTCGACATATTTGAATTCCTTCTGATATGTATGATTTTTTTGGTCTCATGTTGTTTTGTTTTATTTTATCTTTGTAATACCGTTTTGTGTCCAAATGAGTCACCTAAATGTTTTATCGTTTGTAATGTCTCATTTGTGTATAATATATAAATAAATAAATACAACATTCCCCATTCCGCCCTTCTTACGACCACCAATAAAAACTGGTCCAAGTTAAAGCATAAAAATTGGAGAGTTTTCTCCAGGTGTTGTCTAGCAATGTATGATAATTGCGTAGCCTTTCACTTTGCATTAATAAAGATTTTCTGCTTAGTGCTTACATTTAATCTTAATAGATGGCGCTAGTGTAGATTGAACTAAAAAATGTGAAGTGTTTCTCAACATCGTAGCATATATACATCTTTCAAAAAAATTGTCAGACGTGGTGGTCATAATTGCGTTGACTCACTCCCTCACATTCTGTCTAAAATGCATATGATTCTTTTAAAAATCATGACTTCGATCCGTCGGATTCGGCACTTTTCGCTAGTGTAGCAAAAGCCGATATATCGGATTTCAGTAACCGAGTTAATACTCCATAAATTTATCACCTTGGTATAATCAAGATTTTAGAATATAATCAAAACTTGTACTTAGAGATAATATGTGATTTTCATCTATAAATAAGACCTAAATTACATATTCTAATTATCGAATTCTAGCTGTTCGTTCGTTTTTGTCTACCAAGCCAATATAGTTTGAGACGACAGTCAACAAAATGTATGACATATGGTAGAATTCTAATAAAATTATTAGACATACTTATATGTTTATTTTAGATATAGTATGTGGCCGCAATAGGCAAATGATCAAAAGAAATGTTGCAATCTGATATAAAAAAAGCCATTGTTCATCCGGGCAGATTAATAAAAATTACTATGTAATGTCACATTTTGGGAATGCCCTAATATCATAATTTATCTGAATGACATGTTTCAGACCTCTCAAATTACGACCCAAACACATCCAGCCGCCACAAGCACCCAAAATCGATCCTCCTTCAGAGGAACATTCCGGGCCACACAAATCATACCCCCCCATAAACTAACAACCCACCAAATCACCTTCCAACAAGGTTCCCATCAGACGTAAGAGGAATAGCCACATGAGCTGAACCTCTAAGCCAGAAGATCCAAGTCCACCTGTCTAAGGTATTATCAAATGTCTTTTTGCCTTAGACAGACGAAACATGTAATTCACATAAAACATTATAAAACTTCTAGAAAACAGACATTTTCATTTGTGCTCATTCCCTAAAAACATCTTCACACGTTCTCGATGATGAAGGTAATATTTATATATTCGAAATATGTCAAGAAAAATAATATGAATAGTGGAAAAATGGGTTAATTTGTAAAAAAAAAAAAAAAACTTATGTAAATTCCTCAGTGTTAACGCCTTAAGTTTATCAAAATTTTCATTAGTTAACTATATATTATATTATTTTTCTTTAATGAAATCACAGATCATGTTTCAAATTCACCTCCATAACCATTCAAGTTTGACACATATTTGCAGATGATTATGATGACATAAACATTTCTGGTTTCTTGTCAGACATAAGTAAGGATATGGAAAATGTATTCATATTCAGAAAATACCGATAACAATTAATAATGATAAGTCCCCAAAATAGATAAGCGTAATGGATTCCACTTTTAATTAGCTGATAATGGTGGAACTATCTCATATTGAAAAATACACAATTCTTTATATCAATTTGATAAAAAAAAATACAAGCCAAACAAGCTGACACTAATAAGCCAATTCATAAAAATTCTTTATGTGATAAGATTATAAAAAATATTTGCAAGAAGAAATTACAAACTTTATCTACAATGCATGTTCAATAGAGCTGACAAATCTATTAAGTAATAGAAATTAACATGTTAATTTATTATATTTTAATGTGTCACCATTATAATTGAGGAATAAATATAACAAATTACAAATCATGTGATTTATCGATCTGCACATCGGAACCTATCCAATATTGTAAAAAGCGATTAAGTGAATTATATTATACTAATAATTTACAGAATTGAAGAAGTCATTATCTACAATACTCGTATGCTATCTTACTATGCCATTATTTTATCATATTTTGTAAATGCACATGTTTAATATAGGAAATACATCGTCATTTTTTTATTGTATCAAGTATTCACAATAACAAACATAATAATCTATTACATATGTGCATAGACTATCACGGTTAATTTCTAGAATCTAAAAGAAATAAAAATTGTTCTAAAAAGATCTATGAAAAGTTACACGTAGTCCACAATTTTACCCAAATATCAAAATATACCAACTACCTATGTTTAGTTATTTATAATGAAATATGTCACTAAATTGATATTTGGGTAAAATTATGGACCAAGTGCCTTTTCATAAATCGTTTTTGGAACAATTTTAAATAATAATCTAGATATTCATTATGATTCTAAACTCAGTTTACTGCCTTAAGTCAGATACCCAAATTAAAACTTATTAATGGGGTTATAATAGGCAGAAGGGCTACAATGGGGTATTCTCTGCCGGGAAGTATGCCTCTATAAAATGACATAATGCATCAGCAACTCTACTGCAAAGTGCAACTCTAGAATTCACGGGTGATCTCTTAGACCCCACAAATCCCGGGCAATGTGACTACTGACATTACCATCAGTGTCATAGCAAATAGAATGAATGGCGAATTTTCAGCGCCACAAAACTGGATTCACTCTTAGTGAAGGCAACCTCAACAGAAAAAACTCCAGGGAAGGCAAAGAGGAAACCACTCTGGATATCATTCCTCGTGACATCACTGTGAAGAGGAATCAATTACTCTTAAGTGATAGTTAACATCGGAGGGACCTTATATGACACACAAAGAAGAATGTAATGTAATGATAACTACTAACTGAAACTAACTGTACAATAGTTGTGTGGAAAAGATGTATCACAGGGGTGTGACACAACAAGAAAAATGTAATCCAACACTACAGATACAGTGAAGATATTGAAATATTATGGAATCCTTACAGAAAGATCTATTTAAGATTTATAAAAAAAATCAATCTTACCTATTTGTCTACATTATTTACATACAAATATTATTAAATAAAATTATGTAGGCAAGTGTTAAGTTACAAAAACCAAACATGGCAAACACATCACTCCTTATCTGATAACACAGTATTTTGAATTGTGTGAGAAATGAAAAAGTATTATTATATCTAAAACAATAATTAAGATGAAGTTTTATACCGTCACCACTTTGGAGTCACCCATTTTTGTTTAGATGGTATAATCACATGAAATTTAATATTGATTCCTGTAAAGAACCACTGTCTGTTAATTCAAATCCGTGACTATCAGAACATTTTTCCAGCACCATTATCCAAACTGTTTATCTGTCTAACATTTTACTTATCTTTATCTGATAAAACATCAGGATATATACTAATGAAATATAAATTATTATACCATTATAGTATTGATAATGATTCATGCTATATATATTTCTCAATAGAAAAATGCAACATAACATTTTCATATTTTCATCAACAAATTCAGATATGAAGTGCTGTTTCTACAAAATATTTTATTTTTCTTATGCTATTAAAACACAAGTCAATATATTCCTCACTTTGGCAATGATGTCGCACCGTGCGTGTAAAACCGACTTAAGTGCAAATATACAGTTTGGGGATATGGGAGTTTAAAGATTTCATATTGCTTGGAAAAACTGTTTTTTTTTTAAATAAACCAATGATTTTCAGTTTATAGTAATATACCTATAAACCGAAAATCATTGGTTTATTTAAAAAAAAAAACAGTTTTTCCAAGCAATATGAAATCTTTAAACTCCCATATCTCCAAAATGTATATTTGCACTTACGTCGGTTTTACACTCACGGTGCGATGTAAAGCTTCACACCAAATCCGATGAACCATGATGTAAAACTCCATGTAGAGTTAGTTAGTTTAAGTCTGAGAAAGAAGAACAATATAAGTAACATGTTTCACCTTAATAGGGTATTTTAAATTGCCCTGTAAAACGTGTTACTCCCATAAAATATATTTTTTAAATTTTGAAATTAAAACTAAAATAAAGGGTTAATTTTCATATGAAAACTTTAAACTTATAGATATAAAATAATAAAACACTTTGTATTTAACCACACTATGGTTTTGCATATGTGTTAAGTTATTGTACTGCCCTGATGAAGCTTGGGTCCAAGCGAATCTAGTTGGCATCAATTATAATAATCATATCATGGTTTAATACATAATATTTCATAATATTATATCTATAATTTTAAATTAAAGGTGTTTGAAAATGAATGTTCCAATTATTTAATTAAATACCTACCTGCTGAATCCCGATTGATAATTTTATATAAATTCAAATAAATTACTGATTACCCTTTTTGTAACTTGTAATTTATTTCTTAGAAATGGAAACCATCCATCCTATATTAAGATGAGCTGAACTACAGCACCAATACTCAAGTGGGATATTTGCCTCAACTCGCATTGGGCACTAGAATAAACTATTTAATGACATTCAGCTGGTTCAGGAAAAATAGGGAGGCTTGTAGCATCATTGGAGTAATATCATACATTTAATTTAATGTCACGATTTTTTTCATATACTACACTTTATTATCTTTAAGAGAAATTGAAAAACTTTTTTATTATTGTTCAATACATTAATATCAAGTATCTGGTAGATATGGCATAAAGGAAATAAGATTAGTGATTGGCTCTCTTATATTAGTACTTACAATCATACAAAACTAGTGTAAAAAGTCTTCTTCAATAAAATAAAAATATATTCTTGACCAAATTATATCTGAAAAGAAATAAATAATTAAATACATATAATTTGGGCAAATGTTTATTTGTATTAATTTATTCACAATAAAAGACATTGCTTTAACCCATCAGGGAGATCTGCTTCAATACAAGATCAAATATATTTTTTCCAGTAATCCAACTGGTTGAACCAGAAGAATGAGCAACATAGGATAACAAAAAAATAAGGATAAGAAAAGGTACCTAAGGGGTAACTAATGAGTTCTCTAACAATCTGTTAATAAAACATGGTATCACTAGTGGTTTGCGAGAAAGTGATTTCTTAGTTTGTCCAAGGCTTTGTATCGATGAGATATTTCATTTTTCTGTTCCTTTGGTAATTCTGCGTAAGTTTTATCAAAACCAGTCGGCTGAAAGCACGGATCCCAACCAAAATCCCTAGGACCTCTTGGGAACACTATCTCGCCATATGTTTTCCCTTGGAACAAAATAACATCTTTACCTTCCCCTTCCGAGTAAGCAAATGTACAAACGGCTTCGGCAGATTTGTCTTCCCAACCAGCTAATAAATTATGCAAACCTTCTGGCCCAAGCTTATCCAAAAACCATTTTATGTAAGGACCCGGTAACCCTCCCAAACTGTTGAAGCACAAACTGGTATCTTCGACTATTACTGGGCCTTTAAGCTGTCTTGCCGCTTCCAGACATTTCAATTTACAAATATCATCTATTTCACCTTGCAACTCAGGAAGATCAAGTTTTTTATTTACAATTTGTCTAGGGAAACTCTTTCCTAAAATTGCTACTACTTCCTCCAATTTCTTCGTATTCCCAGTCACAAAACTTATAGGCTTTGTCGACATGGTTTACTTTAATAGACTTAGTTACCAAACTTGTAATTATTTACAATAAATGGAACTAAAATAACACACGTCAAAAAACTATTAAAAGAAAAATGCGCGCTCAAACCTCAAACCACAAACGTCAAATATGGCACACATGGCAACACCGCATGACCATGCGAGTAGGTTACTTTTTTTCTGAAATGGTAACATTTGTTTCAAAATTTACGTGTAAAAATGTTTATGGTATTCAATCGCGTCATCCATTGTATTTTTTCGACCAATCGCAGTGCAATAAGCTTCACCTTAGACATTCAATTGGTTGCATTTCCATAGAAAAGAAATTTGTAATTTTTTCGTGACGAATCTGTTTTCGATTTGTCAAACAATATATATTTCTCTATGGTTCGGTTAGTGGAGTGACTTGACAAACCAAATTTACTAAATCAAAAGTCGAGGATATACAATAAAAATGCCGACCCAAGATATAACCGCTACTAAAGTTGTAGTTCACCCGCTTGTTTTATTAAGTGTGGTTGATCATTTTAATCGCATGGGAAAAATTGGTAATCAAAAACGCGTCGTCGGTGTTCTCCTCGGTTGCTGGCGTTCTAAAGGCGTTCTTGATGTTTCTAATAGTTTCGCAGGTATCTTACATTCAATTTTACTTTAAGTATGATAGTGTTACGAAGTGAAGCACTATGTAATCTGTTGGTTTCACTTTTCTTTTGCCTCTAGAGGCGTTTTTAAGATTCATTCTTGCTTACTCATAACTCAAAATAAAAGTAACTATTCGCATTTGTGCAATTTTAAACATATTCAAGTGTTTCTTATTTTTCTAAATGTTTAACATAACTTATTGCAACTTTTAGTAATTTTATAATCTAACAGTGTTTAGTTGATGCCATAAACATCTGTAATTAGGAATGGTGTTTTAACATATCTATGTTATTTTTTTTCAGTACCATTTGACGAGGATGACAAAGACAAATCAGTTTGGTTCCTGGACCACGACTACCTGGAGAACATGTATGGAATGTTCAAGAAGGTGAATGCTCGTGAAAGAGTCGTTGGCTGGTACCACACCGGTCCCAAATTGTACCAGAATGATATTGCTATCAACGAATTAGTGCGAAGATATTGCCCAAACTCCGTCCTAGTTATTATCGATGCGAAACCCAAAGACCTCGGCCTTCCCACAGAAGCGTATCAAGCTGTTGAAGAAGTACACGATGACGGATCTCCCACATCCAAAACCTTTGATCACGTTGCCAGCGAAATCGGTGCCGAAGAAGCTGAAGAAGTTGGAGTGGAACATTTATTGAGAGACATAAAAGACACCACAGTCGGCAGTCTCTCACAGCGTATAACCAATCAGCTTCTTGGTCTTCGGGGTCTCTACACCCAGCTTAAAGAGATTCAAGACTATCTCTATCAAGTTGCTCACGGTAAACTGCCTATTAATCATCAAATAGTGTACCAATGGCAGGACATATTCAATTTGCTGCCTGATATCACTCAAGACAACTTCACGGACAACCTTTACGTGAAAACCAACGACCAGATGCTGGTGGTGTATCTCGCGGCGCTGGTCCGCTCTATCATCGCCCTCCACAACTTGATCAACAACAAGCTCACCAACAAGGACGCCGAGGAAGGTAAGAAGGAGGAGGCCAAAGACAAAAAGGAAAAGGATGACAAGAGCAAGGACAAGGACAAGGACAAGGAGGAGAAGGGCAAGGGAGACAAGAAGGATTCCCAACCTAGTAAAGATGAAAAGAAAAAGTCATAATCTAATTTAATCCCTTTTAAATAGACATCTCATAAGCTACATATTTTATAATTAAAAATAAATCTTACAAAAACATATTGTTCGTTTTACTTTCAGAACAATTGATCAAATTAAATACATCTTATTTATTGTTTCTTGAACAATTATGTAATAATTAATACGAAATAATGAATAAATGTAAGGGAAATGATTGTATCATAAGTAAAAGTTAAAAAGGATCCCTGAGATGGTTTGGACATATGGAACAAATGGATGAGAAAAGAATGGTTAAAATGTTGTATACAAGCAGTGTGAGTGGAAAGCAAACTCGTGGAAGACCAAGGAGAGCATGGCATGACCAAATTAATCAAATACTCAAGGTAAGAAAAATCGATGAGCGTGTATGATATGATATACGAATGTGGAGGAAGCTAGAGAGGTATGTCAGGATAGAGCGGTATGACGGTCCATCCTCTGCCTACCCCTCTGGATAAACGGCTTGATGGTTAGTTAGTTATATAATTTCGTCTGTTTTCCAGAGGTTTTATTAAATTTTATGGAAATGACATGTTTTGTCTTGCTAAAGCATTATCAATGTGGTCTTTTCGCCACAAGCTGAAACATGTCATTCCCATAAAATAAACACTTGAAAACAGACATTTTCATTCATATTAATAATTTAATATGTAGTTATACACCGTTGTTCGAGAAACAATAAATAACACGTATTTTATTCTTTATTTCTTGTTATTAATTTACAGAAGTCTACAGAATTAATAATAAGAATATTATTCTATGTATGCTGTATTTAAATTTACTCATATGCTGTGTGTTACTTGAATTAAGGGTGTTGGAAGACAAAATTAAATAACGACAGCAATGTAGACTGAGGTTTGTGCTCGGTACTGTCAATGGCTTCAAATCCCTTCAAAAATTCTTTACCAATTTTGAAAAGAGTCTAATTTCCCTTTTACAGTTTCATCTTTTTTTTTTACCTATACAACAGGTAATGAACCCATTTACTGTATACAATTTTGTTTTTAGCTATTATATTGATTCTCACGACATGTGATAGGTACCTTATCAATAATAATTAATATTGTATCGCCATTTTATTGTCATCTTCGGTATGCCAGTCAGAGCTCTTACCACTCTTCCACGAAGGTCGTCACTTAGTGCAGGCCTTTTGGCCTGTTTCTTAAGAAGAATTGGCATGCTGCGAGGTCGACTCCCATCTGCCAACCCATCTCTTTGGTGGGCTACCTTGGGGTTAGCTGTGCAACACAATGAGAGAGAATCTGGATGTATTCATTCTTCTCACATGTGCATACCACTATCTTCTCCTTTGCCTCCCCCACCTAACGACATCCTCGACCTCGCATATTTCCTTTATCCTTGAGTTCCTAATTCTAACACGTGTCTTGCCAGATATGTTTCTCAGCGTTTTCTGACACTTTTTGGGATTATGGGCGTATGAGCACATCTTTTGTGATTGTGGTGTCCGCCCTGCATTCCATCCCATGCATCATGATCGGTCGCACACAAATCTTTTAAATCGTTTGCTGCTGATCTTCATGCCAGGGTTTTTCCATATTAAATTTTCCAAACATTCTAAGATGACTGCAACCTTATTTACTTGACCCATCACCTCACATGGTAGATCTATTTGCCCACACAAGTCCACACCCAGATATCTGAATTTTTCCACCTGTTCCACTGATATGCTCTCCACAGTCACCCTACATCCCACCTGAACTCGAGAGTACCATACTCTTAGACTTTACTTCTGTTTTAGTCATGTTATATTTTTGAATCTCACCTTTAATAGCAATAACATCAGTATAATTGACACACCAGTGTTTATCAGTTTATTTATTTATTTACTCCAAAGATATTACCAGCATAGTTATAGTTTAAGAAATGTTAAAGTATCAGGAACGCATGAGAGTTTCAACTTTAGGAAGACAAGATACTCTCTAAAGTTAAAAGTATTTGTCTTCTAAACATGCTTTCACTACATTCTGTTTGTATAGCACAAGTGTTTTTCCCCCTCTTAATGTTTAATTAATAATTCAACCTTTGTGGTCGAGTGACTGCCACATGGGCTATGACTGCCACACCGAAGGTCCCGGGTTTGATTCCTGGCGATGCCAGTGTGATTGTCACACTGTCATTGAGCTGGTGTAGAATTCAAGTGATGACAAAATGGCGATATTCTACCTACCTATCACATGTCATGGGAATCAATATGATAGCTGTATCCTTTACATCGATTTGGCTTGCGCTGCAATGATGCAAAGAGCGATTCAACAAAATAATAATATTGATTATTAATATTATTTTCCTCTAAAATTATGGGTAACCTAAATTTCAGTTTCATCTGGTTTCATTCAAATTGCCTTCCTGAAAATGTTGTTGCTAATTAAGACGAAGTTTTATTTTAATGATTTTTATTATTATTTACATTACATATCATATTACAATAACTATTCTGAAATTATTAACATATTGAAATTGGTTTAATTTATAGTTAAAATAAATTATAATACATCAATTTTTGATTCGGTAAATAACATATTTTTATTTGAATAAATATAACCACACTTCGTATTTTTACGACACTTTTTAAAGGTATGTTTCAGTTGTGACCCAACCTTTTTCGATGTACATATTTTACAATACAATAAAACAGGGTGATCACTTATATACTAAAAAGGGGTGGAGGTATATATAAAGGTGGAGGGGTATAATTAGGATTGAGGAAGGGGAGGTTCCCTCCTCTCCCTCTCCTTCCCCCATGTCTGTAAAAAGTGTTGTAAAAATTCGAAGTGTAGCTATATTTATTCCAATATGAATTCACAGCACAAAGTGAAGGCATAGAAGAAACATTATTTTAAATAATTTTGTAGAATTTTGTGTTTGAATATTAACTATACATATCTAGTTATAATTAATATTGTATCATGAAAAGTACTGTTACACTAAACATTAAAATATCACATCTTATATTACCCACTCCATTGGTTCCAAACATTTCTACACCCGGACCTACATACGGATCCAAGCCGCTTTGGTTATAGTTCATGTAATACCAACTTAGTGAAGAATTAAATGCATTTGGTTTTGTAGTCATATCATAATCTGCATTGAATGATGTTTTCCCACCACGACTATTGACTCTATAAGGCTCGATAGACGATGGTATCTGTGTGTTGTCAGCGTAGTTGTGAGGATTCTCCACTTTAGTGATGGTGGCGGACTTTCTCCCTACAGGGGCTGTGTACTGGGCTCCTCCAGGAACAGCTAGTACAGGACTCGGTGACGATGAAGAATCATCAATATCCTTACTATATAAGGACAACTGGTGATTGATGTATGCTGTAGGAAAGTTTGTTACTGATTCATCTGATTTGTTAAATAATGAATTGTCTCTCACGTTATTCATAAAACTTATCCTGCTTGAGTTTAGACCGGACAATTCCAATCCAATGTTTTCACCAATTCCAAAATTACTCTTTATAGTTTTCTCAAGATCCGATAATGGATTTTTATTTAATTGTAAGTCATCAGAATTCAGTGGGTCTTTGTTAGACAGCTTATCTTCGAAAGACGGTAAATTTTCATTTTTAAATGGTACAGACCTGTTAAAGAATGAAGAACTCTTTGAAAATCCTGGTAAACCGAAACCGTCTAACGAATCCCTAAACCCGTCAATGCTAACACTTTCGTTGGTGTTTGAGTTTAAAGGAGAATTAAACAGAACACCTTCAGGGTTACCCGAGTTAACTCCTAAAGTCGGATCTGAAAGAATTTTATCAGATTTTTGATTTACTCCAATTATTGATGGGAAGTCCGGAGGCCACGAAGTATTCAACTTAATTTTCTCCCTTTCAAACTGATAAAATGTCATATTTGAGTTTGGATCAACAATTGGTTGAAATCCTCCTGATGCCCCGGGTGTTAAAGGAACAAATCCTCCCGATTGCAAATCTGGTTGAGACGGAGGAAAGTTTTGCAATCTCCCAGGACCTCTCGGTCTTCCGTCTTGCATCTTCCTCTCAGTTTTTCTGTCTGATCCCCAGATTTTTCCTATATTTAAAGACGGAATTGGCATTCCAAAGAATGTGAACCCTGAACCTGGGTTGTTTTTGTTGTTTTGCCCATTGAAATGTGTCCTGTTTGAATTTTGTCCCGCATAAAGAGTGGGAGTATCTCCAGGTATGAAATGGTATGCTGTTGCATTGAATGGATGGGTACGATTGAAATGCAAAAATTTCGAAGAATTGCCCAAGTCTGCTAAGTTAGTGTCATTAAATGGATAATCGACATATTCATCGTAGAAATATTCAGATTCTTCTGGTGACGGCGCCATTTGAACATTGTTTCCCACTTGAGGAACTGGCAGAGACTGATCTCTTATTTTTTCCATCCATGGTGCGAACACCTCAGAAGTTCCGTATTGAGATGTATCAATAATTTCACTCTCGCACCCTGGGAGAACAGGTTCTTCCTTCAGTTTGTCAACATCACAGTCTTGTCTGTAGAGTTTTCTCTCCTTCAACAAAACCCCATCAGCACAGCGAGGCCCCATTGAAGAAGCTTCTTGCAACCAAGCTCTAAACCAAACCAAACTGCATCCGCAGACCAACGGATTTCCTGAAATCAGAATTATTAAAGCATTAACATTTATGGCTAAAATAAAATCACCTTTTTTTGATAAGCTTTATAAATTGTTATTCTTACCATCTATATCTAAAACAGCGATGTTGCTGCGGAGAGTTTTGACCGAGTCTTCTGGAAGAGACGTCATCTTGTTATTTCTCAAACTGAGTACTTTTAGTCTTGGCATATTAATAAATGGCGTTCCTTGAACTGCACATATTTTATTATTATCCATTTTCAACTCTACCATCCATTCCATGTTATCGAAAGCCATAGAGCCCACTCTTGTTATTTTATTATTTGTTAAATCAAGGACTTCAAGTGATTTCACACTTTTCAATCCTGCTGAGTCCAGTCCACCGATTTGATTATTACTTAAATTCATGAATTGTAAATGAGGCACCTTGTAAAAAGCATTGCTGGCTATGCGGTGTAAATTGTTGTCTTGAAGTTCCAAATTTTTTAATGATGGTAACTCTGCAAAAGCTGCATCGGGTATTTCAATAATACGGTTTTCACTCATTAGAATAGTTTCTACACCCGGTAATGTTCGGATACCTCCCGGATGAATCATTTCTAGCTCATTGCTTCGCAAGTCTAGTAACTCTAAACTCTGTAAATCTTGAAAAGCTCCTTCTTTGAGTTCCAGTAATTTATTATTTGACATTCGAAGCTCCTTGAGGGCCGAAAGACTGCCCAGTATTTGAGGGGAGATTGCTTTCATCTGGTTATTACTCAAGTCTAGTGTTTCTAGTTTAGTCAAACCCGCAAAACTCTCAGGGAGCGACGTTAAATAGTTTGAGGACAAATTCACAATTTCTAAGTTTCTCGTCTTTTCTAAAGCATCGACGACCACTTCTTGTAGTCTATTTCGACTTAAATCGAGCGATCTCAAATGAGGTGCATCACGTAGTATGTCTTGCTTAAGAATTTCCAAAGTGTTCCCGTGAAGATCAAGATGAGTCAGCCCAATCATGTCTTTAAAAACATTTGGACTTATATTAGAGATCATGTTATTGTGGAGATCTAGGATTTCTAGCCTAGTCAAACCAGATAATGATCCTTCTTCTATTTGTTGAAGACCATTTAAGGAAATATCAAGTCTTCGCAACTGTGGCAATGTGGCCATGACACCTGATGGTATATTACGTAAAGCATTCGCGCTCAAGTCTAACATCCTCAGGGACGGCAGATCCAGATCTGGTGATGGTGGAAGTGGTAAAGCCGTCATTTGATTTCTTGACATGTGCACATATTCAATGCCTCTTGGTAACCCGGGTACAAATTCCAACAACCGATTTCGACTGACATCTAATTCATAAAGGCCCATGAGATGTCTAAATGTAGCGGGGTGAATTGAGGCTAATGAATTTGAGGACATATTTATATGCTCAAGCATTGGAGTCTCTAAGAAAGTCATTGGGTCAATGATGGCTATATTATTTCTACTGATATCCATTCTCCGCAGTGACGGAAGATTAGTAATAAGACGAGGTTCTAATCTTCTAAAGAAATTCATGGACAAATCCAATCCCTTCAGAGCTGGCAAATTCCAAAATGGGCCATCTATATGGTTTGAGAGAGAATTATTTCTCAATCTTAATTCCCTAAGTGCGGGCATGGCCATAAATGCTTCTCTTTCAATGGTCCTTATTCTATTACTGTCTAAGTGTAGTCTCTCCAGAGTGGGATGTCCTCTTAGTGCGCCATATGGGATATCTTCTAGCACATTGTTACTCATATCTAAAAACTTTAATCTCGGTAAAGCGTCCAAGATTGCTCTTAATTCGGAAACATGATTTACTTCATTCCCCACTAGCCACAGCTCCTCTACTCCACTTCCGGAAGTTTGCAAAAATGATTCCGGGTGCACTCTTTGCACAAAGTTGTAGTTCAAATCTAACGTCTTCAGTGATGGTACTTTATGGAATGCGCCGTGAAATATCTCCTCTATTTTATTCTTCGATATGGTCAATTCCTTTAAAGCTGGGAGATCGACAAATGAAGCTTCATTTAATCTGTCAATTTGGTTAGAATCGAGTCTAAGCGTAGCAAGAGCTGGCAACTCCCTGCACACTCTCCCCACCATTCCCGCATCCGTGATTTTATTATTTTCAAAAGATATTTCTGCTAAAGATGGCAGCAATGACATAGCTCTTAGGTGAATCCAAGTTAAACCACAATCAGATACATTTACCATAGATAATCTAGGTAAGTCGTGTAATAGATTTGATTCCAACCGAACAAGTCTTGGACTGCCCGTCACTTCAAGTTTTTCCAATGACGGAAGATGTTTAAAACTTCTTCCGTTCAACTCTATCAATGAAGAAGATTTCACCTTTAAATACTTCAAATTGCTTAAACGGGAGAAGCTCGGTAATCTCTTTAATTGATCACTTTCTATCGTAATAGCTTGAAGCTTCTTCATGTGTGCCACGCTGTCTACTGGAAGACTTCGCAGATCGTCTTCTACTATGAAGAGCTCCATGAGAGAGTCCTCGAGACCGGCGAGCCAACCTGGGGCCACCCGCTCCAGGTTGTTGTGCCGCAGCATCAAGCGCAGGGCCCTCAACGGGCGGAAGGCCCGTCCCGGAAGAGCTGGTAAATGATTATGCTCTATAATTAATTCATCTATTGGACGGGATATGTACTCCCCAATTGTTTTTAGACCCTCCACAACCTTTGGTAAGTCACTGTGTGTACACCTGTAAAAGAGAAATTATTTAGGAATTAAATTATAATTATTTCACAAAAATGACATCAAATTACAAGTGAATTCTAAGTGGATCACATACTGGCATGTAAGATTGAGACAAAATGTATAAATATTGCATATAGATTTAACTCTTAAAAATTTATTTTTTTATATTCAAGGGGAAACAATATGTCATCTTTCTAAGGCAAATCCACATGTTCATATACAATGCAATTGGAAACAAAAATTACAAAAAATATTTTCTTTTGATAACCGATATGACAAAAATATTTTTAATTAGTCCATTGTTTTGGCCGAAACACTATGATACTTTAACATTATAAACTGTTAAATTAAAAAACGTTGTTTTATGTATCACAATTGTATTTTTATTTTTCGCGACAACTGTATCGTCAACCTATGTTGACATCATCGGGTGTTACACCTGATGATTATAACATAGGTTGACAAATCAGCTGTCGCGTAAAATAAAAATACAATTGTGATACATAAAACAAAGTTTTTTTAATTTAACAGTTTATAAAAATATTTTAATTAGATATTATTTTAAAATTTTAATGTATATTGTATACATTTCATCATAGACCACAATATACAATATATATTGTGGTCTTTGAAGTCGTGTCCAAAATGGAATATATATCTTTTCGACCAGAAACCAGACATTCAATCTACTGGAATAAGTATTTATAAATGTAAGACCTTAAAATAAAATAAAAACACATATATAAGCAACGATAAGAGATCTTTATGGTGTTAACCACCTTTATAGTGTTAACCATCTTTATAGTGTTAACCACCTTTATAGTGTTAACCACCTTTATAGTGTTAACCGCCTTTATAGTGTTAATCACCTTTATAGTATTAACCATCTTTATAGTGTTAACCACCTTTATAGTGTTAACCACCTTTATAGTGTTAACCATCCTTATGGTATTAACTGCTATTGTAGTATTAATCATATATTAATACATAAATTTACTATATTTTATGGTGTAATGAATGATTACAATATAAACTCTCGAACTGGGTTCAGTATTGATAAGTTTTAAATAATTATTTAAAAATAGTCAATAAAGAAATCAAGGTGTATATTACCAGACTTGCAGCTCCTCGTTGCGAGTGGCGCACACGCAGGGCAGGATGGAGGCGGGCGGAGGGCAGGGCGGGCGCTGCGCGTGCGCCGCTGGGGCCAGCACCGCCAGCGCGCACGCGGCCCACAACAGGCGGCCGCTCATCGTGTTCACGCGCGCCACCCCGGCAAGGCGCGCGCCTGCGACGTGCTCATCACTACAAATAAGGTAAATACATAAAATAATGAATGATAATAATACATAATAATACAATCTATATAAATAAAAATGTTCGTGTTCAAAATCTAAAATCTCAGAAAATTATTCACCGATTGATTTAAAAATTTGACACAACGTTGCATTCGAAAACGCGCGTTTTTATTTTACTTTGGATATCATCTTTTTGGGAGTTCCAGCCCGGAGGCTAGTCTTACCCCTCACGTTGAATATTGTTGAATGGTGAGAGGAGGGTTTCCTGGAGAACGTGGTGGGTTGGGTCCAACATTTTCACCTGCCTACCCGGATAGGGAGCAGTGTGGAGGGGTTGGGGTGATCATGGACAGCGGCTGAGGTCTTATGTGGAAACTGACGGACAGTGACAAGGAGTGGTTTTTGGTGGGGGCGACAGCCTAGATACAGGACCGAGTGGGACGGCAAGGGCCTCGGGTGTGCGACCATTTTCCATTTAACCAGACTGAGCCACAGCAGAGCTAGTACAAAATACGAGGGTAATTCGTAAAGTAAGGTTCCCTATGTTGTCAATAAAGATAGCGGCGCGCTGAGAGAAATCTGGCAACACTGGCTGACTCATCAACTCCTCCACTCTCTATCCCTGCCGCTCCCGCCACGCTACACCCCTCAGTGTCGGCCTGGCAGCCATCGAAGATGGAGCTTCCTATCGCTGTTTCCGCCAGTTGCGAAGCTGAGAGCATAATGCTTGAGGATCGGAGGATTACCATTAACGAACTTGCTCTTCGTATTCCTGGGACTTCCAACACAACAATTCACAATTTTTTAACTGAAAAATTAGGCTATTGAAAGGTGTGTGCGCGGTGGGTCCCACGAATGCTCACAGAAAACCACAAGCAGAAACGTGTTGAGCATCTCAAATCAAACTCAAGAACTGCTGACAGATTTTGGCCGGACTATTTTGCCCCACCCACTCTACAGTCCGGACCTAGCCCCTAGTGATTACCACTTATTTCCAAAATTAAAGGAACACTTTGGTGGAATGCGCTTCCATACTGATGATGAAGTCAAGGAAGAGATTATTCTATTTCTCAGAGGAATGGCGGCAGAATTTTATGACTTGGGGATACAAAAGTTGGAGCATCGTCTGCAAAAGTGTTTAGACAAAAACGTTGATTATGTAGAAAAATAGAGTAAGTTTTAAGCTTTAAAATGATGTATAGTGCTAAGGAAAACAATAAAGCTGTATATTTAAAAAAATATATGGAAACCTTATTTTATGAATGACCCTAGTAAAATAGAGTACCTACCTACGTCACAAATAGAAATCAACGAACTTTAATTTATTCAAATATACATAGCTCAGCTGACCCAAGTAAAAAAATTAACTTGGAGATAAGAGGAAACGCTTCAAAGACTACATAAAAACGAATCTTCAAAAGTCTAAACATATCGTGAACGCTGGGAAAAGACTGTAGGATAATAACAGTTCATTAAGCCACGCAAGACTTCAAAGCATAGGGCAGAGACGACACCGCATAGAGGAGAAGATGAAAGGGGAGACCATCAGAAGACGGTGACGGTTCCACTACCAATGTCTTCCGCTGCTCTAGATACCGCAGAGTGTGTGGGTCCAGGATATGACTTTATAATCATTTACTCATGATCTTTAACAGAGTTCTTAACTCTTCCAACAAAAAATATCCAGGATCACGATGAAATGATGGAAAGTGTCCTTATCAAAAGAACTAAATAGATTTATAAGGATTAGTTTTAGGTGTCCTTGTGGCACATGTACCTTTTATTAACTATTCTTATTTTAGGAAATAACTAACTAACTAACCATCACGCCGTCTCTCCGGAGGGGTAGGCAGTAAGAATGGAACGCCACACTGTTCTGTCTTGACATACTTCTCTCGCTTCCTCTACACGCACGTCGATTTCTCCGACTCCTCACGTGACTGACGTTTAATATTTGATTGATTTGATCGTGCCACGTTTTCCTCGGCCTTCCTCTATTTCTAGCTCCGTTAACGCCGTTTACATATACCTTCTTTGCCACCCTGTCTTCACTCATTCTTTCCATTTGTCCAAACCAATGTAATGACTCTTTCATTATTTTGTTCATAACACTTTCATTCGCGCCATATTCACTTCTTATACTTGCATTTGAAACTCTATCATATACAGATTTGCCACAGAGATCTCATTTCTACTGCATTTATTCTACTTTCATCCTTCTTTTGCCAGTTCCATGCTTCACTTCCGTGCATAAGGGTCGGCACAAGAACACTGCACTGCCATCTTAGCTTTTTTGGATAGGCTTTTTTGTTTGCGATGATAACTTTAAGTGCACCATTTACTCTGTTGCCTGCCCCAACCCTTCTTTCAATATCCTACTCCACCCTCCCATTCTTTGTAAACATACTTCCTAAATAAACAAATTCATCCACTTGTTCCAGATTTTCACCGTTTACGCTACGTTGCAGGTATGTTACGTTATGTTGCAGGAAATAATCAAATTGTATTTGTTCAAATCAAATCAAATCAGTTTATTTTCTCAAAAGACATTACAAACAATTTTTATATAATAGTTTAAGACATCTATTGAGAACATGTAAAATATAACAAATATATAATACCAGGAACGCATGAGAGATGGTTCGACATTAGGAATACATACTCTCCAAAGTCTCCTAAGATACTCTCCAAAGTCAAGAGTATTTGTCTTCTAAACGTACTTTCACGATTTCACGATCACATTTGTTGTACAATACATAGAATAGAGCCAGGATATTTTTACTTTTATTATTTGTTTTCCTCTGTGTCGAACTTATGTTTCGCCCTATTTACCATTTCTACAAGTTAATGGAACTTTCTTACACGGCAAAAAAATTCCTGAACAAGTTCGGTGTGAATTGAACATTAAATGTAATTGTTCGCAAAATTACTAGACCACGAATCCGCTTCATGGGCTAGGTGTCATAAAAGACGCAGTACTGAGACCTCTAGCACTGGTCAATGCATATTTGGTATCGTTGTGTTTCAAATTACACAATCCCGTAGATTAAAATAGGTGAAATAAGAGATAAAGGCAGAAACATACTAAGGTGTCGGAAGCCCTAAATATATAAATCCAAAAAAGTCCGAACCAATGCAATCCATCATTTCATAATTTTGTTCGTAGTACTTTCTTCTGCTCTACATTCCTTCCTGATATCTTTACAGTCGCTTCCATACATAAATAATTTCATCCTTCGCTCCCATTACTTCGTGGGAGAGTGGTCAGAGCTCTAACTGCCATACCGAAGATCCCAGGTTTGATCCCTGGCGATGGCAGTGTGATTGTCACACTGTCTTTGGTCTGGTGTAGAATTCACCTGACAATTGATTAGCTACCTATCACATGTCACGAGAATCAACATATTAGCTAAAAACAAATTGTATACAGTAATTGGGTTTAAATGGCCTGTTGTGTACAAAAACCAGAAAGACATTTATATCTGTCAATATATATGAAAATTGGTTGAATCCAAATGTAAACTTGGGCACAATGAAATTAAGTTTTGAAACCTCAAATTTGATGTTAAAATTTACAATACTTGATATTTTAAACATTTGTTTTTAATTTCTTCTATGTTCGCCATTTTGTGTTGTAGATGCTTAATGTTTATTTTTTTATATACTTTGTATATAACACTCACATTTATTAAAAAAATAAAATACCAAACATGTTTCGGACTAACAAGCCCTTCATCAGTGATATAATATAAATATTTTAAATTTTATAAAATTGTTTACAAATATGGTCAGTTTTGTGCATAATAACATCTGTCAAAACTCACCATATTTGTAAACAATTTTATAATATTTTAAATATTTTTGTAATATCACTGATGAAGGGCTGGATAGTCCGAAACATGTTTGATATTTTATTTTTTTTAATAATTGTACTATAAAAAGTTTAGAAAAATGATGAAATCACTCTCAAATCATTGAAGTGTGATATGGGATTCACGCCAATGAGAAAATCTTATAAGAATCGGCATTAATCTTCTCGTACGATTAGTTATGAAGGAAAAAATAAACCTTCATATCTAACTTAAACGTTCATTTCCGCCGAAAGTTCGAAGAATGCGCAAACCTTGAGCTGCTTCAAGAAGTAAGCAAACAATATTAATGTTGGTCTGGTAACAATTCAATTTACATACAAAACATCTACTGCTATCCGTATTCATCCAAGGGAATACAGAGCCTTGAGGTACCAAAACAATGCGAAAAGCGAAGTCTCTTCGGCCAGTGCACAATGAAAAATTACCGATTGTTTTGAAAGACGGTATTGTTTCCAATGTTGCGATATTCTAGAAAATTTAATCCTAAACGTGTGGACTTGCTTGACTCAGATTAGCCAAACAAGAGTATGATGGGATCAGTCAGAAGAGGAGCAGTGCCTGGATGGAGTTGTGGTAGGAGATAGCATCCTGCGTGAGACAATTTGGCGAAGTACGTAGTGGGCTATCAGGGAGATTTTTTTAATCCACATTGGTTGCGGAAGAGGTAAAGGACTGAATGATTGTGGATAACTTGGTGGTAAAGGGTTATTATTGATAAGGCAGATGGTAATAATTTAGGTCGTGGTCTTGGAATGGAGGAGATGAAAAACCGACCACCATATTTTGTTTCCAACAAACAATTTACTTCTTCGTCTCTATTGAGATACAATCAATCCTTAAAAATGATAAACCCGTAATGGGTAAAATCCAGTATTTGTCTACAAATATTAGTATTGGTATATATATAATATATCAATCGGTTAGCGGCGAAACAATACGACTGAACCGGTTTTGTTGTTGCATGAAATTAGGTAGGTAATTTAGGGGTTGAAAATTCAACAAATCGGCCTCAAATTTATTGTGTGAACTGGATGACTAATACTCTTCCCTAAACACTTATAATTAGCCATTTCCATGTCATTGGGTTTTTATCAAAAGTAGCTCGTAATATCGCACCCTGAAACACTGTGCATCGGTGGAATGCGGACGTGTACGAAAATAGTGTATACTGTGGATGCCACGCCAACCGTGGGCTCCACAAAGGCAACCCCTGTGGAGAGCTTGTTTTAAACCAAGTGTGGACGCTACACCAACCGTGTGGAGAGCTTAGCACCCCTGTGGAGAGCTTATTTCAAACAGTGTGGCACGGCCTTAATCCTTTTTTTGTTTTCAGATAGTTCGATCACGATGGTTTTTTTATTTGACCGAGAGAAATGAAATAAAACATGACTCTAACAGATCAAGCAACTAGATTGGTCAAGGAGTTATTATCTTCATAAAAATAATATTGGATTTAAGAAAGCATGAAGCTATGTACTAGCTTGATCAGGGGGACATCATTTAGTAAAGAAAAAGTTGATTTATTATTACCCCATGACCGTGGAGGAATTACCCCACTAGGTAGAGCAATCCCGCCACTTTATATAATGTGTGTGTGTGTGTGTGTGTGTGTGTGTGTGTGTGTGTGTGTGTGTGTGTGTGTGTGTAATTGAACTCCTGAATGGCTGGACCGATTTAGATGAATTTTTATTATTATTTGACTGGGTCCCTGTATTGTTAAGATTCACAATCGGACCCGATAGGTGACCGTTAGAACCCTCTGGGAAGTTCATGAATAATTGACCTTCTGAGAATATGAGAATAATTCATAGTTATGTTTTTTTTCCATAGATGGCGCTAATATCGAATTCTGGGGTATTTTGATTATTGACCTAGCCAGATAATAGCAGGCAAGCCAACGTGGGGTAGGGGGGGGACAGCGTCTATCCCAATAATCAAGAAATAATAATATTTTCCGGTTTATGAATTTTGATTAACATTTAAAGTAGGATTGATTGACTGGAACAGTGAAGATACTCCGTTTTGGTTATTCAACTTGCGCGTTTTATATAGCTTGAAGCGATCGCAAAATCTAGATTAGTTACGCTAACGTGAAGAATGCGTACTTATATCTAATTTAGTATAACAATGCAAAATGCTGGAGGTACGATACAGCTAGTGTAAGTTGTGTGATATGAACAATCAGATGAGAGAGTACCTACCCACATTAACATGGCAGGTTCTACAAGCCAGCGAAAGTTATGAGAACAATATTGAAACATGCTTTTTACGTTTTTACATATGTTTCGGATGGTTGACATCCTTCATCAGTGAAAAAAAATACAATGAAAGACGCCAAACAAATGTTTATAAAGTGTTTTGTGATGACAAAGTATGTTTCTATATTATTCATATATGAATTCACATCACAAAATGAAGTCTAATATAGAAGGATATTTTAAGATAAAGTAACTGTTGAATTATCATAAAATTATAGTTTTTTACGGATTCTTTGATATATTTTTAATCACTGATGTTTCGCTATATAACGCGCTTTTAGAGTATGTATTCTGTTCTATATATTGTCATATAATTCTTTAACCCTTAGGACACTGGGCGAATTTTCAATAACTGTCCTCCTGGAACGGCGTAAATTTTGACATTCCGAACGCTCTCATACAATAATTAATTATGAGTAAAATAAGACTTTCAACGAAAAAATAAAAATGCCAAATGAACTATTAACTTATAATCTATCTTTATAAATAATAAAAGATGTACTTTCAGTACTTAAACAAGTTTTTTTAAGTGTTTTTATCTAAAAAAATACCATATTACGCAGCATCCACAAAAAGAAACACTCATATCTAATCAACGATATGGATTATCGTAAAAATTCTTTCACAAGACCCGAGAACGTACTTCTCACTAAAATAATGAGTCCTTTGAATATCATGTTACTATTTCGGTAATTAATTATAGAATTTTTAAATAAACACTACGAAATTATTGCCGCGTACACACACACTATCGCAGCCGCGCTGTGTAAACATACGAGTAGGTGACCACACGTTGTTCGTGTTTGGACTTGTTTCGGGCGGGCGTTGTGATATACTCTCGTATACGTAAAATTCCAAGAACAACGATTTTTTTTTTGTATTAGGAGTCAAGGGAATATTACGCAAGAAATGTCATCCGGTTAGTCTTAATGTTTTTTTTCGTTTTTTACAATTTCAACCAAGAAATTTCAAATAATAAAAATATATTTTTTTTAAGAAAAATCTTTCAATCTCATCATTATCAATTGGTAAAATTTAAATTATTGAAATAACACTGTCATCAATTTTTAATAAATTAAAACAATAATTTTTCCACTTCTTACTTTATTTATCTCGACATGTTTGGATGGTTTTATACCTATATATAACCTTCGAAACATATCGATATAATTATATAATTTTTCATACCGTTTATAATTTTTTCCAATGAATTCTTTGAAACATATCGAAAAAAAATTAACCAACAAAAATATTTTTTTAATTCATAAAAAATCGTCTTGGATGGAATGGAAATCCAAAACGTTAATGCTTAAATTTTTTTTAAATTAACACAATCGTAGTTATAAATACCAAAACTGTCAGATTACACATATTTTCAAATCACATCCTTTCAAGCAATACATTACAAACTTTACCATTTAGAAGAATCTAAACAGTTTCTTGCTCTCGGTTCTCGTCCATAACATATGGGCACCCTAAAGATAACGAAACATTGAAATCTGACTCGTACCGTGTAATGGTACATCATTACGATTTCTTCGGCCACTGAATTCGCCCCAATTCTCCCCAGTTAAGTACCTCTTCGAAATTTATTTCCAACTTCTCCTGTTTGCGCCCTGTGAGCCACCGCCGCCTTCCCTATTGGTATCACTGCTTTTTCGGTACTCTATGCTTCGAGGCAGAAGCCCGTCACTTCCCTCCAGTCAGCCGTCGCGGGTAGGCCGCCATCTTGTGTTCTTTCGCCAGTGCCCAGTTACCACCACGATGTAGGAGAAACGTTAATCCGTTTGCATCCGGCTGGACCAGCAATGGTTCAGCCTTTCTCCCATCATATCAGGTAGAATACTAATAATAATATCCATATCGAAGACCGCACATTGGTTACACATGTGCGTCATGTGTCCGCGTGTCTGCGATTGATTCCCTCCGCCACGGTCCGAGCCATCCTCTGCTCCCGAAATTGCCGCCCACGTGTTGTCGCACATCATGTCCCGACAACGTGGTTGACCTCACCAGCCAGCGGAACTGCGAGGACCACTTCTTCATGCCGCTTCAGACAGCACCAACAGGTTAGGGAACCTCGTGTCTGCCAGGTGACGCTCTACATATTGATTTGCTGACCCACCATCTTCTGGTCAGCGTCGCTGATAACGTCTACGGACGACGTCGCCGGTCGATGTCCTGACGAGCACGCCATCGAGGAATCACCTCCAACAGCCTCTTCATTCTTTCATCATGTGCCTTTTTTATGTATTCGTACGACATCCCTAGCCTCTGGATTATTGTTATAATGTTAACTAGATAATAAACCTTAATGTATCCCATGTAACTGTCTTTATATTTACACCCGTCCCTGAATCGAATAATATACCGAAAAGAATCTCACGATTACCACCCTGAGGATTAAAAACCATGCTCTCCGTGCTAACCGAGGAGGTACGTTTCACTGGCGCCCCAAACGTGTGGCGTTTCGGTGTTATTATTCGATTTAGGACTCGTGTAAATTTAGGTATCCGTATCATATATTACTGCATACGATTTCAAGTTCTACCATGCAAAATTCATAAATCTTTACATTCAAATGTTTAAGTAATCTCCCGCTTGTATCCTTTTGTAAAGATCGTAATTTCAAATTTATCGAATTATTCCCACATGCGCATGCGTCGATCTTCCTTTCGGTACACATGTACTCAGCGCGTGTATCCGCCGCGTATTTCATTCTCAAATTTCAAACGCTTCGCGCGTGAACCGGTGGATCGAAATAACTGTCAGTACGCTTGCGCTTTGGCATAAGGGAAATTCATAGTATTTCGCACATTTCCTTCTTATCCCGCATGGTAATCGTTATTAAATTTTCTCTCGTCTCTCAACTGTGGCTAGCAAAGTCGCAATATCATGAGTGTATATTTTTGTTAATATTCTATCTGACCAAGTATTCACCTAATTGTAATAACCTTAATTTTTTATACTAGTTGTAAATAACATTCAATAATAAAACTTCTGTGATCCTCGTGCTGTAAAAATAATATGTTTACAACACAATAACTATCTGAACTGACAAGAATGGTACATTGTCAAGTGTGAATAGTTTCTAAGTTCAACTCAAAACTTAGTGGCGTCCAAATGAATGTAAATCAGTAATTAAATTCACTAAACACGTATACTTTCTAGATTTAGCTGGTGAAAATCTAGTGGCGTCCCAATTTCTATCTTACTTGCGTTTGTAGTGTCTATTGTGTAATGGTATGTATGAATAAGTGTCTGATGAAGAATAAACTGCCCCCATTCTCCACTTGGTCTAGTTATGTTAGAAGCGCTTTAAAAGAAGATGCATGAATCAATAGAATGAATGAATAAATGTAAATCTCCCGAATGCTAGAGAAACTTGATAGACCTACAAACTCATTTGTATTATGGTTTGGTTATATTTTCCCTTCCTACTTGAATGTTCCATCTTCTTGTATGTTCTGGGTGGATTAGGCTTCCTTTGTTTGTGTGGAATACTGAATTGTCCATCACTTATAATGTTATGAACTTTTCCATCTCAGCAGAACAGAAATTTCATTGACATACAATTTTTGTATGTGCCAATTATCTAAATTTATAAATATTGTAACACCATTTTTTTTATACTTAGTTTTTTTTTTAAATTATCTTTCATTGCTATATACATTTGTTCTTGTGTGTTCTGGATGGATAAAAACTTATTTTATTTGTGTGGAATACCAGATTGTCCATCACTTATAATGTTATGAACTTTTCCTTCTCACCAGAACAGAATTTTTCTCCACATACAATTTTTGTATGTGCCAATTGTTTAAATATATAAATATGGTAACACCATTTTCTTTATAACTTAGATTTTTTACTTATCATTGATTGTTTTATATGTTCATGTGTGTTTTGGGTCGTGAGTCGGTTAAAGGTGTTGCATATTGGATTGGTAATCACTTTTACGATTGAGTTCACTTCTCCGATTCACCTGAACAATAACGTCCATTATATGTTTTAAAATGTTGTAGATATATATGTTGTTTCAGTCACCTGTAGAGTTTGTTTTTGTAGAGAATAGAAGGAGTCAGAACGCTATAGGTATACAGCCTTAGAATATGTAGATGTGCCTTATTTTCCGAGGCGAAAGGGAGCCAGACCCTAATAAAAAGCAACGCTATAGGTATACAGCCTTAGAATATGTAGATGTGCATTATTATCCGAGGCGAAAGGGAGCTAGACCCTAATACAAAGCAACACTATAGGTATACAGCCTCATAATATGTAAACGGACATGCCTCTGCTGTATGTAATTTAAATTTTTGTTTTTACTGGTGACTGAACACATAATATTGTTGTAACTGTTTTTCTTTATAATCTATCATCTAGGCTAGAGATGTCCAACAATAATTTACCTCAAGATCATAACAATTTTTCATTTTAGAATCAGTGAGTGCTATTTACCTGCAAAGAAAAAAAAACAATTGTCTCTTTTGTGCTGTGGAAACTTTAAAACAATGATAATTTTTTGTATTTATAACTTAACTGCATTTGTGTTTTTACCTGAACTGTAATTTGTATTTTTTTTTAAACTTAACAATTTGTAATATGTCAAACTAACTGCCACCTAGGACTTAAACTTGTCTCTCCTGTGTTTAATGATCCTTAATTTTCTGAACTAAACTATAATTTGTATTTTTTTTTTAAACTTAACAATTTGTAATATGTCAAACTAACTGCCACCTTTTAGGACATAAACCTGTCTCCCATGTGTATAATAATGATCAATTTTTTTTTAAGCTTGTGAATCTGATTGGTACTTTTAAATAGGCTGTCTTTGTATTTCTCAATTGTCCAAACTGTCACCTTCTAGAATTTTTATCTACCTGCAACTTTTGTATACCATTCACTGAAGGAGCTTTTTTTTATTTTTTTTTTATTATTCCACATAAGAGCGAGTGTAATGGTACATCATTACGATTTCTTCGGCCACTGAATTCGCCCCAATTCTCCCCAGTTAAGTACCTCTTCGAAATTTATTTCCAACTTCTCCTGTTTGCGCCCTGTGAGCCACCGCCGCCTTCCCTATTGGTATCACTGCTTTTTCGGTACTCTATGCTTCGAGGCAGAAGCCCGTCACTTCCCTCCAGTCAGCCGTCGCGGGTAGGCCGCCATCTTGTGTTCTTTCGCCAGTGCCCAGTTACCACCACGATGTAGGAGAAACGTTAATCCGTTTGCATCCGGCTGGACCAGCAATGGTTCAGCCTTTCTCCCATCATATCAGGTAGAATACTAATAATAATATCCATATCGAAGACCGCACATTGGTTACACATGTGCGTCATGTGTCCGCGTGTCTGCGATTGATTCCCTCCGCCACGGTCCGAGCCATCCTCTGCTCCCGAAATTGCCGCCCACGTGTTGTCGCACATCATGTCCCGACAACGTGGTTGACCTCACCAGCCAGCGGAACTGCGAGGACCACTTCTTCATGCCGCTTCAGACAGCACCAACAGGTTAGGGAACCTCGTGTCTGCCAGGTGACGCTCTACATATTGATTTGCTGACCCACCATCTTCTGGTCAGCGTCGCTGATAACGTCTACGGACGACGTCGCCGGTCGATGTCCTGACGAGCACGCCATCGAGGAATCACCTCCAACAGCCTCTTCATTCTTTCATCATGTGCCTTTTTTTATGTATTCGTACGACATCCCTAGCCTCTGGATTATTGTTATAATGTTAACTAGATAATAAACCTTAATGTATCCCATGTAACTGTTTTTATATTTACACCCGTCCCTGAATCGAATAATATACCGAAAAGAATCTCACGATTACCACCCTGAGGATTAAAAACCATGCTCTCCGTGCTAACCGAGGCGGTACGTTTCAACCGCCATACACTCAAGCCCGCGCGTGACTGTGTTAGTATTCCAGTTCAGCCCGTACGATTTACATCTGACAAAAAATATTTATTTAAATTAAACCCTGAGTATAAAGAAAAATCTGTGAATGCCAACATGAAGCCAAGACCATACTTGATGAAATGACATTTTCACTTTTGTTTTAAACTAACTGGTAGAGATGTTACATGATGACAAAACCAAGTACAGATCTAACACTGCAATTGCAGTGTAAAGGACCGCGGGCACGCCTTTTCGCCACTGCAAATGCAGTGTATAGGATTCTAAGAGTTAAACAAACGTAAATAAATACTCATAGGTATATAGACGAATTTAGTCCGATTTCCCGGTTAATCCGATAACATGAAAAAATGGCTTTGGCCCCATCCGATGTTCCCGCAAAATCTATCAATTTTCCTCTTTTTATTAATGATGTCCTGTATAGTTTGGTCACCAACATTATATTGATTCAATAAATATTGAACGGTTGCACCATTTTGAAACTTTTGAATTATTTCGATTTTTTGTTCAATTGAAAGTACGACTCGTTTGCGTTTATCCAATATACCATAGACATAGACATTATACCATAGACACTTTTCCACAGTAAAACAGTATTACGACTTTAGAGCCACAGACAATGTGCTGATACTGGACAACCAGGATGACCCAAGATCGCGAGAACCGACCCCATATAACGAGAAATAGCCAGACGAAATGTTTTACTTTAATTTTTCAACATTATTAACTGTTTAAATAATAACACTGTAATATAATGAATTGTACAACATTTTGAATGTATACAAATACTTGTAGACGAATACTGGGTTTTACCCATTGCGGGTTATCATTTCATTGTAGTGATTATGAACATTATGAAACGAACATTCATCATAGCGATCATGAACATCGTACGAAGGGTGGAATGGGGAATGTTGTATTACATAAAGCGTGCGCTTAACCCAACCAATGACAGGTCATAAGTCCTGTAAACACCTCGACCACCATATTCTGTTTCCAATTTGTATCTTCGTCTCTATTGAAATACAATCAATCATTATAATGAATTGTGATATTCTATAACAGTGTTTTTATTTAAACAGTTAATAATGAATAATAGCGAAAATGAAGGAGGTTAGGCGATAAGACAATATTTAGCTTAAGAACTTGTAAAGAGCGTCAGACGTCTGCCAGCATTTATAAAAATACAAACGAGAAGAAAATACTAAAACTTTCAGATTTGTTCTTCTTTCTCTCTTGTATTTGTGAATGTTTTATATTATCGTACATTGCATAAAATATCCGATTTCTAAGAAATGTTAGTTCCTAGGTACGCAACAATATATTTTATGTAAACTAAAGATGACAAGATAAACGCGCATCCTGGTTATTCCGGAGTGCTAGTGAGGAAACGTCACGCCATGACGCGCATGCGCCGTGAGCACGGCGAAGAAATGTGCAATAAGCTCTCGTTATAAATGCTGTTGGTGTAGGAATATTTTCATACTTGGAGTGATATGAGAATAATCTTATTAAGTTTGCACTGAATTACTCAAGGCCGAAACAGCACTTTTACAGTGCAAAAACAATACAAATAAAAATAGATTTATAGTTTAAAAATAGATTTCCAATATAAACAGATTGTATACAAAACATTGAATTATATTCTAATATGACGACTTTCGTGGCAAAGTGACGAGAGCAATGACCGCCACACCTATCACATGTCATGAAAATAAACAAAATAGCTAAAAACAAATTATATTCAGTAAGTAGGTTGAAACGACCAGTCACAATCTTAAAAAAAATCATTATAATACAGTACTCTCCCGATTTGCCGGGATGGATGGGGAAAAAAAATCCCGTATAATCTATTTCCTTTTGTTGCGCCTTTTTCAAAATGTTGAATTATTTTGAGTTTTTGTTCATTTGAAAGTACGACTCGTTTGCGTTTATCCATTATACCATAGACATAGAGATTATACCATAGACACGTTTTTACAGTAAAATAATATTACGACTTTAGAGCCACAAACGTATGTTGGCGGTGGCGCCAATGTGAACTAAATGCCCACTGTCATTGTGACAGATGCATTATAATGACTCAAATATTTTTTCAATGACTCAAGTGTCCTGGATAATCCGCTTCCCTGTTAACCCGACCCCGGAAAATCGGAAGTGTATGTTTAGTTGTGATTCATTTGTTTTAGAATCGAGTATTATATGTCCGGAGTATAATAATATACCATTTATCACTTTTCTGAGTTCGCAATACTCATTATATACAATATTTATCAATTAGACAATGTTTCGTATAGGTGCAGCAAATAGCCGTATCATTTAAGTTTGCATTAATTTTTTTTTAGACAATGGATTAATTTTCGGTAGATTTTGTTTAAACAATCAAAAAAGTAATTGCAGACTTCACGTCATATATTTATTGTGTTGGTGAAAGGTTAGTTGGATTCGCCATTGTTTGGAAATAGATATTATTATGTGCATTGTCATGGCTTGTTGGTTCCGAAATTCCGTACCGTCATTTCTCCAGATATATAGGTAACTGGCTAACGCCAAATGAATGGCTAGCTAAGACTTAATCCTTTTTTCAAACTTAGATCTTGGATATTGTCTTTTTGGGAGTACCAGCCCGAAGGCTATATATTCCCCCCATGTTGGAAATTTCTTTCTTGGATGATTAGATTGGATATTGTTGGATGGTGAGGGGAGGATTACTTGGAGGATGTAGTGGGTTATGTCCAACATTTGGACCTGACCTGACTACCCGGGTAGGGAGGAAGTGTGGAGGGGTCGGGGATGACCTCGGACAGGGGCCGAGGTCTTGGGTGGAGACCGAGAAACGGTGACAGGGAGTGACCTTGGGTGGGGACCGATTGGTCCTGGAAACAGAACCGAGTGGGACAAGTTTGGCCTTGGGTGTGGACCGGTCCCCTCACCATCCAACAATATCCAACCTCAACATCCAAGAAAGAAATTTCCAATATGTGGGGGAGCAATAGCTTTCGGGCAAGTACTCCCGAAAAGACAATATCCAAGGATATGTGTAGTAGAGCGGAAGAAGGTATTATGAACAAAATTATGAAAGGATCGCTGCGTTGGTTCGGACATATGGGACGCACGGATGGAGAAAGAATGGTTAAAAAAAGTATACGTTAATGGTGTAAATAGGGTACGAAGTCGATGCAGACCGAGGAAAACATGGCATGACCAAATTAATCAAATTTTAAAGGTTGGTAATGTTAGAAGTCGTAGGAATCGACGTGCGTGCATGACTCGTTGTATGAATGTGGAGGAAGCTAGAGAGGTTTGCCAGGATAGAGTAGTGTGGCGGTCCATTCTCTCTGCCTACCCTTGCGGGGAAACCGCGTGATGGTTGGTTTGTCATCTTTATATACGTTTCTAGAAATAAATCAATCAGTAAATGAAATGTTTTTCCATTTCCGATTTCTAAATTTGATATACTCGTATTTACATACAATAGAAAAAAACAATAGAATTTACAACGGCTTCCATTGAATATTGATAAATTCCAATGCTTCAAACTCTGTTCGCTCTAACGTTTCATTTCTCAAAAAATTACACACAATTTAAAAAAATTTACTTTAATTTTTCAATTTATACAATCAGTATTTATTTAAATAGTGACTTGAAAATTCAAATAAAAAACGACAACTTAAATAAACATTATACCTGAAAAATAGGAATTTTCCCTATAATATGATACACGACTATTTTCACACAATATTTTTCTGATTATCTATTTAATTAACTAACTAACCATCACGCCGTTTCCCTGGAGGGGTAGGTAGAGGATGGACCGCCATACTGCTCTGTCCTAACATACCTCTCTAGCTTCCTCTACAATCATACATCGTAACATGCACTTATTGATTAATGTCACTTATATGACCAAAATCATCGATAGCAACTTTTCAATCTTACTGCTTGGTAGCAGTTCTTGCCTTTTCTAGAATTTCAAAAATGATAATGCCTTAGAAAAGCGAAAGATGTCATTCCCATACATTATATTAAAACTTCTAGTAGTAATAATAATAAAATCGTCGTTTTCATTTCTATAATATAGCTAGTTTAACTGTGAAAAACGACAAAATTCTTAAGACAATTGGTACGTAGTGTCAGAATTGAAATTGTGTGCTTACTTGTAGAAGAATTGAAAATGTGATTCCATTTGGAAGACGTCACTGCAGTTGAGGGGATCATGAAGTGAGTTAGATTATCTATAGATAGGCATAATTCAAATGAAGACTAGGTATACACGAACATTTTTTATTGTGTACATATTATGTGTGTGATGGAACACAATCACATATCCAGTAAGTTATTTTATTTATAGGTAGGTACTGCACAAAATTACAAGTAGGTACTCTAAAGTCGATATGCTTAAATTTAATGTGTATGTGACTCCATAGAAAAAAGCTTTAAAATAACAGTAGTAAACGATGCTGGCTTCCAGAACCGAAGATTATCTAAGTACCTACCGCAATGACCTGTCAAATATCTAGAGCGGAAAACAGTTGAACTAAAGACACCAGAATTGGCTTAGAACTGTGGTTTTACTATCACATATCTAAAATAGTGCGTAAGAAAAGAGTTCCTTCAGTATAGAAATAAATTTAAAATAATAAGTCTGCATGTGCCTATATTTTCGGTGATAAATATAATGAAACTAACTTACTGGCTTTTTTTTATATTTAACCTTCTTCTTCTTCAAGTGCCCTGTCGGGTCCCCCCAACGTTGGCGATCACCTCGGCGAACCTGTCCCTGTCCTGCGCCGCTCGGAACAGCTCCTCAACACTTCGAATGCCGGTCCACTCCCTCACGTTTCGCAGCCAGGACATTTGTCTCCTTCCGGGCCCTCGGCGTCCCTCAATTTTTCCTTCCAATATCAGTTGGAGAAGGTGGTACTTTTCCCCACGCAGTATATGACCCAGATATGAGATCTTTCGAACCTTGATAGTTGATAACAATTCCCTGTCAACTCTAGCTCGCCTCAGGACTTCGGTATTGGTAACCATGTCTGATGACATTCGGACGGCTTGACTACAGTGGATCAGTATTGCATTTTGTAACGTTGAAAGGGTGGAAAAATTTAAATACCTCGGCAGCATACTAACACAATCTCTTGACCCAGATGTAGAGATAAAATGCAGAATCGAGGCAGCAAGAGCTATGTTTAATAAAATGAAATCACTCTTCTGCAATGATAACGTAAACTTGAAACTCCGCCAGAGAATGATCAAATATTCAACCTAAAGATACCAAATACTATTTAATATTGATAAAAACTTCGTGTTCTATTTTTTAAGAGTGACATGTTTCGCTTAACTAGGGCATTTTCTAACTTTTTTTTTGTTCATAAAGCAGGACATATTTGTTTAGTGTTTCTTGAACAAAGATGTAAAACTCCATATTAAATAGTTAAATCGAATGAAAACGTCTGTTTTTAAGATATTCGAATGATTTAACGGAAATCTCTTGATGGAAGTTCATTTTAAATATGCTTCGCCAGGCTCGCTGTCGAAATAAAGACAAAAGTGGAAGTAGTTAAAAAAAACAATGTTTTACTTAATTATTATTGAAATCGTCAGTTTTCTAGAAGTTTTGATAATGCCTTAGACAGGCGAAACATGTCATTCACATTATTATAATAAAATTTCTAAGAAACAGACTTTTCATTCGTATTAATTACTAAATATTAACTTTCATATGAACCACTTAATTTGTAATATAACATTTAAAAATAAATAACGTCACAGATTTAA
Organism: Lepidostoma basale; assembly: GCA_022606425.2. Classification (NCBI taxonomy): domain Eukaryota; kingdom Metazoa; phylum Arthropoda; class Insecta; order Trichoptera; family Lepidostomatidae; genus Lepidostoma; species Lepidostoma basale. Next base: position 1,016,882 of record JAHDVF020001491.1, read on the forward strand.
ATCTATAATTCTTAAAATTTATTTTAAAATCTTCAATATGAGCAGAAAATATCTCATTATTATGAAGAAGGAATCTGGTTGTGTCCAGGTTCGAACCCGAGTCCCCTGGATCAAGATATCAAAATACTACCAGTCAAGTCGCAAGCCCACCTTTCTTGGATTGACCGATGTGTCTTTTTCCTTTCCGTGATTTCCTTGTCAAGACTCCACCGGTTTCCTGTCTGGCGAGGAGTCCTGCCCCTTTCCACTTTAGTTTGGCAGCACGATCCATCACATCGAAAAGCTTTCTCCACCGTCTAATTTCGGTATTCGGTATTAAGTCCCTCGGACTTATGCCAATCATTTGTCTTTCCATAGCGCGTTGTGCACATTTCAGCTTGTATAGGGTGTTTTTTTTTAGAGGTTTGATTTGTAAACTGGCAACATTGTTTCTACAGACTGTCAATTTGGCAGTTGACAGTTGATTTGTAGTCAATACGTTTTGCCATTTAACTAACGTCAGAACAGCGCTTGCAAATTGTGCATATTTATTTTGAAAATCATGGTTCGGTTCGCCAAACTTATCGTGCACTACGTCCATTTTACGTTCGACATAATCGTCCATCCGAACAAGTTATTCGGAAGACCGTGGATCGTTTTCACACCACGTACACTCTAGTGGATAATACGCATCCACAAAGACGACAATTGTCGAAAATTGGATTTCACGATTGGGCTTCATTCGAGCTAGCCGTGGCGCTCATATCGCCTCTTTGCAAGAATATCGTGTTATCTCGAAAAATTGATTTTTTTCAAATGAAACAAAATACCCGTCTGAAAGAGACAACGTGACAACACAATATACCACTGTTGTGTTGTCTCTTTCCCTCATAATTTCTCTATTTTTCACTTTAAAAATACCATGTTTTTGTAGAAAATAATATTGAACACGGCGGATTTGATTTTCGAAATGTCACGTTATTCTTACAAAGAGGCGATATGTCCGAAATCATATTTAATCAATAATGGCATAAAATTATCTATTAAATAATCCAATATCATAGGCATTAACATTGTTTTAATGTATTTTTTTTTCATTTAGAATATCTATTGTATACCTCTAAAAAAACACCCTATTTATGGTATTGACTGTGAATACCACAATTTCCAGTCATCTTAATGAAAATAAAATGAATGTTCATCCATTTTTCGATGCACGTTTTAATACCCAGGCATTACTAATTAATAGGTTACATAATACTGAACTTAACATAATTACATAACAGTTACAAATCGCCATATTGTAAAAAAACTGTCATGCCACGTAATTCTAATAACACATGTCTGAAAAGAAACAGTTAGGGCACACTACTGTGACGGGTTATTTGCGACCTGCCGTGACTTTTGCCCAAGAACCACACATACAACAACGAATGCGTGACTACCTATGGCAGGGGTGACCAAACCGTGGCACACGCGCCAAACGTGATGCATTGGATGATTGCAAGTGATGCATTCTATCCTAGCGCTTCTTATTTTTTTTAAATAGGTGTCATGGCTGAATCCATCTTAAGGGGGTATACTGGTCCAGAATTTCTAGTATACTGGTCCAGTGGAAGAAAAACCAAGGAAGAAACCATGACAGTCTGCAACATTAGCGTAAATGGTGAAAATTTGGAGCAAGTAGTTGAGTTCGTGTATTTAGGTAGTATGTTTATAAGAGATGGGCGAGTGGAGAGAGATATTGAAAGAAGGGTTGGGGCAGGCAACAAAGTGAATGGTGCACTTAAAATTATCATCGCAAACAAAAACCTTTCTAAAAAAGCTAGAATGGCAGTGCACAATAGTGTTCTTCTACCGACCCTTATGTATGGAAGCGAAGCATGGAACTGGCAAAAAAAGGATGAAAGTAGAATAAATGCAGTAGAAATGAGATCTCTTAGACGAATGTGTGGATATTCTGTGTATGATAGAGTGTCGAATGAAAATATAAGAAGTGAATGCGGTGCGAATGATGGTGTCATGAACAAAATAATGAAAGGATCATTAAGATGGTTTGGACATATGGAAAGAATGAATGAAGAAAGAATGGTAAAAAAATTATATGTTAATGATGTAAATGGAACCAGAAATAGAGGAAGACCGAGGAAAACGTGGCACGATCAAATAAATCAAATATTGAATGTCGGCCATGTGAGGAGTCAGAGAAATCGACGCGCGTGCATGACACGATGTATGAATGTTGAGGAACCGAGAGAAATATGTCAGGAAAGAAAAGTGTGGCAGTCCATTCTATCAAGCCAGTTTTAAAACCCCAAACGTGAAAGTAAGAAGATAAAAAACGTGCTTGAGTTGTATGACGCATCGTCTGTGAAAAATTTGGCGCATCGTATGCTTAAGATTGGCTACCACTGACCTATAATATTGTAGAACAAATCTTGAATTCTCTTCAAAAATGACTACAACACTGGTACAATATATTTCACTCGGTCCTAAGATCGGCTGGCAGAAAATTACTCGTGTATATTTCACGATACGCACGCGCAGTTCTGCTCTGCACGAAATGTAAAAAAATACTTTTATATGTAATACCTACACATGTTTCTCGCCTTAAATTTGAAACAATTTGAATTTATTATCTTCTTCGTGGTATAGGTATTTTGGCTAGCTTTTCTCTTCGGCAATTTCCTGCTAAATAAAAATATAATGAAATAAAAAAATAAATGCTGTTTGTTTATCAAACTTTAATTAGCATTATAATTTTATTTGGAGAGATTATATTCTATTTCAATTTTTTTTTTAATTATTTATTATAAACTTAACACGGCGGAATTCCATTGTTAACTTGGAATAATATAATACACTGTATAATCCACTTTTTTATCAAATACATATACAAATCAAAAAAAATATATCCAAAGCGTGTTTAGGTGAAAACATAATTCAATTAAAAATATAATTCAATTGAAAATATAATTCGGGTGAAAATATATTGTAATAAGCTATTTTCATCTGAGGATTGAGGAGGTCACCTCTGAAACATGTTATAAATTATATATTTATTTGATTTTTTTAAATATTTTATGAAAAAGTGATTTATACAATGTTTTAAATAATTCCAAATTAAATCACTATTTTTTCTACATATGAGTTTAATTTTCATTACATGTTTCGTATGAGATTCTGCTCTGTTCTCCTGATTATGAAGTATATAATCAGGAGAACGATTTAAACTATATGAAGGTACATCTATAACCTTCGAAATATGACAATAAAATAAACTCGAGTAAAAAAAACAGTAGTATAAAATATGTGAATTCTTTTTGATTGCATATTATGTTGACTATTATAAACATGTGGCTTTGAAAAAAATCTAAACATCCTAATTAAGTATGATAGAAATTCTTATTGTTTACATTGTATTACGACAGTATTTTAATTAATTTATTATAGGAGCAACATAACCAGCGAAAAGGTACTAAGTGTCCACTTTCTTTATATAATAATTCATTGTGTAGTAATCATGCAGCCATATAACATTATATAGACACATATGTATATACGTGTTCACACTTTGTTCAAAAGAATTACAGGTCATTGGATCAGTCCAAAAAATAAAATCATGTTTTTTTATCCCACATACCACCATCCTTGGTTATAAGTAGGTATTCCGTCAGCTCACAAAAAAATTACCAGAACTAAAAAAAGCCATCTTATTTTTTTAGTACGAGTAATAATTATTTGATGACAGTACATAAGACTTATTTGAAAATGGAAATATAAATTATTAACAATTAAAGTTAATACAAAATCAAATCCGGAAATAGGTGACGACATAGAATGTGTTGTATTCTATAATTTTACCGAATAGTTAAATGTTAATTGTTAAACTAAAGGCATTTTTATTTAAAATTAAATTAAAATTCTTTTTTCGAAAAAAGTTATATTTTATTCAAATGTATTATAGCTACATTTTATGTTGTTTGAGACGCTTTTATAGATCATTCTCAAACGTAAAGTAATGCCCTAGCAAGGCGATGCATTTCATTCCCATAAAATGTATTTAAATATAATATCAAATACGGAGTTTTACACCCTCGTTCATGAGACAATTAAAATATATGTATCAACTTGTAAAATTCGTTTTTTTTTTCAATAAGTAGGTAGTTGGTATTATATAAATACCTATGCTTTCTGTAATGTCATATGTGTCTCTTTATAGCCTCTCTGACCGGCATTTCGAAGATCGTCGATCTTACTACCGATAGGTAACTGCACTGAAAATGGAGGCTGCAACATCGGTCACAGAGAAGATCTCAAAGAAAAATTGTAATATTCAGTTTCAATTCCTGGAATTCCACCGTTCAGTAGCGTTTGCAATAACACGATACGCTTACATGAAAATAATACTGAATTTTGTACACGCGATAATTATAATATTGATTGATTTGATACAACCACTAACTAACCATCACGCAATTTCTCCGGCGGGGTAGGCAGAGAGGATGGATCGCCACAATGCTCTGTCCTGGCATACCTCTCGGGATTCCTCTACATTCATACATCGTACCATGCACGCACGTCGATTATTCCGACTTCGAATGTGACCGCCTTTTAGTAATTGATTAATTTGGTCATGCCATGTTTTACTCGGCCGTCTTCGGCTTCTTTTTCCACTCACGCTGCTTGTGTACAACTTTTTAACCATTCTACTATCATCCATTCGTTCCATATGTCCAAACCATCTCAGGGATCCTTTATTAATTTTATCCATGATGCTGTCATCTGCCTTACATTTCTTTCTTATTTAATCGTTCGGTATTCTATCATACAACGTTTTCCAGCACATTCTTCTTAGTGATCTCATTTCTACGGCGTTTATGCTACTTTCATCCTTCTTTTGCCAGCTCCAAGCTTCACTTTCAAACAACCACGCCTTCCTCATTACGTTTTTACTCTTTCTTCCGTTCTAGTAATAGAAAGAAAGCGTCAAAGAATAAAAACGTTCGTTTGAAATGTTGGTATCACTAACACAATTAATTTTATGTAAAATATATAAGTATGTACTTGCTAAAGTGATTTCATTACATTGCTAATTGTGGTTCCTTTCACCGTGCGGATGTACAAACACTTTGCAAATATTGTTCCACATGCCCAAACCATGAATCTATAATATCGTTTTGTCCCCCTTATTTCACTCGCAGCACGCCTTAATTATTTTATTAATCATTAGCGCTTCGACGTCCACATAAAGCAGTGTTTCCTAAACAATAAGTTGGGAAACACTGCTTCTATAATAACATTTGTCCACCTTATTTCACTCGCAGCACAACACGCGTTAATTATTTTATGAATCACGCCATTAGCGCTTCGCCATCCAAAAAAGCAGTGTTTCCCAAAATGTTTGACCCCATCTCTCTCTTATTAATGTTGAACCATCTCTCATATGTTCCTGGTCTTGTTCTTCTTCTTTTTGTCCTGTCACACATCCGTGGTGCATAGGGCTTCAAGAAACCTTCTCCACCCGACTCTATCGTATGCCTGATGCCTATCATCATCCCAGGTGAGGCCTGCTGCCTTAACCTCGTCCTGCAGGGCTCTTCTCCAGGTGGCTCTAGGTCTGCCTCGCTTTCTCTTTCTGCACAAAGGGGACCAGTCTAGTGCGCCCTGAGTGATGCAGGCTGGGTTCCGTCTCAGAGTGTGACCGATCCACTGCCATTTGCGTCTAGCGACTTGTTCTCTAATTGGCTTTTCGCCTACCATGGTCCAGAGAATGGCATTTGACACTGTTTGGGGCCAATAGATTTTGAATATTGAGCGAAGGCACCTATTTATAAACACCTGGAGTTTACCAATAACGTCCGCGGTAGATTTCCAAGTCTCACATCCGTACAGCAGTACGCTTTTAACGCTACTGCTGAATATTTGGAGCTTGAGCTTTCTCGAAATGATACCGGAACGCCATACAGGGCGAAGCATAGCGAAAGCTCCCCTTGCCTTGTTGAGTCTGCTGGCAACATCTTCCTCCGTACCTTCCGAGCCGGCTATCATACTACCGAGGTAGCAGAAGATGGTCGTGGTCACAAGGGGGACACCGTGGAGCAAGATTGGGGTGGAGTCATTTGTGGACACACGTAGGTCTACTGTCTTGGACATGTTAAACTTGAGACCCACTTTTGCCGCTTCCTCGTGAAGGAGTGTTCCTGGTATTATATTGTATATATTATATTTTACCTGTACTCAATAGATGGCTTAAAAATCAATAGTGTTCGTAATGTCTGTTGAGATAATAAACTGAGATAATTTACTAAATATTCTTAAGCGCCAGTTCGCTTGAGAACAGTTTCAAGTAATCCTGAATGATTTTGAGCTATTATTTTATTGTAACATTTGTTAAATTCAAAATACTATGTGTTTAACACTTTGATTGTCATAACGGTCACCGCTGACCGACATTGAATTGATGTCATAAGACGGGTAATTATCATAACATTAAAAATCGAATAACATCGTAAAAAAAATTGAAAATTAAAAAAAAAAAAAAAACTACATAAAACTTAACTACAATGAAACATAATAATATGAAGCACTTTATTTGTGGTGTGACATTATTAAATATAATAATAATACACTTGTAAAATGTGTATATAAACCACTTTATTCGTTATCACCAACCGGTTTAAAAAAAAAGTTATATGAGAATTTTGAGGCGCTGCAAACTCCATGGAGATGAACATGGGGTTCATCTTTACTGGAGATAAAACTTGAGTTGTACACTACACGCCTGAAACCAAAAGGCATTCTCAAAAGTGGCGTCACACCTCTTCACCCTCCGCCAAAAAGTTCAAAACCACAATTTCAGCCAAGAAAATCATGGCATGCGTGTTTTGGGCCTGTCAAGGCATAATTTTAATTGAATATATGCCTCAAGGGGAGACTATCAACTCTGCAAGATACTGTGAGACCCTAAAAAAATTGCAGAGGGCGATTCAGAACAAGAGGAGAGGCATGCTGTCAAAGGGAGTCTACCTGCTGCACGACAATGCCAGAAGGGACTGCTCGCCTCGTTTAAATGGGATGTCCTGAACCATTCCGCGCATTCCCCTGACCTAGCACCTTCAGATTACTATCTCTTTACCTCTATTACTGGATATGCCTCGTATATGATCGACGAAAATTTTTATAAATGTAATTATTAATGCCTTCGCTGTGAGGCGCTGTTCCTTTGATCATTCGAAGGTTATACATAAAATAAAATTTCCCACTTTAAGAAGCACTGATATTAAGCATACCAGCCAGCGCCAGAGAGCAGAACGGTCATTTTTAATACTAATGAATCAAAAGGAAAATTAAAGCGTATAAAATTATTAATATCAACATGTTTTAATTACTTATGTAATGTACAATGGTATAATAAATTTATGTACCAAGTACAAAGCTACAAAAGCTTCGGCTACTATTATAAATAAATTTCTTTTTTATTGTATCTTGAACAATGATGTAAAACTCCATATTAAATTATCTATACGAACGAATTTTGAATTTTGATATTGCCTTAGACATCCGATTGTCATTCCATAAATTATAATAAAACTTATAGAAAAAAGACACATTCATTTCTATTAATGAAATTAAATTCCATATTGTTATGAACAAAATAATGAAAGGATCATTAGGATGGTTTGGACACATGGAAAGAATGAATGAAGAAATAATGGTAAAAAATATATATGTTAACGATGTAAATGGAACTACTTCAAGTTCTACTTCAGAGGAAGACGGAGGAAAACATGGCACGATCAAATTAATCAAATATTGAATGTCGGCCATGTGAGGAGTCGGGGAAATCGACGCGCGTGCATGACACGATATATGAATGTTTAGGAATCGAGAGAAACATGTCAGGAAAGAAAAGTGCGGCAGTCCATTCTTTCTGCCTACCCCTTCAGAGAGAGGGCGTGATGGTTAGTTAGTGCGTTAGTTATATTTAATATATCAATATTAGTTATTATTCATCAGAAAACGTCAATTTAAAATAATAATCAAAGGATCATTACGATGGTTTTGACGCATGGAAAGAATGAATGATGAAAGAATAGTAAAGAACGTATCTGTAAACAATGTAAATGGAAAACGATCAAATCAATCAAATATTAAACGTCGACCACGTAAGTAGTCGGAAAAATTGACGTACATGCATAACACAATCTACGAATGTAGAGGAATCGATAAAAGTATATCGGGAACGAACAGTACTGTGGTGCATTATGTATTAATAATTTTAATAAAAAAGAATTTCGTCATAATATTTTCTTTTTACGAAATACAAATAAAACAATTGTTTTTATACGAACCAAAATTAATTCCACGAGAAAACACTTTTTGATAAGTTCACAATGCACCCCTTATCACTTGCTTTAGCACAAAACTGATTAATACACAAACAACCAAAAATCTGCACAATCTTTTATTCAAATTTTAGAGTCCGTAACATCTTCAGAACAAATACTGGAACTTTTCAAGAATCCTTTTATGAAATTAAAACGAAGCACGAAATTTTGAAATAGGAACAAATTTTGTTTGATGTTAAATATTTGAATTATTTTCAGTCTGTTCCAAATTTAAATGAGAATAATTTCTCCGTGCTGTATGGGGAATGGGTACGCTCAGCGAGTGACTTATGATTCGACTACCGGCGATGGCACGAGCTCCAACAATCCTTCATAGTCTGATGAGCACCGCCCTCCTCCACTCTGTCACACCTCGTGAGCCCAAACTAATTATTCCGACTCAACTCACAAGTACATTCACGGCTGAGACTTGAGCCTGAGACCATTCTCAAGACTTGATTTAGCACCTGCTTACTATTAATTTTGACGGAAGTTCTTATATTAAATTATAACAGTTTTTTGGGTTTTGCTCTAACACACATAAAAAAACTTTTTAACAAAATAACATTAAGAATTTTTAATATAACATAAATAACGAATACTCGTTTATATTATACAGAACCACAGGAATAAGGACTCTCCAATCCATTACGAGAATGATACTCAGATAAAGAGTGAGAAATTTCGAAACAAGGAAAATCTGCGATGTCACAGATGTTGCGAGATGGGGAAGACTGAGATGACGTTACTGGAGAGACCATGTGGAGAGAGAGTGTTCTGAAAGAATGATAATCATCATCATCATCAGCCGTCTGGCATCCACTGCTGAACGTAGGCCTCTCCCAAAGCACGCCACCGTCCCCTATCCATTGCCGCTCCCATCCATCTATATCCAGCAATCCTCTTCAGATCGTCGGTCTAGCGGGCAGGGGGACGTCCAACTCTGCGGAATGCTGTACGCAGTCTCCCCTATCGGCCGTCGTTTCTCCGACAGATATGGTCAGCCCATCGCCACTTCAGCCCGCCCATCCTCAGAGCCACCTCGGTCACCTTGGTTTGCTGTCGAATAAATTCGTTTCTAAATCTGTCCCTCAAGGTTATTCCAAGCATGGCTCTTTCCATGGCGCATTGGGCGACCTTGAATCTGTAGACTAGACCTTTTGTCAGTATCCACGTCTCTGCTCCGTACGTCATGACTGGCAAGACACACTGGTTGAAGAAGTCTTGAGGCATTGTGGTATTTTAGAGGTATAAACGTGACGTAATTTTCCAAAGGCCGCCCAACCCAACTTAATTCTTCGGTCGGCTTCTTTCTAGGAATTGTTTCTACCTAGTTGTGGTCGATAAGTAAAGCGGCAAATATAGTACCAACAGGTAATTGACCTCCAAGAAGACTACCCAAAAGATGAACAGCTAAGCATCTACATTCCAGGAACAGGCTCCGAGAAGCAGCAAGACACAGTCCCAAATAAAGCAGAAGAAGAAAAAGAATATGTAGGTATATGATACGTAATATAAATCGTGTTTTGAATAAGTTCGTTAAATAAAATATGGTAATAATCATACGACCTTCGTGGCAAGACAAGTGACAAGAGTTATGAATGCCGTAACAAAGGTCCTGGGTTCGAATCTCGGCGATGGCAGTGTGATTGTCGCGATGTATGAATATACAAGAAAGTGTGTCAGAAGAGAAAGAATAGAGAATAGGTCCATTCAATTTACCTACTCCTTCAGGAAAACGGCATGATGGTTAGTTAGTTGGGTTTTTTTACATATTCGTCTTCACTTTGGATAGTGAATCTATATTTAAATAAATATTTTTAAAACCTTTTTTACCTTTTTTATTCATGAAAAAAATTATATTAATTGCATATTATTTAATTATTTTAAAAATGCGTTTTCGTATTAGGTGTAGTCTAATTCTTAAGAATAGTTGTCCAAGCATCGTTTGATAATCCGGCCCCATGGCTTCGTCCAGTAAATTCCAGCACGAAAAAACGCAAATCGGTTCTATTAAGTCATAGAAGATAACACATTATGAATCACACTTGGAAAGTCTTGGAACCTACTTCGGAAACATCTGGACCATACTAATTTATTATGCGATTTCCTTCAAAACTATTAAACCACATTATAGTATAATAGAAACTTGTCACAAGTAGATTATGACTGCATAATAAAATATGCAGTTTCTGGACTGGTAAAATGATACATCTGGCAAATTGTCACAATCATAACTCGTACTTAGAATACAAACCTCTCATGTCAAACAAAATAATAAGCATTAGATTCTGTTTCTTACAAATAAACAGGTAAGTAATAATATTTATTGAAGGCTAAGGCATTAACACTGTGGAATTCCATAGTTATTTACTTAGGAAATTAAATAACTTTATTTAATCCATTGTTTAATAAAAAATATTTTAAAAACACGTCATGTTTCGGAGGATACCTCCATCATTCGGTGTAAAAATATAATAATAAAAACTAAACAAAGAAAGACTAATAAAAAACGCATTTAAAATTCGATACAATAATTCAAATTAAAAAATTAACCTGTGCTATTTGTTATAAGTAGGTACTAACAATTATTTTTTAACAGTAATTAAGAGCAATTACCCTGCTGAATGCGGTCTCCTCGGAGATCGACTTCTCTCATATTAGTGAAGGTACGTTCAGAGGACAAATACTCTTGATTTTAGAATTGTGATTTGGTAATTGTTTTATGCGGAGGCTAGATGTGTGGCCCGGAGTGCTCCTCCGAAGAGGGCGAGGGAGGATTTAGGGTTTATTTTAAAGTCCTACATTATTCTTGGTCGAGGAACGGAAGACCAGTTAGGGTTGGCATTATAGAGTATGATGGAATCAGTATCATTATTTACCTTCGTATTAATATGCTAACGTATTGAGGCAAAACTCGTCATTCCCATAAAATGTAATGGAACTAACTAGCTAACTAACCATCACGCCGTCTCCCCGAAGGGGTAGGCAGAAAGAATGAACTGCCACACTTAAACCGATACGACACTCCATCATTCTCTATTCGCCCCCGCTGGAGACGCGGTGTGATGGGTTGCAGACCTCATCTCCATAGGCATCTCCCGCTGCAATGTAATAGAACTTCTAGAAAACAGACGCTTTCATTAGTAAACATTGAATTGGAATATATACCAAATTTGTTATATAAACAAAAGATTTCAATATACATTACGAAAATGTTATTCTTTAACAACAAGTATTATATATTTTATTGTCTTGAAATGTTAGGACAGAAGTATAAAATAATATTGTTTTATTTCCGAATATAAAGTCAGTGATGCGTGCCACTGACACTAAGGAAAGTGAAAAAAAGCGGCAAGAAATTACTCATCATCAATTTTTACTTTCGCATTGTGTTTGCACCTTGAAAATAATCGCGATCATTGAACCAAACGAAACACAACGATATTTTGTTTCGTATTTTTTATTTATTTATAACGGTCATCTTTATCAAAACTTTATTGTATTGTGTGGCAACATTAAGGAACTGTTCAAATTTTCCACTTGGATGCGGAAAATATCCGGCGAAATCAGAGCAGAGAAACCCGGTTACAAGTCACTCTAATAGGATAACTGCTTCACCTAATTCTGATCAATTTGAAAGACATTAAGAATGTTATTAGATAATTTGACATATTATTAATTTATCGTACATGTTAATTTGCTATAAGGACAACAAAAAATTAAAAGATATTCAAAATAGAAATAATAACTTTTAATAGTAAAGTGAATGGAGCATTAAAAATGTATCAATGAAAGCGAAAATGGCCGTTCAAAATAGAGTTCTGGTTTGTATTAATTATAACTTACTAATATTAATGAAGACGTCTGTTTTCTAGTAGTTTGATAATATTGTATTTTATGGAAATGACTTGTTTTGCCATTCTAATGCATTATCAAATGTGAAATTTAAGAATGCCTCAAACAGAGGGAAACACAGAGTGAAACAGATCATTCCAATAAAATATTACCTCATATTAACTATATAAATTTTACATCATTATTCAAGAAACAGTAAACAAACGATAATAACAAAAAAATTAAAACAAATACATACGTTTTTTGACTCTAAATTAGTCACGTATTCTCCGTGTATTCCCTGACGATGGAAAATAATTCACGAATTGCTATCTCTACCGGCGTCACCAAAGGCTGGTTGGTTCTGCTTAATATAATGTAGATCTGCCTAAGGTGGCGCTACCACGAGAAATAAAAAATATATATATATTGGATTACTTCAAAAGTAACGGCTCTAAAAAATTATGGTAAAGGGACAATGTGATAATATTAGGGCTCGGATTTATATTCGTTAAAAAAGTCAAAAATATTAATTTTGGATGTCACTTACACATGCAAACACACAGCAGACGCGGCGCACATACCATACACACACACATACACACACACACACACACACACACACACACACATACACCTATATTCACGTTATTTATTGGTTACTTTTTGCTTATCAATTCTATATAATTGACAATTTACGGGCAAAGTAAAAATATGTCACTTAATTTATCTCATCCCGAAAACGGTTTTTCAGGGTTTAGGGGTTTTATTTCAGGGTTTTATCACGCCGTCTCCCCGAAGGGGTAGGCAGAAAGAATGGGCTGCCGCACTTTTCTTTCCTGACATATTACATATCCTTTCTCTCGCTTCCTCAACATTCATACATCGTGTCATGCACGCGCGTCGATTTCTCTGACTCCTCACATGGCCGACATTCAATATTTGATTTATTTGATCGTGCAACGTTTTCCTCGGTCTTCTTCTATTTCTGGTTCCATTTACATCGTTAACATATAATTTTTTACCATTCTTTCTTCATTCATTCTTTCCATATGTCTAAACTATCTTAATGATTCTCTCATTATTTTGATACACATATATTTCATTATGTGTGGATACTCCGAGTATGATAGAGTGTCGAATGAAAATATAAGAAGTGAATGCGGTGCGAATGATGGTGTTATGAACAAAATAATGAAAGGGTTTAGCGGCTCTTAAATATTCGCTAAACCCTGAAATATGTTTTTATTTTCTCTAATAAGTAGCTAAAGGGGGTCTATAAATATCAAAATACCAAAAAACGTCGTATTTTTTAAAGTTAATCACAGAAAAAAAAAAGCTTTTTATGTCAATTCTATGCCTTAGTGATAAGTCTGTTACGTCATATTACAACGCATTTTAACTATAGTGTTTCAAAAGAAGACCAGCAAATGGTCATATTCAGCTCGTTCATCAAAAAGAAATGTTTAACTTAAACGCTAATCTCGCAGGAGTTTTTGGTCCACTGGCCTCCACCATTGTTAAGCGTCTAACTACTCTTGTGTGTATTGTTCTCATTGTTCCTCCTCCAGTCCCCATTCTGTTCACTCCACTTGGGCTCCACTCCGGGGAATAGTTTCGTCACTCGGAGCTGCTTCCTTCTTGAAGAAATTTAAAGCAGCAACCTTTTAAATCACCGTGTTAACAAACACCAGGACCGCTCCAATCCCAAACAGTATAAAATACTCTCAAATTGAAACAATAGTGAATGATTTTTCTTACGTATGTACGTATTTTTCTGAGGCTTTCCCAATCCAGCCGGATAATGTCGTGAGACTATCTTTTCTGAAAGCTACCCATTAGGTTTTTGATGGGTTTTTTTTCATTTATGTTTTTTTTTGTATTATTAAGTGTTTATAAAATGTTGTTTTATAAGTACCGACATTTAAAGTTGTTGTAAGTACCTATTTTTTAAGGGTTTTTGTTGTTTTTTTTTTCATTTGTGTTTTTTTATATTATTAATTGTTTATAAAATGGTGTTTTTATAAGTACCAATGTTTGAAGATGTTGTAAGTATCGATGTTTTTAAGTTTTTTTTTTTTTTTCATTTGTATTTTTTATATTATGAATTGTTTATAAAATGTTGTTTTATAAGTACCGATGTTTAAAGTTGTTGTAAGTACCGATGTTTTTAAGTTTTTTTTTTTCGTTTGTGTTTTTTTTTATATTATTAATTGTTCATAAAGTGTTGTTTTATAAGTTGTAAAATGTTTCTGAAATTTTTTATAACTTTATTAAATATTTAATTAATTAATTAATTAATTTTTTCATATCGCACCGTCTACACCAGTGGTTCCCATAAGAGGTCCGTACGGATCCCCAGGGCTCCCAGGGATCATTCAGGGGGTACGTGGAAAATTAAAATTAATTTGGGGTTCACTGAACAACGCCAGGGGGTCCGCGCAAGATTCAATATAGAATAAAAATATTATTAGAAAAATTAATCAGATTCCTCCTTTTACTCCTTTCTCCTTAAATACTTTGTCTAAAAAGAGCGAGAAACATGAGATACATGACAAATTAATAAAATGAATATACACTTATAATAAGGACGGTGCTTCCCTCAGGTGAGCCAGACTATCACAAAATAAGTCAAATCCCGAGGTGATACGATTTAGAAATGAGATCTCTTAGACGAATGTGTAGAGAATCTGATAGAGTGTCGAATGTAAATATCATAAGCGAATGCGGTGCGGGTGAAAGTGTTATAAACAAAATAATGACTGGATCGTTAAGATGGTTTGGACAGATGGAAAGAATTAATGAAGAAAAAATTATAAAAAAGGATATGTTAATGATGTAAATGGAAATAGAAATAGAGGAAGACCGAGAAAAACGTGGCACGATCAAATAAATCAAATATTGAATGTCGGCCACGTGAGGAGTCGGAGAAATCAACGTGCATGCGTGACACGATGTATGAATGTTTAGGAAGCGAGAGATACTTCTATTTTAATTATCTAAAAAGTGTGGCTGTCCATTATTTCTGCCTACCCCTAAAGGGGAGACGGCGTGATGGTTAGTTAGTTAATTAGATACATTGAAATGTAAGGGGCGTATAGGAAAATATTATATAAGAAGAATTATTTACGCAAATGCTTTGAGCCGGATCTGGCAGATGGTAATTATCGCAATAGACGAAAGGCCGAGCGGTGTATTAAGTATTTATTTATTGCATTCTAAGAGAGGTGTTTGAAATTGCATATTTTCAGGGCTACGGAACCACAGATAATGATGAACAATCGAATGAGTGGCGGAAATGCAATGCAAATATTCCCGCTCCAAGGCATCGGCTCCGCGCGCTATTCCGGCGAAAGTGCGACGATCAGATATTCTGGAAAATCGTCTCAAATGGGACGTGAAGTGTCCATTTTAATAAATTGAATGTTTAGGTATTTGAACTCTTGATTTATATAATTAATGTGACCTTTTCCAAATCACCTAAAACATGTAACCTGGTTATAGAAAATCAACCCATAGAACAGGCTTGACCTTCAAGTATCTAGGCATAGACCTGGTGAGAGGAGCTTATCTGCGGGAAGAAACACAAGCCCAAGTAAACAAGGCAGCTGCAGTCTCTGACGCTCTTAAATCCACAATTTGGAAAAACAAAGACATGAACATTAAAAGTAAGATGAGAATCTACTCGTATATAGCATGCGTAAGACCAATAATAACATATGGCGTTTCGACGCAATTGGCGTTTGGCGTCGCATTGGCAGACACAGTAAGGACCAAACAAGTTTGAGGACTTCCGAAATGAAGACACTGAGGACGATAGCAGGCAAGACACTGAGAGATCGCGTGAGGAACACCAGAATAAGAGAGATATGTGAGGTTGAGGATATTATAAGATGAAGCAGACAGCGAAAAAGGGACTGCTACGGACATGTTCAAATAATGGACATGACCAGACTCCCCTATATTGCATTGCATAATCAGCCTCATGGAACTCGTCCTCGTAGAAGACCTCCTAAAAGATTGAAGGACAGCTCGGAATCTTCCTCACAGGAGGAGCAACACTCTGGAGAACAGACCACATAGGTCTATACAACAAGGAAGAAGAAGAAGAAGACTATAAATAAAAGTGATTTTATTGTTTCAACTCGAGGGATTGTTTTACAGCAAGTCTAACATATTTAATGGTTTTTTTAATTTCCACGTGGGCCTTTTTCTATTTGGTAGTTTCCCATTGCTTTCCACATTATGTATACCTCAGGATATATAAAAATAATGTATATATTTTCTTCTATATTCGCCTTCACTTTTTTTTGTGTCCGCCACACTATTCTATCCTGACCGTCAAACTACCCTATCCTGACCGCCAAACTACTCTTTTTTGACTGCCAAACTACTCTGTCCTGTCCGCCACACTACTCTGTCCTGCCCGCCACACTACTTTATCCTGACACACCTCTAGCGAACGCATTCGCTAAGCACTTTCAATCTGTCTATAGCAATATTCCCCCGCGGCTTAATTTAAATTCAGCGACCGGTTCGAATACCAGTAAGTGCGCTCATAGCTTTGACATATCTAACATAGACACAAATGATATTAAATCATCCATCAAAGCAATGAAGAATTCGCACTCGGTTGGTCCGGATTTTCTTCCCATCTTCTTCTTCAAAGGCTGCTCTGAGCTCTTAATATATCCGCTGTACTTTTTATTTAACCTATCGTTAAGTACAAATACTTTTCCTGATCTCTGGAAAGTTTCTAGGATCAGTCCTATCTTCAAGAGCGGAACAAAAGAGTCAGTCGAAAACTACAGACCTGTAGCAATACTGTCGGCTCCAGCCAAGCTATTCGAATCTATTCTACATAAATTGATATTTCCCAGAGTTGACCCATATATTATAACAGAACAACATGGGTTCAGGAAGGGGCGCTCTACTGAAACAAATCTCATGGTCTTCACAGAATACATAACAAGGGCCTTGGACAATGGTCACCAAGTTGACTGTTCATATAATGACTTCTCAAAGGCATTTGATACTGTGAACCATGATATTCTTATAGCAAAGCTATCTCAAATTGGTTTCTCTTCTCAACTTATTATGCTTTTCACTAGTTACCTTGAGGGGAGGAAACAATTCGTCTCATACGGAATTTTTCAATCGGAACCTTTTTTTGTTTATTCAGGGGTGCCACAGGGTTCGAACCTTGGCCCACTCCTCTTCACTATATTCATAAACGATATTGCGAAGGTAATAAACTTCTCGCGATTTCTTTTATTTGCCGATGACCTGAAATTATTCCTAGACATAAATAATCCTGACGACTGTCTACGCCTTCAGTCGGATATTAATAATATTGTTACCTGGAGTCACAGTAATCATATGAAATTCAATGTCTCTAAGTGCGTAATGTTATCTTTTACGAGAGCACGGAGAACTATATATCATAGATACACGATGAATAACCAGCAGTTGGCACATGTATCCACTATGAGAGATCTCGGGTCATCTATGAGAGTAGATTAACCTTTCATGCTCATGTTGAGAGAATTTGTGGCATTGCGCTGAAGATGTTGGGCTTCATAATTCGGACCGGAAGGGTTTTCAGAGATCCCAATGTGCTCAGAGTACTATACAATTCATTGGTTCGGAGCAGACTCGAAAGTGGTTCTGTGATATGGAGTCCGCACGAGGCGAGATATTCCCTTATGCTGGAGAGGGTTCAGAAAAAATTTCTGAGGTATCTCTACATGAAGGAGTATGGTAGCTATCCATGGCTCTATCCCACAGCGTTTCTTTTGGGAATGTTGGGGTCTAATTCTCTGCAGCTTCGAAGAGACGGGTTTCTCATAACCCATTTCTTTAGGCTTATTAGGGGATATTTTGAAAACTCAGCCGTGCTGGAGGGTGTAGGTCTTTTTGTTCCCGACAGATATCTCCGACAGCGCCAGCATAGATTGTTTTACCTATCCGCCGCTAGAACCAACCTGGCTCTGGTGACACTGGTGGGAAGAGCAATCAATCTGCTGAACGCGGTCTCCTCGGAAATCGACGTCTTTCATATCAGTGAAAGTACGTTCAGAAGGCAAATACTCTTAATTCTGGAGGGTATCCTGTCTTCCTAATGTTCAACCATCTCTCATGCGTTTCTGGTAGTATATTATTATTTTACCAATATATTATTTTACCTGTTCTCAATAGATGCCTTAAAAATTAATTTTGTAATGTCTATTGATGAAATGAAATAAACTGATAAACTGATAAACTGATAAACTCTCTAGATTACATACTGGAATAACTATTGTAAAATGAAGGTAGTTTCCATTAAACATCAAAACTAATGCTAATTATTTAAAACATCTCACGTCTTGCGTTTAAAAAATATTTACAGGAAACAATTAATCAACGCGGCATCTATAATAAATATGTATTTTTTTCTCAATAAATAAATAAAGTTCTTAAATTAACGCAACCTTGATCGAATATCCACAAACAATACAATTTCGATCGTATTATCTAGAATTTGTTAATTTCATTCAGCATTGAAATGGAGATATCGATCCAATTATATTCACATATTATTTATATACTGACAACTCTGTCCTTCTTTATTTAAAATGTCTTTTAAGAATTATTTTTTTAAATGTTAATTCAAAACTAATTATGTACGAGTATTATATATTCTTGTTCATTTTAGCATCAACAATGAAGCTAAGTTTTTTCTAACAAATACTATATATAATACTCGTATTAAATAACTAACTAACTAACAATCACACCGTCTTTCCGAAAGTGTAGGCAGAAAGAATGGACCACCACACTGTTTTTTTTTCTGACATACCTCTCTCGTTTCCTCAACATGAGGGAGTTTGGTAGCTATCCGTGGCTTAATCCCACTGCATTCCTCTTGGGCATGCAGGGGACCAATAGTTTACAAATAAGAAGGGATGGGTGCACACTTACCCATTTATTCAGACTTATCAGGGGATTCTTTGAGAATTCCGTCATCTTGGAGGCTATCCATCTTTATGTTCCGGATGGTTATCTGCGACAGCGTCAGCACGTACTGTTTTTTCTCCCAGCATACAGAACCAATCTGCCTCTCATGATGCCGGTGGGGAGAGCAATCAAACTGCTGAACATGATCGCTTCGTAGATCGATGTCTTTCATATTCGTGAAAGTACGTTCAGAAGACAAATACTCTTGACTTTGGAGAGTATCTTGTATTCCTAATGTCGAACCATCTCTCATGCGTTCCTGGTATTATATATTTTTTATGTTTTATCTGTTTTCAATAGATGCCTTAAACTATAATTGTTGTTTGTAATATCTTTTGAGAAAACAAACTGATTTGATTTGATTTGAAACATTCGTCTATAGAACTATACAACAGCAAGGATAATAATTATGAAACCAGCAATCGAAAAAAAAAACTAACCATCGCCCCCTGTCTTTCCGAAGGGTTAGGATTAAGGATGGACCGTCATACTGTTCTTTCCTGACATACTTGACGACCTTCGTGGCAGAGTGGTTAGAAGCTCTGACTTCCATACCGAAGGTCCCGGGTTCGATTCCCGGCGATGGCAGTGTGATTGTCACATTGTCTTTGGTCTGGTGTAGAATTCACGTGACAATAAAATGGCGATAGATTAGCTACCTATCACATGTCATGTGGATCATCAATATAATAGCTAAAAATAATGTGTATACAGTAATTGGGTTTAAGCGACCTGTTGTATACAAGAAAAAAAAAAAAAAAAAAAAATACTTCTCTCGCTTCCTCAACAAATTTGTTTTGTTTTGTTTTGTTTTATTTTATTTTATTTTGTTTTTATTTATGTTTTTGTTTTGTTTTATCATCATACAAAACCCAGGGCCTCTTGGTAGCATTTGCTACAGGCTCCCCGCTGGCTAAATCCGGAGCTGAGATTAAATCAATATCAAAACGACCTTCGTGGCCGAGTGGCAAGTGCTACGTCTGCCACACCTAAAGTCCCTGGTTCAATTCCCGTGATGGCAGTGTTATTGTCACACTGTCATTGTTTAGGTGGTGTAAAATTTACGTTAAAATTAAATGGCGACAGATTAGCTACCTACCACATATTATGAGAATCAATATGATAGTTATACCCTTTACATCAATTAGGCTCGCGCTGTAGTGATGTAAAGATTGATTAAAAAAAAACAATAATAATAATAATAAAAAAGAGGCGTACCGCAAGGTTGGATATTGTCGCCACTATTTACTTCGATTGTGTCTTTAAAAATGCTCTCTAAAACTCTTCGAAAGGCGTGAAGATTAACCCCAAATATCAATAATATAAGATATTAGAATCACTCGCAATTGTGATTGACTTGAATTTGTTATGCGTCATAACGGATCTTTATGGTTGACAACGGTAACATTGCATAATTACATTAGTATCCCAAGATCCAAATTGGTGAATATGTAGGAACTGTAGCCACTTCGGAAGCGAACAGCGAGTCAGGAAATTGTCGAACAATGGATTTGAAATAACCCGGACTTTAATTTGCAGAGGACAACATTGTTACTGAAAAACAATAGTCATTATATCACGTCTTGCGATATGGGCTGAACGCGGAACGCGCTGTAGTCAAGTGGTGGTCGGTGGTTTTTTTTAAATTATTTTAATACTCGAATAAACTAAAATTATAAAGTATGTCGTATCCTTGTGAATATTTCACCATTACACCTCTAATATTATAATATTATATGTTGTCACATTTCATGTTAAGTCGCTCTATGACATACGAGTATATTATTTTTATTTTATAATTTTTTTGTACAATAAATATTTATTTAGATCATTACATCGGTGTAAAGAATGGGGGGGAAATTTATCTAAAAAAATATATAAAACAATTTTATGTACAGGTATATACAACAATATGAAAGCTCTTCAATATTTCTCATTTACATAAGCTGGAAGAACTCATATATGTTTCCAATTCAAAATGTGACCGTGACAACCTTCGTGGCCAAGTGGAAAGTGCTGCGACTGCCATACCGAAGAACCCGGGCTCGATTCCTGGCGATGGCAGTGTGATTGTCACACTGTATTTGTTCCGGTGTAGAATTCGCGTGACAATAAAATGGCGATAGATTAGCTACCTATCACATGTCACGAGAACCAATATAATACCATAGTTTACCCTTTACATCGATTTGGCTCGCGCTGTAATGGTGTAAAGAGCGATTCAGCAAAATAATAATAAATAATAATTTTAACAACTTTCTGTTGCAATGCTGCTTGCTCTGCACTTAATGTTATGTTTAAGATGATTAAATAAGCATAAAAGCATAGAACAATGTAAATGGAATGTGACGTTTAAGTAACTTGTTGAAAACATTTTATTTTCACAACACTATTTTGCATTTTTTACAAAAATGTTTAGGGACACAGGCGCTCTTTCTCAGTGTAGAAAATAAATCTACGTTGAGGAAGGGCATCTGTGTCCGAAACATGTTTCTTTTTAAATAAATAAAAACATTGCGCGGTGAGTATTTAATTTATTTCAAGGTCAATCATTTATTTTATTTAACAATATACGAGTACATAATTTAACACGTTTTATCGATATATATGTACCTAAATAAACAAACAAAAAATATTGTCCCATATTCTTTTTTGCAACAGATGTCTAAAAATACTGTTTTTAGATATCTGTCGAAAAAAATCATGAAATGAAGGGAACGAGCATAAAAACTGAATCGGCCGCCACTGTTATTGTCACATACGTAGTTTATCTTGTTTTAAATAATGCGTTCTTTCGCTTTAAAAAAGAATTCTAGAAACTTCTAATAGTACACGTTTTCTTGTGTCATCGTCATTCATAAAAATCACATAGATAAGTGTTTGCTCCAACTAAAAATGAAAAACATAACCTTTATCGATTTCGCGATATTTACTTGTATATAAAACATACAACATTTCCTAAAAGAACAACAACAAACCATCCCGCCGTTTCCCGGAAAGAGTACGTAGGGAGAATGAACCATACTACTCTACTCGTATACTGACACACACCTCTAGCTTCATACGCATTCATGCAGCGAGTCATACAAGAAAATCGATTCTTTCAACAAGTAATATGGTCGACCATTCGTTTTCCTCAGTCTTTTCCTTTCTTTCTTAACCATTCATGCGTTCCATGTATCCAAACCATCGCAGTAATTCTTTCATAATATTGTTCATAATAATTTCTTCCGCTTTACGTTCTTTCCGTATAATAGCATTAAAAATCTTGTCAATCATCGTTTGAACACACTTACGTCTAAAGTATTTCATAAGACATCTAACTAACTAACCATAACGCCGTCTCCCCGAAGGGGTAAGCAGAAAGAATGGACTGCCACACTTTTCTTTCCCTACATATTTCTCTAGCTTCCTCAACATTCATACATTGTGTCATGTACGCGCGTCGATTTCTCTGACTCCTCACGTGGCTGACATTCAATTTTTGATTTATTTGATCGTGCCACGTTTTCCTCGGTCTTCCTCTATTTCTGGTTCCATTACCATCGCTTACATATATTTTTTTTTACCATTCTTTCGTTATTCATTCTTTCCATTTGTCCAAACCATCGTAATAATCCTTTCATTATTTTGTTCATAACACTATCATTCGCACCGCATTCGCTTCTTATATTTTCTTTCGACACTTTATCATACACATAGTATTCACACATTCATCTAAGAGATCTCATTTCAACTGCATTTATTCTACTTTCATCCTTCTTTTGCCAGTTCCATGTTTCGCTTCCATACATAAGGGACATTTATTCTGCGCTAATTCATCTTCCGCCAAATCCATGCTTCGCTTCTATGCATAACGGTTGGAACCAAACTCCATTGTGAAAGGGCCAATTTGCATATCGAAATTTCTAATATATATATTTCTTTATGAATGAAAGTCACGACTTCCGATTGCGATGGGTATTTTTAATACGTAAAACCCCACTTTTCTCCCCGAAAGTATTTAAAACATTTATCTGTGCATGCATAAACAACACTATTAACTCATATAAATAATGTTCATACATGAAAATTTGCGTATAATTATGCATTTTTGCATTCATCTTTCTGTTACCGAGAAAAATTTGTGATTTTCGTAAAGATAACAGACGATGCAAAATATTTTCTTTGACGGTAAACTGTTTTGAGTATATTCTTACGTTGGTTGATTGTAGGCATTAAATAAAATCATTTTATTATTTCGCCTCTTTGCAAGAATAACGTGTTATCTCGAAAAATTGAAAATTTTAAAAATGAAACAAGATACCCGTCTGAAAGAGAAAACGTGACAACACAATATACCACTGTTGTTTTATCTCTTTCCCTCATAAATTCTCTATTTTTCACTTTAAAAATACCACGTTTTTGTTGAAAATAATGTTGAACACGGCGGATTTGATTTTCGAAATGTCACGTTATTCTTGCAAAGAGGCGGTTTGTGAAACTCTGTACTTTTTCCACCTTGTTTCATCAAACGATTACTATCATAATTGATCCGCCATTTTAAAGAATTTATCACTGGAATTAGAAATTATTTTACTATCTCCAATGCGAGCAGATAATGAACGAAAACAATCCAAATTTGAACCCATGTCCCTTGAATCAGAAGCCACGTGTTCTGTCCTAGACTGGCCTAAACCACCACTCATCGATACCATATCTTCATCAGGACAGTTACCAATGCATAAAAAGTTGATATACACGTACAAATATTTTATTCAGAATATATGAGCACAACTTGAAGCTTATTATTATTATTATATAAAGGGGGATCTCTCCTGATCTCAGAGTTCCCTGGACAGACATGGTTACCAATACCGAAGTCCTGAGGCGAGCTAGAGTTGACAGGGAATTGTTATCAACTATCAAGGTTCGAAAGATCTCACATCTGGGTCATATACTGCGAGGGGAAAAGTACCACTTTCTCCAACTGATATTGGAGGGGAAAGTTGAGGGACGCCGAGGGCCCGAAAGGAGATAAATGTCCTGGCTGCGAAACGGGAGGGAGTGGACCGGCATCTGAAGTGTGGAAGAGCTGTTCCGAGCGGCGCAGGACGGGGACAGGTTCGCCGAGGTAATCGCCAACGTTGAGGGGACCCGACAGGGCACTTGATAAAGAAGAAGGGGGGATCTGACATGTAAACTAACAAACTAACTAACCATCACGCCGTCTCCCCGAAGGGGTAGGCAGAAAGAATGGACTGCCACACCTTTCTTTCCTGACATATTTCTCTCGCTTCCTCAACATTCATACATCGTGTCATGCACGCGCGTCGATTTCTCTGACTCCTCACATGGCCGACATTCAATATTTGATTTATTTGATCTTGCCACGTTTTCCTCGGTCTTCCTCTATTTCTGGTTCCATTTACATCATTAACATATAATTTTTTTACCATTCTTTCTTCATTCATTCTTTCCATATGTCCAAACCATCTTAATGATCCTTTCATTATTTTGTTCATGACACCATCATTCGCACCGCATTCACTTCTTATATTTTCATTCGATACTCTATCATACACAGAATATCCACACATTCGTCTAAGAGATCTCATTTCTACTGCATTTATTCTACTTTCATCCTTCCTTTGCCAGTTCCATGCTTCGCTTCCATACATAAGGGTCGGTAGAAGAACACCATTGTGCACTGCCATTCTAGCTTTTTTGGATAGGTTTTTGTTTGCGATGATAACTTTAAGTCCACCATTCACTTTGTTGCCTGCCCCAACCCTTCTTTCAATATCCCTCTCCACTCTCCCATCTCTTGTAAACATACTACCTAAATACACAAACTCAACTACTGACATGTAAAAAGAATATAATAATTTGATTTGTTAACGATTGAACTAAAAAGTTATATCGTGATTTCAGAGAAGCTTTTACTAAAATATTTTATTTTTACTATAAATTTTCAATTCCGACATGTTTTACTACATGGGCAAATTTATTTCTACGATTAGTACGTTAATTCGTAATTCGAATGATAATTGAATACGTTTAAAAAAATCTGCTTGTCATAAAAGTAGAAAGTTGACAAGAAATTACTAACAGGGCTTACGATTATTAAGTTCTGGGTGTAAAATTCCCAAGTAATGGTGTAAAATTGGACTGTCATAAACTAAAAAGCAAATAATAACACTCAATGCAGAACAGTCCGCGGGCCGAGTAATTACATTATCATAACCGTCTAAATCCCAGTCTTATTTGTCTTGAAATAATTACACTTTTCCACGGTTTGCTATTTTTACAAGTAGGACCACTGCTATCGTTGGAGCAATCATGAATATTTTTAACATTACCAGAGTTCGCGGGAAGAACAATCACAGTCATAATAACAAAAAATTGCGGTTCGATCCCCGGCGATGGCAGTGTGATTGTCACGCTGACTTTGGTATGTTATAGAATTCACGTGACAATAAAATTACGATAGATCAGTTACCTATCACATGTCATGAGAATTTTTTCTACGGTTGTCTACCCCACCGGAATTCACCTAATTTATGCTGTTTCTTGCCCTCTGAGGGTGCGGTGTTTTCCAGCTGGGAGGAGGAGGTTGTCCCTCTGTGACGGGCCTCGTTCCTCTCCCTCTTGGCCATTATAATAATTTGTGCAGTGGTTTTATTTATTTATTTAATATTATGAAATGCTTCCTAAACATCGTCCTTTGTCCTACATGCCAAAAACTGTACTCCACATTTTTTTCCCATCCCCCATTAATCTCCTCTGCCTCTCCTGTTCTTCCCGCTGTATATTCCTGTGGTGTATCATTGTTTTTATATTTTATATAATGTTCCTAAAATGTATTATATATTATGTTTATTTATTCAATAAATTACAACGGAGCATAGAAGTAGGATTGAGTAGATTAAATGTGGTCTGGCACCCCCTTGTTGTTGCCGTCTTTAAATGTAAGTCCCGGATGGACCGGGGACAGGCCCAGGGAGTGTACCAGCGAGGCTGATAAAAGGGCGCCGCTACGCCCTATAACAGCCTCGGGTATGTGGCGGGAACTTCTATGTTCCTATTAAAAAAAAATGTCATGAGAATCATAAGCTAAAAAATTGTATACAGTAATTGGGTTCAAATAACCTGCTGTATACAAATGTGGAAAATAATTGGAAACTACCAGATTAAAGGCCCAAGTTTCATTCCAAGAATCATCAAAAATGTTACACTTTGTTACAAGCCAATCCCTTGATAAGGTACTAGTAAAGGTGAACTAACAAAAAATATAGCCCACCAACTGAATTCCAATTGTCATTAGATATAATAATTAGGCTAATTTGTATAATTATAATTAGGCTAATTTGTATAGCGCGGTTTTTGTGAATAACTGACCTCAAGGGCGCTTTGATAATGTTATTTTAAGTCCTCCACCTTGATACTAGCAATCAAATAATAGTTTTTTTTTTGTATTCCATGTGGTATTTTGAAAAGGTGGGTATTTAAGGTAGATATTATTTTATTGATTCTTGAACTATGATTTAAAACTCCATATATAACATATTTCGCCTTTCTAAGGCATTATCAAATGTCATTTGATAATAAAAAAGAGATTTTTTAATATAAATTATACAGTAAGTTTTTTCTCTTTTTATTTTTTATATACTTGTATATACAACACTTATATTAAAAAAATAAAATTACATAGACGTTTCGGACAACCATTCCTTCTTCAGTGATACATATTATAAAGAAACATATTTAAAATATTATAACATCTGTCAGATCATGTAAACAATTATTATATATTTTGAATCTTTATAATATGGATCACTGAAGAAGGACTGGTTGTCCGATACATGTCTATGTAATTATATTTGTTTAATATAAGTGTATATACAAAGTATATAAAAAAGAAAAAGAGAAATAAAGCATCATAACGACACAGAGTATGGCGAATATAGAAGAAAATTTACAGTACATCATTAAAATGATTATGGACTCTATTTAAATAAAGATTTACTTGATTTGGGTATTATATAAAACGCACTATTGTCGTTATTACAGACAACTTCGTGTTCTATCGCTTAGATGATCTTATTACTAGAGACAAGAATTTTAGGTTGTTATGTATATTGTACCCAATCCAAATATTTGCTTAAAAAAAGTTTATTGTATATTTTTGGTGCATCTCAAAATGTAAAGACAACAAAATGTAAGACTAGAAATACAAAATGTGATGGCTAGAGCTTGGAATTGACATAAAAAGCATATTTTTTTCCTGGGCTTCGCTTTCAAATAGTCGGCGTTTTTTGGTATAGTGAGATCCACATTCTCCCTTTAGCCCTAGTTTTAAGGGAATATAAAAGTATATTTCAGGGTTTAGCGAAAATTTATGAATATTTCAAGGTTCTCGGGGTGAGAGCAATTAAATGGCATATATTTGTCCATATTGTACGTAGTCTCCATTTTGAACTTCATACTGTTGTGGCAAGGAAAACTGGACATGGCGGAGAAGATGTGCACCCTGATATGAGACAGTTCAGCCTTTATGTTGAAAGCCGGAGACTGTTTGAAGGTGTTTTATACTGAAATGGTTTATGTCACTTGTTTACCCCACAGGGTGCAAAGGGTTGCTAAAAATAAATACAAAATTTTCGCCTGTGGTGAACAATCTAAGTTCAACGACAAAAAAACTAATCAATTATTGCACAATCTACAAGTTCGAGGGTTCGTTTTGCCTTCTACATAAAATCTTGTAAAAAATCGACTGTGTCGTACCCCCGAAAATATATAAAAATATGTAATTTTACGTGTGAAAAAAATTGTCCAAAAATGTCGATAGACTACTATCCATCACAAGCAAAATAACAAATACTACCTACACAAAGAAAAAAATTGTCCTATACCTATACAGTTCAAATAATATGTTATATACAAACATGTGGAAAGCATCAGGAAACTACCACATAAAAAGGGTCAAGTGGCTTTCCAAGAACCATCCAAGTTGTTCGGCTTTGCTGCGAACTAATCCCTAGGATTGAACTTTAAATATAACAGGCAAAATAAATACTTGCTAAAATAAAATAAGTATTTTTAAATGATTTTCCCAAGAATATGATTGCTTTTACAATCACATAATTATATACTTCGGAAATTGAAAAACTTTGTTTAATCCACTATTTATTTTAAAAAATATTAAAAAACACAACATGTTTCGGAGGATACCTCCATCTTCAGGTGTAAAAATATAATAAAAACTAAATAAAGAAAGACTAATATCAATCGCATTTAAAATTAGATACAATAATTCAAAATTAAAAATTAACCTGGGCTATTTGTTATAAGTAGGTACTAGCAATTATTTTTGAACAGTTGTTTAACAATTTTGACGACCTTCGTGGCAGAGTGGTAAAAGCTCTGACTTCCATACCGAAGGTCCCGGGTTCGATTCCCGGCGATGGCAGTGTGATTGTCACAGTGTCTTTGGTCTGGTGTAGAATTTACGTGACAATAAAATGGCGATAGATTAGCTACCTATCACATGTCACGAGAATCAATGTAATAGCTAAAAAATAAATTGTATACAGTAATAGGGTTCAAGCGACCTGTTGTATACATAAAAAAAATAAAAAAAATAAAAATTTTAATAAGTAGATTCTTTAATAAGTAGGTACTAACAATTATTTTTTTAACAGTTGTTTAACAATTGTTAGTACCTACTTATAACAAAGAGCCCAGCTTAATTTTTAAATTTTAATTATTACTCGTATATCGAATTTTAAATGAGTTTTTTATTAGTCTTACATTGTTTAGTTTTTATTATATTTTTAGACCTGAAGATGGAGGTGTCCTCCGAAACATGTCTTGTTTTTTTAATATTTTTTAATAAATAATGGATTAAACAAAGTGTTTCAATTTCCTAAGAAAATTTCTATGGAATTCCACACTGTTAATGCCTTAGCGTTCAATAAGTATTATTACTTACCTGTTTATTTGTAAGAAACAGAATCAAACAAAGTGTTTCAATTTCCTAAGTACATTTCTATGGAATTCCATAGTGATAGCGTTCAATGAATAAATCACATAATTCAATACATAGATCGGAAAACATGTGATCATGTGATTTGGAACACGAAACTGAATGGAATATAATAAACGTCATTTACTTAAAAAATAAAACTAGTGTATTTTAATAAAACATTAATTAGTTACCTGCCCACATTCAACTACGAGTAACAGCTTCATAAACATTTGTAAATTTTGTAATTACACTTATATTGGAAACGTTATAAAAATGTTGTTTTAAAATGATAACATTTGAAGGTGAGCCATCACTTTGCCTCACAAACTACAGATACTAGCACACAGGAAACATCGGAATACGACCAATCGTTGTAAACATCATTACCAACTATTTTCTACAAGGCTATGAAAAACCTAATTTAGTATAATGTAAAAAAATCATTGATACACACATCCGTAGCTAGATTTTTATGGGCAACAAAAGCATCATAATATAAATAGGCCAAAATCTGAATGACATCAAAAAAGAGTACGAGAATATTTTGAATACAAGAGAGTGAGAGAGGAATACTTCTTTGAATTCTTCGTTTTCGTTCTGAATCTAATTTTGAATTTTGTTCTGATTATTGTTGTATGACATTGTAGAAAACAAGAGAACAATTTCTTATTCTTCTTCTTCTTCTTCCTTATTGTAGACCTATGATGATGATGATGATGATGATTTATATAGCGCCATTTTTGTGAGAGATTCACTTCAAGGGCGCTCAACGTCCGGAAAGCTTCTCTTAAAAGAAAAGTTTTGAGAGAGCTTCTGAACACTCCTTCGTCGTCTATGTGGTCTGTTCTCCAGAGTGTTGCTCCTCCTGTGAGGTAGATTCCCAGCTATCCTTCCATATTTTAGGAGGTCTTGTCCCATGAGACTGATTATGCAATGCAATATAGGGGAGTCTGGTGGTGTCCATTCTTTGAACATGACCGTACCAGTCCCTTTTTCGCTGTAAGTAATATCCTCAACCTCACATATCTATCTTATTCTGGTGTTCCTCACGCGATCTCTCGGTGTCTTGCCTGCTAGCGTCCTCAGTGTCT
Organism: Lepidostoma basale; assembly: GCA_022606425.2. Lineage (NCBI taxonomy): Eukaryota > Metazoa > Arthropoda > Insecta > Trichoptera > Lepidostomatidae > Lepidostoma > Lepidostoma basale. The sequence continues at coordinate 1,047,184 of JAHDVF020001491.1, forward strand.
TCATTTCGGATGTTTGGGACTTCTGAAATAATTGTGAAATTTTTACGTGCGTGCAAAAATATTTTTTTTATTACGATCGTACAGTGAACCAGTAGACATTTTTCTTCCTTTTCTTCTTCTTATTCTTAGTGTAGGCCTAGTGGCCTGTTTCTTAAGTAATAATTGGCCTCCTACGAAGTCGACTCCCAGCTGTCGACCCATCTCTTTGGTGGTCTTCCCAAGGGTCGTCTACCACGGGGCTGGCCGTGTAACACAATTAAGGGGAGTCTGGAAAGATCCATTTTCCTCACGTGTGCATACCAGTATCACAGATTTGATACTAGAAAATTTTACTTTCCGTAAATATTTCACGGGTATATAATATAAATAGGCAAAAAAAAACGTACGGTTGTCGACAAAGAAAGAATGCGAGAATAGAATTTTGAATACAAGAGAATGAGACAGGTTTACTTCGATTCTCTTCGAAATGCATACGATGCGCATTCCCGAGAACGTTTCTAGATTATTTTCAAATGTGTTTTGAATATTGTTGTATGACACTAAATAAACAAATCATGAAACTTAATATAGAAACTAGTGAAAATACAAATATCTAAAATTATTAACATAAAAATTATAATACAGGATAATTTTTAAGTAAGTGCCGTTTCAATATTTAAAAAAAGCAAGCCAACTTTTTGAAACAATTTTTTTTTACACGTATTTACACAGTTTTATTTACTTTTCCACATAATTACCACCAATATTAAGTCACTTGTCATATCGAACTACAAGCTTTTGTATTCCGTCGTGATAGAAGTTTCCTGTCTGACTTTTCTTGAAAGTTATGATGCTGAAGGTGACGATTATTTAAGCCAAATTGTCACAGGCGATGAAACATGGGTGGTACAAAAAAAACAATTCATGGAATGGCGGCATTCAACATCGCCCTAGAAAGTGGAGTTTAAACAGACAACTAACTAACTAACCATCACGCCGTTTCCCCGGATTGTTCCTACTGCGAACATGGCCGCCTTTCAGTGATTGATTAATTTGGTCATGCCATATCTTCCTTGGCCTTCCTCGACTTCTTTTCCCATTCACACTACTTGTATATATATTTTTAACCATTCTTCCCTCATTCATTCGTTCCATATGTCGAAACTATCTTAGTGACCCTTGCTTAATTTTATTTATCACGCATTCATCCGCCTTACATTTCTTTCTTACTTCATCATTAGATATTCTATCATACATTGTTTTTCCGCACATTCTTCTTAGTGACCTCACTTCTACGGCATTTATCCTACTTTCATCCTTCTTCTGCCAACTGCAAGATTCACTTCCATACATAAGGGTCGGGACTAGAACTCTATTGTGCACTGCCATCTTTGCTTCAGCCATATTTATTTCTTTGCCATATTTATTTCTATTTGTGTTAATAACTTTGAATGCACCATTTATTTTGTTTTCAGCTCCAACCCTTCTTCCGGTATCTTTCTCCATTCTTCCATTTCTTGTAAACATGCGCTTCCCAGATAAACAAATTCGGTAACTTGCTCAAATTTCTCACCGTTTGCACTTATATCACGATCCGTCATACATTATTCCTTTTCAAATACCATAACTTTAGACTATGACACGTTCATCACAAGGTCATTCTTCGTACATTCTTGGCACTAGGACATCTAGATCGTCCATGCTGTCAGCGATTGAAACAGTCAAAAACAGACCATTTCAACCCGGAAATCATGTGTACCGTGTTTTGGGACAGGAAGGGGGTGATGCTTGTTGATTTTTTGAGAAATGAGAAACGGCGTAATGGTTTGTTGTTGTTATTGTATAATGAAGCAAATCTTGCAATCATAAAATGTGTTGACAATTATCCACATAATTATATAATATTACAGAATTACGAAGTTTAAAAAATATCGTTGATTCTATGGTATAGTATTGAATTATTGAATAATATATAATGTTTATGGTACAAAATGTAAATTATATTGTATTTAATAATTTATTTACGTTACTGAAGCGTAAATATTTATCGAAGTGTTTGTTTTTATAAAATCTAGCGATCAATTTATAAGTGATTCATGCTATGATGTACTCGTATACATGTACAATACGAGTTAATAATGTAAATAACCATCTGTCCCGTTAGTATAACCTCGTTTAATGATATGATCATATTAACAAATAGGTAACATCCCATATTTCGCGTGATATTAAATAATGATCTAATCTGGGTATTCTAGGAAACAGAACCCTTGACTCTTATTCCATGGGACGTGATTTCAATTCTGAACATTTAAAATTATATTTATTGCTGAAAGGCCCGGTTTACAAGTACAATACATTATTGTGTCAGACTCATAATGACTTATGGTATAGAATCGAGGGCTGACACAAATAGTACCAAAGCACTATTACGAACCGCCGAAATGAAGACACTCCGCGCTATTCTGGGCAAAACACTGAGGGACAGAATCAGAAACACAGTAATACGTAAGACCTGCGATACCGAAGATATTGTCAGATGGGGGAGCAAACGTGCCAATGGGAACTCGCCAACCCGGAAGACCTGCGAAGAGATGGCGAGACAGTTGGAGTTCTGTGTCCCAGGAGACTTCGACGCCATAAAACAGATCCACAGATCTATTAAAAAAGGAAGAAGAAGAAGAAGAATACATTATTATAATAGTATCATTATATAAATAATTAAAAATCCGCATATCATCAAGAAAGAGTACGTTTGAGAATTTTTTGATAATATGAGACTACATGAAAACGAGAAAGGAATACTTCGATTCTCTCCAAAAGTAACTCGAAATTCACACAATGCCAATAACGTTTCTTGATTATTATTATTTTATGACAGTAGTGTAGAAAACAAAAGTAGAATAATTTGGTGTTGTTAATTTTGAAAAGAAGAAAAACATAAATTATTATTTGCTTTTAAAAAAAAATGTAATTGAGTATTCTGAGAATTTTTTTAAAAAAAAGCTAATTTTCAATAGGTTTGATTTGTCAACAGTTTATAAATTCCTAGATAAACAAACCACAAGTTTTATCGGTTAATTTGTTTACATATGTATATTATAAAAGATCCTTCATCGTTGAAACACGTGTATTGCTGATTATCCTTCATGCATGGGTAACCAACGCATTTCAATAATACAATTTCATTGGTTTTACTCCAGTCGACGATATCAGTTTTATTGATTGTGGGCACAGGCATCATTTTAGCTTTCTATCGTAAAGAATTTCTTCAGGTTATCACTAATCCACCGAAGAGTTCGAGTTTTTTTTTCAATTTTGTAATATAATTTATATACAAAGATAAAAATAAGGTAAAAAAAATACGTGTGTACTTATATACGCACGTTAGAAGTTACGCATCCTTGGTGTATGAAAAAAAAATTACTTGTATATTGTATTTGGTACAGGTTCCTTTTATTTATTTATTTTAATATTTGCGCAAATCATTCAAAATTACCCCACTTAAATGTGACAGTTTGTTGGTACTGTTTCACACTTTTTACGACTAACTTTATTCATATCATGTTTTCGCAATTCATGAATTGGCCGGCAAATATCCGGCTGTTGTGTATCATTGATGGCAACTTCATCATTTTGCACTTCCGTAACAGGGTGCGCACGCAGCTCTTTATTTTACCTTTTACTAAACGCGCCAAAAGTAATATAACTTCAAAAAGTATGAAGTGGACTAAGATTAGTACCCTGTGGCACTGCACAATAAATTGTGTCAAAATATCCTTAATAGTAGCCCCTGGCTGCCATCTTCCAGTTTAACTGCCCCATGACTAGATTGTCTGCCACTCAACCATCGCCTTACTGGTCTGCCGACGCTTCTTTGCCCTGCTGGGTCGTTAAACAACACTCTTTTAGGGGGTTAACCAACGCAATCTGTTAATTTTAATAAACTTGACTCCGCTCCAAAAGCTCCGTGTTTAATATTTTTCTCCACGTCGGACAATCCTTAATGGGTTTGAAGATTCTGTGGAGGATTTTAGTATAGATAGTAGGATACAACTTTAAATGTTTAATGAGGCCAAAGAACAGGTACTGTACGTATTTGATATTTGTATTTGATATATGATGTATGTGTAATATATGAATCAAATTGTTCTCCTTCGTGTAGATAATGAACGAAAATCCAATGTTGTAATGTGTCTTAATGGATTTAAAACATTAAATGAAATAATTTCGCCGCAGTAAACCACGGGAGTTGCATTAAAACTTTGATAAAACAAAAATTATATATATAAAACAGCCATGAAATCTGATACCAAGCTTTCAAAAATGATTAATGCATTTTTTTAAATTATTTAATTGAAACAAAATAGTTAATTAAGTGCATACATTGTGGATGGGTTGGTTATAAAAAAAATATGAAACGTATAGCGGGAGTGAAAGCGCTCGCGCTGACTGGCCGGGCGCTGTGACCACGAGCGACCGAGATCGCCTTGCTCAGCCAACCAAATTAGGAACTACTCTCACTTTCAAGCCATGTGTTCCATATTCAAATATCCACGTCCATTCCCTAACTTGGATAAGAGACAGCAGTACCTAATTCATAAAGACATAAGCAACCCCATCACTATAATCGCAATGCGAATCTTCACACATGCGAACAGTTTGGCAAACAGAAGACGTATTCGGGTGACTATGTCGCAAAACTTTATTGTTATTTTTATATCAACAAATTTTCCACACATAATTGACAGGTATTAGTGCAAATTCAAAACGATAACTTTTTTAAGAGTACCTATACAATACATATTTAAACCAATTGAGTACCTATACAATACATATGACAAGAATGTTTTTAACATGATATCACTATTACAAGATAACTGTGTTTTTATAAGTTTTTTTTTGTATACAGCAGGTCATTTGAACCAATTACCGTTTATATTTAATTTAGCTATTATTTTGATTCTCAAGACATGTGAAAGGTAGCTAATCTATCGCCATTTTATAACTAACTCACTAACTAACCATCACGCCGTCTCTCCGAAGGGGTAGGCAGAAAGAATGGACTGCCACACTTTTCTTTCCTGACATATTTCTCTTGATTCCTCAACATTCATACATCGTGTCATGCACGCGCATCGATTTCACTGACTCCTCACATGGCCGACATTCAATATTTGATTTATTTGATCGTGCCACGTTTTCCTCGGTCTTCCTGTATTTCTGGTTCCATTTACATCGTTAACATATACTTTTTACCATTCTTTCTTCATTCATTATTTCCAAATGCCAACCATCTTAATGATCCTTTCATTATTTTGTTCATAACACCATCATTCGCACCGCATTCCTTTCTTATTTTTTCGTTCGACACTCTATCATACACATTTTTAAGAGTATACAATACATATTTAAAACATTCAACTCCCGTGTACACCAATGACAAGAATGTTTTTAAGATTCACTATTACAAGAGAACTGTATTTTTTTTATACAACAGGTCGTTTGAACCCAATTACTGTACATAATTTAATTTAGCTATTATATTGATTTTTTTGACATGTGATAGGTAGCCAATCTATCGCCATTTTATTGTCACGTGAATTCTACACCAGACCAAAGACAGTGTGACAATCACACTGCTATCGCCGGGAATCGAACCTGGGACCTTCGGTATCAAAGTCAGAGCTCTTACCACTCTGCCACGAAGGTCGACTTTTATAGAATAAATCGGATATTTTACCAAAAATTACAAGCCATAAATCTATTGTAAAATAAAGAAATCTGATAGTGAACGTGTGTTATGTTAGGTTAGGTTAAGTTAAAAAAAATTAAAATGACAATAAGCCAACACCCTATTATAATAAATAGCGTGAAAATCAAATTGGAAACCGACCATAACCTAAATGACATATTGCAATAGAGAATCTTTGGAAAAACGGTATCGTATATTCAGGAGTGGACAACGCGAGCTGAAAAAGACGAAAATAGAAAAAAAGCATTTCTCTTACATAGACAATAAACACATTTTAAAACTACAGCATTGAAGGCATATTTAAATTTTTTTTTTAAATGTGTAAAGGTATCTATATAAAAAAAAACACTGTTCATTGAATTATAACTTCTTTGAGGTCGTCTATTATCACGGCCATCTTCACACCACTGTTAACCGTTTTATAGTTCCGTGTGATAAATTTTCTGATAACAATGTCGTGAAATACGGCACCTTCCTCTCCAAGACTTCCCTCGGATCATCCGTTCATGAATTATGTAATATTCAACCACTTGTTATGTATTTTCATAGATAATCGCATTTGAAAGTAATTGTATAAGGTTTTAGAACGATTACAAATTATAATACTTGTTTGTTTTCGCATAACCAAAACTTGACAATTATTTCATATCAACTTCAAATATTTTTTATTTAAGTTAGATAATCCATTGTTATGGCGGTTCCACTTACGTTTCTATTTACTTATTAGAATAACTGCTAAATTATTTTATATGGTATTGTCGGGACAGCTGTTTCACCAAACCAACGTTGGCATCATCAGGTGTTACAATAAATCATCAAGTGTTACAATCATCAGCTGACGCGAAACAGCATAGAAATTAAATATATAAAGGATTAATTGTATCTCAATAGAGACGAAGATGTAAATTGCTTTCTGGGAACAGAAGGTGGTGGCCGAGGCGCTTACAGGACTTATGATCTGTCATTGGTTGGGTTGAGCGATCGCTTTATGTTTTAACAACATTCCCCATTCCTCCTTATGACCACCACGTCTGACTTTTTTTTTTTTTGGAACTTGTATATATGGTAGGTTTCCACGCCCTTCTTTACATTTTTAAGTTCACTCTACACTAGCGTCATCTATTAAGATTAGAAAGCATTAAGCAGACATCTTCGTCTCTATTGAGATTCAATTAATCCTTATAAAATTAAAATAATTAATCCGTAATGGGTGAAATCCAGTATTTGTTATACAATTAAAATGTTGTTGTATAAATATATAAACATTATTATTTCAGCATTGTTTCAAATTAAAGAGGTAATTTTAATACAAGTAATAAAGACTAAAACCATCGAACATATTTTTTTAAATATCATATTAGTACCTACCTTTGGCTTCCATATATTCTTAAAAACTATATTTTTAACTCTATATATTTAAGTCTTCCAGGTGGAGGGTGTCCTAAGGGGAATTTTGTAAGCGGCTGTATATGCGAGTCTGTCCCTATCCATTCTGGCTTCGTGGTCCCTCCAGTATCTTCATGATTTTACTTCACTGAACGATGTTCTCTATGTCGCAGGTTGTTATATTTCTGCTTTACGGACACGATCTCGGAGAGTTTTCCCAGAAATGAATCTTAAGACCTTCATCTTAGATCTCCTTGGCAACCCTTTGGTTGGTACAGTATCGGCCCGAGTCTCTACAGCATACGTTAACATGTATTTTAACCACTAAAGTCTGGGACGTTACGTATTGTTTTTATCTGATTACCATATTCATTTGGCTTGTTCAAATTCGGTGTCCCCTTCATAATGTTGCTATGTCAGTTTACAAAATATGTGAGCATTGTACTTTCGCCACTGGCGCGGTAACACACTATTGTGCAACTTGCGATTATGTTGATACGCCGAGCATATTAATTCTATACGAATATGAATATAATTTGAGTTGACAGTGCGGTATCACGTGAAATTTAGATATAACTAGACGGCATTCGTGACAACAACTACTACACCGAACGTCCTGGGTTCGATTCTCGGTGATGAGAGTGTGAAAAAAATCATGGCTTGGTCTAGTAGAATTCACGTTATAATTAATTGGTGATAGATTAGCTACCTATCACATGCCATGATAATCAATAGCTAAAAACATGTATACAGTAATTGGGTTCAAGCTTTTATCCTACTTTCATCCTGTTTTCCCAAAATCCAATTTCGTAAAATAGTGTTGACCACCCTTCTCTGAATTGGGGGCGAAAAGAGAAGGATGGAGTGCCGCATTGGTTAAAGTGTGGTAGTCCATTCTTTCTGCCCACCCCTTCAGGGAGACGGCGTGATCGTTAGTTAGTTTGATGATATCCAATTTAATCATAACTAACAAACGAAATTGATAAAAAATGAAATTACGGAACACGTAACAACTGCAGAAGATTCAATAATGTATATTCCCTCTACATGAGATAGTACCGAGTATATCCTTGGCTATATCCAACGGCATTTCTCTTAGGTATGCTAGGTTATAGCTTCCCCATATTTTCAAGCTGATTCGGGGCTCTATTAATAACCCCTATGTTTTGGAGCAAATAGATATGTTTGTTCTTGATAATTACCTGCGACAGCGCCGATATCAATTGTTCTTTGCTCCGTCACGCAGAACCTACCTGCCTTTGGTGATGCCAGTAGGAAGAGCATTTCGAACGTTGAATCTAATCGTCTCGGATTTGGACATTTTCAGTTTCAGTGAGGCGGTGTTCATAAAAAAATATATTACAAATTTTGGAAAGAGTACTGCCTCACTGACTCAGACATATTTGGGTTCCTTCTGATATGTATAGTTTGTTGGTTTTAAGTCGTTGTTTTATCTTTGTTGCACCGTTTTATGTCCAAATGAGTCGCCTAAATGTTTTTCGTTTGTTATGTCTCATTTGTGTATTATATATAATAAATAAATAAATAAATGATACAACCAGCCGTCATAATAATATAATATTTTTTTATATTGGGTTAGGCATCATTATTTTTGCAACAATAAATACATTATTTTTGCAACAATTTTGGCGTTTTATTAATGAAAAGCGTTGTGAACATGACAACCCCGACCAGATGAAACTCGGTGAATCAATTTATAAGGGCTCGTTCGATATTGCGTCAGGATTTGCCGCTTACTTTCGAAGCGTATATAGTTCTGATGTTCCCGATCTAAATATTGACTCCCTTCCTTCTACTTCGGTTCCCGCCCTATCTGTTACTATTCCCGAAATCAGTCTCGCCGATATCGTCAACGCATTTCGGAAACTCGCTCCTAAATATTCTGCCGGTCCAGACTTCATACCCCCTTACATATTAAAAGCGTTTTCTACTCAACTTATATCTCCTTTGCATCATATATTTAGTTTGATAGTGTGCAATAATGCTTTCCCCGACAGATGGAAACTTACCAAAGTCACGCCAATCTTCAAAAAGGGAAGCAAGATATTAATCGATAACTACAGACCAGTGGCTGTACTCTCAGCTCCCGCTAAGCTTCTTGAGTCCATTCTCCATTCCTACATATACAGACAATGCGAGAATCAGCTCAGTGAAAACCAGCACGGATTCAGACCGACTAGGTCGCCCGTAACCAACCTACTTAATCTTTCGTCGTTTGTTAACAATTCACTAGAAAAATTTATTCCCGTCGATGTCATTTACACGGATTTTGAAAAGGCATTCGATAAGGTCGATCACGCCATTTTATTAAAAAAACTTAACAATTATGGATTTGCCTACAATCTTTTGGGATTAATGGCATCCTACCTATTTAATCGAAAACAATATGTAGTGTATAATCATCATAATTCAGATAGCTTCATAGCAAATTCAGGAATCCCCCAGGGTTCAAATTTGGGGCCGCTTTTGTTTCTTCTGTATATCAATGACATTGATAATTACATTGAATCATCTAATTATCTTCTTTTTGCCGATGATCTGAAGCTATTTAGAGCCATAGAAAATTCTAATGATTCATTTCTCCTACAAAATGATATTAATAGGTTGTTAAAGTGGTCGGATGACAACAACTTGCCATTTAGTATACCAAAGTGCTCTGTAATTACATATACTCGATCTGGAAATACTCAATTATTCCCATACCAGATGAACAATACCTATTTACAGCGTGTTGATCATATTAAGGATCTGGGTATCACGTTTGAGTCCAACTTCACATTTAAAATACATCTATCTAACATTATCATGCGAGCCAACAAAATGCTTGGTTTTGTTTTACGGAACGCAAGATCTTTTTCAAACACAACGGCGATCCGTCGACTGTATGAAGCGCTGGTTCGCAGTAACTTGGAGTACTGCTCTATCATTTGGGACCCCAGAGAAAGAACAGTCATCTTGGAGCTGGAAAGGATCCAGAAACGATTTTTAAGGTATTTATACCTAAGGAGTATAACTGTTATCCTTTTATGTACCCCTCACTGTTTCTCTCAGGAGTGTTGGGTTTCAACACTCTTGAAGCTCGTAGAATGATCTTTCTGGGAAAGCATTTTTTTAAACTGTTATCCGGAGGTGTTTTCAATCCAGGAGTGCTGAGAGAGCTAAATCTGTACGTTCCCCATAGTTATAGCAGAGCAAGGGGGCATATATTATTTTATGCCCCAAATTGCCGCACAGAGGCCCTTCGAAGTTCTCCTGTATTGAAGGCGATTCGTCTCTTAAATGAGGTTGCAAAAGAGATAGACCTCTTTGGATGCAATTATGGCGAATTCGTAAATGCCCTTATGATAAAGGCAGCAAGCAGATAACTGGCTTTTCCTATTCATATGGTTCTATGTATATTTCCTTTGATATTCTTTTATTTCACCCTTTACATCGATTTGGCTTGCGCTGTAATGATGTAAGGAGTTTTTTCAACAAAATAATAATAATAATAATAATAATAATAGATAAATTGAATGTTTTTTTTTTAATATTGTAATTTTTACAAATACATTAGAAGCAAATCAATTTAAAAATTAATTTATGTTCACAAATATTTTATACTAGAGACTTCTTAATTTAAAAGAAAATGTTAATTTTGAGATAAGATATTTAAAACACATATGATATATGTATGTGTAATAGAAAATCAAATGTGATTTATCTTTATGTATCACAGTATACTTAAAATGCTATAATATATAATAATGATATTGGAAGTAGGAAGTTAAATAAGCTTCCATAAATATTCATTATTAAACAAAAAGGCGACAGAGATTGCGCAGCGTGCAACACTAATAATAATTAACTAACCATATCGTTAGTTTATACGTGAAGCGATTGAAATTCCTACAAATATTTAAACAATGCGTTACGTAGTTAGAATAACACGAGCATAAAACATGTCAAAAATATGTAAGCATATTTTTAAAATAATATTACAAAATAACCTCAGTTAAAAAACGTCTCCATCGATGTATGTTAGCATGCTAATATATGAGACATAGTTATAAGGCAAAACAAGGATGAAAGCAGGATAAACGCCGTAGAAATGAGATCACTAAGAAGAATGTGCGGGAAAACGTTGTATGATAAAATACCGAACGATGAAATAAGAGAGAAATGTACGGCAGATGACTGCATCATGGATAAAATTAAAAAAGGATCCTTGAGATGGTTTGGACATATGGAACGAATGGATGAGAGAAGAATGGTTAAAAAGTTGTACACAAGCAGCGTGAGTGGCAAAAGAAGCCGAGGACGACCGAGGAAAACATGGCAAGACCAAATTAATCAATTACTAAAAGGCGGCCACATTCGAAGTCGAAATAATCGACGTGCGTGCATAGTACGATGTATGAATGTAGAGGAAGCCCGAGAGGTATGCCAGGACAGAGCATTGTGGCGATCCATCCTCTCTGTCTACCCCTCCGAGGAAATGGTGTGATGGTTAGTTAGTTAGTTTAATTATAAGACATAGAGATAAGACATGATTAGAATTGTCGATCTGTGGGTTTGCTACAAAGCACGTCAACCCTAGAATATTTGAAGTATTGAAAGTGAATTCGTAGCAAATATGCTAAAAAAATATCGTTGTTTGACAACCGCATTAAATGCTTCTAATTCTCTTCTTCTCAGTCGTATTCTTCATGATTGAGGGTCGTATCTATCCTGTAAACTATTGACGATGGCACGCCATGCGCTCCAGTCACCCGTCAGTCTCCAGGCTGCAGCTAATGAGAGACCAGTCAAATCCCTGATTTGATCCGACCAGCGCAGCGGCTCGGTGGTCGTTCTTGTTATTATTATTTTGTTGAATCGCTCTTTACATCATGACAGCAAGAGCCAAATCGATGTAAAGGGTATTTATAGCTATCATAGTGATTCTCGTGACATGTGATAGGCAGCTAATCTATCGCCATTTTATTGTCACGTGAATTCTATACCAGACCAAAGACAGTGTGACAATCACACTGCCCTCGCCGGGAATCGAACCCGAAACCTTCGGGGTGGCAGTCAATGCACTTACAAACTCGGCCACGAAGGTCGTCATCGTCACCTTGTGGTCGCCTTCCCTCTACTTTCCCCAGATGATGAGCTTTTCAAAGTTGACCTGATCTCTCCGGGCTATGTAACCAAAATATTTCAGCACTCTCTCAGAGCACATCCGCGAGAGTCTTGCCTTGATACCCAGCTTGTCAATAAGTTACTGGTTTGTTCTTCTTGCCGTCCAGGGTATATGCAGCATTCATCGCCAGCACCAAATCTCGAAAGCTTCAATTTTGGATCTCTCTGATGCATTTAGAAACTTATTTTTCTTCTTAAACTTGTTGGGGGCCACTAGGGCCTGATTATGCAGAGTTTATTGCATCTTGTGATGTGGATTCCCAGCTGTCTTTCCATCTCTTGGGGGGTGTTCCAGGCATTCTCCTTCCCTCTGGTTTCCCATGTAGGGCAATGTGTGGTAGTCTCTGGGTGTCTATTCTTTCTACATGGTCCCTCGAATACCTTCTTCTCTGTCTCCCCCATCTGACAACATTCTGGTTATCGCACATCTTTCTGATAGTCGTGTTTCTTATTCTGTCGCGTATAGTCCTACCTGTTTTTTTCTCGGTGTTTTCATCTACTTCACATTATGGACCTTATTTTAATAAAATGTTTATAGGATAACCGATTGTATTATATTATATTTTGACAGGTCGTATTTTATTTTTTGAACAGTGATGAAAAACTCCATATTAAATACTCGTAATTAATACGAATGGAAACGTTTCGAATAGTTTTCTAAATGTTTTATTAAATTTTATTGATATGACACGTTTCTCATTATCACATGTGATAATTCCTATAGGTATATGGCGAATCAGCCCATTCCCAAGAAACAGACATTTGATAATCATCTAGCTAGGTTAAACATTTCATTCCTATAAAAGATAACACGACATCAGCACAGACTGTTTTATCTCCCAGCATGCAGAACCAACCTGCCTCTGGTGATGCCGGTGGGGAGAGCAATTAAACTGCTAAACATGATCGCTTCGGAGATCGACGTCTCTCATATTCGTGAAAGTACCTTCAAAAGACAAATACTCTTGACTTTGGAGAGTATCTTGTATTCCGAATGTCGAACCATCCCTCATGCGTTCCTGGTTCTTCAATAGATGTTCTCAATAGATGTTTGTAATATCTTTTGAGAAAATAAACTGATTTGATTTCGTTTGTCTTTTTCTTATTTATATACTTTGTGTATTGTGTATAAGTATATACTCGAACAACACTAATTAAAAAAATAAAAATAAATTATATATCAGTAATGTTTCGGACAACCGGTCCTTCCTCAGTGATATAATATATTATTATATAGATACGTATTTAAAATATTATAAAATTGTTTACAAATATGATCAGTTTTGAGAGATATTATAAAAAAAAATTTGGAACGTTTATGCTTTGTTATAACAAATATTATAATAGAAAAAATACTTTTTCATTCGTTATAAGTATACATTATTAATCACACATTTTCTATAGATAATATTGTACTGTCTGTTTCGAGCGGTTTTCTGTAGAACCTATCCACTGTGTAAAAACGGAATATTTATAATCATAAAGTGAATTGCGAATATCAAAAGATTATTTTTATCTTTGTGGGTTAGGTATCTTTACCTTCCGGCTATGGCAATCGGATATTCCGTTAAATGTATGTGGACCCGAAATAAATATTTTCAATTACTTTGAAATGCATTTCAGCGATACGGATATACGATTGCTGAAAGAAGGTTATTCGGCAAAATTACACACACATTTTAATTAAAAATATTATTCGTTCATGAAGTAATCGTGAATCAGATCTTTGCCAATGTAATTCTTTGGCGTAATCATACGAATTATATTAATATAGCTATTATAAACATATTATATACGATATCAAACAGATCGGGTGGTGGTCTAGGATACAGCACGCTTGGCTCCTGATCCAGGGGACATGGGTTCGAGCCTGGACACGACTCGATTCCATCTTCGTGATAATGAGCTATTTTCTGCTCATATTGAAGATTGTAAAATAAATTCTAATATCATTGATTTAAATCCTAGGGGTTTGTCTTTAAAAATATATTAATAATAATGTACCAATTTTATTCAACGAAAATGAAAATCACTAAAACATAATTTTATCGAATTATTTTACTGAAATCTCTCGATGGAAGTTCTAAATAATAATTAAATAAAACGATATTTTTTAAATAATTAAATAAAACGATAAATGAAAGTAGAATAAATGCAGTAGAAATAAGATCTCTTAGACGAATGTGTGGATACTCTGTGTATGATAGAGTGTCGAATGAAAATATAAGAAGTGAATGCGGTGCGAATGATGGTGTCATGAACAAAATAATGAAAGGATCATTAAGATGGTTTGGACATATGGAAAGAATGAACGAAGAAAGAATGGTAAAAAAATATATATATGTTAATGATGTAAATGGAGCCAGAAATAGAGGAAGACCGAGGAAAACGTGGCATGATCAAATAAATCAAATATTGAATGTTGGCCATGTGAGGAGTCAGAGAAATCGACGCGCGTGCATGACACGATGTATGAATGTTGAGGAAGCGAGAGAAATATGTCAGGAAAGAAAAGTGTGGCAGTCCATTCTTTCTGCCTCCCCCTTCGGGGAGACGGCGTGTTGGTTAGTTAGTTAGTTTTTTTATGTTTTTTATTAACTGCTTCCACTTGTTGACTTTATTTTGAAACTGGCCAGTATCGCCAGCCATGCCAGCAAGCCTGGCGAAGCGAAGGCGTTCAGAGCAATCAGATACACCTTGTTTCAATTTTTTTTAATAGCGTAATTATCATTTAGTATTGTCGAATAATTGTACTGTATGCTAAGTAACGAAGGTTTTCTTTAACTACGCAGTAGATAAATAGCATTTTTTTATTATGATATTACTCAGATTCGCTAACTGGTGTAGGTAAGAACTTTTTTTATATTGTAGAACCGGCAGCGCCCCGGGCAGAATCGAGTTCAGGTACTTTATCCGCTGTATAATTAATAACACATTGCCAGGGTACAAGTACCGTTCTCACAAGCCAAACCTTCTGGTCTTCGTCTGCAAGGAATTCACTGTTCAAGGAATAGGTAACCTTTTCCAGTCCACAAATAGGTCGCTTGGCAGCTACTATCAGCTAGTAAATACATTTTGTTGATTTTATATTTTTAAAAAGCCGTCGTAGTTTCATTAAGAATACTTTTACGATATTATATCAAGCTCAAAATCTGCAATTATTCTCTCCATTTCTCCGCATTAGAACTAAAACGATTATCGTGGAAACATTTTTTTTTAATTTTAAGCAACATTCCAATATGGCGTCCGTGGGAGAACTGTCATTCGACATTTTTTTTAAATATTTTCAATAGTTTTGTATTCCGGCCATTATTTTAGTATTTTTACGAATATGAGATCGTTAAACAATATTCTGTCTACATATGTGTGCATCGCCGTGGGCAGTTTGTTTTTTATCGTCTTCCAAATTGCAAGATATATAGCACGCTGTACGCTATCAAACCCAAGTTGAGCTTCGCTCCGATCGCCTTCCCTTCGGCCAGCCAGACAGCTAAAATGCCAACCTTTGCCTAAATAGGCTTCTCACCTTTCGTGCCGCCGCCACAATTCAAGACTGCTACACTCACTTACTGCCCGTTCTGTCGTTGCTGCCATCCTCTCTACCGTCTTCGAGACCGCCGCTGCTCCTCGGATGCCTCCGTTCCTTGCTTTTCCTTTCCAGTTCCTTTTGCCCAACACCCCAAGCCCCATCACTTCCTAAACTCCATCCTGTATCTCAACCCCATTGCCACATCGGTCCTCACTCATGACCACCGGCCCACACAGCTTCGACTCCGATCCCTCCTCCCCCACCCGGGTAGTCAGGAACCCAACCCACCACATCTTCCAAGATGCCCTCCTCTCAACATCCAATAATGAAAACTCAAACTTTCTAGGAATCAATAGCTTCCGGACTGGAACTTCCGAGAAGACAAAATCTAAGATACAAAAATAATTGGTTTTAAAGTCATTGTTATTTTTTTTTTTAAGAATAGACGGTATTCATAATATTTATGGATCATTTACCATGTAGTTTTTATGCCTCTCAACTGGGGTAGCCCTATCAAAAAATGTGCATTTCTTGTCATACTTCTTACTCCGTCAAAATGTGTAGGTACTATAGATATAGTTCAAACACAAGAAGTAATTCTAGGATATGATCCTTCTTAGATAAATTATCTCACTAACTATAGAATCAATTTCTAAGATCAGTTTTAGATTTTTAGATATTTTTAAAGCGTTGCTTATTTTACGTACAATACTCATCACAAATTCTTTATCTTATTACTATTGAATTTTCAGAAATAAATTAAACAAGTGAATATTTGTGTAACTAAGTTTATTTTGTTACACAGATGAATCTCCGCTTGGAGCGAAATGGATAAATTTAACGTCAAGTCCAATCTTTGATTTATTTCCTTTGTTATAAGTAATTATTTGCACCCCAATAAAAACTTTAAATTATTATTTTAAATTATTATTTTAAACAAAAGCATAAACGTTCCAATATAAATCTTTATAACATCTCTCAAAACTGATCATAATTGTAAACAATTTTATAATCTTTATAATCTCACTGAGGAAGGACCGGGTTGTCCGAAACATGTCTGATATTTTATTTTATTTTATTTTAAAGTTAAGTGTTATATACAAAGTGTATAAAAAAACAAATAAAACATCTACGACACAAAGTTTGGCGAACATCGAAGAAAAATAAAATTGGTATTAAAACAATATGGTTTCATTTAAATCTAAAAATGTCACACCACAAATTAGGTGCTTCATACAAAAGTTCGTGTTATTTTCGTTAGTTAGAAAATATATTTCTACAGTATGCGTTCAGCAGGTTTCGGACCCCTGCATTACGTTGTCCATTATTGCAACAATATGATACAATGTATCAAACGGAAGGCATGAATTATGTGTCAACAGAAAAGCGATTAACTTACTCCAGTTTTTGTTCTTGCATTTATTTACGTACTTTCTACCACGATCTTTGAATGGAATGATAGGTACTCGGATTGATAAATTTAAAGATCCGTGATGCCAAGCGTAAAATAAAATATGTCCTTTTGTAAAATATTTTCTAAATTCAAATTTTTCATTTTTTCTAAATAAATATAAATTTAAGTTATCAATTTGGAAGAATTCATCGACATTATAGGTAACACGTGAACAAGTATGACACTAAAGAGGTTGAATACTTTCCAATATTTTAAGTATTTTCCTTTTGAACATTGTTTCATCAATATGAAAAATATCGATCTCCAAAGCAATCATGTTCGGTAGGTTGATTGTTCTCCCCACCGACATCACCAGAGACAGATTGGTTCTGCATGTTTGGAGAAAAAACTGTATACAATCCGGAACATCATGATGGATAGCTTCCAAAATCGTGGAATTCTCAAGGAATCCCTGAAGAAAGTCTGAAGAAATGAGTAAGTGTGAACCCATCCCATCTTATCTGCAAACTACTAGTCCCCAGCATGCCCAAGAGAAATACGGTGGGATAAAGCCACGCATAGCTAACAAGCACCCTCATATAGAGGTATCTCAGCAATCTTTTCTGAACCCTCTCTAACATGAGCGAGATTTTCGTCTCTTGGGGACTCCATATCACCGAACTTTTTAACATCGCGTTTTTCTCAAAATTGTGTTTGTAATGTCGGTGAGCAAGGTTTCTCGAATTCCGTCTCAAATTTTTACACAATCATAAAAATTATTTTCAGTAATTGATCGAAGGTTATATATCACGGATAAATTTTCTATTTTATGAACAATTTAAGGTAAAAATTTCTAAATCTTAATTTTAAGATCAATTTTTTTTTTTGTTTAAGAATCCGACATTTTATTTAAAAAAATATTTTTTGTTTATTCCTTCTATTAAATAGATAACGCCTTATATTAACGAAATGATTTTTCTTTTTTTCATTTTAGATTATCTAATCCAGAAATATCGTGCTCACTGCCAGGAGATTTTTTTTAAAGTAGCTCCCGGAGATCGCCTATAGCAGCTGTAAAAATCATTATTTAAAAAAATTACCTAAAAGTTACTACTGTATGCGTATAAATTTTTACAATAATAAATTTAAATGTCTTTCCGGGAACGAATCTTGAAAAATCGCATTTTTTCAGCCTCCTGACTGCGTATAACCCCTTAAAGGCCGATGTATTATATGTTATGATATTATTAATAATTGTTTAACTAATTAGCTAGCACATTGTGCATTTTTCTCTTTTACGGCCTTCCCAGAGTAGAAAATAAACGTTGTTTAAAATATGTTCAGACATGTATTTGGCTAATGAGCATACCAGCCGACAATTAAATTAGCCATGATACTAGAAATCTTGACATTCAACAGGGTCTTGATTTAATGGCAAATTTGAATGCGTTTTACAATATATTATACCAGTGGCGGATTAGGGGGTAACCGGACTAGGGCGTATATATCTTTTATCATCATCATCCTACTTTTTTCGGTCCTATCGATCCTGGGCAACACGCATCCACATCACAACGGTGGTCTCTTTAATATCGTCCATCCATCGAAGTTGAGGACGTCCTGGGTTTCGGGTAGAAGTTCTAGGACACCAGCAAAGGAGGCGTTTTGTTCATCTATTGTCGGAGTTGCGAGTCCAGCGCCCTTTTAGCGCTACCACTCTTCTGATAATGTCCGACGCTCCTGTTCTGGCTCTAATAGTGGTGTTTCTCATCCAGTCCGCTATACTGATTCCTAAAATTGCTCTTTCCATAGCTCGCTCTTGTGAAAATATATTTTTTGTGTTTTTTATTATCCACGACACAAAATGGTAGCGAATTTTGGAAAAATAAATCTTCTTCTTCTTCTTCCTTAACCTATTCCCGTCCACTCCTGGACAAATGCCTCCTCCATTCGCTTCCATGTCACTCTGTCTTGTGCAGACTGCATCCAGGTTATTCCAACGTGTCTGTTCAGATCATCCACTTCCACATTCCACATTCCACCGTAGTTGCGGTCGCCCTGCACTTCTCTTTGCCGTCCACGGTCTCCAAGTCAGCAGTCTTCTTGTCTATTTTTCATCTGAGCTTCTGGCTACGTGACCTGCCCATTGCCATTTTAGAGTCGCCACCCAGTGGATGATATCAGTGACCTTTGTTTTTTCTCTCACCGTATCGTTTCTGACTCTGTCTCTTAGGCTTATTCCTAACATGGCTCTTTGGGTCACTCGTAGTTTCTCGGCACTTTTTTTGGACAATGTTACAGTTTCAAGACCATAAGTACCAATTGGCAGAACGCAGGCTTCATAGACTTTTGTTAATTAATTAGTTGCGTTTTTATATATATTTTGGGATTAGGGCTATATATATCTTGAGTCTATACCCGCTTGGTCCATCGCCACCATTATAGCCCATGTTTCGATAGAGTCGAAAGCCTTATTAAGTTTGCCCAAAAGTTTTCTTGAATCTTTTTTCAAACTTGAATTTGACGCCACTTTTTGCACTTGGAGCCCAACTTGCCTTGATCCGCCACTGCATTAAGCGTCATACAAACATTCCAAAGCGCATTTTTTCAACAGGATCGAAAATGGAGGAAGCCATTCAATAAATACCCACCAGTGCGAATTAAAAATTGCTGACCTTGTTTATAATCTTAGTTTTCCTGATTTTTTGCGATACTCACATGCTCGTAAGAAAGTAATCCAACGTATCAAATCATAATTTTAATGGTATGTGCATATAATTCGAATGGCCTAGAACCCAACAGAAGTAGACCACATTTTAAATTTCGCATACAACTATTCTTATTCTCATATAGACCGATCATAATTTCTATCAAATATATTCTAGTATTTTTATAGAATATTTAAATACATTAGAATTTTTTTTTTAAAAACGGGTATGCTGACTTGAAATTGAAAAACCTACATGAAATAATCCAGTATAAACTATGCTAGACGGTTTTCAAAGCTCTTCGGATATCGGATCTTTGTATTTCTGATAGCCCTAAAATGCGACAATCTATACGCTTCGACCAGCAAACTCCTCGGCAATAGGCAGACTATTTGAGTCAAACGACACCCCCCGGACAAATTTCGGTGGCAGGTCCGTCCGCCTGGAATATGCTCCCTGCACGCCTAAGATGCATTGACAATCCGACTGAGCTTAAGTCTGACTTAAAAACCCACCTTTTCAAAATATCACATAAAATATAAACAACTATTACCTGAATGCTGATTTAGATGCAGCTCTCACGACTGAAAATATTGTCAAAGCGCCCTTGAGGTGAGTTATTCATGAAAACGGCACTATACAAATTAGCTTAATTTTTATCAGAGAAGAATCGACATAAGATGTTAGATTATTTCAAAATCGTTCAGAAGCGGTAGTTACCTGCAAAAGATGTTTGCAAGTTCTGTCCAAGATTCACAATTTCACTAACTCTTGGATACTCCTAAATCAATACGTCAATTATTTTTCAGCTACCTGAAATGAGGTTTAAATCTAAAAAATATATGCTGGATCCAATCTAAAATTTTAATTCCTCCCAAGACCTCTTCCGGATCCTAGCATGAAAAACAACCACTAAATCACATTTCCAACAATGTATCCAACAGACGTGAAGGGATGAGAGCGACCTACCGTCCCGGTCGAAGCTAATGGAATTAATATAATATATATTATAAAGAATTTTTATTACATGCATATTTTTTCATTATTAGACATAAGAGGAATAGCCGTTATTTGCTGAACCTATGTATGTCCAACTCTAGTTGCAATATCAAGTGCGCAGGAGTTACAAGTGAAAGACGTTGGCGGAAATTTACTTAAAGTTTTCTTGCTATACACTTGGGTTAAAACTTAAAACTATATATTCACGAAAAGGGATCAAAAATATATTAAATAGTAGTTCGTATACGTCTTGGAACAACAAACGTGTTTCTCTCAACGAATTCACATTAACAAAGATCACGCGTTTAGATGTTTTTTGTATGCTTGCGGATGAAGCAATTCCAATACTTGGCACGCTATTGAAATATCTTTTTTATAGTTGAAATTAGTTTTTTTAGATATCAGATTTGTTCGAGTGTGCCCATTATATCTAATGAGTTTTATTTTATATTACGCAGAAAATACGATACTGGTGAGACCACGTTGAGAAGATGAATTCCCAAGATCATGATGCGCGAGACTCCAGAGGGCCGTCGAGAATATTGACGACTACCAAAAAGATGAAGAGAAAACTGGACGTCTTCATCAAAGGACCAAAATGAATGTCCTGTCTGAATATATCATAAGATCTATAGAAAGAAGAAGAAGATATTTTATGACAGTGGCATATTTCCCTTGTTTAGGATATAATCACATTTAATGGAAATAATCAATATATAAAAAGAAAATAAATTGAGTATTTTCCCGATAACGAATAATACAAATAATAAATAGAATTTTGTTCATTTTTTTTTAATGTATTCAAATACTGGATTTTACCCATTACGGGTTAATCATTACGAATTATTTATATCTCAATAGAGACGAAAAAAATTGTCAGACGTGGTGTTCGTAAGAAGGGAGAAATGGGGAATGTTGTATTCCATAAAGCGATCGCTTAACCCAACCAATCATAAGGTCATAGGTCCTGTAAACGCCTCGACCACCATACTCGTATTCTGTTTCCAAATAATTTACATCTTCGTCTCTATTGAGATACAATTAATTCTTAAATAGAATTTGTTGAAAAACTAATTGCCATGTTATTTACATTTTATTCAATCAAAAGTGCTCCAAACAGGTTATTTTAAAAAAATTGGTAGAAGTTCATTGTAAATAATGAATATAAAAAAAATTAACTAAAAATTCCTTTATAATATGTATTTAGCTTGATTCCATTAATGTTTTGGCTTCGATCGGTTTCGGCTGCCCGCTGCTATTTTCTGGTCACTAGAAGCTGCCACCCGTGAGTGAATGAGTTGCCGAAACCGGTCTAAGCCATAAACCTAATTGGAATTTATCCAAATATATATTACTTTATAAAATAAATGTATTTATATTTTTTTAATTTTCATTATTTAAAATGTTACAATATAAGGTTTAAAATTACAAGCGTGATATTCTTATTCTTCTCCTATTAGACCTTTGGTCTGTTCCTGTAGTCGGGCTGGCCTTTCTTGGGAAATTGACTCCCAGCTACTTCTCCATCTCTTTGGCGGTCTTCCCGCCTTCTTCTTACCTGTGGGACGCCAACAGCATCACAACGTGTTGGATTCTGGATGAATCCATCCTCTGCACGTCCGCATTCCAGTGTCTTGTGGGGCCCCTTTCTTTCCTCTTGGATTAGTTTTATTTTTATTGAGTAAAACTAACTAACTAACTAACCATCACGCCGTCTCCCCGAAGGGGTAGGCAGAAAGGATGGACTGCCACACTTTTCTTTCTTGACATATTTCTCTCGCTTCCTCAACATTCATACATCGTGTTATGCACACGCGTCGATTTCTCTGACTCCTCACATGGCCGACATTCAATATTTCATTTATTTGATCGTGCCACGTTTTCCTCGGTCTTCCTCTATTTCTGGTTACATTTACATCGTTAACATGTACTTTTTTTACCATTCATTATTTCCATATGTCCAAACTATCTTAATGATCCTTTCATTATTTTGTTCATAACACCATCATTCACACCGCATTCACTTCTTATATTTTCTTTCGACACTCTATCATACAGAGTATCCACACATTCGTCTAAGAGATCTCATTTCTACTGCATTTATTCTACTTTCATCCTTCTTTTGCCAGTTCCATGCTTCGCTTCCGGACATTTTATTAAGTACATATTAAAATGTTATGTTCTCTGTGTTCCTGACCCTTGTTTCCATGACCAGTGTTTTCTCTATTTGCTTAGGAAATTTATTATTATTTTATTTTTTATCATTCCACGTTTTCTCTCCCATCCCACACTCTGTCCTACCCTCACTATATATGTCTGAAATAATTTTATGATATGCCATAAAATCATATACCATATTTTGCTCTGAATGGTTTATTGTAGAGAAAAACATTTTAGTCACATTTCCGGTGGCTTCCCTCAAATACCGTTCGTTCCAAAGGTGAAGAATTCTGCCTCTATTTTTCCTTTTAGCAAAGCTAAGTGGGAAATTGGCGAAATCGGGAGCTGTCTTTTTTAGCGTAGCCTCCCGAGCCTTCTCGTCTGCCCTTTCGTTACCTACAATACCCCAATGTCCCCTTATCCACCCGATATACACATCTTGGTGTCTATTTCGCAATACCTGAACATCCAATCTGATGCCCATTACGATGGGGTTTACCGAATTGCGTCTGAAATCGCGTGAACGCCAGACTTACAGTCTGTAAAATTATATTTTTCCACCGTTTAGGTGGCTTCTTTTGAACATAGGTCAGGGCTTCCTTGAAGGGTTAATTGCAACGAGTTCCGGAACACGGAACAGAATTGGGGGACACGGGATAGAATTGAAATTAAACTATATGAAATGGGGCCTGGAGACCCTTTTGCCTTTTTTATGGAATGGTGCATTCACCAGTTAATGTAAGTCCCGCACGTACGTAAACTGTAGAGGAGGTGTGTCATAAGATGGATGCGAACGATTGAATAAAAACCATGTTTACTCGTGACCAGATAATCCGTTCACTTTATGTAGATGGGCCTGCCCGCGACTGGGCGAGAATGTGTCTACGAGTAGGTACTTGAATTACATGATGGGGCGAAACGTCATATCCGCGAATATTCGGCGCGGTGATTGAAGGCACCAATTTATTTTTTAGTAACTCCACAATACGGTAATTTGGGCTAGACGGAACATGTGTGTATACAACGTGCTGGAGAGTAATCAAGGTGAACATGCGGTGTACGCAAACTGAGCAAACAGCGTTCAAATAAGAAAATACAATTTATATACTATTTAACAATAAATTTAATTTTCATCTTTTACGTATTAATGGCACGCTAGTATTATATTATCGTAGGGTTTACCATTTCTTGTTCTTCATTCTTCGTTTCCTCATTACTGAGGGAATCCTGTTCACCTGTGCTTTGGAAGATATATTTAAAACTCTGGACTGGTTCGAACGTGGCCTCAACATAAATGGCGAGTACATTTCTCACCATCGCGCATCGCTTTGCAGATTACATTGTCATTCTGGCGGAATCTGCGGGGGAGCTAGAAGGCATGCTTGATGAACTGAACACTGCATCCAGACGAGTGGGTCTCTGGATGAATTTGAAATAGACGAAAGTCATGTATAATAAACATATCCCGAAATCAGTAACCTTCGATGGGTCGGCTCTCGAAGTGGTACATGAATACACATATCTTGGCCAAATCATACAATTAGATAGAAACAATTTCGAGAAAGAAGCCGGCCGAAGAATTCAGTGCGGCCTTTGGAAAATTACGTCGTGTTCTCACTTCTAAAATACCACAATGCCTCAAAACTAAAGTCTTCAACCAGTGCGTCTTGCCAGTCATGACGTACGGAGCCGAGACGTGAACACTGACAAAAGGTCTATTCTAAAGATTCAAGGTCGCCCAACGCGCCATGGAAAGAGCCATGCTTGGAATAACAGATTCAGAATCGAATTTATTCGACAACAAACCAAGGTGACTGAGGTGGCTCTGAGGATAGGCGGACTGAAGTGGCGGTGGGCTGGCCATATCTGTCGGAGAACCGACAACCGATGGGGAAGACGAGTTCTGGAGTGGAGACCGCGTACAGGATTCCGTAGAGTTTGACGTCCTCCTGCCCGCTGGATCGACGATCTGAAAAGGTTTGCTGGACATGGGTGGATGGGAACGGCAATGGATAGGGGGCGGTGGCGTTCTTTGGGAGAAGCCTACGTTCAGCAGTGGATGATAGACGGCTGATGATGATGAGGGAATCCATGTAGCTGCCCGTGGCTAAAATAAAACGTCTCCAATCCTCAATGTTCTCCGCCATGTGAGGTTTCCCACTGTCATCTCCTTAATCTCGTCACACCACCGCGCAGGAGATTAGCCCTTACTTCTTTGCTTTTTATTCCTATTTGCTTTGGCCTTTAAATGGTGTAATCTTTCTTTTTTCTCTTACCTTTGTGATGGAAGGTTTGTTGTTTGTTGACAATGAGTGTATAGAATAAACAGCGGTTATTGCATTGTTATACGATAGAGAAAATGATTTCTAATTTCATTACAAAACCTTCTTACACTAATAGGTGAGTACCTACGTGGAAATTCACAAATGAAATTAAATACGACATCAGCTGAAAAAGTATTTAAATTTAGAATATTTCTCGACATCAATATTTATGTTTAACTTGACGTTTTATTATAATCAAAATAAAATAGTTTATTTTGATTATAATAAAATAAGATGTGTTTAGTATAAAATATCTTTTAGTTTTAAATTCAATTAAGTGATGTATTTTTATTGTGAATTTTCCAACAGCCGTCATACGAGTGTTTTGATTAAGGCTGTGAGTATAGACGGAGGGAACGGAAACAAGTATCTTCGCATAATGATTAAATAATTCGATCTGTAGCTTCGGAACTACCCCGTGGAGGCTGGTCTACGTTAATAGGGAAAGAGTCGGTCAAGAGATAAATCGTTCAGTCAAGTTCAACACTCCGCCTCGTGAGGCAGAATGGCTACAAGATCTGTGCCGTGGGGTGCGAGGATCATCTCCCGGCTCGCCTCCCACGAGTCCTGGGCAGTCCTGCCACAAACAAACCATTCACACAATCTAGGGAATTTTCAAAACAGAATCGTTCCGAGTTCAAATGGCTGGAGTACACTTTCCCGCCGAGAAAAACACACGTCAAATAGCGACAGTCTCCAAAAACCAAAAGTACTGATTACAGGTAAGATAATTTATATTTTCGGCGGTATCTACCTTTTTAAAGAATTTAACTCAACATCGCGCCGTTTATCCTTATAAGCTGGCAGAAATAATGAACCGCCATAATGTTCTATCTTCTATCATACATCGAATCGTGTGCGAGCTCACACTTCACACGTGTTCGACATTTAAAAATTGAATTTATTTGGTCATATTTACATCAACCTCGGCCTTCCTCTATTTCTTAAACCATTATCATCGTTAACGAATACTTTTTTACCATTATTCCTTCATTCATTATTCCATGTGTCCACACCACCATAATGAACCATTCATTATTTTGTTCATAACGCTTTAATTCTCGCTGCATTCACTTCTTAAATCTTCATTTATTACTCTATCGTTAAAGTATTTATCTCACAATCGTCTAAGATTTATTTCTATTGCATTAAACTTCCTTTCTTCCATACATAAGGGTCGCAGTTTTTTATGCATTGGTAGTGTGCATTTTCTACAAATTTCGGTTATTTTCTTTAACGATTTGAAATTTAAATAATGTTTAAAAATAAGTCTTAAGTTGATAAACATTCCTGTAATCAATTAACCATAGTAAGTAGTTTCTTGATATATTAAAAGGTGTTACTAGTATTACAAAACATCACCTTAAATCAGAGGTTTGTGTAGTTTACAATCCCTTGAAGTTATTTGCTAATTCGGAAAGTCATTTTCACAGTACATAATTCTGCTTATGAAGGTGAGGGTGAGGGACGTCGCAGCGTTAATTGTAAACCTTCTGTTTTCTATCTTGTCTCCAAAACATAAAAGACTAGACAGATTTGAAAGCTGTGAATCTATTTCTCTTCCCCCTCGAGACTATTCCGCCTTCCCCATGTAACAACCAAAAAATGCACTTTGTCTTCACTGTGCTTGCTTAAGTTCACCAAATGTTAGCTATAAGAATAAAGTGTAAGTTTACATGTGTACGTGCGGGACATAGAAGGGGGGAAAAAAAGAAAAAAAAATTCTTAGAATTCGTGCCATATAATAAAACTCATCTTCATTTAATCATTAATAATATTTCTGAAAGTGTAAACTTTCGGATGCGATATTAAATAACGTTCTAAGTTTTTTTTTTTAAGAAAGCGCCAACGATACTACAATTAGATTCTTTCTAATGATGTGGCGTCAACACCTTTCACTACGGCAAATTAGAAACTAAAGTCGGTAATTATAGCAAATGTTATATGCATTAAAACAAAATATCTCATTCATCTCGTGTCTTACTGAGTGTCGTAAGAATTTATAATTGTCGTTAATCGGGTTAATGCAAATCTAACATTAAAATGTTAAATAATTAAATTCCCACTTACTCGTGTTCACACCGTCTGCCAACAAATTAAGATAAGATTTATCCATGATTTTGTAATCTAACTAGACGTCTTGCTTCGTACAGAGAAGACGACTCAAAAATAAAAAGTTTTCACACGACTTTAAAATACTTGTAGGGTTCCATTAATCTATTCGTTAAATATGTCCAAACCATCCTAATGACCTCTTCTTCTTCTTCTGCTTTATTTAAGACTGTGTCCTGTTATTTCTCGGAGCCTATTCTGGGATGCAGATATCCAACTCTCTCGCCATCTTTTAGGTGGTCTTCCTGCAGGTCGATTTCCTGTTAGTACTTTATATGTGGCTATATTTATCACTCTTTCAGTACATGCTCTTTCCACATGATCTCTCCAGTAGCGTCTTTTCAGTCTTCCCCATCGCACGACATCTTCTACATTGCAGATCTTTCTTATTTCAGAATTTCTTATTCTGTCTTAGAGTCTCGTTCCCGCAACGGATCGGAGAGTCTCATCTCTTTGGTCTTTAGGAGACTTTTTGTTCTGATGGTGTCAGCTCTCGTTTCTATTCCTAATGACCCTTTATTAATATTATTTAGGACCCATTCATCTGTCTTACATTCCTTTCTGTTTTCTGCATTCGGTATTCTGTCACATATTTGGTTTTCTGCACATTCTCTCTCGAGAGGAAGCGTCTCTATCCCTGGCAGCTCAAAACAGCTTCTCAACACTCCTCAAGCCAGTCCAGTCTCACATTATGTTATGGAGCCATGAGTTTCGCTTCCTGCCAACGCCTCGTCGACCTTCTATTTATCCCTCAATGATTTTAGATTTTATTTGATTCATCTAACACAGTGATTCCCAAAGTGGTCTATATAGACCACCAGGGGTCCACGGAACTTGCAAAAAAATTGGGGATCTACGAGATGTAAATAGGGGTCCACGAGATGGTTCAACTAAATTGAAGCCGAATATTGAAACGAATATCGAAATCATTGGTGGCGTTTTTTTTAGCTCATTTGGGGAAAATAGGATGATGGAAATCGTTGGCGACTTTCCTTTTTTTTAGCTCGACAGCGACTTCCGGTTAGTAGGTACAGAATTCGGTGGCGACCTTTTTTTTAGCTCGACAACACGAGATACAAAAAATCGGCAAGGAGTCTACGGGACAAAAAAGTTTGGAAACCTCTGATCTAACATGATTAATTAATTTTATGTATTTTATATTGATTACAACTTCTGTTTTCTAGAAGTTGTTTTTCCATGTTTCGAACCATTATGGAAGTAACATGTTTGGTCTTGCTGTGGCATTATCAAATATCCCAAACATTTGAAAATACCCTAGCAAAGCGAATCATCACACTGTCAATTACACACAAATAAAATATGATAATAACGGACATTTTCATCAATATTTAATTTAGATTTTTCTATCATTGTTCAAGAAACAAAAAATAAATCATAAGTATATAGAAAACATTTTAATAAATAAATATATATAATTAAATAAACACTTTATATATACATATAGTGTATTTTAGAGGTTTTGTTTTTAAACTAGCAACATTGTTTCTACAGACTGTCAATATGACAGTTGACAGTTGATTTGGTGTCAGTACTTTGGCATTTCACCCAGTTGCTCAATAAAGGTGTCGAAAATTGGACTTCACGATTGCGCTTCATTCGAGCTAGCCGTGGCGCTCATATGCCAGAAATCATATTTAAACAATAATGGCATAAAATTATCTATGTAAAAGCCAACATCATAGACATTAACATTATTTTAATGTGTTTTATTTCATTTTGAATATGTATACCTCTAAAAAACACCCTTACCTATACACATTGTTACATAAAGGAGTGAAATTGCAACTGGCAGAATGTATTGACTACAAATCAACTGTCAACTTTCAAATTGACAGTCTGTATAAACAATGTTGCCAGTTTAAAAACCAAACCTCTAAAAAAAACACACTATATATCTTTTTTTTTTAATATTAAATGGCGTTATTTTATACAATTCTACTATATCATATGTAGTTCAATTTTAACTGCAAAACAATGACGTAAGAAATAATTTCGTAAGAAAAGTGAAAGATAGATTGAGTGAGCGGGATGTAAGTGAGTTGAGTATTGACGAGACCTGGAAATACTTAAAGGAAAGTTTGTGTGAATCAGCGAAAGAATCGTGTGGTGTGTGTGTACAAGGAAGAAGGAAAGGGGATGCATGGTGGAATGATGACGTAAAGATTGCTGTTAAAGAGAAGAAAGATGCTTGGTTGAATATGTTGTCGATAAATAAGAATGACAGAGTTAAGTATGAAAGAGCAAAAGATTTGTATAAGGTATGCAAGAAGAGAGTGAAGTCGGTAGTGAAAGCGCGGAAAGAAAAGCTGAAGGAGGAAGAAGGGCTCAAAATGACAAACAACTTCCAAGCAAATTTAAAATGTTTTGGAAAGAAGTTAAAAAAGCCCGAAATCCTCCTGATAGTGGATGTGTGAAAGCAATTTTAGACAACGAGGGAAGAATGTTAACGGAGAGTAAGATCATACAAGAAAGATGGATGGAATATTTTAAGGAGATGTATGGTGGTGATACAAGCGTGATCGAAAATATGACAGCTAGTGCGAGTGCGGGACCTATGAATGATAATATTGAAAAAATAAGTACGAATGAGATGAAAAGATCCGTGAGTGCAATGAAAAGTGGAAAAGCTGTTGGGTTTGATTGTATTGCCATAGACTTTATTAAAAGCGGTGGCGAAGTAGTTTCTACATGGTTATGTAAGTTATTTAACCAGTGCTTGGACGAGGGATATACGCCGCTAGACTGGAGGAGAGCAGTAATTATGTCCCTGTACAAAGGAAAAGGATCGCGTATGGAATGTGGAAACCACAGAGCTATTAGTCTTTTGAGTGTCGTTGGTAAAGTCTATGGCAGAATTTTAATAGAAAGAGTAAGAAAATTGACGAGTGACAATGTTTGGGATGTGCAAGGTGCCTTTATGAATGGCAGAGGATGTATGGATCAATTTTTTGGACTTCGTACATTGACAGAGAAGTTTCTGGCCAAAAATCGCAAACTTCTCTGTGCATTTGTCGACTTACAAAAAGCATATGATTACGTTAATAGAGAAAAGTTGTGGAAAATATTGTCTGAATATGGAATAAGTACAAAACTGATCACGACCATTAAGTCGCTATACACGGAAAGCACTGCTAGTGTCAGAGTAAATGGAGATCTTACAGCCTGGTTTGATATCAATAAAGGTGTCAAACAAGGTTGCGTAATGTCCCCGTGGTTATTTAATCTGTATATGGACAATTGTATGAGAGAGCTGAAAGGGGTTGGATGTAGGTGCCAAAATGAGCGGAGTGTCAGTAAGCTGTCTCTTGTATGCGGATGACGCTGTCCTACTTGCTGACAACGAGCATGAACTACAAGTCCTGGTGAATTGTATGTATGAGGTATGCATGCGAAATGATCTGATGATGAATGTTAATAAGTCCAAGGTAATGATTTTTGAAAAGGAAGAAACCACGACAGTCAGCAACATTAGCGTGAATGGTGAAAACTTGGAGCAAGTAGTTGAGTTTGTGTATTTAGGTAGTATGTTTACAAGAGATGGGAGAGTGGAGAGGGATATTGAAAGAAGGGTTGGGGCAGGCAACAAAGTGAATGGTGCACTTAAAGTTGTCATCGCAAACAAAAACCTATCCAAAAAAGCTAGAATGGCAGTGCACAATGGTGTTCTTCTACCGACCTTATGTATGGAAGCGAAGCATGGAACTGGCAAAGGAAGGATGAAAGTAGAATAAATGCAGTAGAAATGAGATCTCTTAGACGAATGTGTGGATATTCTGTGTATGATAAGAGTGTCGAATGAAAATATAAGAAGTGAATGCGGTGCGAATGATGGTGTCATGAACAAAATAATGAAAGGATCATTAAGATGGTTTGGACATATGGAAAGAATGAATGAAGAAAGAATGGTAAAAATTATATGTTAATGATGTAAATGGAACCAGAAATAGAGGAAGACCGAGGAAAACGTGGCACGATCAAATAAATCAAATATTGAATGTCGGCCATGTGAGGAGTCAGAGAAATCGACGCGCGTGCATGACACGATGTATGAATGTTGAGGAAGCGAGAGAAATATGTCAGGAAAGAAAGGTGTGGCAGTCCATTCTTTCTGCCTACCCCTTCGGGGAGACGGCGTGATGGTTAGTTAGTTAGTTAGTTAGTTCAATTTTGATCGACCAGTTTCGGCAGCAATGGCGTCATTATCGTGTTTTTATTTATGTGATTAAAAACTAAACTAAATAATCATCACGCCGTCTCCCCGAAGGGGTAGGCAGAAAGAATGGACTGCCACACTTTTCTTTCCTGACATATTTCTCTCGCTCCCTCAACATTCATACATCGTGTCATGCACACGCGTCGATTTCTCTGACTCCTCACATGGCCGACATTCAATATTTGATTTATTTGATCTGCCACGTTTTCCTCGGTCTTCCTCTATTTTTGGTTCCATTTACATCATTAACATATAATTTTTTTACCATTCTTTCTTCATTAATTCTTTCCATATGTCCAAACCATCTTAATGATCCTTTCATTCTTTTGTTCATGACACCATCATTCGCACCGCATTCACTTCTTATATTTTCATTTGACACTCTATCATACACAGAGTATCCACACATTCCTTTAAGAGATCTCATTTCTACTGCATTTATTCTACTTTCATCCTTCTTTTGCCAGTTCCATGCTTCGCTTCCATACATAAGGGTCG
This sequence comes from Lepidostoma basale, assembly GCA_022606425.2. Lineage (NCBI taxonomy): Eukaryota > Metazoa > Arthropoda > Insecta > Trichoptera > Lepidostomatidae > Lepidostoma > Lepidostoma basale. The sequence goes on from JAHDVF020001491.1 coordinate 1,079,448, forward strand.
GTAGAAGAACACCATTGTGCACTGCCATTATAGCTTTTTTGGATAGGTTTTTGTTTGCGATGACAACTTTAAGTGCACCGTCATGGTTTCTGTCATGGTTTCTTCGTTTTCAAAAATCATTACCTTTGACTTATTAACATTCATCATCAGATCATTTCGCATGCATACCTCATACATACAATTCACCAGGACTTGAAGTTCATGCTCGTTGTCTGCAAGTAGGACAGCGTCATCCGCATACAAGAGACAGCTTACTGACACTCCGCTCATTTTGGCACCTACATCCAACCCTTTCAACACATGTGCTTTATTTCATTTTAAATTTGTATACCTTAAAAAAACGCCCTTATACACATTGTTACATAAAGGGGTGAAATGGCAAAATATACTGATTACAAATCAACTGTCAACTGTCAAATTGACAGTCTGTAGAAACAATGTTGCCGGTTTAAAAACCAAACCTCTAAAAAAAACTATATATCTTTGTTTTTCAGCTATTAAATTGCTTTATTTTATACAATTCTACTATATTAATATAGATTAAACTTTAATTTTAGGCGGCCTAGGACAACTTGGCATAGCGTGCGCAAATTTTCTCCGGGGCAAGTACGGAAAGGAGAATGTCATCCTCTCGGACATCATCAAACCGAGCGACGAAATAAACAACAGCGGCCCCTACATCTTCGCTGACATCCTCGACTTCAAGGGCCTTCAAAAAATAGTGGTTGACCACAGAATAGACTGGCTGATCCACTTTTCGGCCCTCCTCAGCGCGATCGGGGAGCAGAACGTACCCCTGGCCGTGAGGGTGAACATCGAGGGGGTGCACAACGTCATCGAGTTGGCCAAGCAGTACAAGCTGAGGGTGTTTGTGCCGAGTACTATCGGTGCATTCGGCCCAGACTCTCCGAGGAACCCAACGCCAAATATCACCATCCAGAGGCCGAGGACTATTTACGGAGTGTCGAAAGTTCACGCCGAGCTGATTGGGGAATATTACTACCATCGCTTTGGATTGGACTTTAGGTGTCTACGTTTTCCAGGAGTAATATCTAGTGATCCTCCAGGCGGGGGAACTACAGGTAAGATCTGTTTTTATTCCTTTGGAACAAATCACAACACAAAACGTTTCTTTTTCAAAAGCTTAAAATTTTTATGAGTTAAAACTTTCGATTTCAAATGTCACATTTAATTATGCCTTAGCAAGGCGAAACATGTCATTCCCATAAACTATAATGAAACTTCTAGAAAACAGGCGTTTTATTCGTATTCATGATTTGATATGGAGTTTTACAAGTTTTTAGTTGTTCAAGAAACAAATAATTATCAAATCAAATCAAATCAGTTTATTAACTTAAAAGACATTACAAACAGGAAAATGTTTAAGGCATATTTTAAGTACAGGTAAAATATTATAAAAATACAACAAAATACCAGGAACGCATTAGAGATGGTTCAACATTAGGAAGACAAGATGCTTTCTAAAGTCAAGAGTATTTTTTGTCCCCTGAACGTACATTCACTAATATAAAAGACGTCGATCTCCGAGGAGACCGCGTTCAGCAGACTAATTGCTCTTCCCACCGGTGTCACCAGAGGCAGATTGGTTCTGGTGGCCGGTTGGTAAAACAATCTGTGCTGTCGCTGTCGGAGAAATCTATCAGGGACAAAAAGACCAACACCCTCTAGCACAGCCGAGTTCTCGAAATATCCCCTGATTAATTTAAAGAAATGGGTTATGATATGCCAATCTCTTCGAAGCTGTAAATAATTGGTTCCGAGCATTCCTAAAAGAAATGCCGTGGGATAGAGCCACGGATAACTACCATACTCCCTCATGTAGAGATACCTCAGAAATTTTTTCTGAACTCTCTCCAGCATAACGGAATATCTCGCCTCGTGAGGACTCCATATCACAGAACCACTTTCGAGTCTGCTCCGAACCAAGTCCTATACAACCAGCGTTGTATAGGACTCTGAGCACATTGGGATTTCTGAAAACTCTTCCGGTCCGAATGATGAAGCCCAACATCCTCAGTGCAATGTCACAAATCCTCTCGATATGTGCACGAAAAGTCAGCCTACTCTCATAAATGATCCCGAGATCCTTCATCGTGGATACGTTTGTTAGTTGCTGGTTGTTCATTGTGTATCTATGATACATAGTTCTAAATGCTCTAGTAAACGATAGCATAGCGCATTTAGAGACATTGAATTGCATTTGATTAAAACTCCATACTACGTAATACGAATGAAATCGTCTGTTTTCTAGAAGTATTATTATATTTTATGAGAATAAAATTTTTCACCTTGCTATTGCATTATTAAACATGACATTTTATACGGCGAAACGTATCATTCCTATAAAATATAATAAAGCCTCTAGAAAACAGACGTTTCCATTCTAATTAATTACTTAAAAGTTTCGGTTTCAATAAGTGGAGCCACCCCGAAGCTCACTCTTACGCCATTTACCTATAACTGTTCTACCCATTACTACTCTGATATGTTGTACTTTACTGACTGTCTATGAATGGTCATATGTTTTTAACGCTATCATTTACGACAGGAAATTTTATATAAATCTCTAAAAAATAGTCAACTACCCCTCAAGCGAGTGTCGTCTTTCGCGTTCCAAACGAGTGCTCTGAATCTGTGACGATCTGCACCAAGATTTCGCTATACGAATTATTATCAATGGATTTCAAGACGTCACTTACACAAAAGCTTTGAAAAAATATGTGTTTGTATTCTTCAAAGCATTTCTGATATTTTGTTCATTTTTAAATACACGTATTTTCTTTTATTAGGTACTATGCATCCATAGTATCTAATATAAGAAAAATATTTCATTGATGGTTGAGGTTTTTGTTTTGTAAAACTCCATTATAATTATTGTATATAATAATAAACGTGATTGTTTAATGGTTTTACTTGATTTAATTCATATAATTACTTATATAAATAGTAGTTACAATTTTTTTTCGCCTTGCGAGGGCATTTTCAAACTTTGAGTGCGAATGATGGTGTCATGAACAAAATAATGAAAGGATCATTAAGATGGTTTGGACATATGGAAGGAATGAATGAAGAAAGAATGGTAAAAAAAATATATGTTAATGATGTAAATGGAACCAGAAATAGACGAAGACCGAGGAAAACGTGGCACGATCAAATAAATCAAATATTGAATGTCGGCCATGTGAGGAGTCAGAGAAATCGACGCGCGTGCATAACACGATGTATGAATGTTGAGGAATCGAGAGAAATATGTCAGGAAAGAAAAGTGTGGCAGTCCATTATTTCTGCCTACCCCTTCGGGGAGACGGCGTGATGGTTAATTAGTTAGTTAGGTACTGTGCATCCATAGTACCTAATATAAGAAAAATATTTCAGTTTATTCAGTGTCTTAAATGTTCTCAATAAAATAGACAAATATAGCAAACTTCTTTTAGTGTGAAAGATTAAATATTTTGGACACATCATACGTTACGGACGATTTAAAATTATTATATGTACCTACACATGACGATACTTTACATATTTGTTTATATACTAACAGTCATGTATAAAATCATATTATGTTTCAATTGTCGTCTCACGCGATTATTAATACGGTACTTGTATGTTATTATAATTCGCTATAAAGTTATTACGCTTCATTGGGGCTCGTTCCGTAACTTATTACATCTTATCGATCAGAAGACGGGTTATGCTAATCTTCTGCATGGATTGCAATAAAAAAACAATTGTATTATTATGTAATACCTACTCCAGACACCGTTGAATCTATACAAGAATGCAAACATATTATTGCAATGCGACTTAATGTGTACAGGTATTATAAGAACAGTTTGTAAACATGTTTATCCACACTTGTTCTATAGATAATAAATACCTACCTACCGGCGCGGGTAGGTATGCAATCAAGCATATGATCCAATAACGAAAAACATCGTATGATTTATTATATACATTTGTTTACCACAGGTGTTTTTTAAATAAAAAATGTATACAGTCAACGCATTATGAATATAATAATATCAGATGTATTATTGCGAGTATTGCCAAGGTCACCTTTTAAACATATTTCAACAATTAAAATCATGTTTCTCTTAAGAGGTGTGTCACGAAGATTGATCCTTCTTAGAGCTATAAACACCATAATGTAATTTATTCAAATGGCCGTACAACTCTCGAAAAGTTTTAGCCTCGATCCTGGGCCTTTTGCTCCCACCAATTCGTTTTGTACAACCTAGCCAGATCAGCCAGAACATTATCCATTAGGTGCTGTCTAGGCCTTCCTAGAGGTCGTAATCCGGCTCGTCTTGACGCATACGAGGTCTTGATTGCTCTGTTCTCCCTGGCTCGTCATACGTGCTTGATGCTAGACGATCAACTCTCATCGTGCTCGTTGTAAGCGACTGCTGTGTCATTGAACGAATTTCCCGGTTGCTCCTGTGCCTCCAAGTTCCCGCTACAACACCAGTTCTAATTCCCTGGATCATTCCTTGGATCCTATTCTGAAAATAATTTAACGTATAGTCCGTTCACTACAAGGAGATCGTTTGCAATAACATGAGTGACAGTGCATTTACAAAAAATCTAGAGGCTATTTTTTTTTTATTGGAAAACCAAAAAATGTTTCAGTCATATATTAAAACGTTGAAATAAATAAACATGTTATTTTTATTTACAAAAATGCTATCTGCTTAATTGTAATGTTTATAAAAATTAAGTTCATTAAAATTATAACTTGCTTATTGATTTTTCCTTGGAAAAGCGACCAAAGGTGAGACTAATATTAATAATGATATTTTTTTTTTCCTTTATTGGTTTCATTTACAATATTTGATCCTTGCAGGTGTTTATCTCTAGGATATTATTACAAGTTATTATAAAATTTCTTTCTATATTATGTATTTAAACTGACCCGAAAGTGGCTTTCCTTTTCCTAATTTCGACATGGTATATCATATCAGAAGGGTCATTTCTACTGCATTTATTATACTTTTATCCTTCTTTTGCCAGTTCTATGCTTCGCTTCCATACATAAGGGTCGGTATCAGAACACCATTGTTCACTGCCATTTTAGCTTTTTTGGATATGTTTTTGTTTGCGATTACAACTTTAAGTGCACCATTCACTTTAATATAATTTTAAAAATGTGCTATTTTATTTTTATTTATTTATAAAGGAACATAGAAGTTCCCGCTACATACCCGAGGCTGTTATAGGGCGTAGCGGCGCCCTTTTATCAGCCTCGCTCGTACACTCCCTGGGCCTGTCCCCGGTCCATCCGGGACTTACATTTAAAGACGGCAACAACAAGGGGGTGCCAGACCACATTTAATCTACTCCATCCTACTTCTATGCTCCGCTGTACTTTATTGAAAAAAAAAAATTTTCATATATTATATATTATGTTTATTTATTCAATAAAGTACAGCTATTATATTTTGTCGACGCATTTGATAATTCCAGACTACGCAATAGCCATATTCCACGCCGCCCTGCGAAACCAGAAGTACGAGTGCTACCTGCAGCCGGACACACGGATGCCGATGATGTACGTGGACGACTGCCTCCGCTCTCTGTGGGAGTTCATGAAGGCGCCGCAGGAGCAGCTCAAGCGGAGGGTCTACAACGTCACGGCCATGAGCTTCACCCCCGAGGAGCTGGCCGAGAAGCTCTCCGCCCACGTGCCGGAGCTGCGGGTCACGTACAAGCCGGACTCGAGGCAGCACATCGGTGAGTCGGGCGGCTAATAAATGACAGTTCATTACCAAACATCATTATCCGATTATGACACATGTTTCTATAATATAATATACACACGACAAGAACAACAACAAACCATCACGCCGTTTTCCCGTAGGCGTAGGCAGAGAGAATGGACCGCTACACTACTCTATCCTGTCACATCTCTCTACTTCTCTAGCTTCCTCCACATTAATACAACGGTCATACACGCACGTAGACTCTTCCGACTTCACGAACCTTTAAAATTATATTAATTTGGTCATGCCATGTTTTCCTCGGTTGAGGATACTCCATTTACATCATTAACGTATACTTTCTTAAATAGTCCATTATTTTGGCCGAAACACTATGATACTTCAACATTATTACTGTTAAAATTTAAAACACTGTTATATCATCACAATTTCTTTTTATTCACTGAGTGTCGTGACAGCTGTTTCGCCAACCGATGTTGGCATCATCAGGTGTTACAATAAACTGGTTATTGTAATTGGCGAAACAGCTGTCGCGACACTCGGTAAATAAAAAGAAATTGTGATATTATAACAGTGTTTTAAATTTTAACAGTAATATACTTTCTTAACCATTCTTTCTCCATCGGATCAATCATTTCATAATTTTGTTCATAATATGCACCTTCTTCCGCTCTACATTCCTTTCTTTTATCATCAATTGAAATGCTGACGTACATCGTTCTACCACGTCTTAGGGACCTCATCTCTACACGATGTTTTAAATAATAAAAAGCGGTCGGACTCGAGGCGTAAGCTGCTATAGCAGGCGACTAATAAATCACAGTTCACTAACAAAAATAATATTCCAATTATGACAGATTTGTCTATTTAGCCGAAATTCCAAATTTAAAAGCGCAGCTCCACAGGGCTTGGCGACAGGAATGGATGAGAGAAAAATGAGTAAGAACGTAAATTTCCACGGTTATCATATACAGAAATATTTTTCGGGGTGAAACCGTGTTCCCTCTCGTCAAGCTCCACCAACGTTTCGGAGGCCCTTGCGGCCTCCATCATCAGGGTGTTAGAAATTCGGCTATTCATAACTTAGAATATATTGGTGAATATAGAATATATTATTAAAATTAGAATATATTAAAATAAAATTAGAATATATTATTGAATATATACTCCGAAACGTTGGTGGAGCTTGACGAGAGGGAACACGGTTTCACCCCGAAAAATATTTCTGAGAGAAAAATGGTTTAAAAATTGTATACAAAAGTATGAATGTAGGGGAACCTCGAGAGGTATCTCAGGACAGAACAGTGTGGCGGTCCATCCTTCCTGCCTAACCCTCGAAAGAAACGGCGTGACGATTAGTTAGTTAGAGGTACCTACTCTTTTTTTCTAACTGAATATTACCTAAACTCACAAATAATAATATTATAGAAATAAACGAAACGTTTGAAAAAAAGTTTGTTCATGACAACATTTTACACATAATAGTGTATTCCACTTTGGAATACGAGTATATGTGCACGATTTGCATTTTTACTCCTGTTTTATGGTAAATTATTGTATTCAAACAGTCTTGTCCAGATAATGATAAACTTTCTAATATTTTCCCCCATCTTTCCAATTGATTGAGCGTGTAATAGATGGCATAAGTTAACTAAAATTAACAATAACCAATATTCGATATTCGAATAAATTTGAAAACATTTGCGATTATCTATGGTATTTTACCTAAAAAATACAATGTCCTGAATATTATGTTGTCTGATCAAGAAGAGATCTCAAATATTTTCACTTTGTGGAGACAGTCGTAGTCAGTTGAATATTTGCAAATGTCTTGAAACTTTGTTAATGTTAGACGATTTCTGACTTTTCGAATAGGTACTATATTATTTAATGCGACTGAATCAAATGTTAAGGTCGTGTGAGTCAACGGACTTGAAAAGTAAACGGAGTTGATTCTACTGTTTGAATAAACAACTGACAAACGACATTTAAGAATGAAAAAAAATGGTTTAAAACTAGTCAACCAAAAATCTATTTATATTAATTATACCATTAATCAATCATTAAATCAAATTTGATGGTTAATTAATGGTATATGGGTTATTTTTTTTAATTACATTGTAGTTTACCATTTAAATATAAAGTTATTTATGTTGCTACAGTTAATTCAATTGGTGTTCCAAGGTGTTCTACAATTTTACGCACAGATTTGATATTAAACTTTCTTCTGATATTAAAGATTCTTATTTATTTTTCATCTTTCGTTCATTATTTTTATTTCGCTGTCGACTTTTATTGTTATTTTGCAATTTAAACAATCCCATCTGCGTGTTCATGACATTGCGAAAAGTTTCAAATTTCTGTCCAAAACTTTCCGCTTTTCAGACGACTCGATTGCCCAATCTGTTGAGCTAGGGCGATAATAAAATCTCGATTGTACCTTCAACTGTAAAATAAATGTTATGATATATATAATAATTATTAAGACTAATTTCAACACGAAAAGCGTTGTTTTATAAATTGCGTGCGATGGTGTTAAAATGCCTTTTATCTGATGCAATGAGGAAGTTCATAATTCGATCTGTAAAATAAGAAAGTACAGTCAAATCAGTGTCATAAAAACGTTCGATTATTTTTAAAATATACTATCGCCTGTAACATTAATAAAAACTCATTTTATTTTTCTCTCAAATGAATTATGTACTTCTCTTTTGAATCGGTTTCAAAAATATATGTGTTTATGAAATTCTTGGATATTGTCTTTTCGAGCTTTTTTTTTTACTAAAACAATGGCCAAAACGCAGACATTTTTATTATTTTGTGAGAAGTTTACGACAAATGACAGCCACCTATAGACGCCATTTTGAAATAACAATAATAACGTAAATTCAAATGTTTTAACCAATTTGTACTTTTGCTGTTATTAACTACTTAACTAACTAACTAACCGTCATGCCGTCTCCCCAAAGGGGTAGATGTAAATAATGGACCGCCATACTGTACTTTCCTGACATACTTCTCTCGCTTCCCCGACATTCATACAATCGTGTCAAGCACGCGCGTTATTATGCTGAATAAATTTGTTAATCTGTCATTTTAATCTTTCTAGCGGATTCCTGGCCGCAGGTATTCGATGATAGCGAAGCCAGGACAGACTGGGGCTGGAAACACGAGTACGGACTGGACGCTCTGGTGGACCTCATGGTTAGAGATGTTAAGAAAAATTACATCGACAAGTCATGACACCGTAATGCTAACCTTTTTATATAATTATTTTATTACAATATACACATTTATTTTTTAACAAAAAAACTGAACCGTTTATTATTTATTAATTACCTTCATTTTTAAATGCATGGGGTTCTTTTAGGTTAAAAAGGGGAGGGATTCTTCTATTCCATAGATAATTTATTCAATAATAAATTTGATACGCCAATAAAAATGTATTTAGTGGTTTCAGTTTTATTTTTTAAAAAGAATTTCTTACTAATAAATAATATTTACTTTTAACAAATTAATGAACATGTACTTAAGCTTAACATGTTGGATTTGTATTTAGCAAAATAGTACAAATTCGTTCAAAATGACGTCGTGGAACCGACAAAATTAAATTGCCTAGGCTGATATTTGTAGTAGTGGACCGGCTTAAGAACATTGGATACGATCCATTTTTTAGCAATAGTCAGCGTGGAGAGTCTGACGGAATTCAGGAAAAGAAGGAAAATGACAAACCCACACTGCTTTTTAAAATATTTCGCAAACGAAAATATTACGCTCTTAGGCAAAATGATAACGTTAAAAAAATATGCAAAAGTATAGATTAATTTAAGTACTTAAATCAAGATGAATTGCAATGACGGATTGATGACGCAGCTCCTCCCTATTATCCAATCTGAGCAATGTTCCTTGTGTCGGGAGTTCGTTGACCAATAAGGCGGCTAACAACTCGGTCACCATTAACAATTACGCGCACTTCCTTATTGCGATGTAGTCAAATGACAATGAAGTAACAATTCTACTCCACATTAAAACTCAAAAGTTTGAATTTAAATACATATAAGAACCTGCAATTTCTTCATTTATGACATACCTAATCAAAAAATACCGTGTTTGATCTTGTCTTGGATATCTATTGTCTTTTCGGACTTACCAGCTCGGATGCTATTGCTCGCCACATGTTGGAAATATCTTTCTTGGATTTTGAGGTTGAATATTGTTAGATGTCGAGAGGAGGATTTCTTGGAGGGTTGTGTCCGACATTTGGATCTGACTACCAGGGTAGGGAGAAGTGTGGAGGGGTCGGGGATAGCCTTGGACAGGGGCCAATGTCATGGATTAAGACCGAGGGACGGTGACAGGGAGTGGACATGGGTGGGGGCCAGATGATTCTGGATACAGAACCGAGTGGGATGAGAATGGCCTCGAGTGTGGGCCAGTGGTCATGGATGGGGACCGATATGGCAATGAGGTTGAGATGTAGGATGGGATAAGGATGGTGGAAAGTGAAGGGGTGAGCCAGGAGGCGTTGGAGTAATTCATCGGGTCACAGCAATGACGGCGGCGGGGCAGGAGAAAGCGGCAGTACAGGTGGAGGCGGCGTCGACAGCGGCAGGAGAAGCAAGTGTGGAGGCGGTCTAAGAAAGGCGGCACCCTCAAAGATGCCAGTGTGTCTGTAGGATGGCAGCAACAACAAAATGGAGCAGTAAGAGATTACGATGGTCAGGAATTGTGGCGGCGGCGCTTGAGACAAGGAGCCTATTCAGCCAGAGGTTAGCATTATAGCTGGCTGGCTGGTGGGAAGAAATTCCAAGCGAGTACAACTTATCCATGCGAGTGTGATCCATTTGACATTTCTTTCTTGTTGAATCACCATAAAAACAATAAACAATAAAAGTATGTATGATAATACTTACACACTTCCGAAAAGTACAAACATTGCTTCAAATGATAGCCGCCTCTGGACGCCATTTTGAAACGAGTGTATTGCAAGGCAATTTCAAGGGTAACTTTTCATTTACATTTTAGATTTTTAATTTTGATCACAGGAACGCGAGTGACGAGTGCACTTTTAAAAATAAAACCCGAGGCATTAAAAATAACATTAATTAGATGATACAATTGTCCCAGATAAAATATTGAAATCGCCTTTTTTTCATAAGTTCGTTTTCGTTCAGAGAGAGTAAAAAAACTCCGACCGGTTTCGGTAGCTTACTGCCATCTCCAAATAGATGCCAAAACCAAACGGACTAGAAAAACTAGAATTGAACTATAAAATCACGTGGAATAAAACTAAATGTTTATTATAACATTTTTATTATTATTTACAATAAACTTCTACCGAGAAATTTTAATAACCAACATTTAAGAGTAAAAAAAAAAGTACATTGAAGTTTTCCGGGGAAACCAGTGCAAACCAATGTAGACTGTAACGCCCTCGGCGTTAAAGAACTATTTACCTGCCACAATAATGTTTGTAGGGGTTACAATTTTCGGGACGTTCAGGACCTACATACTGTGCCACTTTTAAAACAACTTTTACAATCATAATTCACCTGAACAATTTTCATTTTTCTATTTTACCACTTATGTAACGTATTTTTCCACAATAAATTAATAAGAAAGAAATGTAAGGCAGATGACTGCATCATGAATAAAATTAAAAAAGGATCCCTGAGGTGGTTCGGACATATGGAACGAATGGATGAGAGTAGAATGGTTAAAAAGTTGTACACAAGCAGCGTGAGTGGGAAAAGAAGCCGAGGACGACCGAGGAAAACATGGCATGACCAAATTAATCAATTACTAAAAGGCGGCCACATTCGAAGTCGGAACAATCGACGTGCGTGCATGGTAAGATGTATGGATGTAGAGGAAGCTCAAGAGGTATGCCAGGACAGGCCAGTGTGGCGATCCATCCTCTCTGCCTACCCCTCCGGAGGAATGGCGTGATAGTTAGATAGTTAGTTAGTCAGATATGTTGCCCCTCCTATTACAGGTTATTAGGACTCGCATATCAGTACACCCAAGTCATCGAGGTGGAGTTAATAGAGAGACAAATAACTGCCTTCACCAATCAAAACAAACACGGAGATATTTTTCACAGATTAGATTATGTAAAAGACGAAATAATAATAAACCTTTAGTTTATATAATTTATTGTCAAAATAAATTTATACATAATATTTCAATAATATGCTTGTAATTATTTTACAAAGAATATTTGTTAATAGGGAAATATTAATTAGATCTTTACATGTACAGTACAGAAAATATTGTTTTTAAAGCCTTTTATTAATTATATTTTGACCCATAGCAAGGATGTAGGAAAAAGTAGTTAACAAAACTAGTTGATTAATTGTATCTCAATAGAGACGAAGCTGTAAATTTTTTGGAAACAGAATATGGTAGTCGAGGCGTTTACAGGACTTATGACAGGCTAGTGTAGATTGACCTACAAACAGTGAAGTTCTTAAAAATATTAGCATATATACAAGTTGCAAAAATTTGGCAGACGTAAGTCGTAAGAAGGGCGGAATAGGGAATGTTGTTAAACATAAAGTGATCGCTTAACCCAGCCAATGACAGGTCATAAGTCCTGTAAGCGCCTCGACTACCATATTCTGATTCCAACAAAATTTACATCTTCGTCTCTATTGAGATACAATTAATCCTTAAAAATGATTAACCCGCAATGGGTAAAAATCCAGTATTTGTCTACAAGTTTTTGTATACTTTTAAAAAAAAAAAAACTAGTTGAACCTAAAAAAAGATAACCATAATAAAATTATTTGGTTACAAGGAAGAATTATCGGAAAACAAAGTGCCGGGAGAAGAAAATTATGGTTAGCAAACCTTTGAGAATGATTCAGTTGTAGCACAATATTCAGAGGAACAAGAAGAGTACAATAATTTTAAATAGATTCTTCTATACTTTCTAGAAAAATAATACTTCTAGAAACCAGCCGAGATTCAAATCATTCTTTATTTAAATTAATCGTTTGTTTGTACATTCAGGATCCCATTTCCACCATACTCAAGTCAGCTTCTTCAAAACCGTCATCAAGGGGCGTCTCATCTTTGGTGGAATCAGTTTGTGAGTAAATATATGTCCTCTCGGTCTTGACGTTCTCTAGATTTGGCCTCCCATGACCAGCAGACACGCTCTGACTCTCCTCGAAGTACTGGTTGGGGTGGTTGACCCCCAGCTCCACGTGGACATTATTGGTGATATCAAAGTACTTGCTGCAGGCTACCTGGTAATGCCCCTTCTTTGCCAAATCGACAATTGTAGAAATTGCTGAATCAAAAAAACAACAGCATATTAATAACTTGATATGTTAGCAGTGTACTCGTATTATTGTATGTTTTCAATGATAGAAAATTCTAATATTGTTAAATTGAAAAAAATAATAAATGGTTTTGGCATTTACAATATTTAAATGGTGAAGTATATGTGAACAATGTGAATGAATCACAAATTTGAGGAAGACTGAAGAATATATACGACCAAATGAATCAAAATTACAAAGTCCGACATACATATTAGAAGAAAAATCAAAGTGTGCAGTATGAATATAGATGAAATAAGAGAAGTGTCAGGATAGAACAGTGAGGCGGTCATTTAGTTAATTGGCCGACCTTCGTGGCCAAGTCATAAGTGGTTCGACTGCCAGACCCAAGGTCCCGGGTTCAATTCCCGGCGATGGCAGTGTGATTGTCACACTGTCTTTGGTCTTGTGTATAATTCACATTTTATTTATTTATTTTTTTTTATGTACACAACAGGTCGTTTGGACCCAATTACTGTATACAATTTTTTTAGCTATTATATTGATTCTCGTGACATGTGATAGGTAGCCAATCTATCGCCATTTTATTGTCACGTGAATTCTACACAAGACCAAAGACAGTGTGACAATCACACTGCCATCGCCGGGAATCGAACCCAGGACCTTCGGCATGGAAGTCAGAGCTCGTAACCACTCTGCTACGAAGGCCGTCAAGGCCGTCACATGACAATAACATGGTGATAGATTAGCTTATCATATGTCACGAGAATAAATGATAGCTGCACCCTTTACGTGGATTTGGCTCGCACTGTAATGATGTAAAGAGCGATTCAACAAAATAATAATAATAATTGATTATTAGTTATATTTGAATAAATCTTGCTAAATTCTTTCACATGCTTAATTGATCTTATTAGATAGAATACTATAATTATTTGTAACCCTGACGAAGCTCCGGCAGAAGCGATACAAATTGGTTGTTGTAAAGAATAAAGTGGTCTAAATACATTTTTTTTAAATGTACCCTTTCAACCCAAATTGAATTCAATAAACTCACCGATAGGATTAATCCCATAACCGAGAAGTTTAGTTTTAAGAATGATGGGGTCGGAGTGCCGAAAAGGGCAGCCATGAGATTCCCCGGGACCCACGCTGCCTTGGATTATCTTCATACAGCTGTAAGCAGAATAATTCTTGCGGTTCCCCTCTTTTCCGTAGTTGTGCCTAATGCTGTAGGAGTAGCTCTTCTCAAACTTCTCCAAATCAATGGTCTTTGTAAACTCATCTCGCCAAAATCTCAGTGAGTCTTCCAGGGTCACTCCGGCCGCTTTCAAAAAGAGACCATACTGCATCCTACCTCCGTGTTTCATGTGGTGAGTAATGCGCAACTGCTCGTGAAGCTGTCGCATGCATAATGGAAATGCTTTGGAAGACAATGTATCTAAGCTTTCAATGGGTAACACGGATTTGGAAGAATTGTTGTAATCCACCCCCGTATAAGAATTGTGCAATCCTTTGAGCAGCGCCACGAGACGGTCGTCGTGCTCCACATCGGGCAGCCGACGATTAGCTATAGCCAGGGCCTGGTTGAGATGCGATCTGTACTGTGAAGATATCACTGAAACAAACTCCGTACTAGGAATATACGCATAACCACCTTGGAGATACACCTTTCTAGATTTTATCAAATCAAAAACATGGTCGAACTTAACTTTATAGAAGTTCAATGATTCAATTTGTCCGTGCGAACAATTCGTTGTAGAATCAAATAAGCAGTTTATAATCGGAGACTTTTCTTCCTTCGTTATTGGAATATATTGGAGGTTGTTTACTTCAAGAAAAGTGTTAACCCCCTCCGAGGTCAAAGACAGAAACCTCATTTTAAACAGCTCTAGCTCCCTCGTGGTGAACCATCTTCGCAGTTCTTCGGATCTACAATAGGCCAGTCTTAGAATAAAATGAGAAATGTGATCTCGTCTCCTTGCTTGCAAATCTGCTTCCGTTGTGCCGAACCCGGCAGCTTGGCACGACTGAATATATCCTTTCAGCCGTTCTTTTTGTAACTCCTCTATAACCGCCGTCTTCCATTCCTTAGAGTAAATTTTGAATCCTTTTAATGTAGTGACGGCCGCCAATATCCGCAACACTTTCAATCTTTCAATTGCTAATTCCTCAAATTCTTGCAAAGTAATGTCATTTATAGGAGGTATCCTGTACAACTGAAGATCGTGAGGATAAAGTTCTACAAGGCTTCCCGTTTGGGTGGATTTTACAACCTTACGTTTTATAGTAAAATCCATTCTAATAAACAAAACACCACTGCAATGATGTTTACATAACAAATAACTGATTTTACAAACAATAAAAAAACAAATACAAATGATATTTACTTATCAGAAAGTCTAAACTTAAAAAAAAATCCAATCGTATTTGAACATGTCAATTGTCAATTTGCGAAAAAAGCGGGAATATTATTTCTCAACCATAGAAGAGATGGTATTGGACAATGGCGTCTCGAAATCACTGTTTACCATGCCGTAATGTTGAGTTAAATGTAGGGCCGATCTGATCTGACAGCTGACAAATGTTGACGGGACAGAGAGGGAATTATGGCGGACTCGGTAGCCAGAATGTCAACGTGATAACAACACTAGCTCACTTGCTGCATAAATTATCTCCGGTGTCAACTAGAAGGGCAATGAGCTCTTTAACCAGGTGCAGCAATCGATCGTGGTTTGGAGAAGGCGGCTGGCAGCAACGGATCAGACAAGCAAAGGCAGCGGCAAGTTCGACACCAACCTATCTGGATGACGAAAGGAGAATTATGTGATTATAAATAATTAATGTTTTTAATTGAAATTTCTTGGTAGAAGTTCATTTTAAATAATGAAAACAAAAAAATAATTATACAAAATTTCTTTATTAGCATGAATTTAGTGTGCTTCCACTTGTGTTAATGTTCGACCGGTTTCGGCAGCTTGCTGCCGAAACCAGAACATGGCAGCAAGCGGCCGAAACCGGTCGAACATAAATACAAGTGGAAGCACACTAAATACACAATAATAAATAAGTTTTTTGGTCATTTTTTTTTTTGTTTTCATTATTTAATTATATGATTATTGTAAAAATATATTAACTGTATTCGATAATTATATAATTCACCGTAGTCTAAATTTAAAACATGACGGAGGAGATTATAGTTCGGCCGCCAGAAACTGAGTCTTGAGACCATAAATGTCAATAGAGATAGGGATGTGAAGCGCCCCGGGACCGTTATCAATTTTTACGTCGATCGATATACGATACGATCGACTATAATGATTTTATAATGATCTGTACGTTATGATATGTACGATGGGTCACTAATGATTGGTCTTTACCAATTGCAGTGCGTGTTTTTTTGTTGTTGCTATAAATGTGTTTACAGCAATCAAATAAATACATTCGTGTGTCACCACTCGTTGCGCACTATGGATAGTTTATTTTCTAACGTTGATTTGAAGAAATTACATTGCAATGTTAGCCCTTAAACTCGAACAGTGATTCACAACGTATGCACGGCCGCGTTTATTTGTGGTGTGAGTAGAGCGACAGTGGACCGAATAAATACTGAATTATTGCAATCAGGCAGCCCCTGTACACCGAGAGCAAATTTTAAGAAACCAGAAACTGTCACCAATATTGACGATTTTGATAAAAGTGTGTTGAAGCGGACTGTTGGTTCATTTTATGATAGTGGAGAGTATCCGTCCGTGGCGAAAATATTAGAAATATACCGAGAACAATTACCTGATTTTAAATGCGGAAAAAAATCGATGAGGACACTCATGAAGGAGATTGGGTTCAAGTATAAGAAAAATGCCGAAGGACGTAAATATTTAATGGAAAGAACAGATGTTGTTTGTGCCAGAATGGACTTTTTAAGGAAATTGGATTTACTTAGAAGAACAAACGATCAGCGGCCGCGTTTCCATCTGGATGAAACATGGATTAATCAAAACCATACAGGAAAGCGTATGTGGCTTGGAAGCAACGATGAAGGAGGTTTCAAGAATCTGCCTGTAGGAAAAGGTCAACGATTGATAATTTGCCATGCGGGTTCCGCAAGGACTGGCTTTGTTCCAGAAGCGAAGCTAATATTTAAAGCGGTAAAATCGAAGGATGCTGATTATCACGCAGAAATGGATGGCGATACATATATGGCATGGTTTTCCGCATTCCTAAATGTACTTGAACAGCCCTCAGTTAAAATCGTCGATAACGCGAGCTATCATTCGATGAAGTTGGAAAAGATACCCACAAGAAACACAAGAAAAGCTGAGATTCAAGAATGGTTAACAAAGAAAACGTTCCATATTCCAGCAGAGAAATTATAGAAGAGTTAATAATAAAAGTAAAAGCCAGTAACCCCCAGAAGGTCTACGCTTTAGATAATCTGGCAAATGAACGAGGCCACGAAGTAATACGGCTGCCTCCATATCACTGTCAATATAACCCAATAGAACTAATTTGGGCACAAGCAAAGGGAGAGTTGCAAATAATAATAATACATTCAAGATAGCAGATGTTGAAAATCACCTCCACTGAGCCATCGATAATGTCACACAAGAAGACTGGACCAAATGTGTGAGACATGCCGAGGAACTTCAATACAGTAACCTATGGAAAGCTCTTATTAGAGATCACGCGCCGCTTATAATAAATTTGGCAGAAGACACTGATGAAGAAGACTACAATACCGGATTGATACATTTTTTTGTAATATAAACGGCTCTTTTAAGGGCCACAATATGATCTACTTTGTTTTTTATACTTAACTTTCTTTCTGTGTTTATATACATACGGTATACAATTTTTAAATAAAACAATTTTTCGGTTTTTACTTATTTTTTAATTTAGTATCTTGTAGTCACTAATTTCATACTAATTTAAACGCACATAAAACCCGTAAATATAGTTTAATATCAAAACTTTGTTAACTCGTTAAAGTTTATGAACAAGATACCATAATAAACGTTACTTATCGATATATTTATTTTAGTGTTACGCCCATCCCTAAACCGCTCCATAAGGCCCGTAAGTGCAAGCGAGATAGACATAGGGAAATGATTTATGGCCCCAAGACTCAGATCATAGCGTCCGTAGTATAGAGTCGAGTAGGCTATTAGAGCTGGCCGCTGATAAATTATTCACCAATTTACTATTATAATCTAGTGTCTAATGGTATATACATTTTATTTTATTAATCATAACTTATTAAATATGATTATATTTATTCTCTAGTCTCATCTAATTATCTTACATAACATCTTCCTGAAAGGAACGTGATAATTTAACTTTATCTAGGCCTATATTAATAACCTACATTCATCACTAATATACTAAGCTAGGTAAGATTGATTGGTGGCTTTAGTTTCACAGTAATCCCTCTTTAATTAATTAAATTGAAGCTAAAGTTCCGGGGCGACATTTTTTTAAGAAAGCATATTCTTAGCGAGGACGCGACTTATTCCTTTGCAATCGGGAAACAGATTCCTACCGGAGAGTTACTCCCGAGAATTATAGATGGCGCTAATAGTACCGTTTTTCGAATAATTTATTTATTTATTTATTTATAAACATACAATAGTTACATTGTATTCCCATGAGTAGAAAACTCCTGGGAATACAATGGTGGACCGTTTATTGCCCGGCGAAGTGCATCATTGTTTTATTGCTACCTCAGCCTTGCAAATTCGTTAACTGCGCAACGCTTTGCAATTGATTTGTGGTTGAAGCCGCCGGACAATTTAAGTGTCCATTTGTGTTTGTCTCGCTAGTTAATTTGCGCAACGCTTTCCAGTTTATTGGAGGGACGTAGCTATTGACGGTTTTTGAAGAATATGGCAACTGCCTCGCGCCTTTAACAAAAATAAAGCCGCCGATTACGAAGGTCGCCAGAAACTGTAAAAACTTATATATGTTTCCTACATCAACTAACTAGATCATATCAATGTCAAACATTTTTCGACATTTTTGAAACAATCAATAAACATAAACATTTTTAACAATATTATTTAATTAACATTGGTACTTTACAAATGGGGAATTGGATTGTATATCACATTATTTGAAAATATTATCTATAATTTACAGTATAGAGAGGTTAGGCAACTAAACTGATATACCAGCAATACGGAAACACAAATAAATTATTTTAAATTATTATAATCAAATCAAATCAGTTTATTAACTCAATAGACATTACAAACAGGAAAATGTTTAAGGCATCTATTAAGTACAGGTAAAATATTATAAAAATACAACAAAATACCAGGAACGCATTAGAGATGGTTCGACATTAGGAAGACAAGATACTTCCAAAGTCAATAGTATTTGCCCCCTGAACGTACTAACATGAAAGACGTCGATCTCCGAGGAGACCGCGTTCAGCAGACTAATTGCTCTTCCCACCGGTGTCACCAGAGGCAGATTGGTTCTGGCGGCCGGTAGGTAAAACAACTTTACGTAACACGTATATAAGGAGTAATAATACAATCGAAGACATAATTTAAGAATGTTCAGGATCCCATGGACAAACAGAGTGACGAACACAGAAGTCCTGAATCGAGCAGGAGTAAATAGAGAGCTGCTGACATTGATCAAAGTCCGCAAGATTTCATATCTGGGTCACGTTCTATGAAGAGAAAAATATCGCCTGCTGCATCTAATTTTGAAGGGAAAAATGGAGGGCTGCAGGGGGGCAGGGAGAAGCCAGATCTCTTGGCTGCACAATGTGAGGGAATGGACGGGAACCGGAACTGTGGAGGAGCTATCCCGGGCAGCGCAGAATAGGGAAGAGTTTACTTATATAATCGAAATAAAATAAGATGGCACAAGACATAGTTATTTCACGGATTCGAATACTACATATGGCCCCATAAATCTCCATGTTGCAAATATTGTTTATGATGGTTACAGTCAGGCAAATATATACTTTCAAGACGGCATTGATTATTGTTGACAACATTGTCTATGAATGTTTAAAAATTGTCTATTTGTCTTTGTGATCGAATGACGTTTTCTATTGGGTGTTACGGGAAATTGGGGGAATATAACAACAAAATAATATTTCATGGATTTTCTTAACTAATATTTTCGCGATTACTGAAAATGGAGCGTACCAAAAGGTTTTTATCGATTATAAATATATTATTCATTCTTATAAACGTAAGTTTAGCTCTTATTCCGAAAACCGGTTTGCAAAATGAATACAATATGATTAATAATCGGCGAAAACGCGAGGTATCATTCGATAAAATTATTAATGATCCTGAATGTACGCAAGTTAAGGACTTTTGCGGCTTTGAGCAGGAAGGAAACAGCGGCCTGAATGTACTCGATTGTATTCAAAACTTAAACAGTAACCAATTGTCAAAAATTTCCGAGCAATGCCAACACTTGATTTACTCTTCTTACGTGTCGACGTACATGGATAACGATAACCTTAAGGAGATTGCTAGTGTATACTGTGTTAAAGATATTACTAGAATAAAATGTCCTTCCGGAGAACCTGGATCCGTCTTGGCTTGTTTGATTGATAACAAAAACAACTTCAAGGCACCGAAATGCCGAGGATTCATCCAGAAACTCGAGTACGTTGCTTTTAGCGATCTTAGATTAATATCAGCTATTGTCAAACATTGCAAGGAGGATGTGGATGCTCATTCCTGCGGACGATTGAATAAAGACCACGACGACTCCCTCTCCCAGGGGGAGACGCTAGCATGTCTGCAGACCCATATTGATACCCTTAATCAGGAGTGTAAATCAGAAATTCTTCACGTGTCTGAGATGCAAGCGGACAACATAAAATTGGACCGGCAGCTCCGAATCTCTTGTGCCACGGACCAGCTGCGCTTCTGCCCCGACCTCGCACCCGGCTCTGGCGTCGTCTACAAGTGCCTCATGCTCCACAAGTCCAGCCACGGTGAGCGTCTGTTTATTCAGTTATCCTTACCTTATGTGATTATTCTAAATATTTTCTTTCCTATATGTCTATATATTTTGTTTCAGCTATGTCCAAGCAGTGCCAAGAACAGTTATCGCGTAGACAAAAGCTTATAGCTCAAGACTACAGAGTAAGTCGGGGGCTTTCTAGAGCGTGTAAGGAAGACATTAGATCAAACCACTGTCGAAAAGGAGTGTCCGATGATAAAGATATACGACTGGCTCAAATATTAGTGTGCTTAGAAGGTGTTATGAAAAATAGCAGCAAAATTTCCTCTGAATGTCAAGCTGAAATGGTAGATCATCGTAAAATGCTGCTTGAAGATTATCGCCTCTCGCCAGAAATCATGCACGACTGTGCTAATGACATTGCCGAATTCTGTAGTCCAATCGAAATCGGAGGAAAAACTATCCACTGTCTGATGGAGCATGCTAGGCCCAGAAAGAAGCGGGTCCAGGTTGTGTGCCAAAGAGCTCTTGAAAATCTCGTCAAGCAGACTGATGCCGGAGAAGATTGGAGAGTGGATCCTATTCTGAGGCAAGCCTGTAAGCCCGTCGTAGATACAGCCTGCAAGGAAGTGCTCGGAGGAGAAGGCCGTGTTATGTCCTGCCTGATGCAGAAACTGGGTACCGCATTTATGACTGTGGAATGTGAAGCTGCCTTAGTCCAAGTTCAGTATTTTGTTTCTAGAGATTTTAAGTTAGATCCGCAGTTGTATAAAGCGTGCAAAGAAGATTCTATAAAATTTTGTCACGCAAAACGTAATTGGAATGATGAAGATGGCCAAATGGACCCGGAGAGAGGACCCCTCGTACTTCCCTGTCTCTATAGATATGCCTTCCAGTCTCGCCAAAATCTGCAACTGGCTCCTATGTGTTTCCAAGAGATACGCAGAGTGATGAGGCAGCGTGCCGTAAGCGTCGATTTGCAACCCGAAATTGAAGAAATTTGTATTGATGATCTTGCTTCGTATTGTTTTGATAAAACAGCCAAGGGTGAAGAAATGGCTTGCCTGCAAACTTATCTGGAGTCCCTGGGAGACAAGTGCCGTATAGCTGTAACCAACTTTACTGAAACTCAAGCCGGTAATGTGGAACTCAATCCAATTATCATGAAGAACTGCTACATAGTTATGGAGAAGTTTTGTCCTTCTATATTTAGAAGTGGAAAAGATGAAGGAGAAGTGATGGAATGTCTTATAGCACATAAAAATGATCCCAGTGTTCGAGCCGAAATTAAGTGTAGAGCGGCCATTGAACATTTTCAACTAATTTCATTGAAAAATTACCACTTCACTTACAAATTTAAAGAAGCTTGTCGCTCCTACGTCATGCGGTTTTGTCCCGTAGCTAAAACCAAAAGCGAAGTCATCACTTGCCTAAGTGAGATTGTCAGGAATGACACCATAGATGGCAATCGTCATAGTATTCCTAAAGATTGTCGCCAACAGCTACGGACACAACTGTTCCAACAGAAAGAGAACATAGACTATGACCCTAAACTTTTTGCAGCTTGTAAGGAAGATTTGAATAAATTTTGCCCAAATGTGGAGCATGGGGGATCCCAAGCGCTGGAGTGCCTGCAAAATACCCGTGGTGTGCTCAGTAATGCATGTCAACATGCCTTGTTCCAAGTTAAGAAACAGGAACTCACCGATAATTCGGTAGATTATAATCTTATCAAAACGTGTGGTTCAATGATAACATTGTTTTGCCATGACACAAACCTAGTAAAGGTCTTGGATTGCCTCAAGGTAATGAACATTTTGAATCACATATTTCATCTAAAGCGTACAGCGCCAGCTTATCAATTTTTACTTGTTTGCTTATGCTTGAATCATCTATAATGACCTCAGTGTTTATGAAAAGTGTTGCTTGTTTATGGTTTTAGTATTTGAATGAAATGTTTTTTTACAGATTCACAAAGAGGAAGCTACATTTGACGAAAAGTGCAAAGTTGTTGTAGTACACAGAATGATTGACCAGAACACAGATTACCGCTTTAACCCGACATTGCAAAATAATTGCAAACCGGACATAAAGAAGTTTTGCTCCAAAATTATAGGTATACTGTTATTCAAGGATGTGGTTAATCAGTTGCGATTGCAATGTTTTAAAATTTAGATATTTTAACCGTGCCAAAATATTATTTCAATTTCTATTTATAAATATGCTCTGGTTTATGTTTTGTTGAAACCACAAATAAAGTATAAACCAAAATGCATGCTAGGATAAATACCATAAAAATTAGATCACTGAGAAGTATGTGCCAGAAAACTATATATTATATTAACATGATAGAGAAGGAAGAAATGTAAGGCAGATGATTTCTTCATAAGTAAAATTAAAAAAGGATCTCTGTAATGTTTTCTGCATATGCAACGAATGGATGAAAGAAGAATGCTTAAAAATTACAAATACAAGCAGTGCAAGTGAAAAAACGAAACCGGGGACGGCCGAGGAAAGCATGGCATGACCAAATTATTAAAAACAATATATAAATGTAGAGGAAGCTCGAGAGGTATGTCAGGACAGAAAAGTATGGCACTCCATCCTCTCCCTAACCCTCCGGGGAAATGCAATTAAAATTATGACCACGAAGTTAATTAAATAAAGATGTGATATCATTTATAAAAATTATTTATAAGTTATTTGATCATGTGGTAATTTTGAATTTAAAAGGCGACCACATTCAAAGTCAGAAAAATCTACGAGCATGTTGCGATATATGAATGTAGAGGAAGCTAGAGAGGTATGTCACGACAGAGCAGTATGGCGGTCCATCCTCTCTACACCTACCCTTTCGGAGAAACGGCATAATGGTTAGTTAGTTAGTAATTTTGAACGCTCCAATGTCTCCCATTATTTTGTTTACTGTTATTTTAATTATTTTTTTTACTAAAGTTGGTTTACTAAAGTCTAGTATTTAAAATTTGAAAATAAACAGTCCCAAATATAGCATTCCCATTATTGTGATTTGATACGACCTTCGTGGCCGAGTGGTAAGTGCATTGACTGCCACCCCGAAGGTTCCGGGTTCAATTCCCGGTGAGGGCAGTTTGATTGTCACACTGTCTTTGGTCTGGTGTAGAATTCACGTGACAATAGAATAGCGATAGATCAGCTACCTATCACATGTCACTAGAATCACTATGATAGCACCCTTTACATAGATTTGGCTCATGCTGTCATGATGTAAAGAGCGATTCAACAAAATAATGATAATATATTATTTACGACACTTCTATGTTTTTGTTTCATCATTATAAATATTATTTTTTTAAATTTACGACTACCATGTTACAGATTGCAGAACTTATAAAGTCACATATAATTTTGATTACCAAGTTTTACAAATATAAATAAATTTATCACAATAAGTTAGTTAATAAAAATTGTGTTTATAATTATGATGTCCGTGTAGTTTCTGTATTGATCTTTAAATTTTTTCTGATTTAATTTTTTATTCTTCGGAGTTATGTTTTAAAGATTTTATTATGTATGAAAAGGTTCACTGTCCGTTTTTAATTAAATTATTCATTATGTTTTCAGCGAGTGAGCCAACCAATGAAGCGCTTCAGGGGAAAGTTATTAAATGCTTGAAGGTGAAATTCACCGAGGCCAAGTTGACGGGCAACTGCGAGCACCAGGTGGCCGCCCTGCTGAGGGAGCAGGCCCTCAACTACCACCTGGACCCGCTGCTCAGCACCATGTGCCGCCCGGAGATTGAGACCATCTGCAAACCCTCTGATAGCTCTGATACTAACGCAGATGGCGAGGTATCATTTATTTTATGATCAGCTTACGTAACTTTCAACACAATTAACATTTAAACACTTTCATAGTCTACACCCAATCAATACCAGTCTATTATAATATGCTCTTTAACAAGCTAATACCCATTTATGTAACAAACTAACTAACTAACCATCACGCCGTCTCCCCGAAGGGGTAGGCAGAAAGAATGGACTGCCACACTTTTCTTTCCTGACATATTTCTCTCGCTTCCTCAACATTCATACATCGTGTCATGCACGCGCGTCGATTTCTCTGACTCATCACATGGCCGACATTCAATATTTGATTTATTTGATCGTGCCACGTTTTCTTCGGTCTTCCTCTATTTCTGGTTCCATTTACATCATTATGTATATTTGTTTATTAATTTTCTTAGGTGGAAGAATGCTTAAAACAGGCATTCCTAAACAGGAAGATTGTGTCTGAGGAATGCAAGACCGAAATAGCTTCTCTGATCGGAGAATCCAGAGCAGACATCCAAGCAGACCCCCTGCTCCAGCGAGCATGTGCCGTAGACCTTCTGAAGTGGTGCAACCACCTCGACCAGGGCAACGGGAGACGTAAGTCTATATTAAATACTCTTAGATGCCTTAAACATTTTTCTGTTTGTAATGTCTTTTGAGTTAATAAACTGATTTGATATGATTATTCATATCTAGCATTATTTCTCTTAAATCATTATTGTGTCTTCATAAAAAAAACATTTTGTAATCCACAGATATCAGATGTCTTCAGATGGTTCTAACAGATGAACAAAAAAATCTCGATGCCGAATGTAAAACCCAACTTAAAAAGCGCATGGAAATGTTTAAAAGTGCTCAAGTAAGTACCATTTAATTTTTGGTCAGTATAATCAAGGCCATAAAGAAAATCTCTCCTTAACCTGTCTGGTGGTATGGCAGTACCTGTACTGCTGCGTCTACAAATAATTTATTATTTAATTACTTCCCGAATACCAAATGATACTGGCATATGTGGACAATTTGTCATAAAGTTCGAAGTTTTTAGCGATGTAACTATAATACCGGTGGAATAATTAACATTTTAAATATTTCGTGATGTCATCATGCTCCTGTTACTTGTCAACCTTTTAATGTCGGGCTGGGATTTATGTGTAATTTAACAATAAAAATAAAAACTTGTAGATATAAAATAATTAAACACTTTGTATTTAACCACAGTATGGTTATTATAATTGATGGCATCAATTATAATAACCATACCGTGGTTAAATACAAAGTGTTTTATTGTTTTATATCTACATATAAGTTTAAAATGTCTAACCACAAAGTGAGTGCTTCATGCAAAAAATTTATAAATAAAGTTTGATAATTTTATGTGAAAAGGAAAAGAAGATTTTGTAACTCTCATTTATCTTGACATAATCACAATTGTGTTAAATAAATTAATGATCTCTTCTGATAGACCAATGGTTGACTATGAAAAAGCATTTATTTTTTCCTCTAAATCACTTTTTTTTTACATAGTTCCTAAGTAAAAATGTATTGTAATTTCATATTCTATGATTTGGTACTGAATTCTTATTATTTTGTTGAGTTCATAAAAACTCACTACCGGACAGGTTAGTAGAACTTTTTCTCTGTGCAATTTTAATTGATGTGTTTAAATATTAATAGATGCTGGCCCCAGATGGCTTGGTCGATCTATACAGCCAGGTGGTAACCTCCCCCAATCGGCTCTACTTCTTAGTCCTGTTCTTCTGCTTCCTGAGCATGATCTTTGCTTTTGGCCTGTTGTGCGGCCGGACTTCCCTGGCCATCCGGAGAGCCCAGATGATGGTGAATATGAAGGAAAAATGAGTGTGGCACAAGGTGGATTCTCTTGGCCAGTTTCACACCCATTTCGAAGAACAATTTAAACAGAATTGAAGTGTAGCGAAATGCAAATGTGAACACTTTTTATTGTGATAATATATTATATAAACGTAACTAAAGACTTAATGATGTTTCATCTTCTGCATAACAAAAATGTATCATTAAATTTGTTTTTCGCAGTGCAAATCATGATTGTCATAGGAATATTTCTTTTATTGCACTCTAATACATTTGCTCCCTGAACTTTTAACAAAATATTCTTAATGTTATGGAATGAGTTGTGTTAATATATATTTTTTCATTATTGATTTGCAATTTTATACTAATTGTAAGTGCCTAATTATATTGACCCTATTTCTCTGACATTCTTTAATCCCATAGCACCTGAAGACCTTTTTACTTTGTAAAATTTCTAGCTCACCCTTTGCATGTATTAGTGGCATGCTATTAAGGAAAAAATAATACTCTGTACATGTTTTTTTTCTAAAGATGCAGCTTTTTGTCAAGCAGAAGATGATATGTGAATATCCATAATATTTTTGTGAATTAATTTTGAATGTAGAGAGACATATTGTGTAATTTACAATAATTCCTAGGCGCCATTCAGGTGAATTATTCCAAAAAGTGGTGCCAGCGTCCTATGAATGTGTATATGTATGTAACATTTGATTGTCCAATATATTGTATGTTTTATTTTTGCTTAAATAGTATAATGAAAAAAATTCTTAAATTTGTTTTTAAAGTTTAATGATCTTTACGTATTTTCCAAATTGTTATTTTTAATACGGTAATTCAATGAAATATTGTGGACTAATATTTTTTTTATTTTTACGAGTGTTAAAATATCAATGTAAAAATATGTAAATTGTTTTGTATTATATTGTTACCAAAATTGTATTCCCTGTAGATTTTATAATCATTATACCATTTACTTGGTAAATTTATAACAACTTTATGTAGAAAACTTATCAATACTTCAAATAAAGTTAACAGTGTTTCGATCAAATAATTTACGGCTTTAATACTTATTTTTGTTTTCTGATCAAACGCCTTATTTACTAATTAGATGTCAAGCCTGTAAACATAGAAACATAAAATTCTGTTTGAATTTGACCATAGATGTATCGTACAGATTAAACTTTTTATTATTAATTTCTATTTGTATTGAACCAGTTACGAACTTTTTAGTTTAAACATTATGTATTTCATTATTAATTAAATAAATAGATTTAAAGCGAATGTTGTTTAAATTATAATTTTTGTTATTAAACAATTCTAATATTGCATTACGAATCAAAGTGTGGACAAATACAGAAATTTCATTTTGTACACTTTTGTGCATTCTGTCTATGGTTTTTAAATGTGTGCTTTTTTTAACAAATTTTGTACGTAAGTTTTTCAAGTGCTAAACTTTTTGATGTTTTGTTGGATGTATTCATTAATTATTTTTATTGGGTGCTTGATATTTTTGTATACTAAAAATATATTACTTCTAACGGCGAAAACATTTTTTATGTGTACATACATTCGCTGTAACATTACCAGATGCTATTTACCAAAACACAAACATTGCATTTAACTTTCTCGTTGTCTTATGTAGTCGGCAAAAAAAGCTGATTCTAAATATTTCACTACTTTATTATACTTTTTTTATTAAAATATAACTAACTAACTAATCATCACGCCGTCTACCCGAAAGGGTGCGCAGAAAGAATGGACTGCCACACTTTAACCGATGCGCCACTCCATCCTTTCCTTTTCGCCCCTGCGAGAGACGCAGTGTGATGGGTTGCGAACCTCATCACCACCAATAGGCATCTCCCGCGCACATTTAGATCTTCCAACTGATTATCTGGCTTGCTTTAATACAATGTTTATTTCTATAAGTCGATGGGTTATCATTTTGTAATGCTTATACCCTTTACAGTTGTACAGATATGGCTACAAAAAGCTATGCATTTTACTAAATAGCACTCTGTACTTAATTTTTATATTTGTTTATATTTTTGATCAATAAGCAACATTTTTTTATTGTATTGAATAAGCTTTTTTTTTCCTTGTTTTCTTATTATTTAAAAACTTATACATAATCACATTTCTACTGGTACTGTTTTTTTTTTTATTGCAATGTGAAGATCGAAATATACCAGCATTGAAATTGTTTAAATATGGCACCAAATCATTTGTCTTTATGTTTGTAAACATCTATGACAATGTGCATTAACAGTCCGTAGATGCAGATTTATTTTTATCTAAATTATGCTTACGAGCAATATTATTTTGTGAACTCGAGGTATATCTATTTTACTTCACTTTTCCTGCATGAATGGCCTGTTGTGTATTATGAAAAATAATTGGCATGACAAATTTTAAATACTGTTTTTATTAGCATTCTGTCATACGTATTTAGGGCATTTATTTTCCACAGTTATAATTTTATTTTATTTTTACGTGTTTTTCTAAAAAATATATATGAAACCTCTATCCATTAATAAAATTAAATAAGTGCAATGTATTGTTTTATTACACCCTCTAGTAAATAACAATGTTCTGAAGGTAAATCAAGGCTATTATTATTGTAACATGTTATGAAATATTTTTGTTTATTAAAGTATTGTATAAATAAAATGATTGTTAACACATTGACTGCACCTGTACTTTTCAGGCAGGTGAGCATTCTATCAGTGAATAGAAATTAAATTAGTTTAAATGGATACCCTTTTGCCTTTAGATTTTTTTTTCTGGAAGTCCCGCATGGACGGGGGGCGGGCCTAGGGATTGTATGAGCGAAGATGAAGAAAGGGCGCCGCTGCATTCTATAACAGCTTCGGGTAAGCTGTGGGTAACCTTATATATCTTTATTTAACTTTTAATTTGGTACTTTTCAGGATTTCAATGTAAAAAGGCAATTCTATTTAATCTGTTGAGGATATCTAGGAATTTCTTCATAGGTGCTCAAATATGGCAAGTAAACAAAGTATGTGATAACTTTTAATGGGCGTTCTAGGCAATAATTCAAGTGTTAACAATGTTACAAATTCTCCTTCCAAATTAACAATGAACATTCAGTGTTAACCCCTTAACCTTCAATTGAATACATGTAAAATAAAGGTGTTCCAAAGATTCTCATTTGCATTTGACTTAAATGTTCAGAAAAAATAAAATACAAGCTCTGCTGGATGATTTTTAATGCATTACATAGAATGGCACCAGCATATATATATATATATATATATATATATATATATATATATATATATATATATATATATATATATCAGGATCACATCCTGAGAGATTCATTCTCTCGGTTATGCGATTCAGTGAAGTGTGATTCGGTGATGCGATTCGAGTGAAGCAGTCTACAACAATATGATAAAAAAATCTTCTACGATGATCAGTTTATATTATAGAGCTCATCTGATCTTAGATCGAGACTAAAAATGCATATTTTTAGATTATTATATTCTGATTTCTTCTTAGTGTAGGCCTTGTGGCCTGTTTCTTAAGAAGAATTGGCCTCCTGCGAGGTCGACTCACAGCTATTGATCCATCTCTTTGGTGGTCTGTCCGGGGATCATCTACCTTGGAGCATGGGGCTGGCCGTGCAACAGAATTAGAGGGAGTCTGGATATATCCGTTCTCATCACGTGTGATACCAGTATCTTCTTCTTTGCCTTCCCCACCTAATGACATCCTTGACCTCGCATTATCAAGAATCAAAAACTAAATAACTCTATCCTGATTATCAATAATCAAACTAACTTTTAAATAAAGAGATAATTGCAGATATGTTCCAGCAAAATGGAAATGGAAAAAAACATTACTAAAAATCTTAATAATAATAAATTAATCACTTCAAAGCTCACTATAGAAAATACTCCATGTTACAAACTAGTAATAAACTAATGTATTTAATATGTAGTGTGGGAGCTGCACCTGATGCAGTCATCAACATTTACATAGGATTTTTGGTTTCCGATCATCTTTAAAAAAATTGAGTATTATAACAATAATTCAGCTAAGTCAAAACATTAATTTCTTCCGTAAATTAAATGTCGGTAACTAATTTGTACTACCCGCCCAATCCTACAGTAGTTCCACTACTCACCGCCAGAGTAGTAGATACGCAGAACAACATGTGAGCACGTGATCCCGTTTCATCAGCCACCCACGCTAGAAGATACAAGGGCCGCGAATCGCCCACACCCCAAGAGCAATACAGAAGGGGAAAATCAACTTATGGAAACCTTTCAAATTATTGCGAACGAACAGATTGAGTTGAGTTTAGCAACGTTTTTCAAATTCGTAGTTGTTGGTAAATGCCCTCCTATAATGGAACCCTGAATTCAGTGGATGAACTGACCAGAAATTGTAAGTTCCTGGTCACTAATTTCACAGCAAGATGAGAGTCAGCGCTCTTCAGGATGCCCATTAGCAACATGTGTCGTAACCCCAAAATAAGTTGAAGATTATCCCCTTCAAATAATTACGATGGAGCAATATTATCATTTCACATATTTTGAGCAATATAAAACAAAGCTTCACTACAAACGTAATTTTAATGTATATTTCACTCTTTGATCACTGCCTGAAAGTCAACATTGTCAGATTGTAACAAATTGCACAATTATAATATTTGCGTAAGTCGACATACAGTTTGTGTTTAAATAATGAATGGCGGAGGTTTTCATGCTAATGAACACTATACATGACTATCTAATTTTATGTTTGTTTACTTCATCAACGATGACTATAAAGTGTTTATTATAATTTATAATTATATACTGTAAAAGGACCATTTTAAAATCAATCATCTCTCATTATATTGATAATACTTTGGTAAGAACTAAACTAGAATATAGATCAGGCATAATATGGAGTTCGCACTATTACAAATATGCAAATATTCATGAATCGATAGACAAAAGTTCTCGCGTACGTTGTCATAAAATTTTCGCCATAGTTCATCATTTGAATCCTATGAGATGAGACTCAAAAAATTTTGATATAAAATATTGAAAGTTAGAAAAAAATTGCAGTTCTATTGTACAATTTTTTTATTATAATCTAGAAAACCCTAACTGCATATTTGAAATCTAGACTGCCACAATAAAACGCATATTTCGAAACGCACATAATTTACCCTATACCAAATGCATTCCAAATAAATTCTATCATTATATTTTTTCATAGAATTGCTTGAATGTGTAAATTGTACAATTCCATTGAATGCGTACATATTGATATATTTGCTGATAGAATACCCATATTTGAAGAAAATATCAGGAGAGTTGTTTTGCTCGCCAATTACTCAAATATTTAATGAAAAGATTATATAGAATCTTAAACTAATTATTAAGACCCTTATATTGATTTATTAATTTTTTCTAATATCTTATTTTACATGATGTTTGACTACACTTATGGATGATGCATAGCAATTGCACTGCCTGTATTTTAAATTTTGTGTACACGTAAAATTTGAGTGTCTAATCTCTTCTTATTTATATATTTTTTTAATTATTATAAGATGATTTGTTTGTGTACCAACAAAATAAAATAATCTCACAAACAGAAAAATTGTTTTTAACATTTTAAAGAAAACCAATCAATGTAACTCTTTATATAAAGAAAACTAAAAAAGCTTCACGATGCATAATATGCAATATATTATATTCGAGTTTAGCGTTTATTTAACGTAGGTAATTTGAAAAAAAATATTATGTAGATATATACCTATATATGCCTCTCATTGGTTAGTTGGTACCATAGACAGCTAAATTGTTTTCATTGGTAGGTACGCATTTTCTATGGTGAAAATTTTTCGTAATATTTTTTTCTGTATACTGGTATACACTTTTCAATATATCTCTTTCTCACAACAAAAATCAATCGTGAGAAAGCGAAATGGCAATAATGAGCTTCTGCAAATAACAACCATACAACTGAACTGAATGTAGGAATTTGTAGTTGCCAGCAACCATCTGCCATTTTGTAAGATAGAAAGGAGATAAAAGATAATTTTATGGTGTATAATCATTGCAAATCTAAAGTCACCATTAATAACAAGATACAAAACAAATGTTTAAATGGACCCATCGTCCATTATTACTCAAGTGTCGCGGGATGACGAACAACTAAACGATTTTACACCAGAAAGAGGTAAATAGACTAATGCTAGTTCACCTGTTAACTATCTATTTTCATTCAGTTAGCCACGAGAACTTCATTTTTAGATTCCATTTGATTTGTTTACGTAAAGATAAAACCGACGTTTAACTTTTGCAATCCTAAAATCAAACGGTTTTGTTGTTAAAATGTATATTTTTGGCGTTTGAAAGGTAGGCGTGTTCAGGCTGTTAAGGTAAACAAGACTCAGTGGTATAATATTATAGTAGCTTGGTGCCCACAACCTTGAAACATTATATTGTTTTTATTTTAACACATTTAATTGTTATTTATTACGCAATATGCGACAACTTAGAACGTCGTCATTAATGGAATGTTGAATGTGGATCGGAATATTCGTTTTCCGTGTGATTTTCACTACAATTTAAATAAAGGTTGTTTTTAATTTATGTGCAATTTTATGCCATCTCTTATCACCGAGATTCCGTTATATATATCTCACATACACGCTGATATAATACGAACATAGAATAATAAAAATATGTTTTTAAATTAAATTAAACTGTGCAACTCTACATGTGTATATTTTCTATTAAACAGAAAACTAATCGATTGTTAAAAACCCTGTCAAAAAGAAATGTTACTTCATAAGAAAGAGTACCCCTCACCTTATTATATCATGTGTTAATGCTAACTTGACATTTGCTTTGACCCAACTACTTGTGTCCTAGGATTAAGTTTAGTGCAGCCATGTAAGAAATAGAGCGTTCTCTTTTAATAGGGCTTTGACCTCTGCATTATGTGGCCAATAAGTCCAATTGGTATATTGATAATATTTGAATTCGGAGTGTCCAAATGCTTTCTTGACTCAGTTTTGAATTGTCTCTACTCGTGCAGCGTCCACCATACATTGGAGACAATTAATTAAGAAAATTTAGCAACTCGTGACCTACTTTGTTTAAGGAGTCACAAAAACCGTTGGTTCAATTAGGTTGGAACCATTTCATTTGTCATTTGTTTGATGATATAAAATTCTTATGCTTAACTTCAATTGCACAATATGTCAGAGCATCCAATTCATTATTCTATCATATTCTTCATAATCATTTTTTTAAATGAAATAGTATATTTTTAAAATAAGATTAGGTGCATCTTCAATTAAATATTTTAGATTCTACACACATTTTATTGAGTGATCAGTTCACTTGAAATAAACACATTCACATTGAGAGAGTCGGGCTAGATTGTAGTGTTGCTGATGTTATGCAACTATGGCGTTTCATGGCATTTACTGGTACACATATCTTCCAGCACGGTATGTCCCCCCACGGCCCTAACCATCCATTCAAATCGGCTCAGTAGACTTTTTATTTAAATATTAATTTGTAATACCGTAATAAATTTAATCTTCTTCTTTCTTCGTTTCCTCATTACTAAGGGTCGTGATCCGTGGAGCTGCCCGTGTCTAAAACAAAACGCCTCCAATCCTTTCTGTTCTCCACAGCCCGCACCACCGAGTAGAGATCTCCCCCAGTCATCTCCTTAATCTAGTTACACCACCACGCAGAAGATCTGCCTCTACTTCTGAATTATTTCTCTCTCTCCTGGCTATGTGACCAAAGAAACTCAATACTCGCCAACTGCATATTACAGATAGTCTTCTTGTTATTTTGAGCTCATTGATAAATTTAATAATAACTAGTAATATTATTGAAATAAAAACATTAATAAGGATAATATTATAGAAATCAATGAAGGAAAAAAATTCGTTTAATTTATTAAGAGCTATTTTAATGAATTACTCATCTCAAAGGCGCTGTAGAAATGCTCCACTTTATGAACTAGTTAAAAAATAAACATTTTTAGTATGAGGGCCGCAATTGACGCAATAGATGACGGATTCTCAAAGCACTTGAGGTATGCAAGCTGACGGGCCGGCTACTGCGAAGGCTTGGTCGACAAAGTT
This sequence comes from Lepidostoma basale, assembly GCA_022606425.2. NCBI lineage: Eukaryota > Metazoa > Arthropoda > Insecta > Trichoptera > Lepidostomatidae > Lepidostoma > Lepidostoma basale. The sequence goes on from JAHDVF020001491.1 coordinate 1,114,195, forward strand.
TGTTCGAGGACAGTGTTTTGGCACAGTCAATCTACCGATCACAAAAAACATAACTCGTTGATGCAGAGTTCAAATATCATAATCCCTTATTCTGCTTTAACGTGCCACTAGCAATAACCCTTTATATTCAATTAATTAATCAGTTGGGGCCCAATGTGCAATATATGTATTGGAAAACTGTATTTTAAATGTATTTTTTTTATTGAGCTTATTATATGGTACCCACTTAATGAACTAGTAACTACTTATTTATGTAAATATCCGGTGAATACATCCTACTGTGCTACCTAAACTGCATTGAATACCATTTGAATTTGCCTTTAACATGAAGAAAGAGCCTTGACTTTAGCATGTTATTGCATGAGTAACTAGTACTCTGGAAGTCATTGTAAAGAACTAATTGCACCAGTGTTTTTCAAATTGGGGAGATATTTTTAATTAGTTACTTCATTAAAATATTTAATTATGTACTGCTTGCTGTTCATTTGCTTCTGGATGGCAGTTATACTCTTGGAAAGCCAACATTCACGCCAATCGATAGTCAACACACTACTTAATAGGGTTATTGAAGCTGGTCTCTACATTCCCACTCGCTCAGTGTTGCAGATTCACTGCCAAAAAATAACTTAGGCAGAGAAGTTGGACCGCCATACTGCTGTCCTGATATTCCTCTCGAACTTCCTCTACATTCATACATCGTAACATGTGTGCTTGTCAATTTTTCCAACTTCAAATGTGGCCGTTCTTTCCGTTCACACCGCTTTTATTCAGAACCTTTTAACCATTGTTTTCTCAACCATTCGTTCCATATGTCCAAACAATCTCAGGAATCATCAAGGGTTTGGCACTAGAACTCCATTGTGTATTGCCATATTTGTTTCAGTGGATGTATAAGAAATAACTACCTCCTTTATATTAAATCTGAAAATGATGAGAACATTTCTGATCTTACTATTCCTTTGTCTGCCATGTGCGAGATATCTCATATGATAATTCCGTGTTTATTACGCCAAACAAAAGATATTTCAGTGGTATGGTACCTTTCTAGATGTTTGGATTTAATCTCACTATTAACAATTAATACGAATGAAAACATCTGTTTTGATAATGCTTACGTGAACGTAAATTAAATGACAACTTCTAGAAAACAGACATTTTCATTCATATTAATTATTTAATATGGAGTTTTACATCATTGTTCAAGAATCAATAAATATTTTTTTATGTATTTTATGAAATGTTGGTAGTAAGTTCATTTTAATAATTTATTTAGTTTTATTCTACCTATTCTACTTGTTTCAGCGGCTCACTGCCATCTTCTGGTTAAACTAGAAGAATAAGCGAAATAAAACAAAATATATTGTCAAGAGATTTTTTGTATTCATTATTCATAATAATTATTATTTGATATTTATAAATAAGTATAGAATTTTTGTACAAAACAAAATATATTTCTCAATGTATGCAGCAATCATCGTTTTATATTCACAAGTCTCTTATTAACTGTTATGAGTAAGATTTAAATATATTTACTGGCTATAAACAATTGAAAACCTTCATTAAAGACCACTGCAATGGATAATGCTATGTTTTGTTATAATCGTGGATTCTACAATTACTTGAATAAATTGCTTTGTTTTCTATTTACATAGACGATGAATCACTTCCATCCATGATAACATCCCAGGTAATAAATGGCCAAACTAGATAATTTTTAGTTTATACACAATGTGTGCACATCGCGTTACTCTCCAAGATGGGTATCGGCCAAATGGATGGCTCAATAAACATTTAAAATTTAGATGTTTTACCAATTATATTTATTATTTACAAGTGTTGTATTGTTAATTTTGTAAAACCACGGGACACGGACATACCCAAGAAACTATTCTACCAATCATGATAATCTGCACACAAGGATATTGGAAAGATGAAAATAATTATTTTTTCATATGAAGCACTTATTTTGTGGTGTAACATTATTAAAAAGAATTAAAAAACCACTTTCCTAATTCGTTTTAACGTCCCTTTATTATATATTGTTTCTTGAACAAGGATGCGACACTCCATATTAAATAATTAATACACGAATGAAAACGTCTGTTTTATTATAGTTTATGGGAATGACATGTTTTGCATTATCTAATGTCTTTCATTTGTTTTTCCGAAGCGAGCGAGAGAAGTATGTCAGGAAAGAACAATATGTGGCAGTCCATTTTTTCTGCCTACGCCTTCGGAGAGACGGTGTGATAGTTAGTTACAAATAAATCAATGTTGCACAATATTATATGATTTATTACTTTGAAGGGCTTTGCACAAACAATTAACTTATATACCAACGTCCTAATTATTATATTGTCTGATATGTAGGAATGTTGAGAGTTACTGCATCTAAAGATTGGATATTGTTTTCAGCCTCGGAGCACGATGACAGTGAAGTGTCGGCGTGCGTGTCGGCCGCGCCGCCCCCATCCAAGAAAATGGGCCTCCTGCGTTCCCTGCTGTGCTGCTGGGGTGGGGGTGGGGGGCGCGGCAAGGGCCCCCCCGAGCCTCCGCCCCCCGGCACCGCCCCCCAGTTGCCCTTGGCCCCCGCCGACCTGAGTCGCTCCCTGCTCCCGCCTGTCAGGCACCAAGACATGCATAAGAAGTGTATGGTTATAGACTTGGATGAAACACTAGTGCATAGTTCTTTTAAGGTAATCAATACTCACTCTATTCTACGTCCAGGTATACTGCTAATTAGTATTTCACTTAATTAAGGATTGTTTTTTTATATTTTTAATAATTCACGCAAATAAAACATATTTTGTTTGTATAGCATTAAAAACCTATTACTGGAGTTAGTATACAAAATATTTTAATTCATTTTCATTATGTGCTAGTTCTGAGAAACATTCCAACCAATATGATTCATAATATATTTATTTGATAAACTTAATGTATTCCATGTTGACGAATTTTTTATGAATTAAAGCACAGTTTTTTCCACTTTCGAGATTATTTTTCTCAACATGTGTTGAGTGTTTTACGCATTCGTCATCTGGAGAACGATTTAAACTCCTTTTCGATATAATAAATTTGTTTTTGAAAAATTTGATAATATAATTGATTTGATATGAAGTTTTATTTGATCGCCTTAGCAATAGTGCATAATAGGATGAAATGAGTTACAAAGAAATATTTTATTTAGTTTGAAATCGATAATATTATCCATATAATAAGGATTATATGAATGCTTGTAAAATACTGCAGTATTTTTGATAATTATGGCCCTGAGATTTTAATTATAGAGTTCCATTATCAATATTCATATAAATGTCCTTCCTTTGAACTTATATTAGTGCAAATGAACAATAAAACATTGAAAAGTAATTATTTTTGTTTTTAGAAACTATTTAATTTTTTTATTCTCATATGTAAAAATCAACTTAAATCGTATTTGAAACATTATTTTGTTATTGAAGACCTCATTCTTAAAGGATTATAATATATTTAAAAACAAAATGCATTTAATAATTGAAGTCATTGTTTTTCACGTTTTGCTAGCATTGCCATTGTGGAAGTTGTTTACGAAATGAAACACTATTCTTCCACTATGTAAATATAAGTTTACCTGATGAAAACACGTACTCGTACAATATATGATTCACCAACTTTATAATCTTTCTCCACAATGTCATGTGCCACCGAATATAATATATATGCCAATATCTAATATTATCTCGGAACTACGCTTTATAAACTCCGATTAATTTTCTCGCCAAGTACAAATGTATCCATTATCAAATTAACTATTAGTGTAGTTATGGAATCCGTGATGTTAATTAAATTCTTATCATTAATTATTTTTCTGCGTCGTGATTAGACCACTATTCGCAACTTATTACTTGCAAAAGATGGATGAATGTAGAATAAACACGCTTTATATGAGATCTTTCTGACGAATGTGTGATAAAATATTGTATTCTAGGACAGTAAACTCCAATTTAAGACGAAGGCTGGACAAAACAAAACCATGAAAGAAACATATCACGTAGAATGGAAGAATGGTCCGAAACTAGATGTGAAAGATGTTAGTATACAAAATCGTTTGAAATCTTGGAAATGAAGGCATGTTTGAATAAATTGGTTATTAAAAACCCTACATATTAGTAGATGTACATTTCCTCCTATGATTTACGTTCATTGATTATTCCACATTTCTTAGAGAAGCACATCAGAATAATGTATATTTTCATCCTTGCTTTCTATCCATCCGAAAGAGTGACACGATCTATGGTTTATGAAATATGTGTGTAGCTTTTCACAGTTGATTCTCTGGAATTTTGCATTTATCGCTCTCTCTTGGTATAATCTTCAACCGGCTTCTCCATCTTCAGGGTTGTAAAATGTTGGATGTAAGGTAGTATGATAATTAATGTTTTCAATTGTTACATTTCATTTTTTGTTCATTCAATCATCTCAAAAGAATAAGTGGAATTGCAATAGATTTTTGTATTTCTAGTTAATTTAAAATAAATTTAATACTTGTTCAAATCTACAAATATACAAATATGCTAGCTTAGGCTGTATTGAATTAGATTGTTTCTATTAGTGTTAAGAAACAAACTATCATTTAGCTTCCTCCACATTCATACAACGAGTCATACACGCACGTCGATTCCTCCGACTTCTAACATGACCAACCTTTAAAATTTGATTAATTTGGTCATGCCATGTTTTCCTCGGTCTGCCTCGACTTCGTACCCCATTTACATCATTAATGTATACTTTCTTAACCATTCTTTCTCCATCTATGCGTTCCATATGTCCGAACCAACGGAGCGATCCTTTCACAATTTTGTTCATAAAACCTTCTTCCGCTCTACATTCCTTTCTTATATCAGCATTTGAGATTCTGTCGTATATTGTTCTACCACACATACGTTTTAGGGACCTCATCTCTACCGCATTTATTCTGCTCTCATCCTTCTTCTGCCAGTTCCATTCTTCGCTTCCATACATTAGGGTTGGGACCAGAACTCCATCGTGAACGGCCGTTTTCGCTTTCATTGAAAAATTCTTGTTACCAATAACTAAAAATAGTGTTAAAAAAAGTTTATTAAATGTGAAATTGTATCTCAGCGATGAGACTCCGCTTGAACTATAAAGTATACAGCTTAATTAACCGAAAAATGGTTTATTTGTTTGCAAAATGAGATATCATTGTCAAATTAAACCATTTCTATTTAAGTTGTTTGTAGTTTCCGATTGTGTTCGGTTCATTTTAACAAATTCATTCAGAGAGGACCATTCTAATGCATTCTATATTATCTCGACCAAACTGTAATCTAATCCCTCACATAAACTGGTTTTGTAATATCAGACGGATACGCTTAGGGGATTCTAGATACTACTTTTTTTTTCATAATGAGCGTGATACGTTTTTATTTAATATTTTTAAATTTTTGATAAACTTGAGGCTTTGAGATTGGAATTCCATAATGATATATTTTTTTTATGAATTTAAACTCTATACACTTTTGGCTTTATTTTTCTCTACATCTTTTGTGGGAGAACGATATAAACTCTCGAATGTGTAAAATCTTCAAAACATGTCGAGAAAAATAAACTCAAATGTGGAAAAAGAAGTGTATTAATTCATAAATAAATATTTGTCAACTAATTTGACGGTACTCTTTAGTTTAAATGTGGTAAAGATGACATCTCTTAGACGTATGTGTGGTAAAATGGTGTACAACAGAATTTCAAATGCTGATGTAAGGAAGGAATCTAGAGGTGGAAGAAAGTATTATGAAAGGATCACTGCGTTGTTTTAGACATATAGAACGCATGGATGAATAAAGAATGGTTAAGAAAGTATGTGTTAACAATGTGAATGGAGTACGGAGTCTTGGGAGACCGAGGGAAAACTTGGCACGACCGAATTAATCAAATTTTAAATGTTGGCCATGTTAGAATTCAGAAGAATCAACGAGCGTATATGAATGTGGAGGAAGCTAGATAAGTGTGTTAGGATCAAGTAGTGTGCGGTCCATTCTCTGCCCACCCCTTCGGGAAAACAGCATGATGGTTTGTTGTTGTTTAAATTTGAAATAAATAAATCAAATATATGCTGTACTTATTTAAGTATTTTTCCACTGTAACTATTGTCATGAGATGTATCTTCTTCTTCTTGTCCTGTCCCACCATAGGGCCTCAGGGAACCTTCTCCATCCGACTATCGCATGCCTGATGCCTAACATCATCCCAAGTGAGGCCTGGTGCTTTAACCTCGTCCTGCAGGGCTCTTCTCCATGTGGCTCTAGGTCTGCCTCGTTTTCTCTTTCCCCCCATAGGGGACCAGTCTAGTGCGCCCTGAGCGATGCAGGCTGGGTTCCATCTCGGGGTGTGACTGATCCACAGCCATTTGCATCTAGCAACTTGTTCTCTAATTGGCTTTTTGCCTACCGTGGTCCAGAGAATGGCATTTGACACTGTTTGGGGCCAATAGATCTTAATATTGAGCGAAGGCACTTATTTATAAACACCTGGAGTTTTCCAATAACGTCCGTGATAGATTTCTAAGTCTCGCATCTGTAGCAGTACGCTTTTAACCCTACTACTGAATATTTGGAGCTTGAGCTTTCTCGAAATGATACTGGAATGCCATACAGGGCGAAGCATTGCGAAAGCTCCCCTTTGCTTTATTGAGTCTGCTGGCTACATCTTCCTCCATGCCTCCCGAGCTTACTATCATACTATCAATGTAGCAAAAGATGGTCGTGATCACAAGGGGAACGCAAGATTGGAGTGGTGTCATTTGTGGACACTCGTAGGTCTACTGTCTTGTACATATTAATTTTGAGACCCACTTCTCATGAGATATGTAATAGAGATAAAACTTCTATTCTTTACTGATACTGCACTATTTTTTTTAAATATTCTCCTCAATTTAATTTTCCTCTACTGGCCCTGTTTTTGAAATTAGATTCAAAGGCAAGTAGATTGTAATTTGTTTTATAATCTTTATTTTATTACCATTACTCACCCGTTTACACATTGGCGTGACAGCTTGTCTAAACACATTATTTGGTGCATTTCACTCGCTCCCTACATTTATCGGAGGACTTTATCAATTTATAAAGTTAATGGGACACACGGAGCAGGGTGTTATCAGATCACGCTGATTGATAATGCTGAGTAATCGATACTTATAATATTATGTATCGAGGAGCTTTGTGCTGTTTGCTTTTCAATCAGATACGTTCTTGCACTTTTAAATTTATCATTGAGAGTGTGTACTCATCGTAATATGCAATTTAGTTTTCTTATGCATTCATATTAACACTTGATATGTAGAGAACAACCATGGACCGTATATATTGCATTATTGTAGTCATAACATTCACAATGAATCAGACAAATGTTTTGAAAATTATCTCCCGTATTTTTTTAGTATTTATAAGTTTAAAAGTAAAAAACTGCAGCACTTGGGTATCTCTTCTTCTTCTTCCTGTTTCTTTCTAGTTGACTATTGAGAAAAAGCTCCTATTCACAAATCTGTTAAATTTCACTAACTAACTTACCGCCATGTTGTCTCTCCGAAGGGGTAGACGAAAAGAATGGACCACCACATTGTTATTTCCTGACACTTCTCTCCCTCGATTCCTAAACATTCATACATTATGTCATGCACATCAATTTCTCTGACTCATCACGTGATCAACATTTAATATTAGATTTATTTATTCATGCCACTTTTTCTCTGTCTTCGTTGACTTATCATCGATGTAGATTTTCTTTACCATTATTTCTTTGGTCGTTCTTTCCATGTGTCCAAACCATCTTAATGACCCTTTCATTTTTTGTTCATAACACTTCAATTCGCACTGCGTTCACTTCTAAAATTTGCATTTAACTCTATAATATACAGATTTACTACACGTTCGTCCAAAAGATATCATTTCTACTGGATTTATTCTACTTTCATCCTCCTTTAGCCAGTTCCATGCTTCACTTCCATACATAAGGGTCGGTACGAGTTACATCTTAACAGTTTATAGGTCAATAAAATAAATTTGATTTTTTATCCTCTTTCTCTATTCAATCTACAGAATGTAAAGTTGTATTTGCCAATCTAATGAAATGAGCGTGTGGCAAATGTTTTGAATTGGGTTTTTACATATTGCAGTATTGTCTGGGCGTCCCAGCTGAGTGCATGCAGGTGTGTCTGTGTGAGTGTGTTGCATGTGAATGGAAATGAGTTGAAAGAACAATGACCCAATCCTTCATAATGGATTGTAGTTTTCTTTTCTTTTTGTGTACATAGTTGCGGGGATTAGCAACCTGAATGTCGTATTTAACATGCAGGGTTTAGTGAAGTGACTGCTATTTATTTTGAAGGTTAAAATTTAGAATTTATTTTAGTTTACTGTTGTATAGGTTTTATCTACAGGGTGTTACAATAAAAGTGCAAGATTTTAATTTTTAATAAAACATGTTTAATGTAGGAAAGTATTGAAATATTGATTGATTTATAATCGACAATGGACAACACATTTGTTAAATGGCCACTACGGCTTTCGTGGCACACACATACTCTTCTAGCAAAATCTTTAATGACGGTTTGGCATAAATATGGCAATATTTCATTGATACGGTCTATAGTTTCGGCCTTCAATGTTGTGAGTGAGTGATGGTGGGCTTGTTGGCATAAACCTGAGACTTCAGGAAACTCCCCAGAAAAAAGTCCATGGAAAAAAGACCACTTCTGTTTGCGCTGTGGTCCTGGAGAACCTTTTTTTCTCCAAAAACGTGGCATTAAGTGAATGACAAACGTAATTGTGACATGATAACCCAGTTATTTGTGTCTCAATTGGATAATATTGTTCTTGAAGACATGGTTTCAGCACTTACCATATTGCCAGTAAAACATTGATAGTCTTGCACGAGTCATTTTCTGATTGTGTCATCTCACACCTATATATTTTTTTCATAAGGTTTTCTGAAGTTTCAGGTTTATGTTAACAAGCCCACGACCACCCAATCATTGAAGGTCGAAATTTAACAATATATTAACTAAATGCTGCCACATACGAGTATATGCCAAACCGTCGTTGAAGATTTCGCTTGAAGAGTATGCATGTGCCATGAAAGCCGTAGTAGCCATTTAACAAATGTGGTGTTCTTTACATAATTCCCAAATGTGTATATTAACTAACTATCTAACCATTACTCCATTTCTCCAGAGGGGTAGGCAGAGAGGATGGACTGCCATACTGCTCTGTCCTAACATCTCTAGATTCCTCTACATTCATACATTGTAACATGCACATAACATGTAACATTTGATTAATTTGGTCATGCCATGCTTTCCTTGGTCTTCCATGACTTCTCATACCACTCACACTGCTGGTATACAACATTTTAACCATTCTTCTCTAGTCCATTCATTCCATTTGTCCAAACCATCTCCGGGATCCTTTTTTAAGTTTACTTATGATGCAATCATCTGCCTTATATTTCTTTCTTATTTCGTCATTCGGTATTCTATCACATCGTTTTCCCGCAAATTCTTATCAGTTATCTCATTTCTACGACATTTATCCTACTTTCATCCTTTTTTGCCAGTTCCAAGCTTCGCTTCCATACATAAAGGTTGGCACTTCTTCCTTCCGATAGCGCTACAGCCCATATCGACCTTAGCCTCCGTCAAATTTCGCCTCCAGCAGTCCCTGTCCTCAGCAGTCGTCCTCCAGTTTAGCACCTGAAGAAGTTGTGCTGTATCCCTCTTTATTTCGGCCTCTTCCCACCCTTCTCTTTCTCCCCGGGTTTCCAGTCATAATGCGTTTGGGGACCCGTGAGTTTGGCATCCTCTGTACATGTCCAGCCCATCTCAATATTTGTAGCTTTATGTCCGTGGAGATGTTGGGGGGCCTGGTACATAGAATACAGCTCACTGTTGCATTAAAACTCCATTATGTACTGTCATCTTTGCTTCGTGTATATTATAAATCAATAAATATTTCAATACTTTCCTAGAGAAAACCACGTTTTATTCAAAATTACAGTTTCGCGCTGTTATTGAAATACCCTTTATCATCGCAAATGCACTGCACAATTATTGCTATTACCATCCACTAAAGTAGATTGATTTATATAATGGTGATTGTTTGATTCATCAAATTTCTAACATTCTTAAAAAAAAAATGGTATTTTTCAATTTAATAATTGTGAGATTTATGCAGTTGGATAAGACTATTTGAAATGTGTATTCCTGCAGTGTAACCCTTGTGTCTTTTTTTCGTACTTGTGCTATCTCTTTTGTAAATAATTGATTATGGCACAAATTACGTGATTATTTACTTTGTAACAAAACTGCAGTGCATTTTATATTTGTTTTTTTATTATAATTTTTATAACCTACTTTCTAATTTACTATGCATTGGAGTGCACAATGGTGTTTACGTGCCACCATTTATGTCTGGAAGTGAAGCATGGAACTGGCAAAAGATATATAAAAGTAGAATAAATGCAGTCGAAATGAAATCTCTTAGACTAATGTGTTGTAAGTCTGTATATCGCACCGTGAGTGTAAAACAGAATTAAGTGCAAATATACATTTTGGAGATATGGGAGTTTAAAGGTTTCATATTGCTTGGAAAAATTGGTTTTTTTAATAAACCAATGATTTTCGGTTTATAGTAATATACCTATAAACCGAAAATCATTGGATTATTAAAAAAAAAAACGTTTTTCCAAGCAATATGAAACCTTTAAACTCCCATATCTCCAAAATGTATATTTGCACTTAATTCGGTTTTACACTCACGGTGCGATATGATAGGGTGTGAATATAATAAGTGAATGCAGTGCAAAAAAATGGAAAGAATGGTAAAGAAATTATGTCAGGGGTGTAAACGAAACTAGAAATAGAGGAATACGGAGGAAAACATAGCGCTACTACATCAATCAAATATTAAATGTCAGCCACCTGAAGAGTCATAGAAATCGAAGTGTGCATCATATGAATGTAGAGGAAGCAAGAGAATTATGTCGGAAAAGAACAGTGTGGCTGTCTATTTTTTCTACCTACTCCTTCGGAGAGGTGATAGTTAATAAGTTAGTTGGTTGGAAATGGTTTTGAAAAACTACTTTTTCATGTTTTTTTTTTATGTTTAAATGTTTATTATATCGATAGATTGTTTTTGTTGTAGCCGATAAACAATGCGGACTTTGTGGTCCCGGTGGAGATCGACGGCACGGTGCACCAGGTGTACGTGCTGAAGCGGCCGCACGTGGACGAGTACCTGCGGCGGATGGGCGAACTGTACGAGTGTGTGCTGTTCACCGCCTCGCTGGCCAAATACGCTGACCCCGTGGCCGACCTGCTGGACCGCTGGGGCGTGTTCCGGGCGCGCCTCTTCCGCGAGAGCTGCGTCTTCCACCACGGCAATTATGTCAAGGACCTCAATAAGCTGGGTCGGGACCTGCGCAAGGTCATCATCGTGGACAACTCACCCGCCTCCTACATCTTCCACCCTGACAATGCCGTAAGTTACTCTTTTTATTTTTGTAGATTCCACATTTGCGGCAGTTTCAGAGTGAGGCCAATCTCAGATAAGCTCGAAGAGAACCTTCCGAGTTGGTACGACTATGTCATGCGGTGCCCAGCCGACCATGTTACATGGAAGATGATGGAAAAGAACCAGGGATCCAAAGGACATGGTAGGCCCAAGTTGACGCGGATGGAACATATTCAAAGGAGTCCCAAAAGAGACAGGATCCCACAAGACGGACCCAGGACAGACAGTCTTGGAGAATCCATACAAGAAGAGCCGACCACAAGTAAATGGATAAAGCCAGGAAGAAATATAAAAGGTTTTGTTCACAATCTTTTAAATAAAGAACAACCCACAATCACCCTGTCACAAATCTTCTACAATCACTTTATATGATTTATTTAACCCTTACCACTCCAATGTCGAGTTTGACTTGACATAGTATTTCTTACATCAACCCCTATGTCGACCTAGACTCGACATTATACAATGCAGTTTTTAAAATTAAATATCAATAATAATTATAACACCTTTCTAATATGACTTTTTATCGAGACTCCTACCTTATGTCTTTTTTTGTATACGAATTAAGCAGTCAGTGACATGTAAAACTATAATGATTGAGGAGTGCAAAGGGTTAAACCATCTTTTCATCTCTGTGATTTTGTAATCGATATGTAATAATCACTTGATCTGCGAATGATTGCTGTGTAATGAAGAATGGTGATGTCGCAGGTGCCGGTGGCGTCGTGGTTCGACGACATGACGGACACGGAGCTGCTGGACCTCATCCCATTCTTCGAGAAGCTCAGCAAGGTGGATAGCGTGTACACCGTGCTGTGCAACTCCAATCACCCGTACAACGGCGCCAGCCCCACGTAGCCCCGCGCCTGAGGAGACTGTTCAGAGGGTGTTTGTCTAAGTGCCAATTTTGCCTTGTGGATATAATATAACTTACTATTTTACACGATAGCTAACAATATTAGGTGTATTTTTATCATCGGGCAGTACCTGGTCCGCTTTGCACGGCAGACTTGCGGAGTTGTATTTTGGTATTATGCGGAGTAACCTTTTGTATCAGATTGTCCCGATAGACTAAAAATAAGCCATTGCAAACTGTACAGTGAAGAGTATTTTCTTACAACACATCCACGTCTCTGTGTTTGTTTAGTTTAAATAATCATAGTTAAATATATGTGTAAAGGTATTGCTAAGGATTCTAGCAAGTCAGCCAGGACTCCTTATCAGCCGGTGTCCTTGTGTTCTGCTAGCTTAGTGCAATAATATATTGAGGTAAGAATTTTAAATTATCCTTTGTTATTCATCTGTGTACAATAAATTATATGTTTGTCGGAGGGTAAGACCCAATTTTATTGCATGCGAACCGTATGGAAATATTTTAACCTGTAGTTCAGCTGTCCCAGAGATGCACCCGAGACCGCCCATCTCGCAATCCACCATGTTGGCACCATTCACCCCGCCTATTCATCAGATGAATATATTGGTACAAAAATAAATTCAGAAGTATCTACTTACAAGCCGGTAATATTATTTTATTTATTTGTTATTTATTTTATTTAATGATAAAATATATTTTAGTTCTTGAATGCTTTTAATCGCGAGATAACCCGCTTGTTGTTGTTGAAGCCTTTACTAGAGTAACGGCGGTGGTCTGCGGCGGCGCAGCAGGCGAGGAGGACCGCAAATGTCTAAAATGTTTTATTTGTGATTGATATTGTGTTGTGAATTTGTTTGGCTTTTCGTCTAATCTCCCGATGATGACTTTTTAACATTATAACATACGCAACATTGTAACATTTACGTAAGCTAATTATATATTGTAAACGAAGATACGAGAGCTGTGGATAATTAAAATACTTAGTTGGTTCGATGCCTTCATTCACAAAAACAGCACGGAACAAACACGGGTCCGGGTGGCTGAGGCAAGCAACAGGCGGCCTGTGTTGCCACGTCACAATATATATATTTTTATAAGTTAACAAAACTATATATTTATATCGATAGTTATAATGTATCGTGAATTGGACAAAATAAAACATATTTTGAGGACAATCAGTCTAAATTACATGTTGGGTAACACTGAGAAGCAAACAGATTGAGAGGGAAACGAGTTGAAGGTATGAAGTATGAAGGTATTAAGGTAGAGTAATATATAAGCATCTAGTTTTACAGTCGCATGCTTCTGTCCCGTAATGTCATGAGGCAGACTTGTCTATATCAATTATTTCAGGGAACAATATTTATCTACCGACTACTTTTCTCTAATTTTATACCTATGCGCTATGTTTTAGTGGCCTTATCATGTTATACACTAAGGTTAATGTGGAGCCGGACGTAGTTAGGGGTGGGGAGGAGTGTTCCCCTGTGCGGTGGCAGTCCCGCCTTGTTTTTAACTCTGGACTAACACGCGTTAGACATTTGTACAGAAATATTATTTTAGTGTCTTTATTATAGTTTTATAGGATTGGCAATACGAAAGATTTTGGTTTGACCCAACTGAAGCAATACACCCCGACGTTGGCGCGGGCATGAGATGCCGCCTTTACTTTGTTTTATATCAACTAGGAATAATGTTTTGTAAATAGATCACTATGTGTAGAATAAAATGTAATATTTTAATTCTTAATGGATATGTTTATCTAGAACAAAGCTTTATCGTACGGCCGTAGCAAAGTGGCATTTATACGGATTATCCCACGTTGGTTTCCCGCGCCTCCGCCTCTCCCTCCCCCTCCCCATGCCTCCCGTCACAGCCCCGTCACGGCGAATCAACGGTGGTGATATATTTATTTATAGTTTACCTGTTTGAATAACAATTATTTTCTTATAAAGATGGGTTGGGAAGATCACTAGCGGGGAAACATGTATTATAAATATAAAACAAAGACTTACTCTAGACACGAAATAGCCGCGAGATATCACTTATTAGGTAACATTTACCTATAATGAAATTTGTATTTACGGTGTACATTTTTGATATGATGTTGTACAAAAGAAATTAAGACATTTGGTATGTTATTTTACAGGAAACAAATAAATAGCATTAACATAAACAGTTTCTCTTATTTTATACACCTCTCCAATGACTATGGCAACACCGGAGACGTCACAATCAGAATAAACAACACGCTTGCATTTTATACTTTTTTATTAGACAAGTTTGTAATGACCATCAAATTTTTTTAAAACAACATTATAACAAAGAGTAATATTGTCCCCTTAATACTCTGAAATGAAATAGCTTCAATTATTTTTTGGTGTCAGTTAAAACCTTTTTGTTTATTGCTTTTTTAATACTTAATAATTAAAAAGTAATATTACTTATGTACATTTTTTCACAAATTTTATTTCGAATGATGGACATTGTTTGATAAGATGTTCTATTAAATTTTCTTAAAAATAGTCATCTCAAGATAACAACATTATTATGTAAAGGTGAAGTACTACCCTATCCCTTCAAAAGTCCTTAAAATTTAAGTTATGGAATTTTTTATGTATGTAATAATTCAGGTACAGTAATCACATATGCACTTTGGACAACTATATAATTTTTGGTGTTGAAAAAATAATAAACCAAAGCAAACCAAACCAATTTTGACTAAAGCTGCTTTAACCCTTTGTCTGCCGCAGACAGTATCTTTATACAATTGTTGGTAAAAAAAAAGATTTAATTGAAATTATCACAATATTTTGTAGCAGACAAAGGGTTTTGAAATTCTGTCCAAAATTATTATTTTACTCCGTAAGCAATATCTAATATGTACAGATCGACCGCAAAATCCTAATCTTTATGATAATACGAACATGTAGAAACCATCTTACTAGTCTCGGATGTAATTAACTTTGACAACACATTTGTATGGTGTGAACACACTGATTTCAACAAAAACAAACCATCACGGCGTTTCTCCGCAGGGGTAGGCAGAGAGAATGGACTGCCACACTACTCTATCCTGACACCTCTCTAGCTTCCTCCACATTCATACGAGTCATACATGCACATCGATTCTTCTGACTTTGAACATGACCAACCTTTAAAATTTGATTAATTTGTTCATGCCATGTTTTCCTTGGTCTACCTCGATTCCGTACTCCATTTACATCATTAACGTATACTTTCTTAACCATTCTTTCTCCATCCATGCGCTCCATATGTCCGAACCAACGCAGCAATCCTTTCATAATTTTGTTCATACTACCTTCTTCCGCTCTACATTCCTTTCTTATATCAACATTTGAGATTCTGTCGTATATCGTTCTACTGTATTCTAATTCTGAAATTCAAACTTACTACAAAGCTTTAAGAGTATTATTTAATATTGAAAGCGCTATACAGGGTGCGTTTTATGTTCTAGGCTGAAAACGAAAAAAAATTATAATTTAAATAACTTTTGAATAAAACTCTATTTTCACAATACTTTTTTTGACTTATCGAAATAAATTCATTTGACTTATAACTAAGTTTATAAATTAAAATATTTGATAATAAAAAAAAACTATGCTTAACCTTCATTTAATAATAAAGGAGCACATAAGATGTCTCTCTAATAATAACTTTTCAGAATTTGCCAACCGCCTTAATGAAAAAGATAATTAATTTAATAAAATAATGGCATTGAAATTTTAGAAGTTAAAAATAAATATAAACAACAAATAAACTTAACTACAAGTCCAAGTGTTGATATGTTCCAATTGCCCTACAATCCTAATTAAATAACATTTACCCCTACATTTAGACATAACCCCACCACAAACATAACTCTTATTTTGTATATAAGTATGATTTTGTATCATTTTATTGTTAAAAAATTTACACTGACGAAGGACGTGTAAAGTCCAAAACATGTTTGTGAAAAAACGTAGCGAAAATACAATGTTATTCAAAAGTTATTCAAATGTGAATCCGCAACAAAAAATGATGACGAATAAAGAAGAAAAACAATTTTATAATTTATGTTTGTTAGTTAATTATTTATATTCCAGTGATTGATCATATAATATTTACCATAATATAATATTGTGGATGAATGTATGGAAAATCTGTGTATGATAGTGTCAAATGAAAATATAAGAAGTGAATGAACAAAATAAAGAAAGGATCATTAAGATGGTTAGGACACACGGAAAGAATGAATGAAGAAAGAATAGTTAAAAAAAAAGTATTTGTTAACTATGTAATGGAACTAGAAATGGAGGAAGATTGAGGAAAACGTGGCACAATCAAATATTGAATGTCCACGTGAGGAGTCGGAGAAATCGCCGTGCGTGCATGACGAGATGTTGAATATTGAGGAAGCGAGAGAAATATGACTGGAAAGAAAAGTGTGGCAGTCCATTATTTCTGCCTACCCCTTCAGAGAGACGGCGTGATGGTTAGTTAGTTACCATTGTATAATATTCCATACAAATTGGTAAAGCCTTTTTGTGGCCTCAATATTAAAACTAGGTGACTTGAAATTTGATGGTTTTGAGTTATTATATATCAACGAATTGCTCATCAAAGAGGCTCTCCAAAGCTATAAATAGGTATCTTAAAATATTATTTCCCAACTGCCTTATTTAGCATTTTCACAACTAGGTGAGTGATAAACATGGAAACAAAAGAATGCTTAAAGTAGATACAGTAGACTCCCGATTTTCCAGGATGGATGGTGAAAAAAAATCCTGTATAATCGATTTCCCGGTTAATCCAAAAACATGAAAAAATGTAAACAAAGAGAAATTTAAAACTGCACTTAAGTATACCTATTTGCTTAGTAAGACGCATGTGTTGACAGCGTCACACCTTTTGACTGGCAGAAACATAGGTCTTTCTACTGATCATGCCTTCGGCGCTATCAGATGTTCCCATAAAATCTATCAATTTTCTCTTTTTATTAATGATGTCCCCTATAGTTTGATCACCAACATTATATTGATTAAATAAATATTTAACAGTTACACCATTTTCAAACTTGAATTATTTCGAGTTTTTGTTCAATTGAAAGTACGACTCGTTTGCGTTTATCCATTATTATAGACACTTTTTCACAGTAAAATAAAATAAAAGACAAAATAAATTATGATTATGAACTACGCTGCAGGTGCTTTATTGCAAATTTAAAACTTTATGATACGACTATGTTGGCAGTGGCGCAAATGTGAACTAAACGCCCAATGTCATTGTGACAGATTTGTTTTTATTTTTTATTATAAGTTCTATTGTGAAATATAATGGATAATCCGCTTACCGGTTAACCCGACCCCGGAAAATCAGGAGTGTACTGTATTTAAAAATACCCACATCTTTAAATTTCACCCAAAGTTATTACCCTACGCAAGAAATAGACGAAATAAATCCTCAGGATAGGGAATTTTTAATTACCTAATTATAATGCTGAGCCCACGAGATACAATCAATTAATAAAATATAAATAATGAAACAATGTTTTATTTAAAAGTTATTTAAAAAAAAAAAACAGTTTTGAAACTAAACCACAGAACCTAAAATGCACCTTATATTATTATGCATGTCACCAAAGCACTGAAGTACATTTTTTTATTTGAATAAAAATAGAAATAGAAAACAATATCCACAAAAAGAAAAAATATACATATTATATAGGTACAAAGGTGGCGCAAAAGTCATCACCCTATCGGAAGATGACATAATTTTTGCAAATGTCAGTTCTGCTCTAACATTTGTGAAGTAAACAGATACAAAATATATGTCAACAAGACTCCTCAAGAACGCAGAAAAATTGTTTAGATTTTTTTTACAGAATAATTCGTTAGTGGTGTTAGCCGCAGCGTGAATTTAGGCGCAGATTTCCGGGTCGTCCGACACCAACTGGGCAAACACTACGGCGTTTAGCCGCTCGCCTAGAAGAGTATGGAGCGGCCGTTCTGCTGAGAATATCGCGGCTGTGGCTGAAGGTGTTGCAGAGGACCTCGGAATACACCCGCTCAAAGTTACTGCGTGGTGTGGTGTTTACGCTGGAGACGTCATCGGGACTTATTTTTTCAAAAACTCCGCGGGCCAAACGACTACTGTGGATGGCGAGCGCTACAGAGCCATGCTCAACGACTTTCTCCTTCCTCAATTGGATGATTTGGGATTGGAGAACATGTGGTTCCAACAGGATGGAGCAACGGCGCATACTGCACGAGCCACAACCAATATTCTGAGGTCTGCATTTCCGGGTCGCCTAATCTCTCGCTTTGGTGATTTGCACTGGCCGGCAAGATTGCCCAATTTAACCATTCCAGACTTCTTTTTGTATGGTTTCTTGAAGTCATGAGTCTATTTCAACAAGCCTCAGACTCTTGTAGCCCTCAAACAGAATATCAATCAAGAATGCGAGAACCTATCGCCGGAAGTTCTGGAAAGAGTAATCTTAAATGCCATAAATCGGGCCCTTATGGTCATCAATTCTGGCGGCGACCACTTGGCCGATATCATTTTTTCGACTTAATGGAAAAAAAACTGAGACATCTAATAAACACAATCCAAAAACAGAACCAAAATTTCTCATTCATTAAAAAAAAAATACAGCCGTAGAACATCAGGTGACAACTTTGGCGCCACCTTATATATACAATCGGGTACATAAAAAGTAATAATGAGATTGATACAATCAGACTTACAAATATTGCAAAAAAATAATAAAACAAGCATTTTTATTTTATTTGTGAGCTTATAAAATGAATTTCTTAAAAGAGATTTCCTAATCCTTCATTGACTGCTTCTGTATAGAAACTTTACTCATATAACTTCATACCAGGATATTTATTTACAATGGCAAATTTATTTCATACAATAATTTCCACAATTTTTACCTCTAGTGTGACAGTTTTGAAATTGAAAACATGTGAAGTGCTGGATACACTTTAATCGGAATATCACCTAAAAACAATTTTATCTGCAGGATTCTTAATTCCATAGATGAGACTGAATTATTTTGTGCACGGGCATCTATTTTTTCATCTAAGTTTTTGTTAGCAATCACGATTTGAAAATTTTCTGACACACTAAAGGTATTAAAAATTCACAAGGTTAAATAAGACAAAATATTTGGACAATGGACAGAGTACATGGAATATCCTTCATTTAAAAATGGGTTCATATTTTCTACGTCGTTATAGACTAGCAATATTTATGACCATTGAAATGATCACACATAAATAATTATCTTTCCTTGCCTTTACAACATACATAATAATTATTAATATCCTTTGGTTACTAAAACTTTATCTTAAGCAAGTAGGGTCTACTTAAACATTATCTAAATTAACCCCCATATGCAACTGGCTACATTTGCAGTCCTAAAAAATTGGTTTTGAAATGCGGCACACAACATTTGCAGTTTAAATTTGAATGTATCTTATAAACCATTTTACTTTAGTTCCTTACTACTAAATTGTACGTGATGTTTCGATGAACTGGGACTATCTCTCTAAGCTGTAAATGTAGTCAATCGCAGTTCAGGGCCAATTTTTTTCACTGCAAATGAACCCTACCACACAATCAGTGGCGGTACTCCCATAGAAGCCCGGCTTGCGTAAGAAATTTTGAGTCAAAACCTCTTCTGGCTTACAGAGGTTCATCTCTTGTGGCTATTCCTCTTACATCTGATGGGAACATTGTTGGAAGATGATTTGGTGGGTTGTTGGTTTATACGGGAGCACGATTACTTAGATTTGGGGGTTTTGATTCAAAATTTCTTACTCAAGCCGGACTTCTGGGCTACGATGGGAGTACCGCCACTGCACAATTAATGAGGTTGGAGGTTAATGATGCACACTTATGAAATAATATAACTTGAGTCACCATATTTAATGGGCACATAAACATATAGTTCACACTTACCGAGTGGTTCAAAATTAACAGCTTTATTTGTTACATTATAAAACTAGTGATAAGCACAAAAGGTAAGAAAATACAAATCAATTGTGGTTGGGAAAATCACATTTTTTACAGAAGCAAAAGAAAAAACTTAATTCTACCTGACTCAACAATAGGGGTAAGTTAAAGACATTTCACCTAACTACAGGTATTTATATATTTTGGTACTTTTGATTTTAAGGAAATTTTTCCATTTGATGAGAACATGCACTCTCAAGTGATAGTCGACATCGGGGGGAACCAACATGACACACGAAGAAGAAGAATATGATAAATCCTTTACACCATAATAACTAGGAACATCCATTTTTTTATTGCAAGAAAATACTTAAATAAAAATACATTTTGTTAAAATTTCACACCATAACTAAAACAATAAAGATGTTACCGTTGGTTTTGTAATTTCGTCACCTGAGAGTAAGAGGGTTCCAACTAACAAAATTTCACATTTGGCTTTTTTTCGTGAAAAGAGTTCTCACTAACCTTATCTATACGTACAATAAAAAAAACATGTAATAGTATCGTCATTTTGATGTTGCGAAAAGAATCAAGTTCCATCTGATCATTCAAAATACACGATTCACTGAAGAAGGATTCATTTAAACTTAGAACTTTAATATTCCAACTGTTGCCAGACAAAATTTACACGTTTCTCGGTAAAAAAATCTCTGGAAATTGGAATAAAACCCTTTTATTCCAAGATACACACCCGAAACCAACAAAACTTTGACTTCATTTTTCTCAGCTTTTTACTTTTGTCAGTTGGAACCTTCTTACTCTCAGGTGACGATTTGTAGGTGTTTTGTAATTTATAAGTGTTCGTGGTTTTTGTTTCGCCCCATAGATAAAATAATTTATTTTTTTAAAGAATAAAACATTTTGGTGCAGTGATCCTGATTCTGATCTTCTGTATGAAGTATTTATGATATTGAGATGTCATATCACTTTAGATGACCAAATTTTAAAATGTAGATTCATCACCGAATGTACATTAAATATATTACAATCAAATTGTTTATTTGGCTTTATTCTACTTATTTTTCTTTTAATTCTGAACAATATCAGTAGCTTGCTGCTATTGCCTGCCTGCTACAACCAGTTCCTTTAAATACCAGTTATTATTATTTGTTGTTTACAATGAACTTCTATCAAGAAAATTAAATAACCAATATTGATTGAAACATAAACCCTAAACAAGCTCTCGCTCCCCTTAGAAGAACCCTCCAAAATAAATTTATATCAAATTACCTTTCCAACATGTTTCCATCCTGCATAAGAGAAATAGCCATAATAGCTGATCTTCTGCATGCCAGAAGATCCAAGTTACAATTTATTTTACAATAAAATACTATTTCCTTTAAAACATATATAAATTTTTAACATTGGTTTGCAGGTTCCTAATTATTACTTCATTATATTTTCTGAGGCAAAATTTCTTTTGGTGCATTGCAAAAAAATTGTTTTTGTCAAGTACCATATTACACACCCTTTTGAAAAATTGCTGTTGAATAAGTTGCAGTAAGAGAAAACCAACTGCAAAGCTGGTCTGGTATTTAGAAAAATAATTCATTTTATTCTAATGGACAATTGACCGCCAACTCCGTGTAAAACCCTTTCCATCTCTAATAAGATCTTATTCAATCTCAACTTATCACAAAAAATCTCAAGTTAAAGTTATTTGTATAATTTCATAATTTGATACATTTAACACTTATGAACACTTCCTAAATGAATTAACTAAATGAGTAGTTTCTTGTATATTTACAGTATGAATAATATACAGTTTATATAGTAATATGACAATTCACTTGGTAATGGAATAAGATATGCCTTTTTTTATAAACAATACATTAAATATCAATAAAATCAGCTCACAATGCCATGTTTTATTACCAAACTAGTCGCATATTGTCACTTTTTCCTGCAGTATTTGGAAATAGCAAGCCTGAAAAGATATATAGAAATTAAATACTTATAATAACAAAAGAAAACAAGATGTTCCATTTATATATATGTTTCACAAGCTCTCTCACCTTAAGTGTTGTGAACATGATTCCCAGTTCTCCATTCTGCATACAGGGCTCGAGAAAGTCTTCGATGAAATGGATCTCAGAACCCAATTGTAAAATTCTGGCTCTTACCACAACAAAGTGAAACACCGGAAACAATTCATCCATAGTCCATAGATATGTAGGTCCTGGTGTAATAGTAAGATCAATATTACTTAATGGTAGAGACATGAAAATATTTTTACTATTGATTTTTTTTTAATATTACCTAATTCTTTCTGCACAGCAGCCGTTATCTTTTGGAATGTGCTTTTAATTACGAGTAACTTCTCCATCGGACAAAATGTAGTTTTAAGCTGTTGGAGTGTATCAACAGCTTCAGAAAACAGCTGGTCTTTTACCGGAGAAAATGGTGGTGAACAAAGAGACGTCTTTGATGTGTAGCTTATCAAAAATTTCCTGTAAATAATTTATGTTTTATAAATGTTTAATATAAATAAAATAAAGTTGAACCTATAATTATACAAATCATAATAATAAAAAACTTACTGGTCAATCCCAAGAAAAGCCATAAGCGTAACGTCCGTTTGACGATTCCATTTTAATAACCGTTTCCAGTACGCCACATCTTCCTTCTGGTGATGCAAAGCATACAGAACATGCAGTGAAGGATGAACTCGCGGTAGTAGCAGTGGTTGCACTATACCAGATACTGAAACCACCTCGTCACTAAAAATAAAACAAGCATTAGGAGGAATAAGAAAAAATTCACCCTTGACTAATTTGTTCATTCGTTATTTATTGATAATTTACCAA
Source organism: Lepidostoma basale (assembly GCA_022606425.2). Classification (NCBI taxonomy): domain Eukaryota; kingdom Metazoa; phylum Arthropoda; class Insecta; order Trichoptera; family Lepidostomatidae; genus Lepidostoma; species Lepidostoma basale. The sequence goes on from JAHDVF020001491.1 coordinate 1,137,468, forward strand.
GTACATGGTTTTAATACCTCCCAACTGGGGTAACCCGTTCTAGGGAGGCATTCTTCGCACTCTATATTAATAAATTAATGAATAAGGGGAACAAAACATATCTTAAAGTTAATAACTTTAAATTAATTGTCCATTGAATTAAAATTAATTGATGTTTCACTGTTGGACATGGCCTCCACCCTACATATTCCTATCTTGTGCCCTTTGAATCCAGTCACCAGCAATTTTTCTAATGTCATCAGACCATTGTGTGGGGGGGGGGTCTCCCTCTACTTCTTCTATTCTCACAGGATCTCCTCTCCACCACCCTCTTAGGTCCATCTTTGGTCTACAAGTCTGGCAAGATGTCCCACAAATGATTATTTGAGCTTAGCCACCCTTTTGACGACATCTGTTACTCCCGACCTTCTACGTATTTCAGTGTTTCTTATTCGGTCTGAGAGTCATCAAATCAAATCAGATTATTAACTCAAAAGACATTACAAACAGCAAAATGTTCAAGGCATCTATTGAGTACAGGTAAAATATTATAAAAACACAATACTAAGAACGCATAAGAGATGGTTCGACATTAGGAAGACAAGATACTTTCTAAAGTCAAGATTATTTGTCCCCTGAACGTACATTCACTAATATAAAAGACGTCGATCTCCGAGGAGACCGCGTTCAGCAGACTAATTGCTCTTCCCACCGGTGTCACCAGAGGCAGATTGGTTCTGGTGGCCGGTTGGTAAAACAATCTGTGCTGTCGCTGTTGGAGAAATCTATCAGGGACAAAAAGACCAACACCCTCTAGCACGGCCGAGTTCTCGAAATATCCCCTGATTAATTTAATTAATTTAAAGAACTGGGTAATGATATGCCCATCTCTTCGAAGCTGTAAAGAATTGGTTCGGAGCATTCCCAAAAGAAATGCCGTGGGATAGAGCCACGGATAACTACCATACTCCCTCATGTAGAGATACCTCAGAATTTTTTTCTGAACCCCCTCCAGCTACATCTGCCATGGCTCTTTCAGGTTTCCTTTGAGCTACACAGAGTATACCTAAGGTGGACTTGGTGAGGATTAACGTTTCTGCTCCATGTCAGTACTAGAAGTACGCATTAGTCATGCATTCTGTGTTTCAGACTTTGGGGAATTGCCATATGCTTTCCATCCAAGACCAATTCTCCTCTGAAGATCAGCAGTCTGGTCATCTCTGGAAAGTAAAACTTGACTAATATGAATTAACAATTATAGAAATAAAGAACTTACTTGCTGAGGTCTTCTTCTTCATTTGCCTCTCTCAGCACTACATAGCTCTCGGGTGGTGGCAGGGCGGGGAATAGCAAGCGGATAGCGAAATATATTCGGACACACAGACACTTGAGTTCGTCCACGGTATGCGACAGTAAGAGAGGATGGACCCTCACACCGCCGTAGGAGGCGCTAAAGGCCGCAGCACACCCAGAGACCAGCTGGCCTATCGGGTGTGCACTCACCTCGCAAGCCTGAAAAAATTACAAACATTGGAACAGGCACCAAAAGATAATAATAATGTATGACTTCAACCAATAAAATCTTCAGAACTATATATTATATAAACTAACTAACCATCATGCCAAGAATGAACTGTCACACTGTTCATCCTGACATACTTCTCCCACTTACTCTATATTCATACATGGTGTCATGCACACATTTGTAACATTGTGTTAATAACATCTTTTGAGAAAATATTCATTGAAAAAGAAAATATTAATGGTTTTCTCTGATGGCGCACAAACGTGCATTGGAAGCACTCAATCGAACTATGAAAGATCTGCGCAATGAATTAAGATGTTTTGGAGGCGCAAGATTTTACTATCTGGCGATTTTCGCCAAACACTACTAGTCATTCCAAGATCGACCACTGCCGATGAAATAAACGCTTGCCTCAAATCATCGACTCTGTGGCGCTATGTTTTATTCGCCATGACGATCAAAAAATCAGTTTGTGGCCTGAATCTAGAAAATGAATGTTTCTCTCACGGTCAATTGTACGTAGCATGTTCACGTGTCCGTAAATCATCCGCTTCATCACAAGGTGCTTCAATGAAGGTAATCGACCCGAGTGCAACCCATCCAGCAAATATAATAGTTTAACAGAAAGTAGTGCAAAAATGCTACGCAAATCATTTCGATTCGCTTCAATAAAGCAAATCCCTTGCTGCCGCCATGTGAATTACATTCATTTCAATGTATTAGGTGTACAACTTTGCTTCCGCCGTTTTTCAATAGATGGCTGTGGCGGTCAATGGTGGAAAAAAATAAATAGATCTTAGATGTCATACAATAGACTTTGACATTTGGAAACAAAACTTCATCCAAATATTTGTCCATTTGTGTCTGCATCATAAAGTTATTCTTAATTAAATATGTCAGTTTATGAGACAAATTCTCATCATTTGTGGGAGCTTTTAATTTTCTTCTTTAATATGAAGAAATCTGAGGCTGAGGCTCATTGAATGCTCTCTAATACCCATGCTTTGTATTTGGTGGGACCAGCTCGGCGTAGTGTATTATGAGCTACTAAAACCGACTGAAAAAATCACAGGCGATGTGTATCAAAAGTAATTGATGCGTTTGAGCCGAGCACTGAAAGACAAACGGCCGTAATACAACGATAGACACGATAAAGTGATTTTGCAGCATGACAATGCTCGACCCCATGTCGCAAAGACGTCAAAACATAGTTGGAAACGTTAAAATGGGAAGTCCTACCCCACCCGCCGTATTCTCCAGACATTGTTCCCTCTGACTATCACTTATTTCTTTCAATGTCTCACGGCCTGGCTGACCAGCACTTCTGTTCTTATGGAGAAGTGAAAACTTCGTGTGGATCGTCTTAAAAGAATACGAGTTCTTTTGACACGGGATTCGTATGCTGCCCGAAAGATGGGAAAAAGTAGTGGCCAACGATGGACAATACATTGAATCATAAATGTAAGTAACCAGTTCTTCACAATAAAGCCTTGAATTTTGAAAAAAAAAAGGCGGGAGAAAAGTTGTACACCTAATAATTAAAATACTTTTAATTTTGATTTTTGCACATTAATTGAACTTAATTCATTTTAGTATTAATTTTAACTTAATACATAATTTAATTTAATTCAGCTAATAAGTTAACACAACATTTATTGATTCTGAGGCGGTATGAAGTTCGCCGGGTCAGCTAGTACAATATATATTTAAAAATTATACTTTGACATATTTTTTCAAGGTTATTGTTTTTTATATACTCGTATGTTGTTAATCAGCATCCGCCGTGATAACAGAATTATAATCTTTAATAAACGGCACTGGACCGATTATTCTAAATAAAACATACCATACACACACCTAACGATACCTAATAAAAACTCACTCACCGAAAAGAAAAAAAAACCTAATGGAATGTGTTTATGATAAATATTAGTATACAAATGAATAGAATGTGTTAATTATAAATATTAATATACAAACCTTAAATATGTACTGTCTAATTTCATTGTAGGACTCAATGTTCAATGTGCTTTGACCGTACTGTGGAATGAAATCTAATTTTTCAGATGAAGAAAACCGATTGTCACTTTTTTTAGGTATGTCCAATGAGAGGGAGCCGGAATGGCTGTTTTCATCTTGAGCATTAGAGAGAATGACAGCGATATTGCGCCAACACTTTTCATTCCAGGAACAATTGTTCAGCTTGAGACTTTGATCCACCATTGCGGGGATAAGGTGGTCAGGGAAACCGAGTTGCTCAAAGCAGTGCCGGAACAATCCATTCCATTTGTGGTTTGGTGGAACACTTAAATTCCCAAAGGAGCTAAAAAGAAAATATGTTAGGTATAGTTTTAAATCAAAAACAAAGCAGTGATTATTGATGTTCAAAGAATTTTCGAAATAACAATCAAAACATTTTTGGGTCCAAAAGTTTACAATGACAAAAAACATTATTTTTTCAGTGATATCATTAATTCTTAACTTTTTCGAACATCCAATCTCTCATAAGAGATATAAAAAGTGTGTTCATAAAAGCTGTTTTTTTTTTGTGGTATTTATTTCAACAAAAGTAAATAGTGGTTCATTGTTTAACCCATATGAAATAGTATTAAATAAATTAAAGTAGATTTTGAAATTTAAAAAAAAAATGAAATTTATCATAAAATATTGCATTTGAGAGAATATTTCTGTTAATTTATTTTTCAATGATCTCCAAAACAAACGTCTTGAAGATTAAGCCTTTCAAAACTTATATTAACACTTCATATCATGTATAATAAAGATATTTGTATATACAAACTTTGGTTTAGTATTAGCCGGTGGTGTGGGGTTAGAAACATTCATATGAAGTGTTCCAGTATTGATTTTAACTCCATCGGTCCAAGCTCCGTTGAATGTGCCCTCTATACAGTCTCCACTGGAGAAGGTGAGTGTTCCTTTTCCATTAAACACTCCGGCTGATCTAAATTCACCTTCATAGTGAGTCCCGTCTTCAAATATCATCACTCCATGACCCTAAAATACAAAAACAGCTTTGGCAACTAACATCTTAACATTTTTGTATAACATCTTGGTTTGTGGATTTCCATATTTCAAAAATAATTGATATAATTATAACTAACTGACCATCACGCTGTCTCTCTGAAGGGGTAAGCAGAAAGAATGGACCTCACACTGTTTTATCCTCTCTCACTCCCTTCCATTACTCAGACTCTTCATGTGGCCCACATTTAATATTATATTTGATTGTGCTACGTTTTCCTCAGTCTACTTCTATTTCTTATTCCGTATATATCATAAACATATGCTTTCTTTAACATTTTTTCTTCATTCACCCTGATTCTCTTCGTATATTTGCATTCGACACACTACCATATACAGATTTACTCCACATTCATCCAAGAGATCTCATTTCTACCGCATTTATTTTAGTTTGATCCTTCACAGTTCCATGCTTCACTACCATACATAAAGGTCAGCACAAGAACACCATAAAACTATAATAAAAATATTAAATAATTAAATATTAATAATTAAAATATTAATAATTAAATATTAAATAATACTAACTATAATAAAAATATTAAATAATATTAAATAATACTAAAAATATTAAATAATACTAATAAAACTATAACTATAATAAAAATATTAAATAATACTAACCGTCAACGTATCATTCATGAATACGCCTTCATAGTATATTCCATCCAGGGTGACAATGAGGCCACACCCATTTTTCTTGTTGTCACTCCAGGTGCCGAGGTATTTCTCTCCCTTACCGATATCGTCCATCACACCGTATCCCTGGCGAGCACCCTGTGCCCAGTCGCCCATGTAAATGGTAGCCGTAGAAGTGGTGAAGTCCCCCTGCTTCCTTACACCGTGGCCATGGGCCAGCCCGTCCTTAAAGTAGCCCTCGTAAATGTCTCCTGAACTATACTTCATAACCCCGAATCCATTTTGTAAGTTGTCCTTCCATTGGCCTTCATATACCCCTGAATAAATTGAATACATTGAAATGGTATTTTGGAAGGCGGCTTCAACTGACAATTAATATAAAAAAATTGTAAATTGGATCTTTAGTATATCTGTGTCTTAATATCCTCTTTCGCTGACATTTGAAGTATACTACCTTGAAGATGGAGACTGGAACGATCTTCAAAATGTCGGAAGAGGATATCAAGATACACAAATATCCCAATAACATTTTGGTATCAACTGTGAAAATCTACGCACTTATGAGTCATCTTTTTGGCAATGACGATTGTTTGCATTTTTATAAGAGTGAAGAGTTTAAAATTAATAAAATAACAATGAACCATTTACATGTTAAAAACATACGTTACCTATGCTTGGTATTTCCATCCTCCCTTGGCCATGTATTTGATTGTTGTGGAACTGGCCCAAATACACTTTGCCATCCTGCCACTCCATTTTGCCTGTTCCGTGAAGCTTCCCATTTAGCCACCGGCCAGAGTATTTAGCATCTTTGTAAAGCTGATTCTTATTAGTGTAACTATAAATAGCAGTCCTTACAAGAGGTGGATTGACGCTGTTTGTTTTATTCAAACACGATTTAATGGCCATTTGGAAATCCAGCAGCCATCTAAACTTTTCCTGAGAAGACGGAGTGTATACGGTAAATGATTCTTCGGGAGTTATCAAACGAATGGCATTTTGTAAAGAATCCGTGTCGTTGACCGGCTCAACCCACAAAGTAATAAGGGGGTGGACATTTTGAGTGCTTCCATTGACGTGGATAAAAACATCATTTAACAAAATGAACCAATGAGAACTAAACCTCCCGGAATGTAGAAGGGAGAGGGGGTGTGATTTTGATTCTCGCAGTAATCGTCTTTCTGGTGAACGAAATACATCAAGTGTTTTGCCAACACCTTCCCAAAATATTTTAGTTAGGTTAGCTTCATTTTTTCGTTTTTCTTGTGTATTAATAAAGATATCCCATTTAGAGAGAACATCTGTCAACTTCTGCCCAATTCCAATCTGCACTTCTGTTGGTGAGATGGCAGAGTTATACTTGATAAGAGATTGTATCATGCACTTGTAGGAGTTCAGTCGGTTCAGAGGATGCATTATGGCATAGAAAATAATACCCTCCGATATGGTTTTATTATTCTTTTGTTTGCTGGATGGAAGTTTGTCATTGAAGAGGTTATTTAAAGCCACGGGAACATCTAAATACGAACTCATAAGGTTGAAGCCATTAATAGTAATTATATTGCACACGGCTGTTAAATATTTCTCATACAGAGAAATGTGCTCGTCACAATTCTGAATTAAAGCAATTTCTGTAGCTTTCTTATACCCTTCGGTGTACTTCCAGAATGATAAAACATTCAGTGAAGTAAAATACATGATATCGGCGTAGATGTTACATAAAACTTCAAAAACTGACGAATTTGAGGAAATAGAATTGGTCACTTTCATCAGAGGTTTTATTAAAGACTGATGAACAAGAATCATCCCTTCCAAAAATTGTTGTTCTATGGCCAAGTCCTGCAGAGCGAGAGTTTCCCGGCTATGGTGAGGTTGTGACTGGTGAGTGCTCAACACTCCGGATGATAAAATATGGTGATTAAAATTTAGGTCTGCCGAAAGCGTGGTATAGAAATCTTGATGCTTCTTTGGAGGCCGATATCCGATCTTGGCAACCTTTTTTTTACTTTCTAAATCTATAGTTTGTGCACCTTTTGTGATTTCTTTTAGATTTTTGGCATCTTGCGTAAACCCTGTATGATACTTTCCTATGAAAAACAAATTTTCATCTAATGTGAAAACCATGGTGTGATGGTCTCCACATGCCACATCGCGGGCCCTGTCAGTGTTTGAATTAGCCGAAAACTGTTGCGGACTACTTTTATCTTCTGCCGAATCCGTGCTGACTTGATGCCAGCCATTGTGGCCCCAGCAGAATACTCTTCCGTCTAGAGTGATGGCAGCACAATGTGATTTGCCGCAAGATATCTTATGAATGCCGAGATTAGAGAGACGCGGTATAGCGATGGGCTGGGATCTTTTCACCGTGTCTCCAGTTCCCAACTGACCATTATTAGCATCGCCCCAAACCCAAATTTCAGAATTGAGCAAGTTTTGGCCAATTTTGACCAGCATTTTAGCTCTATCTTGAATAATATTTTGGGAATGTTCCTTATCGCTCATTGTGCTCGAAGACATTTGAATTTCGTCCATTTTGTAATTAGAAGACAGAGAATACATCAAGGGGTTCAACTCTTCCGCAATAAGAGTTTCATATGCTTCGAGAGCATCGTTGGTTTCGCTACTCCCACTCATATGGCGGGATAGGGTCGCCACCTTGTCGCCCACTGTTTTCACCCCTTCCACCACAAGGTTTGTGAGGTTGGACACATTCTCCTTGATGATTCGCGTGGGTCGCTCTGTGCATTCGGCAAGATAATCCTCTCCGGCCGAGACCCACGACAGCTGCTTGGTGAGGAACTGTTTGGCCGCTTCTGTATTAATAAATATCATGTTTGGTTTATCTTCCGTACTTGTTTCTTTGGTTAAGGCAGATGAATTTTCTTCTTTTACAGTCTCCAGAACAGTTTTAGAATTCTCATCCGTTATATCCTTACTGGAAGATGAACTATTTTTAGTGGTTTCATCGTAATGTATTTTGGTGAGCTCTGAATCTTCGGTAGATGGGCTAGTGTCCTCAGTGGGTGTGTGTGCATCAAGCGGATCGGGGTGAGTGCGCGCTGCCGAGGTGCTGCTGGTGTCCTCGCTAGACTTGCATAGTGTCGCACCCAACGGGCAAGTCTCCACGAGGGAGGCTTGGGAAGGAGAAGACAGCCGTGTAGCAGTTTGACACTCTATACAAGAAGATGTAAAAACATCATCTTCGTCATTTTCACTATCTGTTTCATCTTCACATATCTTTTTGCGAACTATAACCATTCCGAACTTGTCTCCCACAGCGGCCTGATACACGGAGCGCCCCTCGAAAAATAGCACTTTCTTCGGGTCCAGCGAGTTGATGGACAGCTGTGGCATGCATCCCGATGCCCAAAGCTGCCCACACTTGCTGATGTATAAAACACCAAACTCTCCACTAACGATAGACTTGATCTTCACTTTATGACTGGGCGTTTTATGACCGTGGTGGCAGTTTCTGGCATCTTCTCTTATAACAACTTCTTCCTTGGATTCCCATGACTTAGGCTCGCATTTGAATACTTGACCGAACGTATCGACATAATATAACTGTTTGTTGTAAGACGCAATATCTGTTGCGGTAATATCTGCGAGTTTTTGAAATTGTAGAGCTTTAGAAGAATTTTCCAGATTGGCATGATACAAACAGCGGTCTTCACATAACACTATTATTTCGTTTCCGATCACAGTTAGCTTAATTGCACCTGTACGATTCAACCACTCGTTGTCAACATCGATTGATAAACATTCCAAGCCCCTCCAGAAACGTAAAAAGCCCATTATAATTAGTGCCAATATTTAAACTAAATAATATATTATTTCGAATAAATAATACAATTGTGCAAAATGAGTATGCATTTCTTAATAAGATTATGAGTTCTATCAGGGGGAAATCAAAGTCATTTCAGCTGTAGGAAATGCACAATTACAATATTTTGAAGAAATGTCAAAAAAAATTATCTGTCAAATAACTAGTCTATGACTCTTTTCAAAGGAAAGGAAGAATAACTTAGCAAGGTTACAAAAAAATTATCGGCCTAAAAACAATTTTGATAACTACTGGCTAAAAACATTCTGTAGGATTGCCATCATTTCGAAAAAGAAATAAAATAAGAAATTCAACGAACCATAGAAAAAAATGTCTACAACATTTGTTTTTTATGAATCTGTGGTTATAGCACGTGTTTGAATTTGAAGTTTGTTTTTTGACAGTACACCGAATATTCGTGGGTTATTCGGTAAAAGTTGAAATATTAGACATGATTTTCCGTAAATGAAAAGTTTTTTATTTTCTATATATTTTAAGTTTTGAGTGATCTTTATTCAAGATGCAGGTTTCCGAAATAGATAATGTTAAAATATATAACCTAAGTGCAGGAAAATCTTTACCAGATGTAAGAATCAGTTTTGTTTATTATGTTTTGTTATAAGTAATATTATATTGTATTTTTATTTCTTATTGTCAGGTCTTCCTTTTAAAAAACACTTCCGAAAATATAGTAGTTAAATTAATTGTTATTAATTTTACAATTATTTCGATAATTTGTTAGTTCTTGTGAAATAATCGTTTAGATGACGCATTGCTTCATTGTTCACAAGACATTCGGTGTGATTCTATATTTTAATGTATTTACTTTTTTGATTTAGTGGTTGTCGGAAAGAAAGAAAAGAGCTTTGCTCAAGAAAGATGTGGATATTCGACGACGGATTGAGCTTATCCAGGACTTCAGCATGCCGGGATTAAGCACAACAATAAAAGTATCCAAAGATGGGCAATACATTCTGGCAACTGGGATATATAAACCGCGTGTGAAATGTTTTGAAGTCAACAATCTATCTTTAAAATTCGAGAGGTGTTTAGATTCAGAAGTTATCACCTTTGATTCCTTGGGAGACGACTATACGAAGGTAAATTTAAAATTATAATTCCGCTTTTATGTTCGAAATTTGATAGGTTCCATGAAAAACACTTGCATTAATGAAGCACATTATTTTTCTAATATTCTGAATTGGAATTAAGAATATTCTGTTTTTACCCCATTAAATAAAAAATTGTTAGGTACCCCCTGACAACTTGGATAATTAAATACCTATCATTCTTCGCAAAAGGGTGTTTGTTTCCCTTTGACTGCTACATTTAAAAAAAAATACTAGTAAGAAATACTACCAAGCATAATTAATTTTGAAAAAAATGTACATACTATATTGTTTGTGTGTGAATTATGCTGGCCGTCTACTATTTGTACACTCTCATTCTTTCTCTTTCACAAGCGAGATGCACTACTTATCACACAGGAATTATTTTAATCGCAACATTTACGAGTCTTTATTAAGGACACCACAATCGTTATCAACATTTCTCAATGGTTTTTCAAATAACAATATATCGTTGTTTACCCTTCTAAGGGTGACCACGTTTGAAATTTCGCATTTTAAATTAAGATAAACTAGTACCTAGGAGATATTTTGAAGCTGTATTTTAAAAAAGGAATTCAATATAAGCTACTTAATCCCCCATATTTTCCTTTTATAACATTCAATACGAATTTAATATTTTTTTTAGTTATATAATATTTATATTTTTCAGCTTGTGTTTTTACAATGTGACCGTTATGTAGAGTTCCATGTAGGACATGGCAGACACTACCGGCTCAGAGTTCCTCGATTTGGCCGTGACTTGGCTTTTCATAAACAAACCTGTGATTTGTTCGTGGTTGGTGCATCATCTGTAAGTATTGTAAACACCAACCGATTTCACTCCTTTATTTAATTTTATCCAAATTATTTAATTTTCAGCATACCCCCTTTTACAGATATACACTTCTCCTAACATCCCTGACATTATTGAACCTCCCTTTTATTTTATATTAGTAGTCACAATACTTTTAAGAATACCTTTTATCTTTTTAGGAAATATATCGATTGAATTTAGAAGCCGGGCAGTTCATGACACCTTACTCCACAAACGCATCGAGCATAAACAAATGCGTTGTAAATCCAGAGCACGGGCTTGTTATTGTTGGAACCCAGGAGGGGAAGCTGGAAGGCTGGGACCCGCGTACCAAGTCTCGGCAGGCAACTCTGGACTGTGCCCTCCACTGTTCAGATATTGATGAAAAGTTAGTACATATATATTATAGTAAAATCGGAATGAACTGAGTCTTGGGGCCATAAATCATTTCCCTATGTCTATCTCGCTTGCACTTACGGGCCTTATGGAGCGGTTTAGGGTTGGGCGTAACAATAAAATAAAAATATCGATAAGTAACGTTTATTATCGTATCTTGTTCATCAACTTTAACGAGTTAACAAAGTTTTGATATTAAACTTTATTTATGGGTTTTACGTGCGTTTAAATTAGTATGAAATTAGTGACTACCAGATACTAAATTGTTTAATTTTAAAATTTGTATACTGTATGTCTATAAACCCAGAAAGAAAGTTAAGTATAAAAAACAAAGTAGATCATATTGTGGCCCTTAAAAGAGCCGTTTATATTACAAAAAAATGTATCAATCCTCATCGGAGTCTTCTTCATCAGTGTCTTCTGCCAAATTTATTATAAGCGGCGCCTGATCTCTAATAAGAGCTTTCTGTAGGTCACTGTTTTGAAGTTCCTCGGCATGTCTCACACATTTGGCCCAGTATTCTTGTGTGACATTATCGATGGCTCGGTGGAGGTGATTTTCAACATCTGCTATCTTGAATGTATTATTATTATTTGCAACTTCTCCCTTTACTTGTGCCCAAATTAATTCTATTGGGTTATATTGACAGTGATATGGAGGCAGCCGTATTACTTCGTGGCCTCGTTCATTTGCCAGATTGTCTAAAGCGTAAACCTTCTGCGGGTTACTGGCTTTTACTTTTCTTATTAACTCTTCTATAATTTCTCTGCTGGAATATTGAATGTTTTTTTTTGATAATCATTCTTGAATCTCGGCTTTCCTTGTGTTTCTTGTAGGTATTTTTTCCAACTGCATCGAATGATAGCTTACGTTATCGACGATTATAACTGAGGGCTCTTCAAGTATATTTAGGAATGCGGAAAACCATGCCATATATGTATCGCCATCCATTTCTGTGTGATAATCAGCATCCTTCGATTTTACCGCTTTAAATATTAGCTTCGCTTCTGGAACAAAGCCAGTCCTTGCGGAACCAGCATGGCAAACTATCAATCTTTGACCTTTTCCTACAGGCTGATTCTCGAAACCTCCTTCATCGTTGCTTCCAAGCCACATACGCTTTCTTGAATGGATTTGATTAATCCATGTTTCATCCAGATAGAAACGCGGCCGCTGATCGTTAGTTCTTCTAAGTAAATCCAATTTCCTTAAAGAGTCCATTCTGGCACAAACAATACTTATCTGTTCTTTCCATTAAATATTTACGTCCTTCGGCATTTTTCTTATACTTGAACCCAATCTCCTTCATGAGTGTTCTCATCGAAGTTTTTCCGCATTTAAAATCAGATAATTGTTCTCGGTATTTTTCTAATATTTTCGCCACGGACGGATACTCTCCACTATCATAAAATGAACCTACAGTCCGCTTCAATACACTTTTATCAAAATCGTCAATATTGGTGACAGTTTCTTGTTTCTTAAAATTTGCTCTTGGTGTACAGGGGCTGCTTGATTGCAATAATTCAGTCTTTATTCGGTCCACTGTCACTCTACTCACACCACAAATAAACGCGGCCATTTCACGTGGTTTGTTGAAATTAAGAGAAGCTATTTTATTCGGATCACTTTTCAATTCATTGACAAACAAGAATACGTTGTGAATCACTGTTCGAGTTTGAGGGCTAATATCGCCATGTAATTTCTTCAAATCAATGTTGGAAAATAAAGTATCCATAGTGCGTAACGAGTGGTGACACACGAATGAATTCATTTAATTGCAGTAAACGCATTTATAACAAAAAAGCACTGCATTCGGTAAAAACCAATCATTAGTGACTCATCGTACATGTCATAACGTACATATCATTCCAAAATCATTATAGTGACTCATCGACACCACGAGAGCAGGTAGCCGTATACCGATAACGGTCCTGGGGCTTCCCATCCCTATTTCTATTGACATTTATGGCCCCACGACTCCGTTTTAAACGGCTGTAGTATAATTGATATTATTAATTAATTTTATTTGACAATTATTGCCAACATGTTATTCTAATAAAGTAGATTTTTTTCCATAATTTACTCATACACATATTAACTCTTCAATAATCCATTGTTGAGACTTCAACATTATCAATTGTTTAAATTTTGAACACTGTTATTATGTATCACAATTTATTTATATGAGTTTATCACGACATGAGCTGTTTTGCCAACCTATCATTTTAAACAGATTTTAAGTCTCACCTTTTCAAAATATCACATAAAATGTAAACAACGGTTATCTGATTGCTGGTGTCACATGCAGCTCTCATGACTTAAAACACTGTCAAAGCGCCCTTGAGGTGAGCTATTCACGAAAACGCCGCTATACTAATTAGCCTAATTATTATTATTATTATAATTGCAAAATAGCTGTCGCTACAAACTCGTAAATAAATTTCAATATGCTATAACAGTGTTTAAAATTTAAACATTTAATAATTTTAACTCTTCTTTCAAATCTTTAGGAAGATCAAATATGTTCCGTTTCCTTTAAAAACTTTTTTTAAATGTTGGGCTTCAAATTTATCATGCATTTTTTTTTTCATTTATTATCTGTATAATTTGTACTCTCTATAATTGCCAAATTGGTCACAATTTAATATGTTTTTTAGTAATTTAAAATATGTTTCCAATGACTTCCAGATTAAATATTCTTCCATCTATATCCGCTTTGAGTTGTCATGGTGGATTGAATGTTGGCGTGGGGACATCCACTGGTCATGTAATATTGTACGACTTGAGATCTAGTAAGCCTATGATAGTGAAAGATCACATGAACGGATTACCCATTAAGGATGTGGTCTACCACCGAGATATGGACTACGTTTATTCTATGGATTCTTCTGTACTTAAAATTTGGGATAAGAACACGGTAATATATAAATATCTATTCAAAATTGTTTTGGGAGTCTTTCAATATTTATTCTAATTGTATGAATATTTTTAAATATCTAAACTTGATTGACAGAAAATATATTTATTACATGAAAAAAAATTAGTAAAAACCATTTGTAACAAGAGATACTGCCCCCCAGTGGATACTAGAGCTTTCTATGGGGGTGGTAGTGGGTCCAGAACAATGTTCCCTCTAATTTTCCAAAGGTTATATGCACAAAAGACATTCATAAAGTTGACTATGCAACTTTAAAAATAATTTTTAAAATTTGTGCGCCAATCATTAATGGGTAGCTGGTGTTGCCAGTGTAACTCAGTATTAGGAACTCATCCTAATGCAACTTTTGTGCACTTTCTTTTAATGTATTTGTGCATGCTCGGCGAGTTGTGTGCACGCACACAGCTTCAAGGAAACACTGGTCCAGAGGTAAATGGGTTCTTGAGGCAGTCGAGAGGAGTGGCCGTAGAATATGTATTTAACTAACTAACCATCATGCCATTTCACCGATGTGGTAAACATTTTTCTTTGCTGACATACTTCTCCTGCTTCCTCAACATTCATCCATCAAGTCATGCACGCACTTTGATTTCTCCGACTCCTCGCGTGGCCGACATTCAATAATTGATGTATTTGTTTGTGCCTTGTTTTCCTCGGTCTTCCTCTCTTTCTACTTCCATTTAGATCGTTATTATATACTTTTTTACCATTCTTTCTTCATTCATTCTTTTCATGTGTCCTAACCATCTTAATGATCCTTTCATTATTTTGTTCATTACACTTTCATTCGCACCGCATTCAATTCTTATACTTTCATTCGACACTATCATACACAGATTTTCCACATATTCGTCTAAGAGATCTCATTTTTACTGCATTTATTCTACTTTCATCATTTTGCCAGTTCCATGCTTGGCACACACAAGGGTCAGTACAAAACACCATTGTGCATGGACTATTAATTTTTTTTTAGATAGGCTTTTGTTTGCGATGAAAACATTTAGTGCACCATTCACTTTGTTGCCTGCCCCAACCCTTCTTTCTATATTCTCTCCACTTGCCCATCCTTTGTAAACATACTACCTAAATATACATATGTATTTTAATAAATGAAATACTTTGAAAATACTATTTTCATGATTAAATCATTTAAACATTTCTGATACATTTGATAATCTTTTTCCTTCAAACTATGTAATTTTAAATAGATGCTAATCAATATTTATGTATTTGTTATAACTATTATGGGAGAGGGGGTGTTAGAATTTTTTTAAGGTACCTATCCTGACCTATCCTATCGAAGAACGTTTGGTGTGTTTTTTTAAATATGTGGATTTAACTAACTAACTAACTATCACGCCGTCTCTCCGAAAGAGTAGGCAGAAAGAATGGACTGTCACACTTTAACTGATGCGGCACTCCATACTTCTCTTTTCGCCCCGCGGGAGACGCGGTGTGATGGGTTGCGAACCTCATCGCCACATGTGGATTTATATTATATTAATTATATTTTTCAATTGTTGCAGGCAAAACAATATACCAGTATTGAAGCTACACACGATTTTAATAATCTGTGTGTTGTTCCCGGCACCGGTTTACTCTTCATGAGCAATGAAGATCCTAAAATGCTTACATATTACATTCCAACACTAGGTAATTTATCCTTGCAATATTTATTTATTTATTGTATATATTTTAATGATTATTGTGATAATACATGTACATTCATTTTGCTTGAAATTGATTTAATATTAATCATATTTTGGACGGTTATTTGAATAAAATAACAGAAGAAAAAGAATTTTAAAATCTAAAATATCTTATATCGACTATTAAGAATGGAATGGAATTGATATAAAATGATGAAAATATAATAAAATCTGTATAAATTAGATCTCTCTGATGTATTCGTATTAAAACTGACTAACTAACTAACCATCACGCTGTTTCTCCGGAGGAGTAGGCAGAAAGGATGGACCGCCATACTGCTCTGTCCTAACATACCTCTCTAGCTTCCTCTATGTTCATACATCGTAACATGCACGCTCGTTTATTTTTCTACTTCGAATGTGTTTTTAAAACTACCGTATAATGTAAAACTCTGATATGAAAAGAGAATACAGGATGAACAAAAGCATTACAAAACACAATCATAAGCATTGCAAAGCCAGGCAGAGGTCTAGGGGACAAAATGCTTGCCTCCTGATCCAGAGGACTTGGGTTCAAGCCTGGACATGACCCGAATCCTTCTTCATTATAACAAGCTGTTTCTGCTCAGTTTGGAGATTGTATATCAACAACAAAAAACAAACAAACAAACAAAACCATCACGCCGTTTCCCCGCAGGGGTAGGCAGAGAGAATGGACCGCCACACTACTCTATCCTGGCACACCTCTCTAGCTTCCTCCACATTCATACATCGAGTCATACACGCACGTCGATTCTTCCGGCTTCTGACATGACCAACTTTTAATATTTGATTAATTTGGTCATGCCATGTTTTCCTCGGTCTACCTCGACTCCTTACTCCATTTACATTGTTAACGTATACTTTTTTAACCATTCTTTCTTCACCCATGCGCTCCATATGTCCGAACCAACGAAGCGAACCTTTCATAATTTTGTTCATAATACCTTCTTTCGCTCTACACTCCTTCCTAATATCAGCATTTGAGATTCTGTCGTACATCGTTCTACCGCACATACGTCTTAGGGACCTCATCTCTACCGCATTTATTCTGCTCTCATCTTTCTTCTGCCAGTTCCATGCTTCGCTTCCATACATAAGGGTTGGAACCAGAACTCCATTGTGAACGGCCATTTTCGCTTTCATTGATAAATTCTTGTTTCCAATAACTACTTTTAAAGCTCCATTCACTTTGTTACCCGCACCAACCCTTCTTTCAATATCACTGTCCGTTCGGCCATCCGCTGTGAACATGCTACCTAAATACACAAATTCGCTCACCTGTTCCAAGTTCTCTTCATTTACACTTATATTACAAACTGTCATTTGCTCTTCCCTTTCAAAAACTAACACCTTTGACTTTCCGACATTCATCATTAAATCGTTCGACTTGCATACCTCATACATTCTCGACACCAAGACTTGTAATTCGTCCGCACTATCCGCAACGAGAACGGCGTCGTCCGCGTAAAGCAGACAGTTTACAGACAGATCACTCATCTTAGCACCAGCATTTATACCTTTAAGTTCTTTCATACACTTGTCCATATACAGATTGAACAACCAAGGGGACATCACGCAGCCCTGCTTATTCTAATATAAGTATTAGCCTTTTTTTCTTTACTTAAGAATAGTTTTTCAATATTTTAAATGAATGATAAAAAAAAAGTATATAAAAATGACGCAAACGGAACAAGAAATAGAAGAAGGCCTAGGAAAACGTGACGCGATTAAATCAATCAAAGTTGCGGCATTATATTATTAGCATATTTATGTTTGTTAGTAAAAATGATTATAACTTACTGGAGAGTGCCAACTTGTTTATAGTCTCATTAATTTATTAAATCTAAACATGTACTTCTTTTTTATTATTATTTAGGTCCAGCACCGCGATGGTGTGCATTCTTAGATAATTTGACCGAAGAACTTGAGTCCACATCCGCTCAAGACATATATGACGACTATAAGTTCGTCACTAAATCTGAATTGGAAACCCTGGGTCTGGGACATCTCATGGGCACAAATCTACTGCGAGCCTACATGCATGGGTAATAAATTTGAACATGTTAACCCAAGCAGACCTTGAAATCTTCAGTGATTGAATCAAATTATTTAAAGATTTATTATGACCATACTTTTGATGGTTTATTTTGTTTATAATTCTGTTATCATTTTTAATCTCTTTTCTAGCTACTTCATAGATATACGATTATACAAGAAAGCTAAATCCATTGCCGATCCATTTGCATTTGAAGAATTCAAGAAACGCAGAATTCGCGAAAAGTTAGAACAAGAGAGACCATCCAGATTGAAATTGAAAGTTGACCTCCCGCCAGTTAATAAGGAACTTGCGGCCAAACTTATGTCGGATGAATATACGAAGAAAAGAAAGAACAAAGCCACTGATATCATGGGAGATAATAGGTTCAAGGTAACAATTTGTTTTCATTCTTTCTACTCTATGTTTATTTGTTTAACCCACCCATGTTCACTTTCATTAATATGAATTATTTACTTTTGCAGCAATTGTTTGCTAATCCTGATTTTGAAGTGGATAAAGAATCTGAAGAATATAGACTTCTCAATCCGGTGGTGGCAAATCTGCAAGTGAACAAAAACAAGGCTGCTAAGAAAGCTGTCACTGAACAGTTTGATCCAGTCATGGTAAGTATCATCATAAGTATAAATTGTTTGGACTCAAATTTAAATTGGAATGAATGAATCAATTTCTCCGACTCCTCACGTGGTCGACATTTAATATTTGATTGATTTGATCATGCCACCATTTACTCGTAATCTATTTGGAAAAATAATATAAATTTCATGTCATTTTCTGTTTCCATAATCTATATTTAGCCCTTAAAGGAAATATTCACTGTATAATGATTTTTTAATATCATTTGTTGCTTAAATTATTGTGAATTTTAATGTATTAATTATTTAATTTACAGGAAGATGGAGAAGAACATGATTCGGATGAAGAATTTTATAAAGATTCTGATGGGGACGAGAGCAGTTCTGATGATGAGCACACATGGTCCGCTGATGTTAAGAATAAACTTAAACTAGCAAAGCAATCCATTGATAAAAGAAGAAAAGAGGAGGATGATAGAGAGGCAAATAAAGCCCCTGAGCCTAAATTCTATGAGCTGAAGGAGGGGCAGGAATTCAAGGGTGGATTCAAAGGTGTTCGGAGCATATCCAAGAAGTTCAACAAGTAAGCACTTTTTAAAATTACTAATCATATACACACCTTACAGCAGTTTAGTGTTGCCAATTTCCAGTTTCATTTGACATCTTATTATATTTTAATTAACAAAAAGCAAGTCCTGACATCTATTGGTCCTTTACAGTAACCTACACACAAATATGCCTATTAATAATTATGGTTTCCTCTGATAATTTTCCTTTGTATAGCTATATCATTCTCATGAGTATTCAATATTTGTATTTACTTTTTCAGGAGTAGTCTAGGGGACCGCCTCAAGCATGAAAATAATAATGTGAAGTTCTTGGGATCTGTGGGGAACAGAGAAATGACTTTCAGCATGAAAGGAGACCGGAGGGAGAGAGATAAACGAAACCAGGATAAAATCCACAGAGAAGATAGAAAGAAAGTATTTAGGCCGACAAATCACTTGGGAAAATCTAAATTTAAATCTCAAGGGAAAAGGCGGTGATAATTATTGTTTTAATTTGTAAATGTGTTATATGTATTATGTATTTGTGTAATAAAAATCATTTGAAAAAGACAAGTTTATTTTTTATTTTTTAAATTTGCTTAGCAATATCTGAACAGCTTGATATCAAATTAACATAACCTACAATAACCAATAAGAAACTTTACAAACATATTGTTTCATAAACATTTAAAAATAGTCCCATCATTCATTCATATTTATTAAACATTGATTGGAATAAACGTGTTTCAAATCATTAAGCATCATCATTCAGTTCACTGTGATATATATTTTTGTTTTCCTGTAGTTTTTATGTTTTAATCTTTTAATCATTAACTTCACATATTTTTTGATAAAAGGAAACAATGTATAAGATTTATGCCCAAACCAACAACAATGTTTAACACAGAGGTCAATTTTCCTCACCGAAATTGTATAGATATAAAATTGAATAAAAAACGCATCCGAACAATACCTACACAAGATATTACTTATCATAATATAAGGTTATCAATTACTTTCATAGCATATTCCATTACAATTAGTTGGCAGTTAATTTTTAATTTATAGAAAATGTTATTGATTCATCGGTAAAAGTAATGTTTTTAATATAGAAAATGATAAAATGGATTAATTTAATTTGTTATTGTTACATGGGTGATTATGGAAAGTTTATATTAAAATAAACAGGTAACACCATGTCCAGTGACACCAATAATGAACAAGAATGTAAAGTGAGATGTGTCACCAGCGGTGGGGTGCAATGCTCTGACTCCGATGGTACGGATGCTGTTAATATGGAGAGTTCCACTCCATCCTGCCTAGATATGACCAGTGTAGATGTAAGTATTCAATATTTGTTGGCATATATTCCTCTACAATTATATTTATGGTATGAAAATACATGTTTAAATTATAGAAATTCATAGTTACAATAAGTATGTATATTGTCATTGTGAAATAATTGTGTTTTAGATTGGTGAAATTGTTGAAGCCAATGATTCTGAACTAATGAGTACTTCAGCTGTTTTACATTACTGCAAATCAAAGGTGATTGATTGGTTTTATATATATTTTTATAATTCTGTAACTTTTTGATCAGAATTCTGTATAATACTCGTATATGCATATTACTTTGTTTTTACTTATTTATTATCTTTTTAATACAATTTAAATACACACCATTTTCAGATATTATACCCTTACCTTAAATTACTATCATTTATGGGGCTGCGTCCGGTGTCTTTGGATCAATCTCAAACATCGAAATTTATTTTATTGTTATGGCACTACCATACAATACAAATTTCCATATTAATATTGCTTGGATATTTCTTACAATACATGGTATGTTTTAGGTAAGTGAAGCAATGTTATGAATCAACAAATTTATTAAGCTGTGAATCATGTGATCAATAAATTCTTATGGCAATTGTAAAAAGCATTGAACTTACTTTATTAGGAGAGACAGAGGTTTTTGTTATAAAGATGAACCGCCACACAACGAATTTGAATATGAAGATTTTATCGAAGATCCCCATGAACAAATATGCTACGACAGTCCTGTTTTCAGTTTTATTATCCCTGATATCCTACACTTTTCGGGATATGTGTATGCAATATATCTATTTAGAATTTCTGATAATGAACAGCTGCAACACTTGATGGAAAGGGTAATAATGTGCTATCTATATTTTATTAAAATATAACTAATATTTTTAAATGAATTGAGAATATTGGAAATTACTTTTTAACTGAGAGTAATACTATAATAAAAAAAACTTTTAAACTAAGTAATGCAATAGTACAGTGATGGTGAACCTATGACCCGTGGGTCAGATACTGACCAATGTAGACTTTTTATATGACCCACGTGTTGATTTTTATAAACTTATTTTTTATATCATAAAACAGGAAAAATCAAAAATATTTAAAAAGTAAAGTACACATATCTATAGGGCTCGGATTTATATTCGTTAAAAAAGTTTAAAATATTCTTTTATATATGCCAAATGTTACAATATTTTATATGTCGTCTCCCGCGGGGTGAAAAGAGAAGGATGGAGTGCCGCATCGGTTAAAGTGTGACAGTCCATTCTTTCTGCTTACCCTTTCGGGGAGACGGTGTGATGGTTAGTTAGTTAGTTACAATATTTTAATGAAAAAAAAACAAGATCTTATGTGAGACAAACTATTTTTTGTATAGTACAGTCACATATTTTTATATATTTTCAGGGAGAAAGTTTTGTTTAGATGGGAAAATGAACTCTCAAAATCTGCCAAGATAATCGGTAAGAACTTTTAGAATGTGCAATCATTGATGGGGCCATCCACATGTTCTTCCAGCAGGATGGATTAATTTTTTTTAATTACTACCCAAGCGGGATGAAACTCCATCGCAACATACAGCTTTTCCTAGCAAGGTCCATCCTTTATCTTGGTCACGTCAACGATTGGTTTTTCAGTCGCAGAACAATTCCCATAACGGAAGTCAAAACGGTTAAAGCTTTTCAAACATCGCTAGATAAATGTGAAAATGAGCCATAATGAAATTTAACTCCGTGAGGGTTTTCAGATTGTTAAGCGTCCCCTTGGCTTTGTCAATGGCATGGTTGTCAAAAGTAGAGATCACTTTCTTTACCTTTTCTTTGTTTAACGTAGTGGATCGCTGCTTGAATCCACGTACCCCACCAAGAGACAATAGGCTCCGGTGGAAGCGGTGTTTGGAGTATTATCTCCTTGTAAACCGTCATGATACTAGGAGCTTTCACGAATATTTTTTTGACCCTAAAATTAGATCATTCACCACAGGCCAAAATGTTCGTACTCTTTCAGCAACCCTGTGTACCCCATGGGCTTAGCAGGTGACATACTTCATTTTAGTATAAAACACCTTCAAACAGAGTGCTGCTTTCAACATATCAGGGTTAGTATCTTCTCTGCCATGTCCAGTTTTGCGTTCCCACAATAGAAGCAAGTTTGAAAGGGAGACTACATATAATATGGGCAAAAATATGCCACTTAATTGCTCTCACCCCGAGAACCCTGAAATATTCGCTAAACTCTGAAATATGCTTTTATATTCCCTAATAACTAGGGCTAAGAGGGCTATATAGATCTCAAAACACAAAAAAACAGCCTCTTTTTGAAAGCTGTCGATGCTTTTTTATGTCAATTCCGAGCCCTATATATCTAATATCGAATCTATAAAAATATTTCCAGTTGGACTTTGGCTAGCTGATTTTCAAGCCATTAAAGTAATAATAAGTTTAGCCACTAGGTCATAAAATATTGTGTTAAAAAAGTGAGAAGAAAAAAAATGAGTTTTTAATCATCCTTCCCTCCTCTTTTCCAAGTGACACCACTGACTTAGTGACCCACGAGTTAGTACCAAAAAATATATACGATATATAACAAAATCTGACCGACGTCTCAAAAAGGTTCACCATCACTGATATAATAGATGCTTTTATTTTTACTAACAATAAGTTCTAAAATAAATAAATTCATAAACATATTTACGTGCTAATAATATACGGAATTATTGCATTTTATTACTATTACAGGTGTTTTTGCTGTCATCTTTCCCTCCACAAGGAACTCCATATACAAGTCCTAGAAAATTAGTCATGACCCTTTGGTTTTATATATTTTTAAGTATATTTTGGACAATTTTGTCTCTAGTGATCGTTGCGTTAATGCTTTTAAGCGGAAACATAACGTATCACTGGATGACTCCGGGGTATGTTATTGAGATATTTAGATTTTGTGTAATATAATTATATCCAGTTAATATTATATATTTTAAACATACATAACAAATTTGCATATTCTTCAGTACAGGGATTTTCATGTTATCTGTCAAAACATTTTTGGCAATAACTACACTTACCCATGATATGGTTCAGGCCACCATCATCACCAGCTACTGTTTACAAGCCCAACTCCTGACGGCTCATTTATATTTCCTCCGAAATCGATTATTGACAAGAACCATATCTTCGCTTGATTGGATGAGAGTAAGATGATTTACAAACTTTATTCAATTTTATTTAGTTATTAGACTTTAATGCAACCATTCTATAAATATACCTATTAATTAAATAACTTTAAAATATATATATTCATACATCTTTTAATACATACATACAAATGACGACCCAGAGTGGCTTTACGTAGATATGGCTCACGCTGTAATGATGTAAAGAGCTATCAAACAAAATAATATATATAAATATAAATGTAAATATTTGTGTTCAAAATCTCAAATCTCTGAAAGTCATTTACCGATTGCTTTGAAATTTTGACAGAACGTTGCATTCGAATACGCGTATGTTTTTACTTTGGATATCGTCTTCTCGGAAGTTCCAGCCTGGAAGTTATTATTCACCCCCATGTTGCAAATTTCTTTCTTGGATGTTGAGGTTGGGTATTGTTGAATGGTGAGAGGAGGGTTTCTTGGGGGATGTGTTGGGTCAGGTCTGATGTTTGAATCTGACTACCCAGGTAGGGAGGAGTGTGAAAGGGTCGGGGGTGGTTTTGGACTGAGCCGAGGTTTTGGGTGGAAACCGAGAGACTGACCGGTAGGACCTGATGCACAGAACCATGGGGACGAGAGTGGCCTTGTCGGGGTCTCCGGAAGTAGAAAATCATTTGTTTTAATTAATTATTATTTAAATTGAGCCCATTAACACGTGGCTGTAATATCATTTGATATAATAAAATATATACTTGTGTATATATATTTCTGAGATCAGAAGACTTTGTAAGAATAAAACAGTGCAATTTATATTAAATTTTAATGCCCATTGCCCTCGAGTACAAGCACAAAAAAACTAGGTCTCCCTTTTGCGCCACCTGGTGTGGCTATATAGGCCTATTTTGGATAGACAGACTATCACTCCGGACAAGAGTATTCTACCCGCAGTTGGACCTCGTTTTCTCTATCCCTTGCGATGACTCTTTTCCACTCCGCCTATCGGTTACCGCCTGTTCCCAGTCTGTTTGTCTACACTTTTCAATGCAATATGCAGGTTGTCCGTATATCTCTTGCGCTTTCCCCCATGCTTTTTTAATTTGTCAGATAAGATGTAACTTATAATGATGATATATATCATAAACTTAAATTTTTTAAATCAACCCTTATCAGACACTAGCTTTTGTATATGTTATTCTATCAATATTTAATTTTAAAAAGGCACTGCTAATCATTCCGTTAGTAATATTCAACTGAAAAAGTAATTAATAATAATAATAATATGCTAACTTTGAAAGCGCCGTTTTTGTGATGTAATCACCTCAAGGGCGCATAAAGACGTGTTTTGAATCTAAATTATGCGCAGATTCCACAGACAAGATTTAACATGATTCATCATGTCACCTCACATGTGCCATAAGACTACAATGACAAAGTTTTGTTGTCACGTCAGAGGTGACTTACGTCTGCTAAGGGTTAATATTATAAATACAGAATTATTTTTAAATTCAAATAAACTTTATTAGTAGTAAGTGATTTTAATAATATTACAAAATACAAATCTGGTAATTTATGAAACATGTGTATAATGCAAATTAAAAGAAGAACTCGTGTCATGCTGCATGCATCCTATAAATTGTCCCCCAATGGTTGTGTATGTGGTGTATAAATATGTACAAGAGTATTGGCTTAAAGATGTAAACAAAAATGTTTCAGGAAGTAGCAGAGTTCAAAAAATTATTAAGGCACTTGAATGAAGTTCTAGCTCCGGTAATCTGTATATTTACCATTGTCAATATATCATGGGCTTGTTCCGGAATTCTGTGGCTCCTTAACTTTGACAAAGTAGACACAATAACACACCCTATTTTCGGAATCAGTCTTTTGAATGAAATACTTTGGATCCTGGCTTCTGTTGTTCCATTTATTTCGGTTAGTAAGATGCATTGATTTATATATTTGAAAATAGGTAAAGTCATCCTGCAAAATCACAAGATACGCAATTATACAACTAATGAATGCATTCTTGTTAAATCTCTTTTATAGGCTGCCCGACTAACTACAGCCTGTTCAGTGACGCAAGCAGTTGGTCACGAGATAATTGTCCGTCCTTTCCTTCACCAGGACACTCCGCAAGAAGATTTGAACACCGTATTAATGTATGCATCCACCCTGCAGCTGTCAGCCAGACTCTTCAGACTGCCTATAACTGGGAGATACCTTTGCCTTACACTAACTCTCACTGGTATCATAATATTCACTCTCAGTATGTGCCATTATGTCCAAATATAGTTTTTATCAACAAAATATTGACTAGTTATCCATTGAAGGTATTAAAATGTTTGAATATTGTGTTGTTTGTTAAATTTTATATTATTTTTAGTGCGTAACATTTACAAGATTTTATTATCAATTTTAATTCAAAATCTGAACATGTTTTTGTCAGTTTATCTCTAAGTTAAATCTGTAAAGAAATCTAATTTTATTTTTATGTTTGCTGTTCTTACAATAAATAAATTGCAATATTTGAAAAAATCTTCACATAAAAATGTTTTGATGTTTATGGATTGGATTTGCGCAGAGAATTATATACTGTACTCGTATATGAAGTAATAATTTTTCGCTTTAAGCGTTAGGATTTAGGGGGCTCATTTTTATCCTAAAATGTACTGTAGCAGTATAAATTGCTTTTCAAGAAGCAAGCAGCCAACTGCACACCAGTGAATTAAATAAATAATATGTTATATTCACAACATATTCTTTCTTCATAACAATATTCAAAATCTATTGGCCCCAAACAGTATCAAATGCCGTTCTCTGGACCTTGGCAGGCGAAAAGCCATTAGAGAGCAAGTCGCTAGACGCAAATGGCAGTGGATCGGTCACACTCCGAGACAGAACCCAGCCTGCATCTGCATCGCTCAGGGCGCACTAGACTGGTCCCCTATGGGGGGAAAGAGGAAGCGAGGCAGACCTAGAGCCACCTGGAGAAGAGCCCTGCAGGACGAGGTTAAGGCAGCAGGCCTCACTTGGGATGATGTTAGGCATCAGGCATGCGATAGAGTCGGGTGGAGAAGGTTCCTTGAGGCCCTATGCACCACGGAAGTGTGACAGGACAAAAATAAGATATTCATAACAAGGACACAACTTTGACCTATCTTTAATGAAACTGTCATGCATATGTATGACATGATTGAAAATCATATTCAATTCACGGTTAAACTCAAAAGAGAAAATATGTTTGTATATTTATTATATTTGAATGGAAAGAGGAAGTTATGGTATGCTGAGAGAAACGTGAAATGACAAAATATATCAATCACGAGAAGGTCGCCATATTTAATGTAAAAAAATCGACTAGCATTTATGAATATAAAGGAAGTTATAAAGGTATGTCAGAATAGAATCATGTGATGGACCATTCTCTCACCAGAAATGGTTAATTATGTTATGCATTTTTCCTATTGGGTGTTTCGGAAAGTTCGGTCTGTTTTTTTGTATGAAAATCGCATTTATTCGAAAGGTAAAATAAAAAAACACATCAATCAAAATATTTTCCATTGTTAGCCACTACTTATCTTTCTAGCAAGATGAGTAGATGAATCCATCGTCGAAAAATCGACCGAATTCTTGACATATGAATGGAAGTAGTGCTCTTCTAAAGCATGCGTCATGGATCTGAACAATTGGTAGTCTGATGGTGCCACGTCTGGTGAATAAGGCGAGTGCAGTATTATCTCCCAACCCACATTTTGTATGTAGTTTTTGATCGCGTTTGCGATGTGAGGTCGTTGTCTTGTTGAAAAATCAGCTTGCTGTGCCTGTTGCCCCATTCCGGTCATTTTTTTGCCAGTGTTTGCTTTAATCGCATTAGTTGTTCTCGGTAGACTTCCCGGTTTGAGTTGTTTCATCTGGTTTGAGGAGTTCATTTTTCAGTCAAACTTTTCCAAACTTTTCCAGGGTGATCTTTTCCGTCAACGCTAAAATCACCAGCTTTGAAGCGTCTATACCATTCTATACATGATTTATCCGATGGAGCATGATCGCCATAAACTTCCACAAGCACATTATGCACCTCAGCTACTCTTCTTCCAATTAAAACAGAATAGCAGAACTTCCCGCAAATGCTTCTTATTTACCACGAAAGTCGACATTTTAAGGAGCGATAAAACAAATGTTGTGAGAATGACAAACATTTGCAAACTGAACTTAATTGACAGATGCTCAGGCTTACTAAAAAATGGCCGCCAGATTTGAAGGCTTGAAGCAGCCAGAGCCCTCTGTTGTAAAACTTTCCGAAACACCTAATACATGAAACCATACAACAGCATGATTTTTTATTAAGATTTTACATTGGATAATAAAATTATAACAGAGAAACATAAATATGATCTAACAATACAGAAGTTAACAGCAATACGATTGGATTGTTTTAATACAAAAGTTTGAATATAAAAATAATCTTTCTGCTAGATATAATTAATTAATAATATATTTAATTTTCAAAACATATTTTATATATACATGCATTGTATATGTATAAATATCTCCCATATATCACATAAACATAATACTTTCTTAAACATCACTAGGCTTCATGAACTTAGCTTTTTTGCTTTTGTGCGACATGGGAGAATCAGTTTGATTATTCTTTTTCTTCGAACTCTTGGGGGTGTCTGGAGAATGATGTCTTTTGCTTCCTTTTTGATGAAAATCTTCTTGATTTCTTTCGTGCTTGTTTTTAAATTTTGAATTTATAGTATTGACCAATGGATTATAGAATGCTGCCATCTCTGCATCGGAAACCTCAACTTCGTTTTCTGGTTTGTTTGCTGCAGCATTGTCTAATTCCATAAGCCTCTCTATCTCTGGATTCATTCCCCGGTAAGACAACCGGCCGACCAACAGATCCATGCACGGCGCGAAACTTGGTTCGATTATGAAGCTACCGGCGCCTTGCCTCATTTCCTCCGTAATTTCGTGAGAGTACATCTGCCGACTTTCTTCATCCTCTTTTTCTTTTTCAACCTTTTGCTTCGTGCGTTTCATAAACTTCATTTCTAGTATTGACTTTGATAATTTAGTTACATTATGTTCCCTTGCCATTTTGAGGTTAGGTTTTTCAATGTTTCTTTAAATGTACTATTCTCTTCAGCAATTGTTAGAAAATCATTAATTATAATACGGCACTACATACAAATATTTTTGTATTAAGTAAAGCAAAAAATTATATTCTTTTAAAATTAAAATGGTCCCACGCGACTAACTTTTGAGTATTTTGACAAACGCACTATTGACAATCATAGATTTAATTTACTGCTCATTTTAAGCAATTTTCTATGTTTCACTCCAAATATTAGTGTTGTATACTCGTAAGTTGAATACTTGCTTTTTTGAGTGTGTATTAGGGGGAAAATATGATTTGCTGCACCTGATCATTGAGGGTAAAATAGTTGATAGGAGGCGAATCTCTTAACATAAGGGACTGGAATGATATTGAGGAGCTGTTTTGAGTTGGCAAGAACAGAGATGTCTACTCTCAAGTGTCGGGGGGACCCGATATTGATATAGTTATGTTTTATGGCATACTCGGTGAGATTGCACTAAACAAATTTTACATGGCAGAAAATACATTTTCTCTCTGGAGGCTTGTTTAATCTTAGTTAAGTTTAATTTTATTTGGTGATAAGACAGTGGAAAAACAATAATAGGGTAATGACAATTTTGTGAGGCTGCGGTAATTTTTATTCAGACCAAAAATAGCTTTCTTTCCTGGTATTGCCATTAACTTTAAGCACTGCCGACAGGATATGGCGAGCGGCATCACGCGCGGCCATGTTTTTTTGACAACGGAAGTCTACGTGAAGAACCGGAGACCAGACCGGCGGACTTGGAAATCAGACTCCTGGAGAGGCAGAAGTGCCGCTCCCCGGCGCGGTGCCCCGCTGGTCGCCAGCGCTTCACGCCGGCCCAGGGCGTTCCCGCCATTTTGACCACGCCAGGTGCCGGTTGCCTCAGATCCGGCCAACCTCCACGTCACCCTTCGCCATCGTCTGCCTCGCCTGATCTCCGCGGAGGAGGCCAGGTCGGTTCCAGCATCCACGACTCTCCCCCATCGTCCGCCTCGTACGTTCCTCGTACGCGGATGGATGAATGCAGCCCCAACTCGGCGCTGCTGTCCCGAGGAAGTAGCATTACGCAGTGAATTAAGTAAGCTGACCAGCTTTTAGCATGTAAGTCCTTTTTAGATCTTAAGTTATCTTTTTTTGTATGTATTTTTGTTCTTAATATATGTAATTTGTAAATAGTAAATATTGGTTTCAATCTCATATCATAATACATCCCGGAGCATATCTCATATAATGTAATATTAACATTGGCGAATCACATGGGCAAACGTTGGGAAGTTGTTCGAGATCGGGAGTGAGGGAGTTCATAAATTCATTTTTCATCCCGTGACACTAACGTCCCTCCTAACAATACGATACCGAGATCGAGAGAGCTGTTAACGGAGGCGGGCTGTTTGGGTCATAAATCAATCCTCCGCGGCTTCTCCATTTTGGAAAGTCAAAAACAGCACCAATCAATGCTGTAACTGCACCGATTACTACATGCGTTTGTTGGTTCCAAAATGTGTCTAGGGTCTCGAAGTTGAACAGAATATTTGGACCAATTTTATGAAGATTTATGGTTTTACAAATATTACGCTCGAGTATTTGTCATAGAGCCTTTCCACGATGAGCTTCATTCTGTAGATATCATGTTTTATGTCAAAATGTCCACCACATCTACGATAATAGATGGACGTTGACAATTTCGATACGTTGGAATAGAGGAATTTATAAAATACTTAGAGTTGTATACAAGCAGTGTGAATAGAAAGAGTAGCCAAAGACGATTGAGGAAAGCATGGCATGACCAAATTAATTCATTCGCAGTCGAAAAAAACGATAAATCAGCATGTTATAATGTCTAAATATAGAGGAATCTCGAGAAATTTGTCGGGACATAGCAGTATGGCGGTTCATCCTTTCTGCTTACTGATGGTTAGTTAATTAGTTAGAAAATACTTGCCGGGGTGGATACATGTGATAATCTATCCTTTCCGTTTATCTCTCTTGGATACCATATGATGGTTAAATAGTTGACAATGTGGTATTAAAAAATCCAACGTACTAAATTTTCCAGATTTGAGAATTAGTTCGATTATGGACGTGCTGTCCCCTCTCTAAAATAATACCATGGAATAATATTTTCCGTGACTAGATTATTGTCAATTGTAATTTTACGTCAAAAGTACGGTTGAAGAAAGTTGACGTACATTAGTAAAGTGGAGAAATTTACATAATAAATTAATTCACCGCAGTTACGTTATAATTTGAAATGTGAAGCAGTTACATAATTGAATTTAAATTTAAGATTTATGTTTTTATTTTATTACTAATATGTACACGGCTATCGCAGCAAGTTCCAAGGTCTGTACATTGTTTTATACACTTCCAACTGTTGTTAATGCGTATGAGACTATCTAATGATTATGTAAACATTAATGTTTTGACCGCAGAGGAGGGACACAAGCGATGAATATTCTCAAGACTCCTTCAAAATGGTTACCCAGGATAGTATTAATGATCAAAATCTGCCCTCAGTAAAATCATCAATAGATAAGACTCCGACGAATAACCCGGAAAATATGAAGTTGTATAAACTTTTTCAACAGGAGTATACAATTGTTGCTGAATAGTAAGGAATATTCTATATTATTATTCCTCTTACGGTAATTAGACAAAAAAATAACCTCTTTAATCCTATGTTTCTTGTACCTTTATAATTTGAATACGTTCTTTATTTATTCGGATACAATTTTTTTTTTAACTTGCGGACGAAGCACTTAATTTGTGGTGTGACATTAAATAAAATAATAATATACTTTTAGTAATTTGTATTAACACCACTTTATTTGGTAACACCAACCGGTTTCGCTCCCGCCGGAGCTTCGTTAGAGTGAGAGAGTAAACTGATTATTTAGTTTACTTGAAAGTGTATTCTTATTTTATTTATTAATGTTTTATTTCAATTATTTGTCATCAATCTGTTATCAACAGAATTGTCTACTTTATTTACGTGTGGTGGCAAATTATTGAATGAGGTTTGTTTATTCTAGTAAAATGCTTCAGAGCGAGAATCTTCATGGCATCTATATTATCCCTTCATTTGAAAATTCATTTTGTAAGTATATTTTTATATTTACTTTTGACTAACTATCTAACTAACCATCACGCCGTCTCTCCGGAGCGGTAGGCAGAAAGAATGGACCGCCACACAGTTCTGTCCTGACATACTTCTCTCGCTTCCTCTACATTCATACATCGTGTCATGCACGCACGTCGATTTCTCTGACTCCTCACGTGGCCGACATTTAATATTTGATTTGATACACGTTTTCCTCGGCCTTCTTCTATTTGTAGCTCCGTTCGCGCTGTTTACATATACTTTCTTCACCATTCTGTCTTCACTCATTCTTTCCATGTGTTCCACACAACGACCCTTTCATTATTTGTTCATAACACTTTCATTCACACCACATTCACTTCTTATACTTGCATTTGACACTCTATCATATACAGATTTACTACACATTCGTCTTAGAGATCTCATTTCTACTGCATTTATTTTACTTTCATCCTTCAATAAGGGTCGGCACAAGAACACAATTATGCACTACCATCTTAGCTTTTTTGGATAGGCTACTATAATCAAAAGTCTACTTTTGATAAGTATAAAATATAATATTATTTGGTGATATAGAAGATTTTATAATTTTTTTTTTCAGTATGGTTTGGTGTTATATTTATAAGAAGTGGTTGCTATGAAGGTGGCATTTTTAGATTCACAGTCTCATTGGCTGATTCATTTCCAGACTGCGATTGCCCAGTAAGTACCATTTACAAATAATCAAATAGCTTATCCATTAGCATTGGTTCATTTACACCGCCACATTATTATATTTTGGTTATACACTCATTAGATTATTTAGAAATTTTGTGCTTTATATTAGATTTATTTTTGATGCGCTCAGTTTTTCATAATTCTACATAACTCTCTTTTTTATATTTCATACACTTGAATTTAGTGTCAATTATTGGAGAATTTAATTTAAAAAATCATATTTTTATATTATTCATCATAAGCACAACAGCCCAGTGTGGGTCTTAACCGAATCTTGGAGTCTTCTCCATTCTTATGTGTCTGCAATAATAGTTTTTCAATTGCTATCTGTAGTTTAGAAGTATCAGTGCTGACATTTTGGGCCTTTCTGGTTTTCTTCATTCTTGCGGCGTGGGGAGTGAGGTGTTTTATGGGATCGTTGTCTTCTATTCTTATTACGTGACCAGCCCCATCCCAACTGACAATTCTCTAGCTTCCTCCACTTTCGTACAGCGAGTCATTCACGCACATTATAAAATGAATTGATTCCTAACTATATTTTATTACTGTGAATATAATCACATTACAGTTGAACGGCATTTATCTGGACGTCAGTTAACCGGAACGTCAATTATCCGGACAAGCCGGGATGATGAAGCGCAAAAAAAAAGACAAAAATATTTATACAACAACATTTTGAATGTATACAAATTCTTGTAGACAAATACTGGATTTCACCCATTGCGGATAAATTATTTTTATTTTACAAGGATTAATTGTATCTCAATAGAGACGAAGATGCAAGTTGTTTTCTGGGAACAGAAGGTGGTGGCCGAGGCGCTTACAGGACTTATGACCTGTCATTGGTTGGGTTGAGCGATCGCTTCACGTTTAACAACATTCCCCATTCCGCCGTTATGACCACCACGTCTGACACCTTCTGTTCCCAGAAAACAACTTGCATCTTCGTCTCTATTGAGATACAATTAATCCTTGTAAGACAAAAATTTGTTTAAAAAATCTTGTTAGCCCTTGTTTTTACAGTAAAATTTGTAATTTCATAATCAATAAAGGAGCCGGGGAAAAATAATCGATATGTATATACACAAATTCATATTTTAACAAATTTTTACCAAACTTTTTATGACACATGTGATTAGAAATATAATAAAATAAATAAATCATAAATTTCTGGGTAAGTCACTCTGTTATCCTGCACCAAATATAACCCTCTATCAACCATGTTTACTCTTGATAAGACTTGGTGTAATCTGCGTACGTACAGCTATTCTAAACTTGTCTGCATACTTTTCTATCGTGACATAAATATATTTATTAGTCATTTCAGAGATTACAATCGGAATACTTATTGTGTAGATTATATTATATACATAGCTAATTATCATTCCTTTTGTCATGAAGTTAAACCGTTGGTTCCCAAAGTGGGCTTGTCAGGTCCCCTGGGGGCACTGAGAAGTCCCCACTGGCTCTAGGCAATGTGTTAGGGACCTGGGGAAGCAAAAAGGGGGCCATGAGTTGCTCATATTTTATTATTAGCTTTTAAAATATTCTAAAACCCTTTGTAATTTTTATTTATTGATCAATTACCAAGTGAATGGTTTTATTACCTGCCAACTGGGGTAACCCGTTCTAGGGAGTCATTTTTCACACTCTTTTGTCAATATACGAGTATATCAAATGTCAATATAAAAAATATAAAAATAGGAAACATGGAAAACAAAACATATCTTAACACTATTTACTTTTTAGAAGTGTACTGCATTCAAGCCAACCTTTTTTTATTGTCTCTGAAGTTAATTTTTTTGTATATTTGTCTATTGTCATTTCTTGTGGTTCGTTTATATTTTTGTTCATTATATTGTACAATAATAATATAAATTATAATACATGTGTATCTAATTTGTTACATTACAAAATTGTCAATATACGAAGAGTATTTTTTTTTAAATTGACAGTAAAAATAATTATAAATTGAATAAAAATTATCATAACATTAAATTTTTTTAAATAATAAAATAGGCCATTCGAAAAACATAATTTCTTGGGTTAACGTCACTGTCAGTATTGCTCTAAAAACTGAATACATATTACACATTTCTCTTGATTGTGTACTGATGCAATTCAACATTCAAATCTTCAATTGTAGTAGGATGACATACGAGTATGGTTTAAAGAAAATAATTTTTGTTTTACAGACTGTCACATTCCAATCTCAAGTGTTCCACCCCGCCGTGGACCCAATCACGGGGGTTCTTGCACTCGGGGAGGTGTTCCCACGGTGGACTAAATCTGATAATCACGTTTGGCAAATTCTCAAATACGTGCACTGGATATTTCAAAATATTAATGTTAAGTCCCCAGCAAACGCAGAGGCATTGAGACTGTAAGTAAAAAGCATTAACACATAATTTAAAACGTCTGTTTTCTAGAAGTTTTATTATAGTTTATGAGAATGACATGCGCCTTTCCATATTATCTAATGTCTTTTGATAATGCCTTGGAAAGGCGAAACATGTCAGGCTGCCCTACAATAACCGCAATCAAGACAACTAAGGAGTATTCAGAAGCTCTCTTAAAACTTTACTTTTTAAAAGAAGTATTCTGGATGAAGAGCGCCATTAAAGTGAATCTCTCACAAAAATGGCGCTATAAAAATCATCTGTATCATCATCATCATCAATCAACAAACTATAATAAATCTTTTAGAAAATAGATGTTTTCATTCGTATTCATTTATTTAATATGGAGTTTTATATCTCGTACTTTGTTTGCCATATTTGTGAAGATATGTGGAAATTTGTATTGAGTATCAGTGGAAATATGATCCGATACCTTGAGGGAGGAGAACATTCAACTACAACCAATGTCAGCTTACATGAAAAATAAACTAGAGAACAACTAAGAAATATTCTATTGCTTTTTTCCGATGACTGTGTACTATAATTAGAGTTTTTAATGATATAATATGATTAAATTGGCTTTTTTACATCGGAACCCTAAAAACTACCGTGGGATTCAACGTGTTAAAAAATATTAGTAAATATTTCTGAAACCAAGATTTTTAATTTCTTTAAAAAATATTAAGTTGTTACTTCTTTCTAACCCACATTTGTTGCTTAATTGTTGAATTAATTACATTTAATTATTTATTTATATTTCAGATTTAAAACAAATAAAATGGTATTTACGGAGAAGGCTAAAGAAAGTGTGATGCTGAGCATGGACCATTTGTATGATGAACCCCCCACTGAGGACAAGCACTACATCAGTTTCAGTCCCTACGACCCCTCTATCCACGACTCCGTCAAGGTGTCCATGATCAGTTCCTCCATCTCTCCATCATCAAGCCACAGTCAGGGCCTGTCCTGGGTGCAGCCAGGTACCTACAGACCATTCACCAAAGCCGACGAGGATGATGAATCTAGGTAAAGGTGACATTAAAAAAATGCTTTTCTCCAAAAATATTAATCAATTGATTAATTTGTTTTGTTTCTTTTTTTTTTTAATGATTTAATTTGTTGATTGATATCTTTTATTTACAGAATTAATTTTATTTCTCTTAAATTTAGCAAAATATGACATATAGTTTTTTAAGACATATCTTCATTGAACAAATACATTTTTCCATCCACTATATGATAATGTCTATATAATAATATAAAACTGCTTATGTCATATTTGAATATAATAAAATCAAGTAAATTTTTAAATCGTAATATATATTTTTCTATTTAAGTATATTATTTTTATATATGTAGAATGAATCTAGACGGGTGTCTCATCTTTAGAGATTTGTATTTTTTCAATTTCCTCCACAAGTGTATTATTATTAGTGACTGGTTTCATTAAAAAATATTATTTAAAATAATATACAGTAGAACTCCTCTCGTCCGCCCTTGGCTGTTCCGTCACTCCGGTTGATCCGACCGTACTCGAGCCGAATTGGTCTCGACTCGCAGCTAAATCTAGAATTTCATCTACTAAAAATCTATAGCTGATTTTTTTGTATTCATTATTGTATATATGTATTGCTCTTTTTCAATAATAATAACAGCTTTTGTGTGGCTTACACTAATTTTTGAGTTCAGAAATTGTTTATTTTACTATAAATGTATTTTCTGATAAACCGTCATTTTTTTGCGTTCCGACCATACCCAGTCCCAAAGATGACGGATAAGAGAGGTTCTATTGTATTATATAATTCAAGTTTCTACCACATTTCAATAAATCTTTTTTTTTAAATGAAATATTAATAATATGTTATTATTTAAATTTTCATTTAGTTAACTATGTTTTTTATGTTGTGAGTACAAATTTCAAAAATGCTTTTGTTTTGAGTATACATTCGGGTCTAAAGACATTTGTATTAGTATGCATGATGCATGTTCGGCAGTGATAGATCACTGAGAATTTTCTGTCTGATAGACTGTATCCTTGTTTAAAAGGATAGTCGGATCAACTCTTAAATGCAATTTTGATGAATAAACTGACATTCATCTTACTCCAGATTAATTATAATTAAAAACTTTAATTTGTGGTAAACCAAATATTATGTTTAATTTATTATAGAGTTTTGTAATTACTCAATATTAACTTACAACATTGAAGGAACATACAATCATTATGGATGTTCTTAAAAGGAGAATGAGTTCTCATTTTTGGGACTCTATTAAATACTTTTAATTAGGTTTTCTTAAAATCGTATTTTTTTTAAATGATAAAAATATTCACATAACCTCAACAAGTGCTTGGATAAAAATAAATTGTATGTATTCAATTCTCAATAGGTGAGGTGGAAAAATATCAGAAACAAATAACCAGTTTTGATATATGAAATATGGTGATTAAGAACAATGTCTTGAAGAGAATACTCATTATTAATGTATATTTTATTTATTTTTTTATTTATAAGTTAGGTGAGATATTACGTGTCTTCTGTTCTCCGACTTAAACGCGGACTGCATTTAAGAATTATTTATTTGCATTATCCAAATATCCATTTGTAATTGAAAAAATGTTATATATTTTAAATATAAATAGTATAGGTTTTATTATCAGACTGATACTTTATCAGGAAACTCAATATTTTCATTAAATCGATTCTAAATGAAACATTAAAATAAAGCTGATTTGTAGACAAAGAGCTTGAGTCAGACTGGGAACAATTTTATCATATTTCAATATTGTATCAGTAATTTATTGTTTAGGTGTCAATAATTAATTATTATTAATAGTTTCTAATTTTCTCTTTAGGCATGTTTCAAAATGCCTTCTAATAAATGTTGATAACATTTCTATATTACTGTTAAAGGGTAATTAACTTTCGAATAAACTCATATTTAATTAAAACGCAGAGTATTGGTTCACCATTAATTAAATTGAATTATTTGAGAATGTTTATTTTCTTGTAAAAAAAAACAAATATCCGAAAATTACAAACCTACGAATGTCATCTGATGTCCTAATTATATAGTTATTGTGCTGAATAAATCTAAGGCTAAGAACTAGCAGGTGCCTTTCGGTATATTTACTATAACTTTTAAAATACATATTTCATAGTAATTATTACTTCTTATTATTTAAAAAATATATATGTTCAGTTCTTTGTGACAATTTTGATGTCAACTATTAAATCTTTGCCTAAAGGTTATGTGATTGTTCGCAGTGCAAATATATACTGTAAACTGATGTAATATATTGTAAAGTGAAAAATGTATGCCCAATTAAAATAAAAACACTTGAAATGTTTCAAAACATGTATGTTGTGGCATATTTGCAAAAAAGCAAGTTACAAAAATTTTACTACACAGAATGTGTCGCCACACAACTGAAATGTTGTATAAAAAGAAAGCATACTAATTAAGTAATGTGTAATGTATAAATATTAATAAGTTTAAGACTAATAGCAATAATATTGTATTTAGGTAAGGAAAACAAACATTTGTTGCGTATGTGTAAACATGAAATAGAAATTAAGGAAAATATGTGTCAATGTGCATATTTTAAAACACTTGAATGCTGAAATGAAACATATACACTATCATGAGTGAAGTGTCCAAGAAAAGAAAGAACATTTCCAAATACCTTTCACTGGGCAAACACCATTTGCAAGCAAAATTTTAGTAGCTGCACAGGTTGACTGTTGAAGTTTTATGCTAGTGGACGCTTTGCTATACATATTAAACACCATTTTGTCTATTTACTATAATATAAATGGTGTTTTTCTTTCATTCCTGTACCTCACTAATTGTATTCTAGTTTTGATCTTCTAAGGTTTAAACTATTTTATTGCGACTAAGTTAAGTGAAAGAAATATCAGGGACATCGATATTAACTATGTTTATGTCTATTAAGAAGCATTCTAGTGTTTTAATATATTGTTTATTAAAAAAAAACTAACATGATCCTGTGATGTAACAAATAAACATTTAATAAATCAACCCATAATATAATTTTTAATGTTATCTTTTTACTGCCCTGGATTGTGCTATCCTAAACCACTCCTTATCCAAAACAAGTTTTTTTCCTTCCCAACTGAAATGAGTCGGTGGTTCTTGTTCTCCATTTTCAAAATCAAAGTTCCTACTGAGTTCGATAGCCAGTTTCGATTGAATAAGTCCAATTGAACCAAATTTTTCATCAGCCGGATGGTAAACTCTACCTGTTTTTGGTAACATAAATATTTTATCTGGTGAGAATTCGGTACAAAGTAAATCTCCTGCGTGTCCATATGATAAGAAGTTTTCATCTTTGCCTTTCTTAATAACATGGGTGAAGACAATCGGATAGTCATCACATCTAATAAAATTTCGCTCTCTTCCACAAGGAGATACATATGGAAATTCATCCGCATACTTTCCAGTATCATTGATTTTTAGATTTTTGAAAAAGAATTGTAAAAATTTCCTGTCTTTGAAACATGATGTAAAATTCTTCATCTTCGAATCATCTAAAAACAACTAAAATAAATTATAGAACAAAGTGAAAAATATGTAGTATGTATATTCACATTATATCAAACTACTTTAATTGTTTACTTACCATTCCTTGATGATCAATATAATAAAAATATTCTCGTATTTTCGGTTCAGGTTCTTGACCTTGCACGTACGTTAAAAATCTTTTTAAAAAATAATTTATTTTGCTATCTCTACTAATTCTATTAAATAACATCTTGTAAAAAAAATACACTAAATATATTCTTTAAAGATCTCAGCTGAGTGCGAAATTTGTAAAATGTCAAGTTAACATTTAGATTTGCTGAATTGCTACAATAATTTTTAACGCAACGGAATAATTATAATATTATACAATAATAGCTCAAAATATATTGAATAATCATATAATCGAAGTCATTTTTCAATATTACATGATAGATATGATTTAGCTACATTTGAGTTAGTAGCCGCTCGTATTCTTGTCGATAAAAGTGTCTGTAGGAGTGATCTGTGGAACTGCCGTTGACAGAAAGTTAGTTTGCGTTTGACATTTTGCAGAGATTTTCAATGAACTTTAGAATTATTTTGTGAGATACATTTCATAAATTCTCTAGCATTCTAATGCATAATGGGATCGTCTGTCAAAAGAACATGGAAACTACGTGAGTGTGTTTATTTGTCTTTTTTAATGTTTGTAACATACTTCTTTTTATCTTAAATCATCTAAAATTTGGCCTTCATGCTTCGAACTTATGTTTCTCTTAACGAATTTGTATATCATAATGATATACATAATTGTGTTTCAATGTTTGAAAAGAATACCTTTGCGTACAAATAATATTTGTAAAGAATCTCACATGCCATTTGTTGTCATTGGTGAAGAAAAAAAAAACTATATCAATCAAGTTCGAACAATGAACCAATTATTTCCATATGATTCATTTAGTTGAAATATTTCTTTCCTAAACTGGCGTTCAATTTGCCTACCTGGAAGTTGATTCTTTGTTATGAATCCTTATTTCTTTCAACTCTTCAATAAATTTAAATCGTAACAATTATCATAAAGAACTATGTATTTTATTCATTTTATTGGTTTTATTGTTCTTTGCATACTATATTATAACTAGGGCTCGGATATATATTCGCTAAAAAAGTTTAAAATATTATTTTATATGTGCCAAAATATGCTTTTATATTTTCTAACCCTATATTTACTGTTAACTAGAAAAAAAGATCTTATGCATGGCAAACTATTTTTTGTATCGTACAATTACATATTTTTATATATTTTCGGGGGCATGACAAAGTCTATTTTTTACAAGAGTTTTATTTAGAAGGAAAAATGAACTCTCAAACATGTAGATTGTGCAATCATTTTTTTTCAAAGATCGCCCTGGAAGATCGAAAAAGTTTGACCGAAAAATAAACTCCTCAAACCAGGTGCAACGGTTTTGGGGGAAGTCTACCGACAACAAATAATGCAATTGAGCAGGCACTAGCTGAAAAACGATCTGAATGGGGCAACAGGTACAGCAGCCTGATTTTTCAACATGACAACGCTCGATCTCACATCTCAATGGTGATCAAAGACTATATACAGAATGTGGGTTGGGAGAATATACCGCACCCGGCTTATTCACCAGACGTGGCACCATCGGACTACCTCTTGTTCAGATCCATGACGCATACCTTAGAAAAGAAGCACTTCCATTTATATTCAGATGTCAAGAATTGAGTCAATGCCTGATTACCTCAAAAGATGAGGCGTTTATTTGACGATGGATTAATCTTGCCAGAAAGATGGAAAAAGTAGTGGCTAATGATGGACAATATTTTGATTGATATGGTTTTTTATTTTACCTTTTAAATAAATGCGATTTTCATAAGAAAAACGGAGCGAACCTTCCGAAACACCCAATAAATATAAAGGCAATTGCTGTACTCGTGGCTCAATAATTTTGGACACGAAGATTATAACATCTTCAAATACGTTTTCCATATTTAAGAAATCTTTTTAGATGAATTTCTTTATTAATTTGCATTTAACTCTTTTTGAGTATATATATTTTTATCCTTATGTTTGCAGAGGAATTTACCGCGCACATGGCCAATGTGAACTGTTTGGCCATGGGGCACAAGTCCCACCAGGTGCTAGCCACGGGCGGCGATGACAAGAAAGTCAACCTCTGGGCCATCGGAAGGCACGGGTGTCTTCTGGTAAGGATATAATAACATCGTCCAACATCAGACATGTTTCACTTTCCCGACTACAAAGTTCAAAAGTTGTTTTAATTTTCATGGATTTGCAGCATTTCATTAACTCTCTTTTCAGCTCATATCATCTTATTGTTATTTATATTACTGTTAAATTTTATTTATTCAGCGACTCACTGGTTTAGATTTATTCAAATCAACATCCCATTAAAGGAAGGTGTGGCATGTTTACTCCAAGATGTCATGCCCTATTTGGCAGCACTGCTTACATTCACCGTTCCTTAAAATGGAATGACATTTTAATTAATTTATAATTGTACAATCATTTTCTGAAAGGATCAGCAGTGGTTGCACATTACTTTAACTCAATGCACTGTTCACTGTTGATTCATCTGATGGATTATAACCACCTGACTTTTATTTTAAATACTTTTTTTTTTTAAATTTTATACTTTTACAATATATTATATAAAGGTGAATAGAGTATCCCCATACCTCTTACCTAGAGTCATATAAAACAACTTAGTTTCTATTATTGGTCTTTCCGAGACTTGATTGAAAAATTTAATAAATTGATACATGATGTTTCATCACAAAAAACAATTGAAATAAATTAATATTTTTTTCTCCCCTTAGAATATCACAATGATATATGTTTTTTTGCAAAACCGTGAAAAAATAGTAACAAAGATCGTCATTACCTAAAAGATAACTCATAAATGCTTGAATTAAAATAATTTCTGTGCCTTAAGAATCTTCTTCCTTAAGGCCTAGGCCCTTAGTGTCCCTCTCCAGGTTCGTCAGCCAAGTAGTTTGAGGTCTTCCTCTCCCTTTCTTATTGTCACGGAAATACACTTTTTCACCACATGGTCGTGGAGTCTCCTCATCATGTGACCATACCATCTGAACCATGATTTTAACAACTTGTCTTTTATAGGCACAACCTTGAAACTTCCCATCACATATTCCTTCGGCAACTTGTTTTTTAATGTAGCAGCCAAAGGTTGATGAACAATTCATTATATTTTAATAATAAAATCCTTTAGCTAAATCATCAGTAAGTTAATGGATTTTGCCA
Organism: Lepidostoma basale; assembly: GCA_022606425.2. Taxonomy (NCBI): domain Eukaryota; kingdom Metazoa; phylum Arthropoda; class Insecta; order Trichoptera; family Lepidostomatidae; genus Lepidostoma; species Lepidostoma basale. The sequence goes on from JAHDVF020001491.1 coordinate 1,180,257, forward strand.
GTAGGAAATAAGCTAACTGAAAGTATATTACTGTTATTATTATTGTTTCTCTGTATTTTCTTTATATAGAGTCTCAGCGGTCATGTTTCGCCTGTGGAGTGCGTCTGCTTCGGTCATTCGGAAGATGTGGTCTGCGCAGGTTCGCAGTCGGGTGTACTTAAAATCTGGGATCTCGAAGCAGCTAAGCTCATGAGAACGCTCACAGGTCACAAGGGCGCCATCAAGTGTATGGACTTCCATCCCTACGGCGGCTATCTCACCACAGGCTCCTGCGACACAAGTATCAAACTATGGGATACGCGGCAAAGGGGATGCATCTTCACATATTCCAGTCACAAGATGGCCGTCAATAGTTTGCAGTTTAGTCCAGATGGTCAGTGGATTGCGTCTGGTGGAGATGAAGGTAATTTCTAAAGAAAAAAAAATCCATAATCGATTTGTATATCTGCATGTTGTAAAGATCTAATAAGTATATCACTATTCTTTGTAATTTTTTTATTAATCATGAAATGTTTAAACTTATGTATGGAAGCGAAGCATGGAACTGGCAGAAGAAAGATGAGAGTAGAATAAATGCGGTAGAGATGGGGTCCCTAAGACGCATGTGTGGTAGAACGATGAACGACAGAATCTCAAATACTGATATTAGAAAGGAATGTAGAGTGAAAGGAGGTATTATGAACAAAATTATGAAAGGATCGCTGCGTTGGTTCGGACATATGGAGCGCATGGGTGAAGAAAGAATGGTTAAAAAAGTATACGTTAACGATGTAAATGGAGTACAGAGTCGAGGTAGACCAAGGAAAACATGGCATGACCAAAATAATCAAATTGTAAAGGTTGGGCATGTCAGAAGCCGGAAGAATCGACATGCGTGTATGACTCGCTGTATGAATGTGGAGGAAGCTAGAGAGGTATGTCAGGATAGAGTAGTGTGGCGGTCCATTCTCTCTGCCTACTCCTGCGGAGAAACGGCGTGATGGCTTGTTGTTGTTGTTGTTTAAACTCGTGCAATATTTTTCTTTCAAAAATCTTTTAAATGTATGTGTATTTTATACAGTATAACTGCTTAAAACTGTTGAAAATGTTATGATGATTAGAATATTATTAATTCTTGTTTATAAATTAGTTGTGTAAATGTGCATTTCAATGCAACTTTCAGGTGCACTAAAGGTTTGGGATGTTCGCAACGGAAGAGTGCTGAAGGAATTCACAGAGCACACCAGCTCCATAACCTGCGTTAAGTTTCACCCACACGAGTTCTTGCTCGCGACATGCGGCGAAGACAGGATAGTCAATTTCTGGGACATGGAGAAGTTCCAACTGGTCTCTAGTACAGAGAAACAAATTTCTCCAATACGGTAAGTTCTGAAATAGAAACGGTTTAGATGCTTCCTATTTGTCACTTCACAATTTACTTTACCTGAAAGTTTTTTTTTAAGTTGTGTGGTTATATGTATAATACATTTAATTGTATATTTTAATATGTTACATTAGATTGCTGTCGTTCTCTGAGAATGGATCCTGCCTACTGGGGGGCGGCGGGGAGGGGCTTCAAGTGCTGGGCTGGGAACCCTCGCGCCAGCTGGATACCGTGCCGGCCTCCTGGGGACAGATCTATGACATGACTGTTGCACATAACAAACTTGTAAGTAAAAATAATTTATAACACTTGTGTACTTTGCTTTTACACCACTTTATTTTGTTTTATGGAACCAACCGGTTTCGCTCTGTCCCCAGCTGTTCCCAATCCTTGTAACGCTTCTGTTGTCTACCAAGATTGAGTTTGCCGAGAACTTCACCGTAAAGGATGTGTTTAGATAGTCTGATCTCTCATACGCAGTCTTGCCTTAGTAGTTCCTCAATGGATTTGCAGTCTGAATGTTGAGTTTTATGTGAGTAATTATATATTTTTCTACTACATTTTATTTGTAATTTTGTCTTCTTTTTTTCCTTAGATTGTGGGATGGTTCCATTCCACGAATGTGGTGCTGAATGTGGTGGAGCTGAGCAAGGTCCATCCATTCGGAGGCCCACCGCCCCCTGGTCCTCCCGCGGAACCCGTTTCCCCCTTTCAAAAGAACTCCTCTGTTAGAAAAAGTTTCTCCAAAGAACGACCTCCCAAACAAGGTATCATACTTAAAATTGTACATCTCATATTAGAAAATCAAAATACCAAAAAATAATTTGAATTATTAAAAGTATATGCAGACAAGACAACATAAAATGTTTCTTGTAGACTGCATACAGAAGTATAAGGAAATTTAATGTATACCAGGAATTTCCAACACACAAATATTGTATACTGTACAGGAGAACCTCTCATAACGAGAATAATTATTTCCAGAATCTTACTTGTTATATGAAACACTCGTTTTTTTTCCCACAATTCATTCCATGCCGCAAAAAAATCTCAATATTTTTTTTATTTTTAATGTTTATTCAAATAAAATTATATACTTATAAATTATATACCCGACTCTTTTACTTTTTGACTCTGAAGGTCATTTTTTAAAATCGGTTTTATTTAATATATTCACTCAAATATCAGATTGACAATCTGAAATTAAAGATTTTTTCTATCTAAAATTGATTGGTCATTTATAATAATTTTTATGGTTTACTTCAAACTAAGTTACTAATTGATTTGTTAGAAATTAAATAACCACATTAGCTCCATATAAATAAAGAAAGTATATTTTAACAGTGTAAACGAAACAATAAATGCTGAAAATATGGCATGATCAAATCAATTCAATATTATATGTCAGCTACTAGAGAAGTCAGACAAATTCAGGAAAGAACAGTGTGTCAGTCCATTCTTTCTGCCTACCCCTTCAGAGAGAGGGCATGGTGGTTAGTTAGTTACATATGCATCATATAAACAATATATGTGTTTAGCAAAATATATTTTATGTTCACTGTTACAAATTCCAAACATATTTTTGCTGCATAACAATTTGTATAATAATGTATTTTTATTTTAATGTGATAATTTAATTTGCAGTAGTGCATAGGAAATCATTATTAGATGAAAGAACCGTGGAGGAGTCAACTTCTGGAACGGAAGAGGAAGAGCCCGCCGTTATACCAAACCTCACAGATTACACGGAGATATTCCGTCCCAGCCGAGCTTGTAAGTTCTATTTCATTTTCATCAGTAATTGAATCATATTTACTAAATTACTCGCTAATCAATATTTTTTCATCTATTAATTAATTCATTAAGAAAAATAAAGCCTTTATGCCATTGCTTTTTTATAAAAAGTGGAAAATAGCTTTACACAGGTTTATCTATTTATTAAAAAATTCCCTTTGCATGTAAATCCAGCAATCAACGAATGAATTTTATTTAACTCGCTGTGATATTTTTTTCAAACAATTTCACTGCCCGGTTGGCATATCATCATGGATGTTATCCATATCGAAACAAAATTTGCTATTATTCAAAATGTACTTATAATCTATGTACCACAAAGTGAATGCTATTATAATATCTTATTTAAAAGTTTTTATCATTATCACATAACTAATGCTTTTCAATATACACTTATAAATTGTGAACAATTAATATGAATGAAAACATTTGTCTCCTAGAAGTTATATCTTTATTATATTTAATGGGAATGACATTTTTCACCTTGTGCATTTATACCTTAGTAAGGCGAAACACAATAGATTTTATGGACTATATTGGGAGTAGAAATCTGCTGCCATAATAACCTTTGTACCGAAGTACCAGAAAAAGTAAATTAAGCCTCTGCCGTGTCAGGATGTCTGAAGAATCTGGTCTGGAAGAACAAGCACATGCGTATTGTCAGCAAGGTAGGAATTTATAAGACATGCGTGCGTCCTACCATGACGTAAGCTATAGAGACGCGGGCCGACACTGTACGAACTAAGGGTCTGCTAAAAACATCTGAGTTGAAGGTTCTAAGATTCATTACAGGAAAAACTCTCCGAGATAATGCAGACATGAGAAAAACTTGCGAATTAGAGGATATCGTTCAGTGGAGTAGATCCAAAAGATGTGATCTATTAAAAGAAGAAGGAGATATTGCCAAACTAAAGTTGAAATGGGTATAACACGCCCAGACAGGGAATGGATAGATGGGCACCCAGAGTCTAGATGTGGAGACCGCGGGGAAGGGAAAGGAGGCATTGGTCAACCCCAGAAAAGATAGTATGATGATATAATTACAGTTGGAAGAAGAAGATGGATAAGTGTCGTGAAAGACAGAAAAAATGGAGACTATTTCAAGAGGCCTACATAGCAGTAGAGAGTTGGATAGAGAGAAAAAGAGAAGGCAAAACATGTCATTCCCATAAAATATAATAAATCGGAACAGACTTCTCGAAAACAGACGTTTTATTTGTATTATTTTTTTAACATCGAATTTTATATCATTGTTCATGAAACAATCAATAAATTGTGAACACATATTTGAATCTTCTGTAAGAAAATTCCATATAGTTTTTTCCAAATGATAACATTTTGCATGTAATAAAAAAAAAGCTATAAAACATGGGTGGAAGAGGGTTTTGCATTTTGAAATATTATCATATGGGTAAGGACCAAATTCTTTCCATCATAGAACAGCGGAAATTACAACTGAAAGTATCACAATGGAAATTGTTGTAGCACACTGGAATCATAAAGTCGTGATAAATACTTGATAAAGTATCATATATTTGCATTATTTAATAATCGGCAAACATGTTTAAAATACACATATTGAAATAGGTATTTTAAAGTTAACTAACTAACTAACTAACCATCACGCCGTCTCCCCGAAGGGGTAGGCAGAAAGAATGGACTGCCACACCTTTCTTTCCTGACATATTTCTCTCGCTTCCTCAACATTCATACATCGTGTCATGCACGCGCGTCGATTTCTCTGACTCCTCACATGGCCGGCATTCAATATTTGATTTATTTGATCGTGCCACGTTTTCCTTGGTCTTCCTCTATTTCTGGTACCATTTACATCACAACATATAATTTTTTTACCATTCTTTCTTCATTCATTCTTTCCATATGTCCAAACCATCTTAATGATCCTTTCATTATTTTGTTCATGACACCATCATTCGCACCGCATTCACTTCTTATATTTTCATTCGACACTCTATCATACACAGAGTATCCACACATTCGTCTAAGAGATCTCATTTCTACTGCATTTATTCTACTTTCATCCTTCTTTTGCCAGTTCCATGCTTCGCTTCCATACATAAGGGTCGGTAGAAGAACACCATTGTGCACTGCCATTCTAGCTTTTTTGATAGGTTTTTGTTTGCGATGACAACTTTAAGTGCACCATTCACTTTGTTACCTGCCCCAACCCTTCTTTCAATATCCCTCTCCACTCTCCCATCTCTTGTAAACATACTACCTAAATACACAAACTCAACTACTTGCTCCAAGTTTTCAATTGGCATAATTACTGCTTTCCTCCAGTCTAGCGGCTTATATACCTCCTCCAAGCACTGGTTAAATAACTTACATAACCATGTAGAAACCACTTCGCCACCGCTTTTAATAAAGTCTATGGCAATACAATCAAACCCAACAGCTTTTCCACTTTTCATTGCACTCACGGATCTTTTCATCTCATTCGTACTTATTTTTTCAATATTATCATTCATAGGTCCCGCACTCGCACTAGCTGTCATATTTTCGATCACGCTTGTATCACCACCATACATCTCCTTAAAATATTCCATCCATCTTTCTTGTATGATCTTACTCTCCGTTAACATTCTTCCCTCGTTGTCTAAAATTGCTTTCACACATCCACTATCAGGAGGATTTCGGGCTTTTTTAACTTCTTTCCAAAACATTTTTAAATTTGCTTGGAAGTTGTTTGTCATTTTGAGCCCTTCTTCCTCCTTCAGCTTTTCTTTCCGCGCTTTCACTACCGACTTCACTCTCTTCTTGCATACCTTATACAAATCTTTTGCTCTTTCATACTTAACTCTGTCATTCTTATTTATCGACAACATATTCAACCAAGCATCTTTCTTCTCTTTAACAGCAATCTTTACGTCATCATTCCACCATGCATCCCCTTTCCTTCTTCCTTGTACACACACACCACACGATTCTTTCGCTGCTTCACACAAACTCTCCTTCAAGTATTTCCAGGTCTCGTCAATACTCAACTCAATTACATCCCGCTCACTCAATCTATCTTTCACTTTTCTTACGAAATTATTTCTTACGTCATTGTTTTGCAGTTTTTCAACTTTGACTCTAGTCGGTGCGGCTACTGTTTTGCTTCTTCTGGTTCGCCATCCCCGGAATAAGATCACTTTTGCCACTACTAAAAAATGATCCGTTTCCAGTTCGGCTCCCCTGAAGACCCTTGAATCAACAGTATCCGCCCGTAATCTAGAGTCTACAATGACGTAATCTATAATGGACCTTTCAAATCCTCTTTCCCAAGTATAGAGATGGATTCTCTTATGATCGAAGATGGTATTTGATACAAAGAGACCCCATTCTATACACAATTCAAGCAGTCTCCTTCCATTATCATTTATTCGTCTATCACCAAACGTACCCAGACATTCCTCGTACCCACTCCTACGGATTCCCACCCAACCGTTCATATCACCTGCTATTATCAATCTTTCGTTTTCACTCTTACACACCAATGTCTCTCTCACTTTGTCCCAAAACTCATCTTTACTCGCCTCATTTTCGTTGTTACCAGGGGCGTATCCAATTAAAAGGAAAACTCTTGTTAACCCGATCTTGAAGCGAATCCACATGAGTCTTGGGCTAACACATTTATAACCTTTCATACATTCTACCATCCTTGGAGCTAGCACCGCCGCCACGCCTTGGCATGCTCTGTGGTCATTCGGCACACCCGACCACAGAACAATCTTATCCGCATGCTCCAAGGAACCACACTCTTTCATCATACATTCAGTCACACATAAAACATCTAAACACTTATTATCCATTTCTGCACACATCTCATTCAACTTTCCTTCCATACCTCCCCTTATATTCCATGTACCGATGCGGCACTCCACCCTTCTCTGTTCGCCCCTGCGGGAGATGCGGTGTGATGGGTTGCGGACCTCATCGCCACCAGTAGGCATCACCCGCACACACTTAAATGCTAAATCATTTACAAACTATATCTTAAATAAAATTCAATTATATAAAATAAATAAATAAAATAAAATAAATCATAAAATAAAAATAACAAAATATAACACATAAAAAAAGTTATAACACATAAGCTATTTTCTAAGATAATATCCTTTCATTAAAAGTTTGTTTCTCCCGTTACCACCGTTATATCAATACAATTTTAGTTAGTTAGGCACTTTAAATAGTTTAATTTCCAGCAAGCACTTCAATATGAATCAAAAGAATTTTTCAAATAGACATCGGAACAAATGTACATAAACGTTCGAAAAATAAAATTATGAAAACCAATTTGGCACCTGTCAAAACACTTCACATAAACAATGTAATTATATTTTTCACCACCAAAACAGCACAAAGGTATAAATTTTCACAATCAAATATTATTTTGGGATGGCAAGATGCGTATTGGCCAGGATTATTCTCACATGGATCATTTATATATAAATTTTGTCCACTAGTTGACGATGTTTTAAAAAAAGGTCAATATCACAATTTGCTCATCCAACAGGACACACCCAACACGTATACGAGGTAACGAACCACAAAGTACTGTTTTAAACATATAAACATTTTAAAAAAATCACTTATACGCCTAAAAACTCCAGTTTTATTGGAGAAGCCCGCGACCAAACCACACTCAACCAACTGTCAATATATATATTAAAGTTTTTTCCATAAATTCCATTGTGGAATCAAAATACTTCATGACCTAACCTAAAACATTTTAAATAGAGTAAATTCATGAATGTAATAATTATTAAGGTTAATAAGAACCCATGTTTGTCAGGTTTTACCCAAAAACTATTTAATCTAACAATAAATGTTTAATTTTTAGATAGAAATAAGACGAACAAAAAATATAGCAGGGTTTGCAAAAAATTTGTTCCTTACCCATATTGCTTTATTTGTTGTCTTATTGTGGATTATATTTTATTATTTGGATTGTGCATCTTGGAAACCTCAGAATACTGTAACAAAATCGCGCAATAAATCTTTTGTTCTATTTGATAATTTGATTAATGTATATTCTAACCAAATGACTGAATATTTATTCAATAGCCATCTCATAGTGAACTATCAGTCAAAAAAACTCTATTAGCCAAACAAAATAAAACAAAAAAATTGTATAGACACAATTATCAAGCCTTTCGTATTGATCTATGTTTTTCTAATTTACATATTTTATTTTTTCATAATAAGATTTTTTTAACTGACGCCTGGGGCTTAAATCAATCATATTAGAATTAAAATGTGCCAAACAGGGTTTTGTAATGTCCCCGTGGTTGTTAAATCTATACATGGACAAGTGTATGAAAGAACTAGATGGCATAAAGACTGGTGCGAAAATGAACGATATGTCCATCAGCTGTTTGAAGTAAGAAAGAAATGTAAGGTGGATGAATGGGTGATAAATAAAATTAAGAAAGGGTCACTAAGATGGTTTGGACATATGGAACGAATGGATGAGGAAAGAATGGTTAAAAAGATATGCAAGTAGGGTGAATGAAAAAGGAAGTCAAGAAAGACATGGCATGACCAAATTAATAAATTACTGAAAGGTGCCCATGTTCGAAGTAGGAACAATCGACGAGGGTGCATGTCACGATGTTTGAATGTAGAAGAGGCGTGAGAGTTATGTCAGGATAGAACAATGTGGCGATCCATCCTCTGCCTACCCCTTTTGGAGAAACAGCGTGATGGTTAGTTAGTTAGTTAGATAGTTATACAATATCCTATATGAGCAGAAAATAGCTCATTATTATGAAGAAGGAATCTGGTCGTGCCCAGACTTGAACTCAAGTCCCCTGGATCAGAAGCCTAGTGTTCTGTGCACTGGACCATCACCTTCAAAAACTAATTGTTAATATTCCTCCATACTTCTGTAAAATTATGAATCTAAAAATATTATAATACTTACATGATTAAATTATTCTTAATTGCTTTATTAAGAAGGAATCTGGTCGTGCCCAGGCTTGAACTCAAGTCCCCTGGATCAGAAGCCTAGTGTTCTGTGCACTGGACCATCACCTTCAAAAACTAATTGTTAATATTCCTCCATACTTCTGTAAAATTATGAATCTAAAAATATTATAATACTTACATGATTAAATTATTCTTAATTGCTTTATTAAGAAGGAATCTGGTCGTGCCCAGGCTTGAACTCAAGTCCCCTGGATCAGAAGCCTAGTGTTCTGTGCACTGGACCATCACCTTCAAAAACTAATTGTTAATATTCCTCCATACTTCTGTAAAATTATGAATCTAAAAATATTATAATACTTACATGATTAAATTATTCTTAATTGCTTTATTAAGTCATGAAAGTAAAAAGAAATGCTAAAAAATTCTCTAAGAATATATATTTAATTTTATTCCACTTGAATTTCGGTTTTGGCCGGTTTCGGCAGCTTATTGCCATCTTCTAAGTCTAGCCTTATTAAGTTATGGAAATAAATGTCCTGTATAACATTCTAGTATTTTGTGTTATAATTTTTTTTTTTTTTGATATATGCATTCATTTTTTATGTATCATCATTTGCTTTCATATTAAGAGACATTTCAGTTACTTTTTTATTACATAACTAAATTAAATTAATATACATGAATTAGCATTAGTTATTATTGGGTGTTTTAGAAAGTTCGGTCCGCTTTTTTGTATGAAAATCGCATTTATTTGAAAGGTAAAATAAAAAAACACATCAATCAAAATATTTTCGCTCGTTAGCCACTACTTTTCTCATCTTTCTGGCAATAGATGAATCCATCGTCAAAAAAACAACCAAATCCTTGACATCTGCATATGAATGGAAGTGCTGCTATTCTAAGGCATGCGTCACGGATCTGAAAAAGTGGTAGTCAGATGGTGCCACATCTGGCGAATAAGGCGGGTGCAGTATAATCTCCCAACCCACATTTTGTATGTAGTTTTTGACCACAACTGCGATGTGAGGCCGAGGGTTGTCATGTTGAAAAATCAGCTTGCTGTGCCTGTTGCCCCATTCCGCTTGTTTTTCAGCCAGTGGGGCATGATGGCCATAAACTTACACAAACATTTTATGCCCCTCAGCTGCACTCTTCTTTCAATTAAAACAGAACAGTAGAACTTCCCGCAAATGCTTCTTATTTACCACAAAAGTCGACATTTTAAGAGCGATAAAACAAATGTTGTTGTGAGAATGACATGCATTTGCAAACTGAACTTAATTGACAGATGCTCAGGCTTAATAAAAAAAACGACTGCCAGATTTGAAGGCTTGAAGCAGCCAGAGCCCTCTATTGTAAAACGGATCGAACTTTTTGAGACACTTAATACAACAAGAAAATATGCATGTTTATTACCTATATCATTGTTATTGAAAACAAGTTACAGAAGTATCAGGCTCAATCTCTTGGGTTTGTCATTGACTGATTGTTTAATGTCATATGTACATGTTGTAAGTGTGAAATGTTGGTGTGTTGACAGTAAACCGCACCCCTCCACCCAGCACAAGCTTTTTAGGTCCTCCGGAGAGCCCCCCGCCCCTCGGCTCAGGTTAGCACCATTTCTACACACTCTTCTCTCTCTCTCTCTCTATCTGATTTTGCTCGGGTTTTGCTCGCAACCGCCATGACACCTAAAGCTTATTATAATGGACTCAACTAATTTATTATCCTTCTGCTTTGTAATAACATAATTGTACAGTCTTCAAACTAAGCTTAAATATTATGCTTATGCTATGGTAGACACAGCTGATGATCAAAATTTAACCTGCTGCCTCTATATACATGTTTTCATAAAACACAAATTCTCAATACTTTTGTTTTCTAGTGGTGTTGGCATTTTCAGTCATTCAATTTAAGGTGTTTTATTTGTGCTTTTTTTATATTGTATCATAATCACATGTATATTTCATTATGTATGTCAATTTTAATTCAAATCTATCAAACTGTACATGTGTAAGTCTTTAATGTTATTATTTGCTTTAAGTAATCTGTTTTTTTATATAAAGGCATGTGTATCTAATAAATTTTACTGTGGCTGTAATTTCAGATTCAAATCAGCCGGGATCCTTAAGCAGTGACCTTGGCGAGATGTCCCTCTCCGCCCTAAACCCCCCTTCCCCCACATACCACTCTGCCCCCACCTCCCTCAACAATGATGTCCCCCAACAATATTCTCACAGGTATTACAAATTTATATATTTTTTACACCATTGTAGGATTGAGTAAGTGCTCTAGGTAATATAACTTCTTGTTCGTTGCTATAGATCTTATCGATCATTCCTCAATTTCAGCAGCTGACAATGATATCGTTTCCAAAAACTCCACAAAGTTTCTTGGTGTTTATCTTGACACAAATCTGTCCCTAAATTTCCAAATTAACAACACGGTTAGCGCTAGTTTCTTCCACCTAAGATGATTAAAATCCATCAAAAGGAGTATTTTGCTCATGACACTTTCAAAACTCTTGTAAATTCCTTCGTTGTATCGTTATGTGTATTGGATGTTGAATTTATGCAAACATTCTGAAACTCCAAGTAAACAAACTTCAATCTGCGTTCAATGAAGCAGCAAGACTCAATAAAGGCATTCTCAAATATACTTTCTAACCAATCGTGAATATCAGATGCTGCGTTCATATTTAGATTTTTAGATTTAAAACACATCTTAATGCGCCTTTGAGGTGATTACATCACAAAAACGGCGCTTTAAAAGTTAACATTTTATTATTATTATGTGGTTTGTTCTCCAGAAGGTTGCCCCTCCTGTGAAGTGGATTCCCAGCTGTCCTTTCTTCTTTTAAGAGATTTTCCACGAGGACGAGGCCCATGAGGCTGATTATGTAGTGCAATATAGGAGAATCTAGTGGTGTCATATTCTTTGGACATGACCGTACCAGTCCCTCCTTCGCTGTCTGCTCCATTTTATAATATCCTCAGTCTCATATATCTCTCTTATTCTGGTGTTCCTCACGCAATATCTTAGTGTCTTGCCTGTTATCATCCTCAGTGTCTTCATCTCGCAAGTCCTAAAAAAATAATCAATTTCATCATATTTCAGGTCATACGAGAGTGTCAACACACCACATAATGAAGATTCTGATTTTGAAGTGAAGACCATCTATGACAATCCCCCCATGATAGCGGCGAGCAGTCGCTCCCTGAGGCGGCAACACTCGGACGGAGAGAATAAGAAGGTGCCGGCGGGCGTGGCTCCAAGTGCCGGGGCTGGTTCACTGCGGCCCAGTACCAGTGAGATGTCCCTCGGCCGTATGACCGCCCCCCCGCCCCGCTCCCTCTCCTTCACCCGCCCGGCCAGAATTAGTCACGACTCTTCTTCTTCCAGAGACTATTCCACTATTAATAGGAGGTTTGTAAATTTTGTGTGTGTTTTTTTTTTTAAGATATAAAGGGTTATTCCAAACAATGTGTAAATACATGATTGTGGTAATTTAAATCATGTATTGTAAATCATGTAATCATTATTTTTTTTGTGTGCAAAAGGCCAATGACATGCTACTTCAAATATTAATGATTAGAAGAACCAACAGATGGCAGCATTTGCCATAACCGGTCAAAGCCAAAAAATCAAATAAAATTGAACTAAATACGTATTATAAAAGACTTTTTTACTTGAAATTGTTTTTTTTCTTCATTAATTGGAACAATGAACATTACTAGGAATAACACTAAATACTTATTATGAAATATTTTTTTATTATTTTCATTATTTACGATAAACATCTACCAAGTGATTTCAATTAACAACCTTAATATTTTGAAGAATGACAACCAAAAGAATTTTCAGTTTTTCTTGAATTTCGAATATCGCTTTTTATTATTTATTTTTTACTTTTGAGTATCTATGTTAGGCTCGGTTAAAAAAGTGATTGTTATTAATTGGTTTAATATTTAATTACAGTAATATAAAGAGCCCCCCTGTAGAGATATACGTGAGTCAGCCCCCCACCCCCTCCGCACCTCCCGAGAGGTCGCCTTCACCAGAGTTCATCCCCATCGCCACAGATCGACCTGTCGGATTGGACTTGGAAGAATTTTTACCCGTGAGTTATTATTTTTTTCTAATCGTATTTGTTCCTGAATTATTTTTATAGTAGAAGATTGTTCATGGATGGAATATAATAATTTCCGAATGATATTTTAAAAATTTTTAATAGTTAATAATGGTAATATTTATATTTACTAACAAAAAATATTTAAACTTTCTAAACTAATTAACCATCACGCCGTTTCTCCGGAGGGGTACGCAGAGAGAACGGATCGCCACACTGTTCTATCCTGACATAATTCTCCCACCTCTTCTACGTTCACACATCGTGACATGCGTGATCGTCGATTGTTCCTACTTTGAACATGGCCGCCTTTCAGTTATTGATTTATTTGGTCATGCCATGTCTTCCTTGGCCTTCCTCAACTTCTTTTTCTATTCATACTACTTGTGTATATCTTTTTAACCATGCTTCACTCAACTATTCATTCTTCTTAATTTATTTATCATGCATTCATCTGCCTTACATTCCTTTCTTACTTCATCATTAGATATTCTATCATACATTTTTTTTCTACACATTCTTCTTTGTGACCTCATTTCTACGGCATTTATCCTACTTTCATCCTTCTTCTGCCAACTTCGAGCTTCACTTCCATGCATAAGAGTCGGCACTAGAACTCCATTGTGCACTGCCATCTTTGCTTCAGTGGATATATTTCTATTCGCGATAATGACCTTGATTGCAACATTTATATTGTTTCCATCTCTAACCCTTCTTCCAATATCTTTCTTCATTTTTCCATATCTTGTTACAATGCTTCCCAGATAAATAAATTCATATTTTAAAATAAATATTTTGACTTTTGTAAATTTGTTTCAAATTCTAATCATTTGAATGACTTCCCATTCCATTGTTTTTCATAAAAAAATATGAATAATAAAATAATATTTTAGTTCCAAACTATTTTGTTTATTTTTATACACTTTAAAAAAAGCAATGTTTGTTCCATGATAAAATGTTTAGTTTGTGATCAGGGTTGAATCCACAATTCTATTTTTTCGAGTCGAGGTTGTTATGGTTATAACATCATCATTAGTTGTATTCAAATGCAGTTTTTATTATTCTTGTTTGGTGTTATTTTTAACCAGAAATCAAGACCAGGATTTGGACCGGCGCGAGGCGAGTTATCAGAACAAGAAGTGTTGAGCATTATTATGAGGGGCCATGAGGCAATGATGGCAGTGCTGGCCACTAGACAGCGCTCCTTGCAGGTAACAGATACACTTAATAGAAAAATACCATACATTTAATGTAAGAAATCAGGAGCCCAGATTCTCCACAAAAATAAAACAGGTATTAGATTAAACGAAAAAAATAAAAAGTCTCTAAATTACAATGCCCAAATCCTTAACTCTTTGCACGCTAACGTATCAACTGTTGATATGGCAAACAGTCTATACTCACACGCGGCCGTATCAACACTTAATACGGGAACTTTGACTGCCGATATTACGGCACTCTTTTGTCAAAAATGTATTTCCCACTCACTTGGACATTCGTAGAACTATCACGATTCTGATATCTACATTATTACTGATATTTCTCAAAAATAAAATTGAATTTCATAAAAAAACATCGACAATCAAGTGTCTTCGCGCCTTCGAGTACCATAGTTTACAATTTTGTCAACAGATGGCGTTAGTACTAATTTGCTATCTTTACATTTTTAAGTTCACTCTACACTAGGGTCATCTATTAAGATTGGGAATGTTGTTCTACTGTATTTTAATTATATGAACCCTTCTCTTTCTAAGATGGATACCCCCCACCCCCTCTCCTCACTCTACTTTGTAACTCTATTTAATTTTAGTTTAGTTTGAGCCCTGAGGAAGCTCGTTACAATGTGAAACCGGATGGCCCCAACTGCTCAAATAATTTGGTTTATACTAAGTGAAAAAGTGTTTAATTTTATTTTTAAATATGTCAAACCACCGTGATATGGCTTTGTATCAAAGTTTTGATACATTTTTATTTAACTTTTAAATCTAAAACTTTTTATTTAACTTTTAAATTCTTTGAACATTGTTTTGAGAAAAATATATGTCATCTGACTACATTAAATGTAATGTCTTAAACTGGTTATTTCGTTTCTAGGTTTTCCACTCCATGTGGATGAGCAAAAATTTAAAAGTGGCCCTGGAGTCTACCGTGGCCGCTGGTGACTTGTCCGTCATATTAGATATCCTCAATGTCATGGTGCTAAGACCGTAAGTATTACTCTACTAAAATACCTTATTTTGTTATAACTGGTACTCTTCATAACTGAGTTTTGTTCTTATGACTAGGTTAATAGGTGAGGAGATTAATCAATTATGGATGAACAAAAAAAAATAACACAAGTATAGTTAGCAAAAATCATAAAAATATGTATCAAAAAATTTTGTTTGTCAGTTTGTTCAATGAAATGTCAGTTTTCTAGAATTTCGTGCATATTATATGAGAGTGACGTGTTACACCTTGCCAGGGCATTACCAAATGTTGAAACAAATTTAGACACATTTGTTTCATTTACATTTTACACCAAATTTAAACATTTAATATTGTTGAAGTGTCATATTGATCACAAAAAAAATTATAATAATAACTGGTTGTGGTAATGAAGATTGGTGATCAATATAGCCACAAATAAAGTACCAACAGGAAATCGACCGGCAGGAAGACCACCTAAAAGATGGCGAGACAGTTGGATATCTGTATCCCAGGAACAGGCTCCGAGGAACAACAGGACACAGTCCTAAATAAAGCAGAAGAAGAAGTATCATAGTGTTTCAGCAAAAACAATGGATTATCTAAACAATAATCAACATTTTAATGATTGATTTTTTCAATGTCATCCACTCATTATTTTATATTTTTTATTTCAATATCTAAATTTTATATAGAAATAGCTTGATAAGTCCAAGCAGTTGTTAATACTAGCTTTATGGTTCTTAATTCACCTCTTTACCAAGTATCCTGCTAAAAATGTTTGTTTTAAATTGATATAAGGCAAAACCTAAAGGGTTAATTACTGTTATACATTTTGTTTATCATGAATTAAATGTCCAATAATATAAAATGAGTACCACAAACGTAGACACGTCTTGCAGGCGTGACAGTTGCGACAGGAAGGAACTTGCATGTCACTGCTCAATCTGTATCCATCACCGTGTGGCGAGTGTTCAACAGTTCATTTAGTGAGGTGTTCATGTTTAGCCTTTTTTAATATATATTTTTTTTACAGTTCAATTTGGACCTTGGACATATGTGCAATAGTTCTTCCACAAATTCATAGTTTACTCCAAAGCAAATACGAATCGTAAGTAGATTAATTATTCTATGTTGGCTTGCTTTTTCTCTATATTTGACTTTGTTTTCGTTACCATATGATCGCCGCCAGTTCTGTAAAGGCAGCTTGTGATTAAATTTTTCCAGTCTGAAACACATTAATGTAGAAATTTATCCACGGAATGCACTATTTAAAAATTTCAGTCATTTACAAAATATTTTTTTACCTGCTATAATATTATATAGGTAGAATTCATATGACAATTAAAATACCAGACTTTATAATCTAATCACTTCATCTAATCATCTAATCACATATTTTATAATAATTGGTTTAATTGAACACAAAATTGTGAAAAGCAACGGGAAACTACCGCATTAAAAAGGCTGAAGTGGCATCCCAAGAACCAGCAAAGATATTAGACATGCTGCAAACCAATCCCTAGGATTGAAGCTTCAAAAGAAAATCATTAATTGTGGCATAATTCGTACCATTAACAATCAATGTTTAAGGATTAATTGTATCTCAATAGAGACGAAGATGTAAATTGGAAACAGAATATGGTAGTCGAGGCGTTTACAGGACTTATGACCTGTCATTAGTTGGGTTAAGCGATCACTTTATGTTTAACAACATTCACCATTGAGATACAATTAATCCTTAAAAAATGATTAACCTGCAATGGGTAAAAATCCAGTATTACAAGTATACAAAAAAATAAATTCTAATCAATGTTTAATATAACCTCCATTTAAAATTACATTTATGTTTTCATCTGTTTTTTATTTTATATAACCTAGTTCGAAACAAAAAGAGTGCTCCCAGCTTAAAATTTTAATAATACTCTTCATTGTGTATAATGTGCCTATCAAATTACTAACTTAATTTCAACGGAACATTGCAGATATATGACGACAGGGTGTTCTGCGCTGCGACTGATCCTGCGCAACTTTGCCTCGGTGATCGCGAGTAACATCCGCAGTGGGGGGGCGGGAGTGGACATTCCGCGTGAGGAGCGTATCGCCCGCTGCCGCAAGTGTCGCGAACAGCTCCTGTTAATCAAGTCCTCGCTGCAGAACCGCCGCCCGCAACATCCCCGCCTCTCCGCTACCTTCGCGGACCTTCAGACACTCATAGAACAGAATATTCAATAGTACAATTGTCGGAGCTCAATTTTGCATCGTTTATATGGCTTATTTTATAGATAATCCACTGTTTTGGTGGAAACACTTTGATATTTCGCATGCTTAATAGAACACTGGCTTAACTAAAAAAAAGCAAGTTTTGCTCAATCTGACATGAGTCGATGTTTTAACAAAAACAGTCGAAAAACACGTACGAATGGATAGCGTTAACATTGTGAATGATTATCGTACTACGAATGGATAGCGTTAACATTGTGAAAAATAGATGGATAGCGTTAACACTGTGAACGATTATCGTACTGCGAATGGATAGCGTTAACATTGTGAAAAATAGATGGATAGCGTTAACACAAGCCTCTGTCTAATGTTAACTCAATTATGACCTAAACCATAATCAGTCAGTTTACTATTAAGCGTGCGATTTCAACATTATTAACTGTTTAAATAAAAAAACTTTGTTATAAATATCACAATTGATTATATTTTGTCGCGACAGCTGTTTCGCTAACTGATGTTAGCATCATCAGGTCTTACAATCAACAGCTGTCGCGACAAACTATAAACAATTGTGATATTTATAATTAAGGGCTGGACATTATAAGGTGCCAAGTATAAAAAAGAGTTTTTGATCCCAATTGGTGTTTAAACATAAAGGCCATTAACTGTGCGACGGTGCAAAGGGATTGATTAATATAGTGTAGTTCAAACTTCACCCTAAAGATACCACCCGTGGTACACGATATATGTAACAAAAGCAGTTTTTATATATTTTTCTTTTTTTATGTTTACACCACTTAGCACCTTTATAATAACCAGCCTTAAATTGTGTAGTCAGTTCGAAAATAGACAATTTTCTAACATAGAATAGTTTTATTTTATATTGTGTTCCAAATATTGTTAGGTTTCTTAAACAGGGATGTTCAGTATATTTTTCAAAGTAAAATTTACATTTCGGCATAACCATTTTTAACTTCTAAAAATATATTAGGAGTTTGATTATTTTAAATATGTGTGGTGACCAGGATAATTTCTTGGATTAATAGTATCTCTGACTCGTTATTACAATGATTTACTTAACAAAAAGTACAAAAATCTATAAGGATTAATTGTATCTCAATAGAGACGAAGATGTAAATTGTTTTCTGGGAACAGAATGTGGTGGCCGAGGCGCTTAAAGGACTTATGATTTGTCAGTGGTTGGTCCCAACCAATGACAGGTCATAAGTCCTGTAAGCGCTACGGCCACCACATTCTGTTCCCAGAAAACAATTTACATCTTCGTCTCTATTGAGATACAATTAATCCTTATAAATCTTCGTCTCTGTTGAGTTTGTCTCTATTGAGTGAGGGAAATTTGTCTCTATTGGGATACAATTAATCCTTATAAAAATTATTTATCCGCAATGGGTAAAATCCAGTATTTGTCTACAAGAATTTGTATACATTCAAAATGTTGTTCAGAAATCTAAATCATAAGAGTTTTGGAAAATGGCGATGTATAATAATGTCTTAGAATATAATATTGAATCATCTTTGTTTGAGATATATAATTCAATTGGAGCACAGCGTATATTCTTATATACCTCACCAACGATTTATGATTCTTAGCTGATTGTTCTGAGGGGTAGAAAAGGGTAATAAAATTGTTAATGAAATAATTTTGAAATCGTATTAAGGCATTGGCTTATCGGAAATATTTTATTTGTTCTTACCCTGTATTGAAGCAACCCGATCCAGTTGTCAAGTAAGCCGATGTCATTAGTATAAACTATTTATTTTTTACTTACAAAAGATTCTGTAGATGTAATTGTTAAAATTTATCAAAAAATACTTGACAATCTACTAACTGCCTAATTTTCTAACCATTAAATTTTCATACACATATTCAAATTGAGAACATCGGTTCATACATCCCTTGTATTGTCATTTATTTTTTTATATTATTAATTCCATTGAAGTTAGACTTCTTTCTTTGAAACAATTCATCAGACTGACATTTTATTTTCAGAAAAAGCGGTACATTGTTGGCAGTGCTTGATTCTTATAGAGTGATATGCAAAAGACAAATTAATTTTGTTTTCGAATTTTTTTATATAAACCGTATGTCATATTGACAGCTCGTTTGAGATACGTGTCTATTTGTTGTGTTCTCAGTATTTTCATTCTTTCAATTGATATGCATTCACATTTTCTACGCAAGTACGTTACGGGTCTTTCATCTTTATTTAATCATGTATGCACTTATCTTCTAAGTTTTACAATTTAAAAACAAATCTTTTTGTGAACTCATTTTCTTATAAATTTTCCAAGTGGGTCTCTGTGAGGACGTTTTTCTTTTAATTTTTCACCTATGTTAGAAATGTTAGATTTCTGATACTTTTATGCAGAGATTTTGATACTTTTATGCAGAGACTTCGTGAAGAGAGAACTTGGTTTATTACTGTTGTTTCCATTTTTCACAGTGCTGCCAGAGTGTTGGATTGTTCCATTGAGTTTTAAATGTTGATATATATTTTTTTCAAACCCATCGGACCCACGCAGAGATCACTTTAGTGAACTTTTTGTTAGTGTTCAAAATAAATTCTTCTTCTTTCATTTATTTATTTTTAAAACATATCTAAAGCATTACCGTAAGACGGGGATACTTTGCTCCAAAATTGGCTCCATATTTGTAAAAATTGTTTGCATTTTTCAAATACGAGTATTTGGATCTGGCTATAATTTTTAAGTGAATAAAATAACTCTTTGCCTTAAGATGAGATTATTTGAAAAATAAAAATGAGCTGTTAAGTCACCATTTTTAAAACTTTTCTTTTGGAGCAAAGTATGCATTGAAAGCGGGAAACTTTGCTCCATGATTTCTTCAACTTAGATTCGAATTTATTTCTGCCACAGAGCATTGTTTAATATTACGTTTCTAACATTTTCCATCCAGAGATATACAAAGTTTAATAAAAACACAGTTTTAGCTATTAATCACATGTATTTTTATTGATATAAATTTTAACTGAGCTTTTATTACGCTTTATATTTGAAAAATTTCAAAAATATTATAATTTTAAATCATATATGAGTACCTAATACAAAATCTCACCAACAATTATTAAAAACACAATATTAAAATCACAGTAGAATTAAAAATACAATAAAGAAATAGGTATAAAGCCCACTTTAACGAGAAAATGTAATAATATTAGTTAACGTTATCTAAGTGCCCCATAATTGGTCCAATTCAGGAACGGAGAAAAATTCTCGTCTTCCAATTTTTTTTGGTGGGCATATACAACCTAATACATCGTCCCATTTGTAAGCCATTTCATCTGCAGGCATTGGCCACCTCCAGCTTTTAATTGACCTTTGCATGGCAGACACAACGGGACCTTTTTTTCCTAATTTTGTTATGACACCCGGGAAAAGCTCTCCTTCGTAATTAAAAACAATATATCTGCCCACTTTTCTCACTAATGGTAGCAATTTGAATCTTGAGTTTTTCTGGACTTTTGGGGGCTCATTTTCCAAGTCACTTAAGGGTCCGTCTGAAGAATCTCTTAAAGAAATTTGCCCACTAGCCTCGCTCTCGCTACTACTTACTCGGCGATATTTTCTGGAACTTGTGGGGAGTTCTTCGACTGTATTCTCAAACTCTCCGGTTATTTCGGACAAAATTTGTAATGATGACGCTGCAGTATCTCCTAGTGCTATCACTGCAACAAGCTGTTCCACCACGCTTTTTCCTGGAACTATCATAAGTTTCTTACGTCCTTTGTTGGAGATGCCTTTTGTCCATTCAGCTTATTTACTATCCAGGCTCTCTAAGAAAGAACTGTTTATTGCCTCTTTGTCAAAAACTTGAGGAAGTCTTTCCAAGAGCGGTTGCATACCTGTCAGATAAATACCACTTTTTTTAATCCCGCCTTTAAATTGATTGAGCTGTTCGGTGTCACTATTTCCATTAAACGAGTCAGTGAGTCAGGCTTTCCTTTAAGTCATGACCCCGGATCTTACAGCCAGGAGACATTCTTCCAACTTTTTTGAGTGTAAGCTCTATATTTACGGAAATCTGCTCTTTTTACGTGTATTCTGGGCATGATAATCTAAAATAAATACGAAAATTTATAAGAAATGGTATATTGGGGAAACATTGCTCCTGGAGCAAAGTATCCCCAAAACTGGAGCAAAGTATCCCCGTTTTTTTAAATCTTAAATATTTCAGAAACTTTAACAGCAATCTAAAAAATATCATGTCCACTACTATATTATAAAATATCCTTTCAAATTATATATCACTCACCAGGGTCTAACGATTAGGGTCCAAGATGTAAACCGATTTTTCCAATGATTCCGTTGAGATTGCTACGAGGTTGTGGTTTATTTGACTGCTACTGTCCAAATGGCTAACCGTAGACAATCAATTCACACGGCAGTTGGTAGAGCAAGATTAGTGTTACCTGATAATATTTTTAGAATCTCTCAAATCTGAGGTGATTACCGGCTGGACGAAATAGAAACTTTTTTTTAGTTTGGAGCAAAGTATCCCCCGTAGGAGCAAAGTATCCCCGTTCTACGGTACAGATTTTTTTTTTCAATACACTAAAGATACAAGTTAGAGATACACAATAATAAGTAATACATAATAGATTAATAAAAAGAGCGAGAAACATAAGATGCATGACAAATTAATAAAATAAATATACCATACAATTATAATAAAGATAGTGCTTCCCTCAGATGAGCCAAACTATCACAAAATGTTTGCACTATCTTCTTCATTGTGGTCTGTTCTCCAGAGTGTTGCTCCTCTTGTGAGGTAGACTCCCAGCTGTCCTTCTATCTTTTACGAGGTCTTCCACGAGGATGAGTTCCATGAGGCTGATTATGTAGTGCAATATAGGGGAGTCTGGTGGTGTCCATTATTTGAACATGACTGTACCAGTCCCTTTTTCGCTGTCTACTCCATCTTATAATATCCTCAACCTCACTTATCTCTCTTATTCTGGTGTTCCTCAAAATCTTATCAAAATAAATTGGATTTTTTTTTTTTTAGAAATCGTTTTACCTGTTTCTTTCATAAAGCCCTTTTTCACTATTTTTAATTTAGTTAAAAGATCGCTTTAAAAATATTTATAATTGTAAATTCAATGTATAAGATCTTCTTAATCAATGTGATTTTTTTTATTTATTATTTCAAGTGTGGGTTTTTATTGAGTAACCGGAGTATTGATTTGCAGATAGTATATATGTATTAGTTTGCATATTAGACACATTACAACAGAAATTAAAAAAATTTTGGTTCTGTTTTTTTGACAACTGATTTTAATATGAAGTTCTCTGCTGATTTTTTTTTCAATTTTACAAACTGTAGATAAGGAACAATCCAAGACTAATGTGGCGAAGTGTTGACATGTCTATTTAATGTTATTATATTGTATTGCAAGGTTGATGCTGTTTTGGCGAAACAGTGATTAATCTAATTTTGACTGAATATTGTATAGAGCTTATTTTTTTAGCCATGGGTTGTTTGGGATAATGCGAATACTAGCTTAAGCTATCCATGACTGTCAATTTTTAAATATGAGCATTAGTTTTTGTGTTTATTAGTGTTTTATTCTTGCCTATGTTTATGCCGACTTATATAGTCACACTTTAACGGTGTAATTTTTATTGAATTTGATGAGTTTATGTTAAATTTTGTTTTGTATAATAAAATTCAATGTGTATGCATTGTTTTTTAAAGAAAATCTTTATTTCGCTTACAGACAGTAAATTATTATATATTTTTTTCTATGCAAGTTCTTCATAACATTCAACTAATTAAAAATAACAAGTCATCATTCAAATAATTTGGTATTCGTAGATTTATACTTATTTTATCATCACTATCAAAATGATTTTATATTATTATTATCTTATTTATTTATATTATGTAAGGCGTTTAATTAAATTTCTTTTCACATAGGTAATTAGCACAATTTGTGTGAGACAGGAAGGGACCAGAATACATGAAATATTTTTAATTTGTCACTAACAAAGCAGTATTATTTGCTGAACTAAATTATTTTCAAAAAATAAACTAATTGTATGTGTACAATAAATATTAAGTCATATCATATATGTATTTGGTAATATATTCACTAATGTGGTCTTACGGCATGCCTTTTATATGTGAAATTAAAATTATAGTTGTTTTGTAGCAAAATCATAATAAAAAATTATAATATTTGTGTATGTATGTGTATTTTAACAATTGATATCAGTGGATATAATATTTATATTCATTTGTATTATATATTTGTATTAAATATAACAATAAAATAAGTCTCTAGTGTTTTTTGTTTGTTTTTTTTATTAACCTTAACAAAGTGTGTGAAGTGTGTGTGTTTGTGTGTGATATTCCGTATATGTTAAATGCATTCAAGATATTTGACTAGATCCAGACCTATTGTCTATATTAATCACATTCTCTATTAATTTCTCTTCCAGCAATTGGATATGTGATATGCCCAATTTTTTAATAAACCTTTACTTCATATTTGGGTTATTGATATCCGTTGGTTATATTTATGTATCTAATACATAAAAAAAATATTAATTTAGAAACAGTACTTTTTCACTGATATAATAGCTGTGGGAAATACAACGCCATGCAACTCATCAATAGGCTTTCTGGACTTCAAAACTTCTTTCATTTTGTCTTCTTTAAATTGTGCTTTTATGTTTTTGTCGTTCTTGTACAAAGGTAATTTAAATCTACATGTTGTTTGAATTTTATCATTCCAATTTTAAAGACAATATTAACATTATAAAGTATTTTGTATCATTTGGTTGTTATCATTTTGTATACCTTTAATAATAATAAAAAATATACATATGTTACTGGTTTTATTTTCATCTTCTTCTTCTTCCTAATGCAGGCCTTGAGACCTGTTTCTCGAGAGGGATTGGCGTTCTGCGAAGTCGATTCCCAGCTGTCATAATGGAAACAAATGTAAGTACGAGGTATATTAGATATTTTAGGTACTAATAAGAACAATTTTTATTTTTTATTTATTTAATTATTGTTGGTACCCAAACAAATCAATAATAATAAGTAACAAAAACATATATTAAATCAGATTAGATACCTTAGTTATGGTAGATGTGCACACCAAGTTCATAACACTGGCAGTACAACTATCATGCACTACCCCTCAGCATAAACAACTGTCAGTCAAAACAAGACATTCATTTATTTATCTTACACTAATGTTAAGAATACAAAATAAGTAAAACAAAGCAACAGAGGACCTTCTTGGCAGAGTGGCAAGAGCTCTGACTGCCATACCGAAACTCCCGGGTTTGATTCCCGGCGATGGCAGTATAATTGTCACTGTCGTTGGTCTGGTGTAGAAATACGTGTCAATAAATTGACGATAGATTAGCTACCTATCACATGTCATGAGAATCAATATAATAGCTAAAATGTATCCAGTAATTGAGTGAAACGACCTGTTGTACAATATATGTATATAAAAAAAAACTGCAAAAGACAACGAAGAAATATTATATCAAGTAAAATAAGACAATAAGCATGGGACAAAGATAAAACACAAATTAAGTAAAGCATGAATATGCATGATAATAACAGAAAATTATTGACTCTCCTATAATTACACTTAACACAATAATTAAGTCGTAGAAAAATGTGTAAAAATAGCAGCACTTTTTGTTTATATAAATGGTTAGCTATGTAAATATGTGTAGAAGTAGATAAAAAATTCCAGCTCTAGTCCTGATAGCAGGGGTAGTCGATGACTAGAAATTTCCAAACCATATTTTCATTAATATCCTTCAGAGATGATTATAAACATAAAATATTTTGCATTAAATCAATATTTGAAATATAAATAAGCTTGGTTTTTTTAATAACATATTTAACCACGTGGTGGTCTAGGGGGCAGAATACTTGTCTCCTGGTTCAGGGGACTTGAGTTCAAGCATGCACTTGACCAGATTGCTTAAAAATCCTCCTTTATAGATAAGCTGCACAAATCCTTCATTATAATAAGCCATTTTCTTATTTCTTTAATGTAAAACTTCATATAAAAAATAATATGAATAAAAACTTCTGTTTTCTAGAAGTTTTATTATATTTAATGGGAATGAGATGATTCGCCTTGCTAAGACATTATCAAATGAAATTCTAGAAAACAGTTGAGCCATTTTATGCCCAAAATGAATATTTTATAATAAATTCAATACATTGATTTAAATTCTTTCTGATAGTCTCTTGTTTTACTTATATACAGAAACATTTTTATAAGGGAAAAATTTTAATTTACTTATCTTACTGGGCAGACACAGTAAGGACCAAACAAGTTTTGAGGACTTCTGAAATGAAGACACTGAGAACGATAGCAGGCAAGACACTGAGAGATCGTGTGAGGAACACCAGAATAAGAGAGATATTTGAGGTTGAGGATATTGTAAGATGGAGCAGACCGCGAAAAAGAGATGGAATGGTACGGTGATATTCAAAGAATGGACACCACCAGACTCCCCTATTGCATTGCATAATCAGCCTCATGGGACTCGTCCTCGTGGAAGACCTCCTAAAATATGAAAGGACAGCTGGGAATCTACCTCACAGGAGGAGCAACACTCTGGAGAACAGACCACATAGGTCTACAATAAGGAAGAAGAAGAAGAAATTTTAATTTAATCCTTTTAATATGGCAAATCATTTCTCTAAAATCCGTAGGAATATTCTTGTACAATTCAACCCTTATTAGCACATGTTATGGTATAATCCCCGGCCCGGCCGTGCCGCGTATTACCCCACCGGCCGGGCACACATATGCCCCGTCACGGATTTAAAGCTAATAATATGCAGGAAAATTTTTACTGCTGTTAACACTTGTTCTTCGCGCCCGTGATTAATGGAGCGAGCTTCAGTTTTATAATAAAATAATAATACGTTTTATAGACAACAGGGCCGCACCAGCGAATAAATTTAACAAATTTTAATAATGCTCATTGATGAAATGATTAATTATTTACTTCCAAACGAGCATCAACTTTCATTTTTATTAAATACGGCGTTCTTTTGTCATTTCAAATTTATATGATATTTTATGATAACATAGACGTTTGATTATAATAAATATTTTGACATGAACTTTAAGTATCCAAAATGCGATTGGAATATAAGATACCTATCTATGATTTTTTGGAATGCGGATTTTCCACAGTTGCTGTTCACACTGTTTAATGAAAATTGTGGGCTGTAAAAAGCTTAAATCAAAATGCCTAAGTAAGTACTCAAGTATTTTTAGCCGCTTTCAAATTTGTTCGAAAACACAAAAATATACGAGTAAGTACCTATATGTGTCTCTATAAAGTGAAATGATTTTGAAAATTGCATATTTTTAATTAGGTACACTAAATCGAATACAGAAGGAATTAAAAATGACGACACATAACTAAAACAAAATCATTAATAGGTAAAACAAAATACAACGGATATTGACCAGAAGGTGGCAGCGAGCTGCAGAAATCGGCCGAAGCCATAAACCAAAATGGAATTTAACTAAATATACATAATATTCGAATATTTCGAACAAATTTGAAAGCGGCTAAAAAAAATACTTGAGTACTTATTTAGGCATTTTGATTTAAGCTTTTTACAGCCCACAATTTTCATTAAATAGTGTGAACAGCAACTGTAGAAAATCAGCATTCCAAAAAATCATAAATATCTTATATTCCAATCGCATTTTGGATACTTAAAGTTTATTATTAATTTTCATTATATACAATACCTAATTACAATTGCAACGCTGTTATACACATTAGCGTGTATTTTTTATGAAACTCAGATTTAATATATTCTTTCATTGTTAATTTTTTTTTTAAATTTTAATCAAAACTTGTCATAGAATCATGCCGAAAAGCAGTAGAAAATTGCCCGTTTTAAGTTATAACCCATTACGGCTCTGCACAATGCCGTTAGCTGCACCTGACTCAGCCAGCCGTGGGGTGTGGGGTGTTAACTTTGAAATTTTAATTAATTTGCATACAATATATTACTCTCTGCAGGCGATAACACACACCGATCCGAGCGATAAGGACAATCCGTTCTGCCTTCAATTAACTCGTAGATTTATGATGTTAAAAATCGTATGCAACAAATTATATTTTAATAGCTAGATTAAAATATCGTGTTCAACGATATAGGTACCTACCTTCATTAAAACATTCGATTTTATATGGTTGTACGTATATATAATACATATTTTATTTAAATCGCAATTTCTCCAGAGGGATAGCCATAGAAGATGGACCGCCACACTCTTCTATCCTGATATTTCTCTATATTCACACAACGTGACACGCATGCTCGTCGCTATTTTATATACCTACTAAAACCATGATAACATTCCTTTTCGCAGATAAACTATGATTTATGTTTTTAAAAACCTCTAGAGGATTTCAGTTTTTATAAAATCAAAGGTATTGTATATTTTTTTATAGGCTTGAATAATGGAATAATATATTGTAATATATTTTTATATATATATTATATTATAAGACATTATAGATCACTTTGAATTATATAACACAAAAAAGTTTTGTCAATATTGTTTTAACGAAACCGGTTTTAAATATGCACCAGGGTTTGAATGAATTTAAAAATATAGGCAAATGTTAAACAACTTGGGTGATGTTTTCACCACTATTATTTTGTTTATCTTCAAAATGTAGAAATGATTATTGTAATTGTTAAACAAAATAAACGTTTTTTTAGCTCCTAATGGACTTATTCTACTTTCAATAGTATATTGTAAGAAATAAAAACAAGAGGAAATTAAAGTACACATTTTTATACACTTTGGCTTTACATTCAATATGATTTTTAATAAAATATTAAAAAATGATTAACCCGCAATGAGTAAAATCCAGTGTCTACAAGTGTTTGTATATATTCAAAATGTTGTATAAAAACTGGCCCAAGTTAAAAAGCATAAAAATTGGAGAGCCATCTCCAGCCGTTATCTAGCAATGTATGATAA
Organism: Lepidostoma basale; assembly: GCA_022606425.2. Lineage (NCBI taxonomy): Eukaryota > Metazoa > Arthropoda > Insecta > Trichoptera > Lepidostomatidae > Lepidostoma > Lepidostoma basale. The sequence continues at coordinate 1,208,941 of JAHDVF020001491.1, forward strand.
TTGCATAGCCTTTCACATTGCATTAATAAAGATTTTCTGCTTAATGCTTACACCTAATCTTAATAGATGGCACTAGTGTAGATTGAACTAAAAATGTGAAGTGTTTCTCAACATTGTAGCATATATACATCTTTCAAAAATTTGTCAGACGTGGTGGTCGTAAGAAGGAAGGAATGGGGAATGTTGTTAACAAAAAGCGATCGCTTAACCCAACCAATGACCGATCATAAGTCCTGTAAACGCCTCGTGCACCATATTCTGTTTAAAAAAAAACAATTTACATCTTTGTCTCTATTCTCTATTGAGATACAATTAATCCTTAAATATTATTTTTTATTGATTACAGGTTATTCCACTTTAATAAAATAACGGTTCGTATTTAAATTAACAATATTACATGTGTATTTTTTAAAATCAATTTTCAATGTGATAAAATTCTTCACAAATTGTTTCGATTGTCAGTAAAATATTATAATTATTCAATTTTGTAGAAATGAGATCATAAAAAACTCCGGTAACTTCAGATTGCAGTCCCCTCCCCCAGTAGCCGGCAGGTAATCCGAGATGATCCCTGACAGCCACCGGAGCCCTGTCAGTATGAATAAATTACCCTTTTAAACTACAATCCCCGACAAACGGTTGGAATCCTCCCCCCTTTAGAAACGGATTAGCCAAAACCCGTAGTTTATTGATCGGGAGTGGAATACATTTTTAAAAATCGAACACGCGCGATGGTGATAAATTTAATGTGATGCTGTTTCATTTGTTTAAGTACCTACCTATAGTTACATATATCCAAGAAGATTATGGGTGTCGCGTTGTTCTCTCCCTCAGGTAGCTAATAAAAAGTACATCATGGTCCACGGTATCATCTATCTGCCTACAACTCCAGGGAAACGAAATGATGATCAGTTAGTTAGTTATGTTATCGTTTATTTGTATTGTAGATTATCTGCAAATATTGCATTTTATTTATATTTTTAATTTATTATCGATCTTCTTTGCTATTTTAAATCCAAGGGATTGGTTTGCAGCAAAGTGTAACATTTTTGCTGGTTCTTGGGAGGCCACTTGGGCCTTTAATGTGATAGTTTCCCGTTGCTTTCCACATTTGTATACAGCCAGTTATTTGACCCAATTACTATATACAACTTTTTTAAAGCTATTGATTCTCATGACAGTGATAGATAGCACATCTATCGCCATTTTATTGTCGCGTGAATTCTACACCAAACCAAAGACAATACACCACACGGCGATCATACTGCCTTCGCCTGGAATCGAACCCGTATATGTATATATTATTTTTATTTCCTGATAACGATCTCTATATTTGGCGATTCGGATGACTAGAGTTCGGATAAACGGAGTTCTACTGTAGTAAATGAGTCACACAGAGACGGTGTAAAGATACACGGGCAAAAGGTGGATATGATAAGGTTTGCTGACGATATTGCTATGGTTGCTGAAAGTGAAGAAGATCTACAAGAGGCCTTAACAACTATGCAAAGCATTCTTCAAAATAACTACAACATGAAGATAAATAAAGACAACAACAAAGCTGCTGACTGTAGGCCGAACGCAACATCAGATGAGAGTAGTGATGTCAGGAGTTCCACTAAAGAACACCAAGGAGTTTGTCTACCTAGGGAGCAAAATAACATGGGACGGTCGGTCTAAGAGCGAAGTCGTCAGCCGTATACATCAGGCTAGGCTTGCATTTAATAGAAGGTCGAAAATAATAGAATCGAATAATAAAGACCTAAAACTGAGAATACTCCTCATCAAGACCTATGTATGGAGTATCTTGATGTACGGTTGTGAAACATGGTGCCTATCCGAAAGAGATAAACGGAGACTAGAGGCTTTTGAGATGTGGTCCTATAGAAGACTATTAGGAATTTCCTGGAGAGACCACATTACAAATGAGGAGGTTCTCCAAAGAATCGAAGGAGGAAGGCACCTGCTCAGGACCTTGTCCGAAAGGCGTGTAAGATGGATCGGCCATGTAATACGACAAGAATGCCTCTTGCATGCCATAATGGAGGGTATGACCGAGGGGACAAACTCCAGGGGACGCCCACGCCGAGAGTAGGTACCTGAAGGACCTGTTGGTGGACGTGCGGTGCTCATCATATGCAGATTTCAAAAGAGCCTCACAAGACAGGGAAGAATGGAAGAGAAGAATAGAGGAAATTGCTGCAAACCAATCCCAGGATTGAAACCAGAGAGAGAGACTATAGTAAAATAGTAAAGGGAGTCTTCCGATTTAATCGTTCAATAAATCGAATGGCTCCGACTGAATGTTTTGTAACTCTTACACAATATAGCGAAGAGTAGATGATACCAAAATTTTGAGTGTAAAAATCAACGTAAAATTAAACAAAGTTAACTACGGCGCAATAAAGCGGAGACATTGTAAATAAACACTCGTGCGCAGGGCACCGACATGACACCGGGCGCAGGCGCAGGTCTCCAGACAAAACGGTCCGGAGTGATGCTAACGGTCTTCCGTTGTTCCCAGCTCTTGATGCAGCTAAATGCTTGTTGATTTTTTCGTGTAATAAAATCCTGAATAACTCATTTTATGACAGTACCAAAACAAACACGGCCGGCGGAAGCTTGCCGAATAAAACGTAGACGAAGGATGCACATTATATCCACACCACAAACAGGTCCCAATGGAAATTCAACCGTGGAGATTGTAATATACGAGTATAAATACGGCATATTGTGTTTCGAAAATTATTCTAGGAATGACATTTCATTTCATGCTTACATTGAAGGATGGTGTTTAACAATTGCGCAGCCAGTATTACGATCTTGGTGTACCTACACATCTAATTGAAATGTCTAATCTGATATAAAACAAGTGTCTCAAAATAAAGTTTGTATTTAGTGAATCGATTAAAAAAAGGAAGCCCTTTATCGAAAAATGTTAATAATTATTAAATAACACGATTTGGGAATTTATTTCTTAAAAATAATATCGTCCAAATGTAAACCCTCGTATTCGCGGCACTCATTTTGTCGAACAGTAAAATTTTTTATGACGGTTCGGCAGATAGACTCCGTGATGGCTGCCATTTCGTGCCGAATATTTTTTTTCAAATGTGACAGGGAAGTCAGTTTATTGATGTAAAGTGTAGATTTGATGTAACCCCACAGGAAAAAGTCCACAGGTGTTAAATCAGGATTGCGTGGAGGCCAATTTATGTCACCTCTCCTAGATATCAATTTGGCAGGGAAAATTTCACGAACTTGTGGCAGAGATGTATTTGACGTGTGTGACTGCTGGAACCATATTCTTTGGTTATAGTCATGAAAGTTTTGCAATTCAAGCATCAAGAAGTCGTCTAACATCTCCACATAACGCTCGGAATCTAAACATAAACATTATTTTGAGACACCTTGTATGTGTTTTTTTTAAACTTATTAAATACATTATTTGATGATTTGTTTGTATACCAACAAAAAAAAAAATTTGGGGAATGTTTTTAACACTAAAAATTGATTTTAATGTGCATTTACTTTTTTGTTTTTTGAATCCGAATATAAAACAAAAAAATATCCAGAAAAACAAACAAGTACTGTCTGAAATATAACATTTTCTGTGAGATTTATAATTTAAAAAACGCTGGATTCTTAAACTATACATATAATATTCTCGTACATGTAGTTGTGGATGATATTTTTCTAATAAAGGATTTTATTTTAGAAAATAAAATTTACTCCTATAGATATGCAAAACTCATAGCAATGAATATTATTCTAGTTAAGTTTTTGTTTAAAAAGATGTTAGTTCACTGTTGTTACAATTTATTATATAATCTCCATTGTGAGGTGAAAATATCTCATTATTATGAAGAAGGTATCTGGTCGCATCTAGGCTTGAGCCCAAATCCCTTGGCTCAGGAGCCATTTTAACTCTAACCCGGTTAAGTAGATGCCAAAACTAACTAAGTAACTTAATAGCATCACGCCGTCTCCCCGAAGAGGAAGGCAGAAAGAATGGACCGCCCCACTGTTATTTCCTGGCATACTTCTCTCGCTTCCTCAACATTGATACATCGTGTCATGCACGCACGTTGATATCTCCGACTCCTCACGTTGCCGACATTTAATATTTGATTAATTTTATCATGCCATATTTTTGTTGGTCTTCCTCTATTTCTAGTTCCGTTTACGTCGTTTACATATACTTTATTTGCCACTCTTTCTTCATTCATTTTTTCCACGTGTCCAACCCATCTTGAATGACCCATTTTTTGTTCATAACACTTTCATTCGCACTTCATTTACTTCTTATATTTGCTTTTGACACTCTATCATATACAGATTTATCTACGCATTCATCCAAGAGATTTCATTTCTACTGCATTTATTCTACTTTCATCTTTCTTTTGCCAATTCCATGCTTTACTTACAAGGTATGTGAAGTAAGGTAAGGTTAATTTATAAGGCTTATGCTAGGTACAAAGTTTTTATATAATGGAATGTGTTAAAAATACTAGAAATCATTTTGTAGTTAAGTGTACTATATCTTAAAATCAAAATAATGTAAATGGAATTGGGAAGCTGTGTAATTGGGATAAACAGTCGAGGGAAGGAATGGCAAAGCGCCATCGCGCCAGTCGTGACCGCGCCGAGATTCTCGTCATAAAATGTCTTCATTTCATTACGAACTATGTTTACAATACTTTCATACTCGAATAATAAACATCTCTGGATGGGTTCCGCTTGTACTTCAAAGTATCGCAATCTTTAAAAAGAAGTTAAAAGCGCCCGAGACACGGTTAATAAAATTGTCCATGTTTACGTAAATTATTCTCATTCATGCAACAGAATAATAGTTTTACTATGCGATTGACAATCTTTCCTTCAGCGGTTTAATAGGCAGTAAGAATAGTTAAACAAGATTTTATTAAGATTATTTTATTTATTTCATTTTACTTTGACATGATATACATTTGATAAAAAAAAGTTTATGGACTGTACTTGTCACAACACATGGCCTGTGACCATGACCGAATATGAATACTTCTAGAAAATTAATGTTTTCATCAATATAAAATATCTAATATGAAGTTGTAAGATATTGTTCTAGGATCAATAAATAAACAACAATTTAAATCTACAAATAATAAGCTGACTGCCAAGCATGCCCAAATAAAGCTTTGTTAACTATTAATGTATTTTTCAACACCCTGTAATCTCAGAGAGCCCTCGAAAAAAAGCGTGCAAGGAAACACTCTCACAAAGTATAGTTTGCACAATACTCTCTCTATTTGCATACAATTAGGGAACAATAATAGAGGTAGGTGGAGGGTGGATGGAGGGAGGCAGGGGGTGTGACGTCACTGGACCCTTAAACCCGGATGAAAAGATCGGTGAGTGATTATTTTCCTTGCAAAGGACTGCTTGTAATGCATGTAAGAGTTATTTTGTTTTTAAACAATTACATTGTTTTAATGGTGTCTTAGATAATTTATAAACTTACTAATTTTAGTGCATTTTTCATAAAACTGCGAATTTTTAGCCAAAATTTTCTACAACCAAAAGATTTATTTAACAATTCACATATAAATATTGTTTTTTAATAAAATAATAAATGTAACGCAACGAAAATTGAAAAAAATAATAAGGGTCACAAACGCGACCACCAGAACTGAGATTTTCTGTTGTTCATGTGTGTACCTATTCTATGCGTTGAAGTATCTACGAGTATGATGTATTATGAAAATTGCGCCTGAATTATAAAATACCCACTTAACTCAATGAATTTTCGATGTGCTGACGATACAATTGATACATAATAAAAATAAAAATTAATAATTAAAAATGTACTTATCTCGCTTAATAAATTTCCATTATTCCATATTCCATTAAATTGATCAGAAGATGGTAGAGAGGTGCTGAAACCGGTCGAAGCTATATATATACCTAAGTGAAATTTAACTATAAATAAAATTTTGATTATTTTAATTTTATTTTCATCATTTATAATGAACTTCTTCCATGAAATTCAAATAACAACATTAATATATTCATAAATTACTATAAATTTTCGTACCACACTAAAACAGGCATAAGAAATATTTAAAGAGTAAAATCTCGTTTAAAAAATATTAAATATTCAAAAAATACCTGTTTACAAAACATAATTTATTTATAAGGATTAATTGTATCTCAATAGAGACGAAGATGTAAATTGTTTTCTGGGAACAAAATATGGTGGTCGAGGCGCTTACAGTACTTATGACCTGTTATTGGATGGGGTTAAGCCATCGCTTTATGTTTTAACAACATTCCCCATTCCGCTATTCTTACGACAACCACGTCTGACAAATTTTTGGAAGATGTATATATGCTACAATGTTGCAGAACACTTTTTTTAGTTCAATCTACACTAGCGCCATTCATTAAGGTTGGGTGTATGCATTAAGCAGAAAATCTTTAATAATAATTTATTTAGGGGAGATGTAGGCAATGGGAGTCATTTGGCAATGGGAGTCACCCCTTTAATTCGAAAACAACACGCGTGATGGCGGTTTCAGTGACGTCATATGCTAGCTGTTTGCCGGTAACATCCGCGGTATGCAGCTTAGTCAGTTCGCATCACGTGCTAGAGAGTGGTAGACGTAACAAGTTTTCGGGCCCTTCTGATCTAATTTTTCGAGTGGACAAATCCGAAGGTAAGGATCAAACTACTGAGTGTTTCTTTTTGCGCTTGTGATATGTAATGACTAAAGCATTTTAGACCGTGATTTCAAACTCATTTTACCACTATCACTTTTACTTTTATGTCAAGGTAGGTTTTTTCTCTTTTTTACCGATGTAGGCAATCGGAGTCAGGTGACCCTTATTGTTAACATTTCCTGTCTTCGATAAAATAATCTTATTTTTGGTTTGTAGATACCGAACGTTCGTCCTAGAAAGACAAATAAGGCTAACTGGTCTATAGCTAACCTGAAAAAGGCCGTGGAGCTCATCGATGAACAAGGTTATTCAATAAGAAAAGCCGCTAAAACAATGAACATCCCATTTTCGAGTCTTCAGAAGAGGTACGCGAAGAAAATAGATAAAGAAGAAAATTCTGCAGGAATCGAACAATACTTCAGCGTCAGATATGAACACTGATGACTTGTACCAGGACGACAAAAACGATGATGCAGAAGATTCTGACAACCAATGTCTTGTATGCGGCGAATTCGGGCGAGATAATGAGATGTGGTTCCGATGCACTTAATGTGGGCTTTGGGCTCATTCAGATTGCACTGGGTGGGACTCAGCTTGCAATTATGTGTACGATTTGTGTTGACCCCCATTGCCAACATACTGATCACCATTGCCAACAGATGTGGGCAATGGTGGTCAAACCTGTTTTTTTTTTAAATGATTATTGTTCCAAAAGTAAAAAGCCAAAGTGATTAAAGGTGATGTCAATTAATAGTTTAATAACTAAAGTTTATAATAAGGCTTAAGCAATAAATAGTTAACTAATAGTTTTTTTTTTTTTTCAATTCTCGCTTAAGTGACTCCCATTACCTACATCTCCCCTACTCTAGATGTATTCACTCGAAACGTGTCATTGATCTAATTATTTTTAAATGTTGTGTACACACAATTTATTCCATTTTTAAGTTTATTTTTCTGAACAAGATTCGAAGGTAATATACCTTCATCTTCGAGAGAATGATATAATCCGATCAAAACAAAATACAAGGGACATCACAAAACAGCATCAACTCCTATTATTTTCGGCTGTTATATTTTCTGCCCCTTGTAATATATCTCATTTTATTTTAGTTTATTTTTATTGTTCTCCCGAGAATAATGGTATGATAACGAAATGTTAAGAAAATTAATATAAAAATTGTGATTTTTAATAATAATGAATTTTATTATTAAAAATCACAATTATTATTATTTTCAACACAGTATTTTAAATGTTTAATACATTATTCTAGAATATACTAATCCCAGTTTTTTTAAACATTGCAATATACTGTTTATCATTTAGCGGGGTGTATGAATATGCAATGGAAAGGGGATAGACACCCCCTCCCCCAGATCGTGAGATCGCACACACTCGCTACTATTTGGTGTGGATTTATCCTCTCTTAGTGAAAAAAATGTATCGCTGCACTGTTTGAGCTGTGTTTATACGTACTTTGAGTAAATCGTTTATCAAACAACACAGAATTGCTTTTACCGCGTGTACATAAGAGGAGATGATTAATCCGATTAAAACTTATTGGGTCTATTGTTTATTCACACTAGTGATAGAAAAATACAGGGCGAGACAACATCACGAAATGGTTATTTAGATTATTTGAGCACGTGGAACGAATGAATAAGGAAAGAAGAGTGATGAATGTATAACCTGTGAATGAAGCAAGAAATAAGATCGAAAGATCGAAATAAACATGGCACGATCAAAAAACCATAGATCATTCATTATAATATATCGGCCATATTTGATTCGTGAATATGAACTTTCGTAAATAACACGTTGTATTAATTTTTAATAACGCTCCAGAATTATTTCTTGATAGAATAATATGGCTTTTTCACGCCATGCCACCGAGTTACCGAAATTGAAAGATCTTTATTAAGAAGATTACTACGAAGAATTCAAGATGTAAGATACATAAAAAACAATGAACGTATATATTATTATATATTAGGTATGAATTCAAGGCAGATGAATAAACACATGATAAAAGATCTACCAGAAGACGGCAGTGCACTGCATAAAACATTCAGAAATAGAAAAAAAAATGGAAAAACTAAATATGTATTTAAAAAAATGTGCTTCCACAATTTGCTTTGGTTCAAGTGGTCCTCCCGTAAATTTGGAGATATTTCATGTATAAGTGAATTGTTTTGGTCAATTTGATTGTTGCCGCACTTTATAATGGTTAATTGTGACACGTAATACATTTGTACTGTTTTGATGTTAAAATTATACAAGTTTTTTCGTTTATATAAAGAATTTTGACAGATGTAAAAATATTTTTTTCATTTGTTCCAATGAGAATTTGAATAAATTCTTCAATATTATTTTAAAGTTCTTGCTGGTGTCGGCTTGTTTCAAGTGCCTAATTGCAGCTCATTATAAAAAAACGGTGGATACGTGGGACATAAATTAAAAAGACAGTGTAAAATGGACAATAGACAATGTGCACCATCTAAAAATAACATTATGTGTTAAATTATTTTTATTGTGTTCTTTTATTTTATATTATTTGTTTTAGATTTATTTTGTGGATGTTTTACGATTGAAGTGTGCGCGGGAGATGCCTATTGGTGGCGATGAGGTTCGCAACCCATCACACCGCGTCTCCCGCGGGGCGAAAAGAGAAGGATGGAGTGCCGCATCGGTTAAAGTGTGGCAGTCCATTCTTTCTGCCTACCCTTTCGGGGAGACGGCGTGATGGTTAGTTAGTTAGTTAGTTAAAAAATCATTCTAACAATGAAATTATATCAAGAAATTTCGATAACCAACATATATATTTTAAATAATATGGAAATTCTTCCTCTCTACTAGCTCCTTGTGGTGGTTATCGAAGATAACAAATATAATAAAACTTCTAGAAAACACTATTTCAATAATTAACATCGTTTTAAAACGTGAATTTAAACTTATTCTAAAATATCTCCATAATCCAGCTTTTAATGAACTAAAGATTATTCTCTTTTTGAAACGCATTCGTTGTTTTAATTTAATTGTATATAATATTATAATAAATATTGCATATTTCTCTCCAATAATAAATAGTAAACAGGAAAAAAAGAACAACATACTAATTAATTAACTCTAATACATGCAAAAAATCACAGCAGGAATTTCAAAAGCATTGTCTTAACTCATACATTGTATAAGCCTTAAAATTGTTGACGTCAAGTATATGAGAAGGCCCCTTACATACCCGAATCTGTTTAAGGACGCAGCAGCGCCTTCTCATCAGTTTAACTTAACGTCTCGCAACTTAATGTCGTTGTATCACGTTTTTATTTATTTGATACGTTCAATACACATAAACTTCTCTTTGAACTTGTATATTGTTATGTTGATTGAAGATATGCGCCAACAGTATAATTCATGTATTATACCTTTCCGTGATGTGATAAATGTCCCGCCATTGTTCAGGCAAAGTTTGCTCTGAGGCGCCACCATCGCACGTACATTCTCTAGCTATCTCTGGTCCTAAGAAAACAGACCGATTTTTTGTTCCTTTGTAAGATTAAAGGTAAAACATACTTCTGTGAAGTGATTTCAAGTATTATAAAAAAAATGTTTTCGTCTACTCGTACAAACAATCAAACTTAACACACATACGAGTATGTAATAATAAGGTGAAGGCGCCAATGACTGACTGGTTATAAACCATCTGTACTTTAATTTATAATAAAATTTGAGAAACATATTTAGTAAAATCCAACAACAAAATAATTTAAAATATTAAAGTTTCATCCGATGTTTAACTCCTAAAAACTTTTTTATGTTAGCTTTATTAATTAGAATTTCGGGATTGGTAGCAATGTATTTTGGGAACAGGGTAGTATGATATTGAAGATGGAGACAGCAACGAATTCCGAAAAGTCGGTCGCAGAGGATACCAATATACCAGAGGATACGATACACGGCTCATATTATTATTATTTTGTTGAATCGCTTTTTACATCATTACAGCGCGAGCCAAATCGATGTAAGGAGTAGGTATAGCGACTTGATTCTCGTGACATGTGATAGGTGACAAATCAATCGCAATTTTACTGCCACATGAATTCTGTACCAGACCAAAGACAGTGTGACAAGCATACTGCTATCGCCGGGAATCGAACCTAGGACCTTCGGGGTGGCAGTCAAAGCACTTACCACTCGGCCACGAAGATCGTCAAGATTCCAAAGAACATAGAAATGCATTATTAATTATACTTATTTGTTATCTCTGATTGGGATATTGCTCTAACAAAGCTATGATGTTTAATGTTTAAAAATATGGAATTTTAAAATATGTTTATTATATTTATATATTTAATTATATTCAATACGTTTATCTTATAGCTACGTTAGGTATTTGTAGTTTGCTTCTAGAAAACTCCGTATATCATTTACAATTTTATTTGCGAAAATTTAACTAACTAACCATCACACAATATCTCCGAAGTGGTAGCCAGAAATATAGTCCGCCACACTGTTCTTTCCTAACATACTTCTCTATATTCCTCATGCACGCACGTAAATTTCTCCAACTTCACACGTGGGCGACATTAAATATTTGATTTATTTGATCGTGCCACGTTTTCCTCGGTCTTTTCTATTTCTTATTCCGTTTACATAGTTAAAATACACTTTCTTTGTTATTGTTTCTTCATTCACATTCTCTCCATGTATCAAAACTATCTTAATGACCCTTTCATTGTTTTTTTCATAGCACTGCATTCACTTCTTATAAATTATATAATATTTACATTACAGACTTACTTACGTGTATTTTCTGAGTGCAATAATTTTGTAACCGTAGATACTAACTACAAGATTGAAATGTTGCAACAAATGTACAGAAAAATCCAAATTATTTTTTATGCTTAGATGTTTTTTTTTTATCGCTGTCACATTGATGTAAAGCGATTGTATTTTTGTAGTCCATGATACGTTTTAGCAATATTCAGTAATTCATTTTATAATAGGATGAGGACAAAAACTCGCAGCGGGCCCTTTGAGTGGCGGCAGGGCCCAGGGCGAGGGCCGCCATCTGATATTTCCATAATATGTCATTATTACTGTAGGCCCGTGATATAGGACCGGCGCAGAGAGCAGCTATTTACAGCTTTATGTAGACATTAAAGGGGCGGCGGAGCGAGATTATGCTTCTGACACACATACAACTCGCGGCCAGTGGAGTCTAGTCGAATTTTTATGAATTAAATTTAATAAAAACATTAGAATTTAAATGTTTTATAATGAGTCCAACAATGTTCCCATCAGACGCAAGAGTAATAGCTACAAGAACTGAACCTCCCGGAAATTTGTTTATGGCTCCCGCTAACATCCGAGTCAATGCTTCTTGAAAGTATTTACCATGCCGTAAGCACCACAAACAAAATTTTCAACAGGGAGATTTATGGGGCCGTATGCACCGTATGTATCAGTATAGGAATCCGCGAAGTCACTATATGTCTCGTGCCGTGATCTCATTTTATTTCGATAATATATTGAATATTAATGTAAAATACGTCTACGATTGTATCTTTACTCCTTATTTATTGTACATGTTACAAACATTTAAATATTATTACATATAATAATAATAATACACTTAAAATAGATAATTGTATCTAAGGCACTTTATTTGTTATTAACACCAACCGGTTCCGCTCCCACCGGAGCTTCGTCAGGGTAATTGAATATACTTATTTATTCTGTTACCCTGACGAAGCTCCGGCTTCTATTACTTACATATAGATCAGAAACGCTTACATTCACCAAATCTACTGTAAGGAGACTCCGTATAGTACAAAGGAAACATTAAAGAGCCATGCTATTATAACTAAGACTCTCAAACCGAATAAGAAACACTGAGATACGTAGAAGGTCGGGAGTAACGTACGAATATGTGAGGTGGGTAATCTCAAATGATTATTTGTGGGACATGTCAGACCATGAGACCAAATTTGAACCAGAAGTTTAGTCGTAGATAGAAGTAGCAGAGGGAGACCTCCACGATGGTATTACGATATAAGAATAATTGGTGGTGATCGTATTCAGGAGGCGTAAGTTAAGAGTGTGTGGAGATTATAGGGATGTCAAATGTCCATCAGTTGACGACATCGGTATATAAGTTAAGTAAGTTTAAATTCTATTGAAGATATTTTTAATGGAGATTACAAGCGAACATACTAAAAATTTCGATATTCTGCGGGATACCCGCTTGTACAGCGCGGGCCAAACCTAAAAGCTGTACGTCCCTCGTCTTAATTAAGCTTAGACTATAAGGTTATCTCGGAAAATATAATTTGTGTGAAAGCACTCCCGTTTTAAGATCTTGATCTTTCTATAAAGTGAACAGTATTTAAATGTGTTATTTAGATTCCTCGGTAAAGGTACATTATGTCTAACTTTTAATATTTTAATTTTACTTCGCTTACTAATTTTTACTGGCGAAACCGGTCGCTGTCTAAATAAAGACAAAAGTGGAAGTAGTTAAAAAACATCGTTTTATTTAATTATTATTTAAAATGAACTTCCATCAAGAGATTTCAGTAAAATCATTTGGAATAATAAAGCTCCAAGTTTAAATGAATCCTTCTTCAGTGAATCGTGTGTTTTGAATGATCAGATGGAACTTGATTATTTTCGTAACATCAAAATGACGATACTATTACATGTTTTTTTTAATTAATTAAGATAAGGTTAGTAAGAACCCTTTTCACGAAAAAAAGCCAAATGTGAAATTTTGTTAGTTGGAACCCTCTTACTCTCAGGTGACGATTATCCAAACAGTTTCGGATGTTGTTGCTGACTGTTCTTTGTTTTGAAATTAACAAAATTGACAACATCACACCCATTTTTTTTAAAGTGTTCTATTCGATTTTTTATTTTTTCTGTACCTTCGGTCATCGAAAAAGAAATCGAAATCCAGTCGCATTGAATCAACTCATTTATTTAATTAATAAGATTTAGTGGCACGACACTGGTGTTTATGAAAAGAAAAGGTCCCCTCTAAAGTCTGCTTGCTTGTCCCAGAACACGACACATGATATTTCCCTGATGAAATGTTTGATAACATTCAGTTTGTCTGCTCCGCCCCGCTCCAAGGTGTGAATTACCCCCACCAATGCCAGGGATAGCCAACCAATCGGAGGGAACTCTTTCTGGAGGGTTATTTTAGTTCAACTCATTTACATAAATCAGAATCAAGTTATAGCTGCTTACTGTAGCTCGTAAAGTATACAAGCTGAATTTTAAAACGTTACATTATTTTTAGTAACTATACAGCCGAATGACAGTTTAATTATTTTATGGGTCTTTGGTTATGAGAAGTTTGTATTTTAATTTCTCTGTGTATACTTAATGACAGATAATTTATAGCAATACGAGTATAATAAGATGAGTGTAGAAATCAAATAATACTGATAAAAATTACGTGAATGTAATGAATTCAAAATGACGTATGAAATGACTAATCTTCAATCTAAATTTTAGGAAACAATGCAAAACCAACATAACTTTGAAATATCACTGAGACCAATTAATAAAGGGAAGAATGAAAAAGCAAGTCTACATATGTATCTAACAAAAAGCTGAATAAAACCAATCTTCTTCTTCTTCAGCCTGTATTGACCGTCCACTCCTGGACGTAGGCCTCCTCTCTCATTTTCCATTCTCTTCTATTCTGAGCGATCCGCATCCAGGCACTTCCCGCACTTCACCGGATATCGTCGCGCCAACGCAACTGTGGGCGCCCAACTCCACGCTTTGCCGTCCTTGGCCACCAGCACAGCAGTCGCCTTGTCCACTTTTCATCTGGGTCGCGAGAGACATGTCCCGCCCATCGCCACTTGAAAACCAATCAATCAAATCTATTAATATTCAAATTATGTGTTGATAACTTATGAAATTGACTTTTGAGGGTACCATATATATTTTTGATATCAATGAGTGAACCGTTTTGTAGTTTCCCGTTGACTTCCACATTTTTGTATTGGTACAATAGGTTATTTGAACGCAATTATCTACTGTATACAAATTTGTAGCTATTGATTCTCATCATATGTGATAGGTAGCTAGTCTATCGTCATTTATATTTTGACCAAATCAAAGGCAGCGTATTTTTTATCACACCTTCATCGCCGGGAATCAAACCCGGGACCATTGGTGTGACAGTCATAGGTGTTGCCACTATGCCACGAGGGCCGTAGTTTTTTTCCTCTTTCTCTACTAAATCCAACGGTTGTACTCTTTCATATATGATATACCCAAGAAATATCTTCCTTTTATAATTATAAACATCTAAAATTAATTATTCATAATTGCCTGAGCAATTATGTGAAATTTCAAAGTGCTATGTAATATTGCATTTTAATGGATTTTATTTTAGCTACAATAGGACTAGGAATTATAATTTATTATTATATTACAGTTAAATTTATTTTTAATTCAGTCTAACCCTTCAGTTTAATTTATAACAAAGTATCCAGAGATATAGAAACATTTTCTAATGCATATAATAGAGCTACTTAAATACCTTATGAAACATTTCAGATCGGTGTCGACAGCTTCAATACAATTCACGCAGCTTTTTAAAGTATCAATTCCAACGAACGGATACCCAAAATGGTAAAAAAATCTTTATAATGGAAGATTTATTGAACACAATCCTTGTACCTACATTCAGCGTCCGTATCCGTGGGACGCCCTTCATCACGGTACATTTTAAATTTAAACCCTTTCAAATTAAACTTTTTTTAAACATTTTATTTAGTACGGACAATGGAGGGATGTTTGTTTAAACAAATCCAGGGGATTATCCCAGTTTGATACGGCCATGTTTGAGTTTTTAACTATATTTTGGATTGTAGATCAAGACTCCGTATAGGATTATTGCAGGGTTATTTTACGTGGGTCGTGATTGTATTATATTCGCTTTGACGCACATAAATCCTACATTCTTTTGGATGAAAAGAATTTTAGAACGAGAACTGACTCAGTTGCAATTGTTTGGCAGCCATTGTTGAACGTGTTTAAAACGTCTATCATATATTGTAGGTAACTGTGCGCTGCTTTAATCTTATTCGATTAAAATTGAAAACCGGCAACATAATAAATACGTGAGAATATTTATATTGAATTTATTATTTATTTCTTCGTTTGCTTTATTTAGAATTGTGTACTATTATTTCTCAGAACCTGTTGAGTCCAACTGTCTTGAAATATTTCGGGTAGTCTTCCAGGAGGTCAGCAGCCTCTTGGTACTCTCGTTGTCGCTTTGCTTATCACTCTTTCATAACACCATCTCCAAATATTATCTCTTCAGTTACATCTTCGACATCGTGAATCTTCTTTATATCGGGATTTCTCATTGTCTCGTAGGGTCATTCCTGCAATGGATCGTAAAGTCTTCATTTCCGAGGTTCTTCATCATCAGCATCATCATCAGACTATATCCGTCCACTCCTGGACGTAGGCCTCCTCCATCTGCGTCATACCGGCGGTCTCTTTAATGTCGTCCCTCCATCGTAGTTGGGGACGTCCTGGGTTTCGGGTCGTAGTTCTATGAAACCAGGAAAGGAGACGTTTTGTCCATCTATCGTCAGAGCTGCGAGCGACATGGCGACCTACCCAGCCCCATTTTAGCGTTGCCATTCTTTCGATGATGTCCGACATTCCTATTCTGGCTCTAATCTCTACCTGATTATTATAATTCTCACCCTCTCCGCTATACTGATTCCCAACATTGCTCTTTCCATAGCTCATTGGACAATTCTCAATTTATTTGCGTTTTTCTGAGACAATGGTATGATTTCAAACCCATAAAATAACACCTGTAAGACGCAGCAGTCTTATGAGACTTTCTGTTCTAATGGTATCCGCCCTCGTCTTAATTTCATATGCCATTATATTATTATACAACTAAAACTAACAAAAAACAATTCAACAAACTTTCCATTCGAATGTTGTAAAACTGTATAATTAATATGATTTGCTTGTGGTAACAAAACGGAACAATCGGTGTGCGTATGTAACAGCCTCATTAAATGAACATATATAGTACCTACCTATGTATATGTAACAAAAAGCTAAGATGGCAGTGCACAGTGGTGTTTTCGTAGCGACCCTTATATACGTAAGTGAAGCATGGAACTGGCAATAAGGATTAGAATGCGTAGTGAATTTTTATATGATAGAATATCAAACGCAGATAAACTCGAACGAAGGCGTAATGAACAAATTATTAATCTAATTCTTACGTAACTTTCATCATGCTTTTACCAGCTTCACTTTCATACATAAGGTATGACAGTAGAAATCCCTTATGTTCCACCATCGTTGCTTTAGTAGATATATTTCTATTGGCAGTGATGACTTTGCCTGCATCTTTTATTTTATTCCCAGCACCAACCCTTCTTTCGATGTCTTTCTCCTAATGGCAATTTATAAATTATTACATAAAAGTATAGTATCTATACCAGAGAGATCCTGTTATATTAACTTTAAAGGGTCTTTGTAAACCTAGAAGTGAGTCAAGTACTCGTATTATGAAGGGTATCTTCTTACAGCAGAGCTGAGGAGTGCGTGCATCTTGGAGTGTCACGCCTGATTACCTCGCTGCACCGACCAGGTACCTACCTCCATAGCATGGTTGCCTTCCCCCATCCCCCGCCACCTGGCTGCAGGAGACGGCTATCAGCTATCAAGTTGCCGAATCAACTCCGTGAAATCGATCCACTTTTTGTATCTTAGGTGTTCCGTGTAACTTACGGAATATAGAGTGTTCAGAAAAAACTTTTTCAAAAAGTAATTTTTAGAAAAAAAGTAACTATTGGTATAAGAATTTATTATACAATCTCCAAACTGAGCAGAAATAGTTATTTTTTTATGAAGGAATCGGGGCGTATCCATGTCCCCTGGATCAGCAAGCTGTGGCAAGTCTAAAATTTTTTTTTTTTTCTTTCAATTTTAATTCAATGGTGTTTAACAACAAAATTCCGTCGGTCTTGTTGGCGAGAGCCTAGAATCAGTCGTGAAATTAAAAACAACAAACAAACCTGATTTTCCCAAACTTTCCAATTAAATATATCATATTAAACATGACATTGTTCAAATATATATAAATAATAATATGATGTAGGTACTCCTGATATTTTTATGATTTTTTTTTAAATATAGCGAATAGCATTTTTGTTGTCTTCCTCATATACATATATCACAAGGGCACTCAAATATATAAAAACTCTTATAAATCTTCAATATACATACAAATCATGCACCCACAAAAACCAACGATCCACCAAATCATCTTCCAACAATGTTCCCATCAGACGTAAAAGGAATAGCCACAAGAGTTGAACCTCTGTAAAACAGAGGATCTTAGTCCAAATCCAAGTCCTTAAATTATGGTAGTTAAGTCATATGTAGTGCATGAGAAAATAGAAAAGCTTAATTAAATAACTAACTAACTAACCATCACGCCGTCTCCCCGAAGGGGTAGGCAGAAAGAATGGACTGCCAAACTTTTCTTTCCTGACATATTTCTCTCGCTTCCTCAACATTCATACATCGTGTCATGCACGCGCGTCGATTTCTCTGACGACTCCTCACATGGCCGACATTCAATATTTGATTTATTTGATCGTGCCACGTTTTCCTCGGTCTTCCTCTATTTCTGGTTCCATTTACATCATTAACATATAATTTTTTTACCATTCTCTCTTCATTCATTCTTTCAATATGTCCAAACCATCTTAATGATCCTTTCATTATTTTGTTCATGACACTATCATTCGCACCGCATTCACTTCTTATATTTTCATTCAGCACTCTATCATACACAGAGTATCCACACATTCTTCTAAGAGATCTCATTTCAACTGCATTTATTCTACTTTCATCCTTCTTTTGCCAGTTCCATGCTTCGCTTCCATACATAAGGGTCGGAAGAAGAACACCATTGTGCACTGCCATTCTAGCTTTTTTTGATAGGTTTTTGTTTGCGATGACAACTTTAAGTGCACCATTCACTTTGTTGCCTGCCCCAACCCTTCTTTCAATATCCCTCTCCACTCGCCCATCTCTTGTAAACATACTACCTAAATACACGAACTCAACTACTTGCTCCAAATTTTCACCATTCACGCTAATGTTGCAGACTGTCGTGGTTTCTTCCTTTTCAAAAATCATTACCTTGGACTTATTAACATTCATCATCAGATCATTTCGCATGCATACCTCATACATACAATTTACCAGGACTTGTAGTTCATGCTCGTTGTCTGCAAGAAGGACAGCGTCATCCGCATACAAGAGACAGCTTACTGACACTCCGCTCATTTCGGCACCTACATCCAACCCTTTCAGCTCTTTCATACATTTGTCCATATACAGATTAAATAACCACGGGGACATTACGCAACCCTGTTTGACACCTTTATTGATATCGAACCAGGCTTTAAGATCTCCATTTACTCTGACACTAGCAGTGCTTTCTGTGTATAGCGACTTAATTGCCGTGATCAGTTTTGTACTTATTCCATATTCAGACAATATTTCCCACAACTTCTCTCTATTAACGTAATTTAATCTTTCTTCTCTGGTTTCAATCCTGGGATTGGTTTGCAGCAATTTCCTCCATTATTCTCTTCCATTTTTCCCTGTCTTGTGCGGCTCTTTTGAGATCTGCATATGATGAGCAGCGTACGTCCACCAACAGGTCCTCCAGGTACTCTCGGCGTGGGCGTCTAGGGTACATACATAGGTCTTGATGAGGAGTATTCTCAGTTTTAGGTCTATATTATTTGATTCTATTATTTTCGACCTTTTATTAAGTGCAAGCCTAGCCTGATGTATACGGCTGTCGACCTCGCTCTTAGACCGACCGTCCCATGTTATTTTGCTCCCGAGGTAGACAAATTAGCCTCCCCTTGGTGTTCTTTAGTGGAACTCCTGACATCACTACTCTCATCTGATGTTGCGTTCGGCCTACAGTGAGCAGCTTTGTTTTGTCCTTATTTATCTTCATGTTGTAGCTATCTTGAAGAATGTCTTGCAAAGTATCTAAGGCCTCCTGCAGTTCTTCCTCACTTTCAGCAACCATAGCAATATCGTCAGCAAACCTTATCATGTCTATCTTTTGCCCGTGTATCTTTACACCTTCTCTGTGACTCATTCTCTCTCTCAAGTCGTCAATCGCATTCTGAATGTAAACGTTAAAAAGAGCAGGTGACAGAGAGCATCCCTGTCTTACCCCTTTAATTTAATATATTATACATATTCCCACAACTTTTCTTAATTAAATATATTATACATATTTTAATTTGCAATAATACCATGAAATTTTATTAATAATTAATTCAAGGTTTTTCTTTAAAAAGTCGAAAAGTAAATAGGGAGGTTGCCTTATGCTCGAGTTGCAAACATAGTAGGTACTTAAAAATAAATTCACTACTCGCGGTTCGATTTGGCAACATTGTAATTAGTGCGTTCGAATGGCGGTATCGTTTACACATAACCTGCGCGTTATTTTTGACAGTTTCAATGTGTTATTAATTTATTGCACTGTCGTACGTTGTTCAAATCTTTGCTTCCTAAAAATATTAAGACTGAACATATTGAAATACGAGGAGCTCGAAAAATCAAGGGAATATATAAAAGTAATACGCAGAAGCCATGATTCCATTGCATTCATTTTTTATAGTGGTGAGTAAAGCTTTTTTTTCTCCAAAAAACACATTAAAAATGGGTGCCGTCTTATAATCAGGGTCGCTATATAGTCGGGCCAATACTGTAATCAATTCTCACAATTCAATAACTTTGTTTTAGCTAAAGCAAATATGGGAGTAAATAATGGTACCTATTCTTTTGCTAAACCTATAGTATAATAATATGTTTAAAATAAAATGCATTATATCAGATTAGGCACTTCAATTAGATGTCTAAATCAAGTTCATAATACTGGTAGTGCAATTGTTATTCACCACCCTCTAATGTAAGTAACTGACAGGTGAAATAAAATATTAGCATTTATAAATAAACGTACACAAATTAAGTAAAATAAGGCAATAGAAGATAAACTAACTTAGTTAGTTAGTTAAGGCAATAGAAGATAAAGAAGAGATACACAAATCAGGTAAAATAATACAGTAACATAAAATGAAGAACTGATGATTCACAAATCAGATGATTAATGAATTTGTCATTAAAACGATGATATTAGTATAAAATTACAGATCAGAATTGGGGTTAGAATTTTAAATTTGATACAATACCAAACGAAAATATTTCGGAGGAACATAAATCGTTAAAAAAATAATAGATCATTCCCATGCAGCGATGGTTTGAATAAGTAGAACGCATGAATGAGAAAAAATGGTAAAAAAATATGCTATATTTTAATTAAAGCACTGTTAGTCGAATAGAGTATGATATAATCCAAGAAAGGGATAGTATAATTTACGTTTTTTTTTAATGTACTGTTTTTAATCTTTTAGGTTAAATTAGAAAATGAAATTTTCTTCTTCTTCTAGTAGTGGCCTTGTGGCCTGTCTCTTAAGAGGAATTGGCCTCCTACGAGGGCGCCTCCCAACTGTCGATGCATCTCTTTGGTGGTCTGCCCGGGGGTCGGCCGTTGGTAGGGTTGACCATGCAACACAATGAGGGGGAATCTGGATGGGTTTCCTTTGCCTTCCTCACCTAAGACATCCACGACCTCTCATATCTCCCTTATCGGTGAGTTCCTAAATCTATCTTGTAGTATCAATTTTCCAGCCATAAAAATAGTCATTATTATAATATTATACATTGTTTCATGTAAAACTTTTATTATATATGTATTTTTATATTGCTTAGCTACAACGCAAATTATAGCATAAAATAATTTATAAATTAGAAGTTCACGTACGCAAAAAAAACCGAATGATATCATAAAATTATCAATATATAAGTAGTTGCATATTGATAACTAACTAACTAATTAACCATCACGCCGTTTCCCCGGAGGGGTAGGCAGAGAGGATGGATCGCCACATTGTTCTATCCTGGCATAATTCTCGCGCGTCTTCTACATTCACACATCGTAACATGCACACTCGCCGATTTTTCCTACTTCGAACATGGCCGCCTTTCAGTAATTGATTGATTTGGTCATGCCATGTCTTCCTTGGCCTTCCTCGGCTTCTTTTCCCATTCACACTACTTGTATATATCTTTTTAACCATTCTTCCCTCATCCATTTGTTCCATATGTCCAAACCATCTTAGTAACCCTTTCTTGATTTTATTTATCACGCATTCATCCGCCTTACATTCCTTTCTTACTTCATAATAAGATATTCTATCATACATTGTTTTACCGTACATTCTTCTTAGTGACCTCATTTCAACGGCATTTATCCAACTTTCATCCTTCTTCTGCCAACTCCGAGCTTCACTTCCATGCACAAGGGTCGGGACTATAATTCCAATGTGCACTGCCATCTTTGCTTCAGTCGATATATTTTCAAGACAAAGGCACAATTGCACGTTTTGTAATGTTTCATTAGAGACATTTTAAGATTTTAGAAGAATAATGTCGTGTTATTCTGGCTATATTGATCATACACTATCGCCCCCTGGCAATATGAGACTGAACTTAATGAGCGACTTTGTTCCTCCAGATAAAGGGATGTTTTTAAAATACATTGCCATACTTAACTCATTTTGAGAATTTTTAACAAGTATGTCCTTGTCTTACCAAAGGTACAATATATATTTCTACGTATTGATAATTTTACTAATATTCAACACAACTATTTCGGAGTTTTTTTTATATATTACTGTAGAAAGAAAGCCAAAAGTTTTATTGATGAATACTGTGGTGAAATTCTCATACACCCTGTACACAAATAATAATATCGGTGTATCATATTTTTATGGGTTCATGAGCAACTGAAGGTTTGCTCCGCTCCGGGGAATATGACCGCAAGTGTTTTTATTGCGTACTTAGTAGGTTTCCGTGAGCAGATCATTTTTTACCAACCTGTACTTAAAGATAATATTGTTATTGAAAATTATTACACTTCGGAAGCCATAATACGCTTAAGAATTCCAGTAAAAACGGTGAATGCGAATTCCTGCGAATAAAAATAACTTTCAAGCAATCCGATGTCGTGAAGCTGAAATTCTGCTTTACTGTCAGTAGGTACTAACTAACTATAATAATGTACTTACTTACTATCACCCTATTTTTATCAGAATGGATAGGCAGAGAGAATTGACAGTCAGACCCTCTACCCTAGCATCACTGGCGGTACTACCATAAAACCCCAGAAGCCCGGCTTGCGTAAGAAATTTTGAATCAAAACCCCCAAATCTAAAAAAATCGTGCTCCTGCATAAACCAACAACCCATCAAATCACATTTCAACAATGTTCCCATCAAACGTAAGAGGAATAGCCACAAGAGCTGAATCTCGGCAAGCCAGAAGAGGTTTTGATTCAAAATTTCTTACGCAAGCCGGGCTTCTGGGCTTCTATAGCAGTACCGCCACTGCCTAGCATACTTCTCTAGTCTCCTGTCAATTCTTAGTGCAAGTTTTGAACTCGAATAGATTTTTCCGACTCCTCATAAGACAGACATTTATACGAGTATTTATAACCTATTGATACTTATTTGATCAAATAAACCAGTGTCATTTTATATGTAATTTAGAAATATAAAGTTTATTTGTAGAAGTATATTTTAACTCATTTAACATAAAACAAAAATCTTTTATTTTTCTATATTTCATCAATAAATAAAATTTTATATAGTAGACCTTATTAAGTCTATTTCCATAAAATATTATTTAAAATTAATAGTTTTAACTAACTAACTATCTAACCATCACGCCGTCTCCCCGAAATGGTAGGCAAAAATAATGGACTGTCACACTTTAACCGATGCGGCACCCATCCTTCTCTTTTCGCCCCCGCAAGAGACGCGGTATGATGGGTTGCAAACCTCATCGCCACACCAATGGGCATCTCCCGCTCACACTTTGATCGTCCAACGTCCACAAAATAAATCTAAAACAAATTATACAAAATACAATGATATAAAATAAAATAATAATATAAACATAATTTAACACATAATGTTTATTTTAGATGGTGCACTTGTTGTCAGCTGGACGATCCGGAAATTTGCGTTTATTTAATTTATCTTCCACGTATTCACATTTTTTTATTTAAATGAACTGTTATTAGGCACTTAAAACAATCCAACACCAGCAAGAATATTAATATATTATTGAAGAAATTATTCAAATTGTCATTGGAACAAAATAATAATTAATAGTTTTACGATAATGAATTATCTGTTTTAGATATAATATAAATGTCAGGTTTTTAAATGTATCGTGTTCTGACACTACATAGCATTTCTAAACAGCTGTTGCGACAAACTCACAAAAATAAATTGTGATACGTAGAATAAGTGTTTAAAATGTAACCATTAAACACTATATTTCTTTAATAAGCTACTATTTTATGGAGCTAAAATACATTTCATTTAA
Source organism: Lepidostoma basale (assembly GCA_022606425.2). Taxonomy (NCBI): domain Eukaryota; kingdom Metazoa; phylum Arthropoda; class Insecta; order Trichoptera; family Lepidostomatidae; genus Lepidostoma; species Lepidostoma basale. Next base: position 1,233,197 of record JAHDVF020001491.1, read on the forward strand.
ACTAACTAACTAACCATCAAGCCGTTTTCCTGAAGTGATAGGCGGAAATGATGACGGCCATTCTGTTCTGTCTTGGCATACCTCTCTAGTTCCTCTACATTGGTACATCGTAAAATGCACGCTCGTCGATTTTTCCGACTTCAAATGTGGCATGCTTTCCTTGATCTTCCACGGCCTTCCTTTCCACTCACACTGCTTGTATACAACATTTCCATTCTAAACCAGTCTTCTCTCGTCCATTCGATCCATATGTGCAAACCATATCAGGGATCATTTTTTAATTTTACGTATGATGCAATCATCTGCCTTACATTTTTCTTCCTTATTTCGTCGTTCTATCGTATATCTTTTCCTCCACATTTTTCTCAGTGATCTCATTTCTACGGCATTTATCTTACTTTCATCCTTTTTTGTGGCTCCAAGCTTCCATACACAAGGGTTTAATTTAATAAATTATTTAGGGTTTAATTTAATAAATGATTACGACTTTGATAAGCAATTGCCTCGCGTTACTTTGAGTAGGGTTTTATATGTGTGGATATTATATCCCACGATTTTAAACAACTAAGTTGATAATTAGAAGAGGGATTAAGTCAGAAACGTGAAAGTGTATCGAAGCGAGTTTTAAGCTTGCAGTAAGCCCACTTGTAATTTGATTGCTGGATAACAATATGCACTGTATTGGAAAGGGCAGTTCCCACGGGGACCTGAGACTTTAAGGTTTCACTCTCCCCGTCACCTGACACCCACGCGCCCATCTCACAGGGCTGGTTCAAGGTATTCGAACTTATAATATATAGACAATGCACAATGGTGTTCTTGTGCCGACCCTTCTGTGAAGTATGGAACTGCCAAAAGAAGGATATCACAAAGTATAATAAATGCAGTCTAAATGAGATCTCTACGACGAATTTGTGGTAAATCTGTATATGATAGTGTCAAATGCAAATATAAGAAGTGAATGCGGTGCGAATGAAAGTGTGGTGAACAAAATAATGAAAGGGTTGCTAAGATGGTTTGGGCAAATAATGAGCGATGACAGAATTGTGAAGAAGGTATATTATATGTAAACGACGTGAACGAAGCTAAAAATAGAGAAAGGCCGAGGAAAACGTTGCACGATCAAATCAAATATTAAATGTCGGCCACGCGAGGAATCGGAGAAATCGACATGCGTGCATGATACGATGTATGAATGTAGAGGAATCCAGAGAAGTATGTCAGGACAGAATAGTGTGACGGTACATTTTTTCTATATACCCCTCCGGGAGAGGGCGTAATGGTTCGTAAGTAAGAGATCATTAGAAGTATTTTTTTTTATATTTTGTGATGAAACAAATCAAAACTTCTTATTCTTTTTCATTGCTGTAGACTTATGTGGTCTGTTCCCCAGTGGATTGCTCCTTCTTGAGGTTAATTCCCAACTGTCATTCCATCTTTTAAGAGGTCTTCCACGAGGACGAGTCCCGTGAGGCTGATTATGTAGTGCAATATAGAGAAGTCTGATGGTTACCATTATTCGGACATGACCGTACCAGTCCCTCCTTCGCTGTCTACTCCATCTTATAATATCCTCAGCCTCACATATCTCTCCTATTCTAGTTATGAAAACTAATTAGACTATTTTTATTTTCAAATCAAACATATTCCAACTTCATATTCTGACAATCACAAATCTTAACATGATATTTTATTAAAATATTCCTTTTGATTTGAACAACAATTTATATGACTTGCATATGATATTTATTAGTATATTATTTAGATGCTATACCTACCATAATTATAGGTATATTATTTAGACGGTATATTCTAGGTAAAGTGCACCAGCTGTGTAATTATAATATTTCATAAACAGTGATTCAATCCGTCTATTCAAATTCCTTGTTAAATAAGTAGTTTATTCTTCGAAGTATTTGTGAAGTAATTTATGAGTAAGTTTTCCTCATTATGACCACGATTAAATACTTCTAACGCCAATAATATAATTTTAACTGACAAATATTTGAGAACTGTAGCTCTGTATGAATCCTTAATATTATATTTAGATATAATTCTATTTATCACAGCAGATTATTAAGCCCGAAATAGATTTATAACCTAATTTCTATGATTAATTAATTACTGACCTGAATAATTAACGTAGATTAAAATAAAACACGTGTGTAATATATTTTAACAGCGATTTTATATCTATTGATTTTATTATCTGAAGTAAATTTTATCAAAACAAAATATTAAAAATACTTTTCTTTTTTAAATTGGAAAACACAAAATCGATTGTCCACTACAATGGTAAGAGAAATACAAGAGACGCTACCCTATTAAGGGTAATCTCTTATGTCTGTATCTACATTTGATGATCCCTTAGCAAGGTGAAACATGTCATTCCCATGAAATATAATAAAACTTGTAGAAAACAGACATTTTTGTCCGTATTAATTATTTAATATAGAGTTTTGCATCATTGTTCAAGAAACAATGAATAAGAGTATATCTAATATTTTTTTGTGAATGTACTCGTATACTTATACTTGTATACTGGATTTCACCCATGGTGGGTGATCAACCATATTCAGTTTCCAGTTTGCATCTTCGTCTCTATTGAGATACAAATTAATTTCAAGAGTATATCTAGTTTACTCTATATATAAATGCTTAAGGGTTTCTTCTATATACGCCATACTTTGTGTTGTTATGATGGTTTATTTTTCTTTTTTATACACTTTGTATATTCAACACTTTTATTAAAAAATAAAATTATAACAACATGTTTCGGACAAACAGTCCTTCTTCAGTAATGATACATACCTATTTATAAAAATATTATGAAATTGGTGTTGTTTACATGATCTGACAAATGTTATAAAGATTTATTTTGGAACGTTTATGCTTTTGTTATAACAAATATGATTCAATTTAAAATTTAAAATAATAATTTGAAGTTCTTATTGGGGTTCAGGTAAAATAAATCAAAGATTGGACTTAACGTAATTTATTTGATTATTTATAATATTTTCTTTATTTTTAATAGCTTTTTTAATTTCTAAAATTTCGAGATTGCTCAAAGTTATATTTCTATTATTAACATGCAAAATTTCAACGCTTAAGGGTTTATTTACATTATAATTTTATTAGATATAAAGATTGTGGTCATATTTTAGAACTTTTAATATAAATAAATATAAGAGATCCTTCCTATTCATGTTGACGCCGATCAGGAACACAGAGAATACGAAGAGATGAAGATTATAACGTATTGACTTTATTTTACATCTTTGCTATTTTTAGTTGTTCAAACACAACACTTTAAGGCCGATCAGTTATTTTCATTACAATCCGGTACTGTCCAGTACTGGGACAGGTAGGTCTGGGTACGTGGCGGAATTGGATACTAGTATTCCAGTATCCACCCTTGAAAGCTTGCCATGTGTAAAATTGAATAAACAAGGTGTATATTAACACCCATCGGTTATTGTTGTATTGTTAAGATCATCGTCTGTTTAGCGAGTGCTCGATAACAAGGCTGGATAAACATTTCGCGATCACTGTCAACATCCCGAGAGCCGGTATCTTCGTGTTTCAATAATGCTTTATTATTTCCATTGTGCTCTATGCTGGCGGCAAATATTGTATTGAAAAAGGACACAAACTTCTCGAGATGTTTTATTTGCTAGATGTCCTTTTTCACACTTGAGAATGTACTTGATTTGTCATTTAAGCTCTTGCTGCTTTGTTTGTTGTTGGTAGTTCTGTAGATATTAAATATCGAAATTCCACATCAAAAAATGGTGTATTTAAAGGGAAAATTTAAGACATATTTTTTTAGTAACTTTTTGTGACAAATCGCATTTAAAAAACGATATCCTAAGTATCATAATGTTTACTCCTCGTTTTCATTTTAAATTACTATTTGTTGGAATTCATTATCAATATTCTAGAATATCATTTCTCAACTTGGGGTTCGTGATGAGGTAAAGAGGGAGCTGCAATTTGTCTTAAAAAATAAGACCCATACAAAATAGAACATTTTATTAATATATTCAAGTATTTCAACAAATAATACAAAATAACAACCTAATAACCTCTCGCTTCGTCTATACCAGTGATTCCCAAATTTGTTTGTCCCATGAACCCCCTGCTGATTTCTTTTATTCTGTGCAGACCCCCTACTTTCGTAATATTGTTTTTTTTTCAAATTCACCTATAACTATAAAATGGGTTTTTGAAGCTGACACAGAGCAAAATAAGGCCAATAGAAAAAAGAATCTGGAACTCGTTGTCGACCTTTTTTTTGCTCATTTGTGATACGATTTTCACAAATGAGCAACAACAAAAAAGGTCGTCGTTGATTTCGACCGGCCGATTTTCTCGAATGAGCTAAAATAAAAAAATGTCGCCGTAAACCTTGTCCCCCTGACGTTGTTCAGAGACCCCCAAATCAGTTTTAATTTTCCACGGACCCCTTGAATGATCCCAGGGACCCCAGGGGGTCAGTAAGGACCACTTTGGGAACCACTAGTCTATACGATCAATTTCTCTTCTATGCCGACTATCATCCAGAACGCACGTGTGCTCTTAATAATAATTCAATAATTTAAACCTAAATATTGTTTTATTTACATTCGATGCAAGATTTTTTTACGGCGTGTATTTGTTTAAGTAATAATTATTAAAGTTTACCCATTTAGTTTGCGGTTTGCCATCCTGTGATAACAATGAACATGATTTCATTTATTTTAATAAATAAGTTTAATAATCTTAACATTATTTCAGCACACACACAAAGTTATTAAATTACCCGTCGACATATACTCGTACTGCATACAGTGTTTGATTTATAAATTTAGACAATTTTAGGCGTCTACATACATTTTGAGATCCTAAAATTTCGATTTAAAACAGAAGATCCACCGTAAATATGTTAATTTGATCTGCGTATATATTACCCTGTCCCTCTGGATTCGTTACATGGGTGTTTGTGATGCGTATTATGCACTAGTTATAAATCGATAGGTATCTAATTCTATCAACTTCAACTAGAAAGACAAAAGCAGTGTGCCTACCCGTTGCATTATTCAATTGCTTCGAAAACACTTAACGTCAATAAAATTTATAGCCTTTTAAAATGGCCCGGTATATCCGTAATTACAGGTCGCCGACCATTTTTTTTGTCAGTCGCCGTTCCTCGGGTTGTTAGTCCGGGGTCTATTTGCCTTCAAACGTTTCATGGTCGGAAATTAACGAAGGGTCTGCGATAATTGCCGCCTAAATCGTTACAAATGCGCGGGCTTCGCTGACACGCACGCCTCCTGGCCGAGTGTTCAGTGTTGGTCGCGTCACAACTGGCGCGGAGGAAGGCGGCGGAACGCGGAACTGAAGAATGAAGCACAATCCTTGACATGTTACATACACTGCAACTTTGGATAAATATGTTAACCCAGTTAATTACCTACCTAATACATTAATATTATTTTTATTCTTCTCCGGCGTTACAACCCTTGGTGGGTCTTAGCCTCCTCTATGAAACGTCTCCATTCAATTCTGTCTCTGATCGCCACCTCCCAGTCTGTCAAGTCTGCCACGGCACCATCCAACCAGTCTCGACCTGCCGACGCTTCTTCGCCCTACTCTATAGTCAGACAACTCTCTTTTAGGGGGGTCCAGATCCCCCATGCGATGCAAGTGCCCTAGCCAGCGCAGTCTGTTAATCTCATTTTACATGAAATAGAACTTATCTATTACGCAATTCTCTTTCAATGCGTTGAATATACGCTGCATAGTAAGGAGACCAAACGGGAGATGCGTATTCGAGTAGTGAGCGAACCATGGTTGTATAAAGAACTTTGAGGGCCATGATGTTTTGAAAGGGTTTACATGTACGTAATATGAATTTTAATGTTCTATAAGATTTGTCTAATATACCATCAATGCGACTCACGAAAGTGACTTTCGAGTCCATTGTGACTCCGAGATCTCGTACGCGATCTGAGTTAGATAATATTATTGTGTTATTGATAAAATAGTCATGATTGTGCGGGTTGATTTTACGAGAAAACAAAGGTTTGAGACATTTGTCAGTGTTGAGGGACAGTTTATTTATCTTACAATAATCAGAGAGTCTGTCAATATCAGACTGAAGTTTAAGGCAATCGGATGTGTCAGAAATATTTAGAATGACCTTCATGTCATCAGCAAAAATGAGGTGTTTGGAATGGAGAAAACAGTTGCCAATATCATGAATATAAAGAATAAAGAAAAGAGGTCCTAGATGGGAGCCCTGAGTAATATATCAACACACACCGCTATCGCTTACATCTAATGTGAGCACCAATCGCTCTATTAGGTCTACAAATGTTTATGTGTGAGAACGCCCCCGATGTCATGGTCGCTGGTTCGCAACACGATACTTTAAATTTGTTACAATTAATTTGCCGGCAATTATCGTTACATAGTTACAGACGGCCGTTTTAACACGGGTTCCGCTTTGTGCCCTAATAGCACACGCAAGCTCGGGGCTCTGGACAGGCATGATCAAACATAAAGGGCGCTGTACACAGCTGCAGCTTAATAGGCGCCTATTACCTGAGAATGTATGGACTATCGACGGCACACACGAAGCTATTATTGCCGTACAATCGACATGATTATTGGTGCTTCACAGAAAACATACGTTAAAATTAAACTAATGTAATTATTTGTATGAATAAAAATCATTAATATAATGTATTTTATATTAATAAAAGGTTCGTGGCTATGAGATCGTTAGACTCGACAATAATACTGAACCGATTGCAACGAAATTTTCACTGTTTATTAAAGTTACTTCGGCGAAGGTTTAAAAATGAATTTGATACGAACCGAGTTAATGGTGCACCTTTTAAAATGCATACAAATTAATTCTTAGTGTGACAAGCAAATAAATATTTTAACGCCGGGACGCTACAGTCTATATCTGTGTAAACTCATTTTGTTTGATGTCAGTGTTTAAATGTGAATGATGTGATTCACGGAGAGATGGCGCTCGAGTCGGTTTAAATGACAAATGTCAATCGTCAGTAGATCATCATAATACCTATTATCAAACGTCATGTGTTCGGAGAAACACGCTCTTATATGGCATAAATTAATTGATATCGAGCTTTAATTGTATTTGTTTAATAAATATATTCGATATGTATATACTCGAATATAGCGATAGCGAAGCGTTGTAGGGTCCGTTGGTGTGAAATAAAAATGGGTTGAATTGAGATTAAAAATCAAAACTCGTTTGTTTGCAAATCGTATAGTTTATTTACAAGTATCACAACACATATTATAATGTTACGTAATGTTATATTATATAATTACTTTAAAACTTAAAATTAATTAACACTTTATACAAATATAATCAAAAAAGGCCAAAACGAATTGAACAAATACAGGTAAATGCACTAAAACGAACATTTTAAGAGTAAACGATACAATTCAAGAAACAAATAATATTTCATACTAATCCGGCTAGGTTTGTACCCTACGCGATAAACAGGGTTATTCTTAACTGTATTTAAAAGAGAGGGGATGATTCAGTTACTTCACCATTGCAACATAATATACTTTATTTAATAAATGGTATAATATATTAATTAATACGAAGTCTGTTTTCGAGAAGTTTTTTTTTACAGTTTATGGCAATGATATGTTTCGCCTTGCAAGCACTATCAAATGTCATATCATTTGATATTTCCTTATCAAGGCGAAACATGTCATTCGCATAAAATATTAAACTTCTAGAAAATAGACGTTTTCATTCATATTTTTATTTAATATGGAGTTTTACATCATTGTTCAAGAAACATTGAAGAATGTTATTTTAGTTTCAGTTACTGATCACACCTTTTCGCTTTTACATGCAATTTTGATAACCCTGCATTTACTTTAAAACTAAGTATTTAACTAACAGTCGAATTAATCGCTTTTAAAAATAATCCATAGATTCAAAAATGACATTGATCTAAATTTGAATGTAGCGTTTTTTTTATTCCAAATTCAAGATTTATTATATTATGCATTATAAAATAAAGATAATTGCAGCATTACAAGATTATACAAAAGATACAGATTTATCCAATATAAAATTTATACTCCAAGATTATAACTATTGCTTGATCTTTGGTTGGAAATATTATATTTTTATAACTTATTTTAATTTTGTGCTCATAATCCAAATTAATAATAATTTATGTGGCACATTTTTCTTTTTCATTTTACGTAAATACCATTTCTCAATAGATTTTTTTTTTTTTTTTTAAAAGTCTGCAAAGAGTATGACAACACAATCGAAATGGCAAATTTATAACATAAATATCACTTCATGGGTATATGGATACCTAAAATATACTGAACATATTTAGAATACCCCGATTTCAATTTTGTCTGTATATATTTCAAATCATTACATTGATTGTAAATTCGTGAAATTTGAATTTCTCATTTCTTTCATAAAAAAAATCATAAATATAAAACCATAACATATTTTTATTTATAGTTATTTTGAGCGGCATGTAAAAACTTTCTTCAATAGCTGAAATACCGACAAAAATTTGATACTGATTTATATTCGTATATAAATAAAATGTGTGGCATCCTATTGACAATGATTGTATTTAAAATCCCAACAATTTATATCTTAATGCGGATCGGTCATCATAATATTGGCAATCAGTGAAATTGGCGAATGACCAGGATGACAATGCATTAAAAATACAATATGAAACAAAATATTGAATATTTTAGTTATTAAATTTAAATACAATCAATTTCCCGCGCTTTTACGTACCGCTTAGAATAACAGTGTTTAAAAAATGTTGTTTTACGATCTAATGCATTAAAATAAAATAAAACAGAAATTTCAAAATTCGAATGTTACTAGAGATCTTTTCAAATTATTTTCTTCGTGCGTTGGTTTTTTTTTTTATGACGTCAGACGATGTTGTGTAATTTTCAGGGAGATTTTCGTGAGGGTTGTGGGCGCGGGTTCAGCAGGGTGGGCCGGGGGCTCCCTGCCGGCGGCATTAGGAGAGGATGGCCCCCTGCGAGTGGGGCTTGAGGCCCTGCCCGTGCTGGGGGTGCCTCGGTGACTGTTGGTGACAACGGGGCTGGTGCAGGCCGCCGGACATGCGCAGTTGCTGTTGGTAAAAATGATCGAATAAATAAACACAATACTTAAATGCTGCTTGAGAGTGTAAATTGTAATATTCCAAATTCAATATTTTTCTAAGAATAATGGCTTAGCCAGAATTAAAGCGATCCTCGTTTATTGAGAGAGGCAGACAATATACCGCTATTCTATTCTATATTATATTATTTTCTAGTATTTAAAGTATTCACATACTCGTAATATATATACGAGTATTATACAAGTTTTTTCCACTTTTGAGTTTATTTTTCACGACATATTTCGAAGGCTTACTACACCTTCATCATCGGGAGAAAGAGTTTACATCGTTCTCCCGATGATGAAGGTGTAAGCCTTCGAAACATGTCGAGAAAAATAAACTCAAAAGTGGAAAAAACAGTGTTGTAATTCATAAAAATTCGTCATTATGGAATTCCAGTGTTAGTTTTTTTAGTGTTAACGCCCTTGAGATGAGTAATTCATAAAAATGTCACTCTATAAATTATACAATTTATTATTATATTAACGCCTTAAGTTTATCTAAAATTATTATACAAGTATTACGTTATGCAATTACATTGGTTCAAATGATTTTAAGGATTTGATTGATTTAATCACGTCATGTTTTCCGAAAGGTAAGTGCTTTAACTGCCACACCGAAGGCCCCAGGTTCGATTCCCATTGATGGCACTGTAATTGTTACACTTTCTTTGGTCTGGTGAAAAATTCATGTGACAATAAAAGGACGATAGATTAGCTACCTACGACATGTCACGAGAATCACTATGATAGCTATAGCGTTTACATCGATTTAGCTCTCGCTGTAATAATGTGAAGAGTGATTCAAAATAATAATAATAATAATAATAGTGTCGTTCAGTTTTTTTTGTGTGTGTTTGTAAATTTTTCTGTGAATACTAAATTTAAAATGATACATTATATACACGGAATAAAATCATATTTGTTTTGAAGGCGTTGTTAACGCTGTATTTTTAATTAACTTAGTAAGTATGCGTTACGATACGGGCCACGAAGACAATTACATATTGGAATTAATATAAATATACGAGATGACACAAAATAATGTTAAATAGTTCGTACCTACATAGCCAGGAAAAGTAAAAACCGTTATGCTTCATATTAGGAAGGGAATTGGACTCATATAAGCTATACCGAATACTGGTGCTGTTAGATATCAGAATATGTAGCAATATCCTACAATATATTGTATAAAATTTTAGTTCGTATGTTTATCATATACGAATTAACTTACTAACCATTCCGCCTTTTTTGAAGGGGTTGGCAGAGAGGATAAACCGTCACACTGTTCTATTCTAACATAATTCTCGCGCCTCTTATAAATTCGCACACCGTGACACGCACCCTCGTCGATTGTTCTTACTTCAATTAATTTGGTCATGCCATATATTCTTTGGCCTTCCTCGACTTTTTTTCCTTTCACCCAACTTGGATATATCTTTTTAACCATTCTTATCTCCTCCATTCGTGGCATATATCCAAACCATCTTAGCAATCATTTATTTATTTTATTAAGGACGCATTCATTCGCCTTACATTCCTGTTATTTTAAATTCTTCATTAAGTATTCTATCATATGTAGGTACATTGTTTTTCAGCACATTCTTCTTAGTGATAATTTCTATGGCATTTAGCCTAATTTCATTGTTCTTCTGCCAATTCCAAGTTTCACTTCCATACATGACGCCTCTTTGCAAGAATAACGTGACATTTCGAAAATCAAATCCGCCGTGTTTAACTTTATTTTCTACAAAAACATGGTATTTTTAAAGTGAAAAAAAAGAGAATTTATGAAGGAAAGAGACAACACAACAGTGGTGTGTTGTGTTGTCACATTGTCTCTTTAAGACGGGTATCTTTTTTAATTTTTTAAATAACTAACTAACTAACTAACCATCACGCCGTCTCCCCGAAGGGGTAGGCAGAAAGAATGGACTGCCACGCTTTTCTTTCCTGACATATTTCTCTCGATTCCTCAACATTCATACATGTGTCATGCACGCGCGTCGATTTCTCTGACTCCTCACATGGCCGACATTCAATATTTGATTTATTTGATCGTGCCACGTTTTCCTCGGTCTTCCTCTATTTCTGGTTCCATTTACATCATTAACATATAATTTTTTTACCATTCTTTCTTCATTCATTTTTTCCATATGTCCAAACCATCTTAATGATCCTTTCATTATTTTGTTCATGACACCATCATTCGCACCGCATTCACTTCTAATATTTTCATTCGACACTCAATTTTTTTAAATGTTCGAGATAACACGTTATTCTCGCAAAGAGGCGATAAGTCTTATAAGGCTTTATTACATAGGCGACTTCGAATACTGACCTCCATATCCTGGTGCGCGTGGTCCCTGTAGGCGCGCTGCTTGTCCTCGAAGTCGCGCAGGCGCTGGTTGTAGCGTTCGATCTGCTCGCGTAGTAACGCGTCTTCGTGAGCTGCGCGTTCTGCATCCAACTCCAACCCTCCAGCACCATCCAATCGCTCCAAGTCTAGCCAACCCCGCCAGCACACGCACACGCCGTTCATTATGAACCGTGACACTATGTGCACCTGTGGAAAATGATACTCATGAGACATCTACAAGCATTAACACTTTTCATTTCTATTATAATGATTTTTTCATTTCTATTTCATTTATTTTATAAAGATGGTCGATGTTAATGGAGTAAGGAGTCGAGGTAGACCGAGGAAAACATGGCATGACCAAATTAATCAAATATTAAAGGTTGGCCATGTCAGAAGCCGGAAGAATCGACGTGCGTGTATAACTCAATGTATGAATGTGAAGGAAGCTAGAGAGGTGAGCCAGGATAGAGTAGTGTGGCGGTCCATTCTCTCTGCCTACCCCTGCGGGGAAACGGCGTGATGGTTTGTTGTTGTTATAAAGATGGCAGTAAAACTCTAGCAGCAGAATGACCGACTTAATACAATCAAGGGAACTCACAAAAATGCGATGTGTAATAGAGTTATCATTAAATAATGTAAGGAAAACGCATTCTCAATAAAATTATAAAATGATCACCTAATTCAGTGATGGCAAACCTATGACTCGCGGGTCTGACACTAACCCACACATGCATTTTAAATGACCCACGCGTTGATTTTTATAAGCTTATTATATATTTTAACCATTTAGAGTAATATGAGAATCTATAAAGCATGCGTAAGACCAATAATAACATATGGCGTCGAAGCATGGGCAGACACAGTAAGGACCAAACAAGTTTCGAGGACTTCCAAAATAAAGACACTGAGGACGATAGCAGGCAAGCCGCTGAGAGATCGCGTGAGGAACACCAGAATAAGAGAGATATGTGAGGTTGAGGATATTATAAGATGAACCAGACAGCGAAAAAGGGACTGGTACGATCATGTTCAAAGAATGGACACCACCAGACTCCCCTATATTGCATTGCATAATCAGCCTCATGGGACTCGTCCTCGTGGAAGACCACCTAAAAGATGGAAGGACAGCTGGGAATCTACCTCACAGGAGGAGCAACACTCTGGAGAACAGACCACAAGGAAGAATAAAAAGAAGAAGATTGTATTTTTTAAATCATAAAAAACAGTCAAACAGTATTTTCACAACACTTTTTGCACCTTTCAAAAACATGTTTCTGGACACAGACTTCTCTTCTGAAGTTGAAGAAGGTAAGTCTGTGTCCAGAAACATGTTTGTGAAAGGTTCAAAAAAGTGTTGTGATAATACAATGTTTTCAAAAAGTTATTCAAATGTGAATCCACATGTGGCGAATCTAGAAGAAAAACAAAACTTTATTTATGTTATAAAACAAAAAAGAAATGTAAACTTTTTAGACGATTAAAAAAATGTTTTTATCCATCTCCTCTACTAGTTTCCAATTGACGTCACTGGCTTAGTGACCTACGAGCTATTACTATAAAAAATAATTTAATTTTTTTTAACCACTTCTCAAAAAGGTTCGCCATGACTGACCTAGGTTTTTTAGGTGCAGCAATCATTTTTGTAATATGTATTTATTAGCCCATTGTAGTTATTTGGGCAGCACAGATTTGAAATATTTTAGAATCTTTGTTTTATAAGGTTTAAATACGATTTGGTTTTTGCAAATTTACGGCATACGTCAGGTGCGTACCCAAGCCCCGTGTCTGGAGCCATGTAGGCCATAAGGCGGAAAGCGGAAGACCGAACTTGACTCGTGCCGCTAATTGCCTTCTGGAGGGAAGTGCAAGGATAGGTACCTACCTAAGGGCTATCGATGAGATGGCGGAGTGTGTATTCACGGTTTTTATGACGCTCCACGTGTGGCACTAAGATGGCGTGGGCCCCTCAATTAGAGCATCTCATATGCGGGTTCTTTAAATTGAGCTTATTTGCAGATTTATCACAATCAAATATGTACAACAAAAAAATCCCGCATTTCACTTGCGATATAAAATAAAAAAGTTATTTTTTTCAAACAAATTATTTTCTGTAATGTTGGACCCTGTTTTTCTTCATATTATAATTTTGAAAAACAAATAAAACTAGTATTAATACTACGAATGAAAACGTCAGTTTTCTAGAAGTTTTATTATATTTTATGGGAATGACATGTTTCACCCTTCTAAGGCATTATCATACATTTGATACATTCACATTTGATAATGCCTTAGAAGGGCGAAACATGTCATTCCCATAAAATATAATAAAACTTCTAGAAAACGGACGTTTTCATTCGTATTAATTATTTATTCTATCATACATTGTTTTTTTTTTGCTCAATATTTATAGTGATCTCATTTCTACGGAATTTATCCTACTATCATCGTTCTTCTGTCAACTCCAAGCTTCACTTATATACAAAAGTTAGCATATTATTAATATTATAACCATAAGGTAATCAATTGTTTTGACCGAAGCACTTAAATGTTTTAATTTAGAAACACTGTTATTATACGTATCACAATTTATTTTTGTGAGAAGGTCGCGACAGTTGTTTCGCTTACCATCAATCAATTAACGCAATGTTGTTTGCAACACCCGATGATGTCAACATAGGTTGGCGAAACAGCTTTCGCGACAATCTCGTAAAAAAAAAATTGTGATAGATTGAAAGTTATAAACAAAATAATTAAAGAAACGAAGACACGTGGAACGAAGGAGTAAAGACAAAATGTAAACGACGTAAACGGATCTAGAAATAGAGGAGTCGGAGAAATCTACGTGCGTGCATGATACGATGTATGAATGTAGAGGAATCGAGCGAAGTATATCGGAATAGAACAGTGTGGCGGTCCATTATTTCTGCCTACCCCTCCGTGAAGACGGCGTGATGGTTAGTTAGTTAGTTATACGTATTATTATTATTATTATTATTATTAATCGCTGTTTACATCATGACAGCATGAGCCAAATCGATGTAAAGGGTATTATAGCCATCATAATGATTCACAAATGGCGATAGGTAACTAATCTATCGCCATTTTATGGTCACGTGAATTCTATACCAGACCAAAGACAGTGTGACTATCACACTGCCCTCGCTGGGAATCGAACGCTGGACCTTAGGGGTGGCAGTCAATGCACTTACCACTCGGCCACGAAGGTCGTCAATAACAGTGTTATAATAGCAGTATAATAACAGTGTTAAAATATCAATATCAAAACATTCAATTATAACTATTATTAAAGGCCCGAGAGTTCATTATCCACCGAGTGAATGTCGTGATACTTGTAAAATGTAGGCTATATGTTATGTACAAAAATGTTGATAATTTAAAAGCATTTTAGAAACAGGGGCATGTGTTTCGGTGTCAGGTGGCAGGCCAGCCGTACCTACCTACTGCAACACGCGAAATGTTTCATTTTTCTCTTTGCCTTATTCTTTATGCAAGAGAATCGGTAAATTTATCAACAAAAGAAGTTGCGTGACTACATCTTGATTTTCAAATAAATAAAAGATTCAAATTTTAATTGTATCTCAATAGAGACGAAGACGTAAACTGGAAACTGAACATGGATGATCAATGTGTTTACAGGACTTATGACCTGTCATTGGTTAGGTTAAGCGCACGCTTTATGTAATTACAACATTCCCCATTCCACCTTTGTTATTTGTGATCATGTATGACAAATTTTTGGAAGATGTATATATACTTCAAAATCCATATTTATCTTCACGTGGCAGTTTCAGTCAGCCATCTATGTAGATTTGGTTGCACTAGTGAATTTTTTCAAGAATTAACCTATACAACCGACCCACTAACGCCATCTATGGAGAATGATTTTCGGCGTTTAGCAAACTACCTTATTAACACAATGTGAAGGCTGTTGACCAACACATTCTTAGAAGCCGCTAGGAGTATTATTCCATTCTATATGCCAAAGAATAAAAGATTCTGTATCTTTGAAAATATTCTATTTGTTTTCGTGTTTCTTAATCGTTTCAATTCATTGCTGGATTGCTGGGGTATAATATTGTACTGATTATTTTTATTATTAATAATAATAAATATATGCTAACTTTTAAAGTGTCGGTTTTGTGATATAATCACCTCAAGGGCGCATTAAGACGTGTTTTAATTGGGCAAATTCCATTATGAATAATTTTTTCCACATTCGAGTTTTTTTTTTTGGTAGGTACTCTGCCTAAGTTAACTAACACATGTCATATATTCCTAGGTTCTTATATTTATTTGTAATAATTTTGGTTACTTTATATCGTTCTCCCGATGATGAAGGTGTAAAACCTTTGAAACATATCGAGAAATATAAACTAAAAATTGTAAAAAACTGTGTTTTAATTCATAAAAAATTCGTCATGCAATTTATAATTAGGGGTCATCTTTATTTGGCTTCAAATATAAATTTTTCAACACATTTTCATTTTCGTATGGTATTTTAATTTTATTATTTTCTTTTTAGACAAAATGTTTTGCTGTAATGAAATTCTTATTACACACCAAGTATATTTTTAAACTATGTTTTGGATTATTTACTGTTTATTAATAATTGTATATTTAAAACGTCTGAAACGTATTATTTCGAGTGCATATAAATAAATATGAACTTTAGTTGGATTGTTATATTGAGCTAGGTATGTAATAATTTTCTATAAATACATTTTTTACTTTGTTATTATATATTTGTATTCCGCCATCTATTGAAATATACAGATAGTTGGTACATACCATAAATACAAGTAAAAACCATCATCATCGTCGATCAAATAAATTAAATATTGAATGTCGGCCACGTGAGGAGTCGGAGAAATCGACGTGCGTGCATGACAAAATGTATGAATATTGAGGAAACGAGAGAAGTAAGTCAGGATATAACAGTGTGGCGGTCCATTATTTTTGCCTACCCCTTCGGAGAGACGGCGTGATCGTTAGTTAGTCAGTTATAAGTAAAAATATAAACGTGTATATAGGAATTTTACATAGATTTTCATGTTAGCAAATCTTTATTTGTCCTTATCACATGCATTCAATTGATATCGCAGGAAATGTAAGCAAACCAAATTAACGTTTTATTGTTGCTGAAATGCGTTTTTACGGCGTCAAATATTTGTTATCAGGTTATCGCGGACGGTCAATATTTGGCGAGCTTTATCTCGGCGCTTTGATTCGCGTAAATTGTTAGCACGGGCATCCAAGATGGCGGCGGGCGCGTCCCGACGCCCCGCCCAGCCATATCGATCTCTCCCGCCCTCCCGCCGCCTATCCTCCCCACCCAGCCAGACTCCACCAGGGATCAGCCAGGATCACGGGCGGCTGGCAGGGATGTAATCAGCTCCAGGAAATCAGATTAGAGGAGTAAATGCGGTATTAAATAAGTCGATTTACAAGGCCTAGCATTCTGCGTCAAATTAATGTATACATGTAAAAAATTATTTTATAACGATCTCATTTTATAATATTTTACGTACAGAATGGGTTTTGTGTTTCAAGTTAATTTTAATTTCGCCGCCATTTTGATCTGGCTGTCATTTGCGTATTCATACTTGACTGTCATGGATAGTGGTTTCTCAGCGGTGGTTCTTGGGCTGTCTACGAAAAGACAAGTGTAGATTTAAGAAATTTTATTTTCAGGAAATTGAAACATAGTGAAATGACTAATCACAGCTGAATCAAAGTATTTGCCAAAAATACGTAGAGTTTAAAGGGTCTCTTTGCTTGTCAAAAATTAACTGAAGTGTCAGCCAAATCAAAAAAGGCGATCATTGAAACCCAAAAAAATCGTCGTATTTTACTCAAATAAATGCGAAGAATATAAATGTTTGACAGGATAAAAAAAATCGTCATTAATTTACAATAAGGAAGCGTGAGTTGGAACGGGAGACAGAAGGAAAAAAAGAATTCAATTAAATATGGTCTATCATCCTTTGGTTTGATGATACAAGGCAATAATTAAATTTAACGTAAGTCCCGGTTGGAAGGAACAGGCCAAGGAAGTGCAGCGAGACTGACGAAAGGACGTCGCTGCGTCCTTTAACAGTCTCGGGTAGCGGTGGGAACCTTCTATGCCCTACCTTCTATGGTCCATTCTTTAAAGAAACGGAATTGTTAAATATTGGAAATTTATACGTCTTCTACGAGTCGAAAAAGTTATTGTGTAAATACAATATGGCGTATTTTGGTGTTTTGATAAATTATAAGTGATAAATATAAAAAATCTGTATTAATATTTAAACGCGACGAGAAAATTATGGCGTAAGGGGGAAAGAGAGTGATGTGAGAAAGAGATCGAGAACGAAGGGTGGATTGGGGGTGCGCGGAGAGGGACGCGCGCCTCTAATGAATCCCTACTCAAGGGAGCGTGCTGAATACCAAATGAATACATTAAACATTATGTTCTGCCCTTCGTATATACTACATTAGTTATTTCAATGCTGTACACATTAACTCAAAAAATGTATTAATTGTTGAGGTTTTAGTTTTGTAAAACTCCATTATAATAATTATAATAATAAACGTGAATGTTTAATGGTTTTACTTTGTTTTTTATTCATATAATCTCTTATACAAATATCAGTTACAAATTTGTTTCGCCTTGCGAGGGCATTTTCAAACGTCACGTGCCGATTTCAGGACAGCACGATCCGCGAAATTTGAAGACAAGAAATTTATTTGTAGATTCTATTCTAGCAGATCGTAGCGCTAGCCGCCGAAGGTTCAAGTCAATGAGCTTGCAAAAGTATGTGGAGAAGTAGGTTATTTGAAGCAGCCAAATTAAGTGACTCTTATATCCTGAGTTACTCTTCAAATTCGATTAAAGTTTAGATATGATGAATATAATGAAAATACGAAATAAAATAAAATGCTACTACGAAATATAGGTATAAAGGCGGATGAATGAACACACGATTGGATATCATTATGAATAAAAATCTACAAGAAGATGGCAGCGAACTATCGAAACCTTTAAAAACTAAAATAATAAGTGGAATAAAACTTTATAAATGTTTATTACATAGAAGATTTTTTTAATTTTCATTATTTACAATGAATTTAAACAAAGAAATAATTATCAACATCCTTATAAAAATTAATAAAATGAAAATGTTAGGTGGTTTAGATGAATGACGAATTTTAAAAAAATTATCAAAAACAGAATTATTCGCTACAATCGTATAGGAAACGCGAAGAAGATACGAAATAATCAAATAAATCGAATATTACAAATCGTCCGTGTTCGGAGTCAGAAAAACCGTTGTAGGAAATCTAGAAAGGTGTGTCAAGAAGTCTACTGGTCAATCCCTCTGCCTATTCCGTACAATCTCGGAGTTTATAGTTTATCTTAAAAAACAAAATCAAAGTTCTAATACGTGTGGTGTTTGCTTTTTTATACACCACAAGTCTTAGATCTTTGATTTTGTTTGTAGATGTGTATTTGACGATTTTTTTTGTGAATTAAAACACTGTTTTTTTTCCCACATTTGAGTTTATTTTTCTCGAGAAAAATAAAGTAAAAAGTGGAAAAAACCGTGTTTTAATTCATGATAAAATCGTCATTATGGAATTCCACAGTGTTTACGCCTCAAGTTTATTTTTTAAAAAAGATGTATATTTGTTTTATATTTAAAACATTTAATAAGAAACATTTTGAAGTAAAATAATCGTTGTTTATTTTTTAAATTTTTGATACTTATAACCCATTAACGCTGGAATTCCATAATGACGATTTTTTTATGAATTAAAACATCATGTTTTTCACTTTTTAGTTTATTTTTCTGGACACATTTTGGGTGTTTTACACGTTCATATTCAAGAAAACGATATTAACAATTTACGTTAATTCTAATATTCGTTACATAAAGCTGTGTTATAAAAAAAAATAACGTCACGGAAATCCTGTTTTCCCAGCCCTGTTTCCCCCACCATTTGACGAGAAAAAAGGGGAGAGTGGGCCCGTTGCACCCCGGCGCATGTATTACAGATAGAGGGGACCGGGTGGGTTGTGCCATCTCCCGTGGAGATTGAATTACACCCCTGTGCACCCATGTATCCTCTTTTGTGAATAACAATATCTAAATCCGGCATATACTTCATTTCGAGAGGGTCCTTATGTAATGTCGGATCAAAATATTGTGCGTATTTAAGAGACTCTTTTTAAATATGGCAATACAATAGCACAATAGTTGGAAGTTCTAATTCAATCACATAAGAACGTTATGTGAAACTTTTAAGTTAGGAAATGGTATAGAGATATAGAGTATACCTATACGTGTCTGAATGGTATGTGAAAATGGGGTTTGGTTCGGTAGATGATATGTGATAAAAAATTAAATTACTAACTTTTCACTTGGTATAAACTACTTTATTTGAAATAATAATTAAATATAAAACTATGTTCCGTAACTACTTCCACTTTTGTCTTTATTTAGACAAAATAAATAAAGACAAAAGTGGAAGTAGTTAAGGAACCTCGTTTTTTTTTCATTATTATTTCAAATGAACTTCCATCAAGAGATTTTAGTTAAATCATTTGATTACTTTATTTGAGTGAGTAGCGCCAACCGGTTTCATTCTATAGAGAGCTTTCTCAGGGCTTTACCCAAATTGTGTATATCCTTTATCCTCTCTGCCTACCCCTCCGGGGAAACGGCGTGATGGTTAGTTAGTTAGTTGTGTATAGCTTTGAGAAAGCTCGCTACAGAGTGAAACCGGTTCGCGCTACTAACTCAAATAAAGTGGTTTATACTAAGTGAAAAAGCGTATTTTTTAAATATGTCAAACCACCAAGTTTAAGTATTAAAGTTTAAAATGATAAAAAAAAAAAATTATTATGCTCTGACAATGAACGAATTAAAACTAGTAGATTCATATGAATTTGAAAAAAAACAACAATTTTTTATCGTTCTTACTGGTGGTGACGCTTTATAATCTTCAAAATATATTTTTGTTCTAATAATTTAAATCAATGGTTTTAGATACCTTTCTTTAACCCACCATGGGGTGGCAAATTTGCTACAAACCGAAAAATATACTAATATTTTTATAGAATATTTGTATTTCATACATATTCTTGTTGTACCCTACACTCTAAAGAAGGGTGTAGAAAACGCAGTAGAAATAAAATCTGGTAAATCGAATGTGTGGTAAATCTGAATATGATGAGAGTATCAAATGCAAATATAAGAAGTGCGAATAAAAGTGTTATGAACAAAGTAATGAAATTATTATTAAAATGGTTTGGACACATGGAAATAATAAATGAAGAAACATTGGAAAAAATATATGTAGACGACGTAAATGGAACTAGAAACAGAGAAATACCGAGAAAAACGCGGCATAATCAAATAAATTAAAAATTAAATGTCGGGTGCGTTAGAAGTTGGAGAAATCGACATGCGTGCATAACACGTGTTGAGGAACCGAGAGAAGTAAGTTAGAAAAGAACAGTGTGGCGGTCCATTCTTTCTGCCTAACGGGAATGGGAGTCGACGTTATGCATAGTTAGTTTTTTTATAATATAAAAATGAAATCATATTTTTTGATAAACTAAAGACGTTAACAGAATGATGACGATGAATTTTTTTTATGAATATAAATATGAAAACACTTTCTAAATTGGATTTAATTTTTCTCGACGCGTTTTAAAGGTTTTGCACCTTTATCATTGTGAGAACAATAAACTGTAAAATGGTAAAAACAGTGTTTTAACTCGTAAAAAAAAATGTTTATAAAGGTTATATAGCCTGGTAGTTCCTACCCTGAGGGAACCTCTCATACAACAGGATGCGAGTGAGGACTTAGTACTGATCCGGATTCGTTTAACATGTTGAGAAATAATTATGTCTCTGCGACAGGAGGTGAATACGTGATGGACCCGAGGGGGGACAGACATCGACCATCGTCACCCGCGCACCGCCGCCCGGGGAAGGCTCTGACGAACTGGTAATCCCGGCCAGGATATAGCAAAGGTAATTAGGAAATTTTGTACATTGTAATAATAACGACCTACGTAGTAGAGTGGTAAGAGCTCTGACTGCCATAACGAAGGTCCCGGGTTCGATTCCCGGTGATGGCAGTGTGATTGTCACACTGTCTTTGGTCTGGTGTAGAATTCATGTGACAGTAAAATGGCGTTAGATTAGCTACCTATCACATGTCATGAGAATCAATATAATAAAAAAAACAAATTGTATACAGTAATGGGTTCAAATGACCTGTTGGGAAGAATGGTTAAAAAGACGAGCGTACATGTCGCGATGTGTGAATGAAGAAGAGGCGCAAGAATTATGCCAGGATAGAACAATGTGGCGATCCATTCTCTCTGACTACCCCTCCGGGGAAACGGCGCGATGGTTGGTTAGTTAGTTAGTTACGACCTGTTGTATAAAAAAAATCGTTTAGCCATTCTCTTAAAAAAATCGGGGCGATGGTTAGCAAATTATGCCAAGGAACTGACTAAGCATCAAGGCGTCTCTCCGGAGGGTTGGGCAGAAATAATGGACCGCCATATTGTTCTGTCCTGACATACTCTCGAATCCTCTACATTCATACATCGTGTCATGCACTCAGGTAGATTTCTCCAATTCCTTACGTGACCGATGCTCATACCACGTTTCTAGCTCCGTTCACGTCGTTTACATATACTTTCTTCGCCATTCTGTCTTAATTCATTCCTTCCATGTGTCCAAACTATCTTAACGACTCTTACATTATTTTGTTTACAGCACTTTTATTCGCACCGCATCCACTTCTTATATTTGCATTTAACACTTATATACAGATTTACCTCGGTTATTTTTACTAGTTTAACCCGTGAAATATTCACGAAAGAAATTATTTTCTACCCTTTAAAAACTTGGTTCTTTGTACAATCGTAATCTGTAATAATTTTTTTTTACTTTTAGTATAAATCATAACAGTGTCAAATGAAAATATAAGAAGTGAATGCGGTGGGAATGATGGTGTTATGAACAAAATAATGAATGAATGAAGAAAGAATGGTAAAACAGTATATGTTAACGATGTAAATGGAACTAGAAATAGAGGACGACCGAGGAAAACGTGTCAGATCAAATAAATCAAATATTGAATGTCGGCCACGTGAGGAGTCAGAGAAATCGGCGCGCGTGCATGACACGATGTATGAATGTTGAGAAAGCGAGAGAAATATGTCAGGAAAGAAAAGTGTGGCAGTTTGTTAGTATAAATCATTTTTCACGCACGTTAAAATTTCACAATTAACAATACCAAATTGCTCTCCTTTTGTTTTCTACACTTCTGTCATATAACAATAATCGGAACAAAATTCAAAGAAGTATTCTCCTCTCGCTCTCTAGTATTCAAAATATTCTCGCACTCTTTCTTGATGATATATGGGTTTTTGCCTATTTATGATTTAAACTTTTTTAATTTCGAATTTCGAATATTTTAATTTTCACTAGAAAACTATATCATTCTTCTTCTTCTTCCTAAGCCTATTCCCGTCCACTCCTGAACAAAGGCGTCCTCCATTCGCTTCCATGTCACTCTGTCCTGTGCAGACTGCATCCAGGTTATTCCAACGTGTCCGTTCAGATAATCCTTCCACCGTATACGTCCACTTTTCGTCTGAGCTTCTGGCTACGTGACCTGCCCATTGCCATTTTAGAGGCGCCATCCAGTAGAGGATGTCAGTGACCTTTGTTTTTTTTCTCACCGTATCGTTTCTAACTATTTCTCTTAGGCTTATTTCTAACATGGCTCTTTCCATGGCTCTTTGGGTCACTTGTAGTTTCTCGGCACTTTGTTTGGACAATGTTACAGTTTCAGGAAGTACCAACTGGTGATATCATTGATAACGTCTAATTATAATTTCTTACTGGTGTTTCCATGATTTTAATATGTCTGGATAGTTGAAGATTATATTAACACTACCTACAATGCACCGAAGTACCTAATGATTTATTGATGTCAGATGGCATTATCAATGACAATTTTTTAATTTAATACTACTTTACATACTTGTATATTTCAACCACTTTTTACTGACAGCCCCGGGGAAGATACGGATAGTATAGAAACCGGCCCGCAGTAAAAAGTGATCAAATCAATTTTCCACCCCATTGTGCTTGAAAAAAATTTCCCACGAAATTGGCACTATACCAAAATGTTTCATCAAAACCTTCTTCTGAAAAGATTTGCTTCTTACCTTTCCTCTCTCCTTTTGGAAGTCACACTCTCGTTCGGCGTATGGCGCGTGGTTGAAGACGAGCTGGAGGTTGGTTCCCGTGGCTGTGAAGGCCACCTCGGCGTGACCCTCGCGGCAGCCATTTTGGAAGCGAACCTGCCTCTCTTCCAGAGGACGGTCGCGGTATCCCGTGTAACGAACCTGATCAGACAAAATGACGTATAAATGTAACAAAATTAAGAAAAAATCGATTCGACGATAATGTGATGAAATTTTAAAATATAAAATTCATTAATAGGGTGGCGTATTTTATAGCTTTACTGTGTCTTGATCTTAACACTTGAAAATAATTTATTTTTTCTTGAACAATGATGTAAAACTCCATATTAAACCATTAATACGAATGAAAACGTCTATTTTCTAGAAGTTTTATTTTATTTTTTTAAAATGACACATTTGATAATGACTTAGCAAGGCGAAACATGTAAATCGTTATCATTCGTATTAAGAATGCATTTGATATTGCCCAAGCAAGACAAAACATGTCATCCTCATAAAATATAATAAAACTTCTAGAGAAAGGCGTTTTCATTCATATTGATTGTGCATTTGATTAATTACACATTTGATAATGCTTCAGCAATGCGAAAAATGCCATTCGTACTAAAAAGGCATTTGATTAATCACACATTTGATATTGCCCAAGCAAGACAAAACAAGTCGGTATGATTTAACGGAACTTCTAGAAATAAAATATTTTCATGCATATTAATTATTTGAAAATAACAAAAAATAAACGAATTAATGTGTCTCAAAAATATGCGTAGTCAAGCTTGCTTTGGATAAGACAATCCTTATCTCCAGTATATACTACCTATGTGTGTTTTAATACAATTATTATTTATAATTTTCTGATAATTTATTGTTTAAAGTGCGCCGTTTTGTTAAATTAATCACCCTAGGAACAGAAAGCCAACGAACACGCAACCCTAAAGGCACGATCACAAAACCTTGGTTTATTAGCTTTACCTGCGTTAAAATCTCTTTTAACTAGTTTTTTGAACTCTGATAAGAGAGGAAAATGTCGTTTTTGTTTTTGACGAATAGAATATCATCGATTTCACGCGTAATTGCACAATTGGCCCAGCAATCACTCTCCCCTCCATAACGCACAAATGCGTTATCGGCAGTCAACATGTTAAGCTTTCTTAATACAACTTTACAGTATCGGCTTTTGACAACATTTTAAACATGAAACGGTTGTTTCTCTATTTGAAAGACTCGTGAGATACTTATTATTTAAACATAAAAAATATATTAAAAAAATAAGTACCTAAACAAGCTACAAATTAATAAGGTAACAATATAATGAGGCAAAGATAGCAGTACACCATGGGGTTCTAGTGCCAACCCTTAAGTACGAAAGTGGAGCTTGGAGTTGGCAGAAGGATGAAAGTAGAACAAACGCCGTAGAGATGAGATGGCTTAGAATAATGTGCGGAAAAACAATGTACGATGAAATACCCATAGAAAAGAATGTAAAGCGAATCAGTGCATCCTAAATAAAATTATGAAATGGTCACTAAGATGGTTTGGACGTATGGAATGAATGGATAAAAATATGTAAAGGAATTGTTAAGTAGTGTAAACGGAAAAAAGAAGTCGAGGAAGGCCAAGGCCAAGGAAAACATGGCATAACCAAATTAACCAAATACCGAAAGGAGACCATGTTCGAAGTACGAGCGTGCGTGTCACGGTGTGAGAATATAGAAGTGGGGCGATGTTATGATGAAGGTTATGTCAGGATAGAACAGTTTGGCGGTGCATCCTCTTTACCTAGCCCTCTTGGGAAACGGCGTGATGCTAAGTTAGTTAGTCAATAGATAAAACCCATATATGTACAATCTAATAAAACAGAACCCTTACAAACTAACCGCTTCTCAATTCCCGTAAGAGTAGACAATTGTTAGCAGTACGTCATGTTTGATTTATAGATAGTAATGCACAATCTACCTGATTTTAGTGATACCCATATTGAGAGCAACACTTGTTCGTTTCTTCAATTGTTTTGATTTTTTTTGTAAATCAAATAACGTTATTATTTTATTAAATGATGTATTAATAGAGGCTTCTTTCTTCCAGTGCCCATCTTATTTCCAATGTAATTTCAGCAGGGATATTGCTGTTAAAACATGTATTTTTTTAAAACAAATTGACAGAAGACTGTTACAGTAATTGGTACTTAAACTCGTTGATAAAAACTGCTTTGTAATTTTTTTCTTAAAACGAAATTTTTCATCAAAATCGGTTATAATAAACATAATTTTTATTAATAACCAACAAAGTCTATACCAGTCTGCTTATTGACTGAGGCCATCGCTCATGTGTTCAGAGGCTTTTTATTAATTTATTTTAAAAAATGTTTTATAATACTATTTGTTATGTCAGGATAAATAAATATAGAATTGAACCTACCTCACTCTCTCTGCTCAATCGCTTGAATAAATCGTCTGAATCAAATTTGGCTTTTTGATCTGGAACGACCCTCGGCATTTTGAAGATAAACCTGGGTTTTGGTTGTTCATACAATCCCATCGAGTCAAAAGGTAGCATCCCCGCAAGGGCTGCCGCGTCAGACATTGAGTGCATTCTAAGCACACTTTCAAAATAGTCCTTTTTACTAATTGCGCAAAAACCCAAACAACCGAATTATTCGATCACTTCACTTGGTTTCGACAAATTTCATTTTTTTGTTTCAACTATTTAATCACAATCAGGTATATTCACTTTTAAGTATTACGAATTATCGATTTATCGGAAATTTTATGAGAATTTTATGACACAAACGACACGACCTTCCGCTTCGAAGTATAGCCAGTTACTGATTTTTTTTTCATGCGAACTTGTCCCCTCCGTTTATGATGTGGGCGGGGCTCGCTTGCAAGATCTACATGGCGGGGATCGCTGGCCGGTGATTGGCTACTTACTAGGGAGGTGGGGCGACTGAAAGCTCTCGGAGGGTGATCCCTTGAATTTTCCGACTACCCGCCCCCTGCAAAAGCTCCTGTTTAATAGTGTCTATTGGAAAATTTACGTATTCAAGGTTTCAATGCAGACATTTTCTCAATTTGATTTATGATGATGCCGAAAAAAATACATATTTTATGCTAAAAACCAACTAACCATCACACCGTTTCAACGGAGAGGTAAGCAGAGAAAATGGGCCGCCACAGCTCTATCCGGACATACCTCTCGAGGGTCCTCTACAGTCATACGTCGTTACGTGCACGCTCGTCGATTTTTCCGACTTCGAATGTGGCCGCCTTTTAGTATTTGATTAATTTAATCATGACATGCTCTCCTTAGTCTTGCACGGCTTCTCTTTCCACTCACACTGATTGTATACCACATTTCAACCATTCCTCTATCATCTATTAGTTCCATATGTCCAAACCATCTCGGGGATCCTTTTTTTAATTTTACGCGTGATGCAATCATCTGCCTTACATTTCTTCCTTATGTCGCCGTTCAGTAGACTATAATATAATATCATATATCGTTTTCCCGCACATTTTTTTTTTTTTTTAAAGAATAACATCAAAAAGTTAAATCGATGTAATTAGAATTTATTTTTACAATCTTCAATATAAGCAGAAAATAGCTCATTATTGTGAAGAAGGAATCTGGTCGTGTCCAGGCTCGAACTCAAATCCCCTAGATTAGGAGTCAAGCGTTCTATACCCTAGAACACCACCGGATTATTCTTCTCAGTGATCCCATTTCTACGACATTTATACTACTTTCATTCTTTTTGCCAGCTCCAAGCTTTAACCGCATGACGGTTGGCACTAGAACTTCATCTTACTAAAACTAGATAATCTGCTGTTTTGATGGAAACACCATGATACTTCAACATTATTAACCATTTTCTTTGGGAAAATATTAATATCGCAACAGCTATTCCGATAAAATGTCGCAACAGCTACTTCGCCAACCTATGTTAGCATCATCAGGTGTTACAATCTTTTGTGTTAGGTTTTATTATTATCAATTTTTATAAAATTCCATAATTATGAAATTCAAAATGAAAACGGAAATAATTTATAATAAAAGAAAAGGGGAAATAATTTCTTACATACTAAAGGAAAGGGGTGGATTTTTTTTCAACAATGCTCCCATCAGATGTAAGAGGAATAGCCACATGATCTGAACCTCTGTAAGACAGAAGTTCCAAGTCCAAGGGTGTTTTTTTGGGGGAAAAGTTTTTTTTACTAGCATCACTCTAGAAATAATAGTACGATATATGGTATGCATTGATGAAGCAATGTTTGAAAGGAATATACTATAAATATTGGAAAGTTGATATTCAGCCTCATTAGCGTCGTACTAGTTTATGTGTTACAATGTCGACGCATTATTTCAAATCGTCTATTTCCTAGGTTCTCAAAGTGGGCGATAACGCCCCCTTGTGGACTTTTGAGACTTTCAGGGGGGCAGTAGAAGACCCAGAAAAAATAATAGATAGGGCAGAAAAAAAAATATAGTCTAAAAATACAAAAAAAAAAACACGCTAATCATTTCTTCCTTTTCTTCATTCGGTATTCTACCATATGTCGTTTTCAGATACCTATATAAAAAAATTCAACAATGTATTTCTAAATATTTGGAATTACTTTTATGGGAGGGGGGCGTTGAACTTTATTTTTTTGTAAATGAGGCGGTGGCCCAGAAAAGATTGGAAACCTATGGTCTATTTGAATGAATAAATAAATTTGAAATTGGAAAACCAAACGGAGATTCAGATCAGATTTTACCTACCTTGTCAATAATAATATAGGTACTGTTTTTATATTACGTATTTGGTATGTAGATAAATGCTTCAATTCAGATCCCTGATAACTCTATTTACGTATCTGTTTCGTCGGCGCTTCTGGCAGCCCTTGACGCTATTGTGTCCCAGCGGGCCCTTCAGGCTCCGGGGGCAGATATCGATCTGCAAAGGGCGCCGGCCCTTCCTGAAGTGTCGGGAGAGAGCGAACCCTCCCCGCCCGGCCCTGACTGCTCAACCGAAAAGATTCAAGGTTTTTTATAGACAGTATTTACGGTGTCACAGAATTGACAAGAATATTTTGATTTTTTTTTCGTAGACACATGAAATAAATTTATTCTTCTCTTCTTTATCATCTTCTTCTTCTTCAGGGTATTCCCGTCCACTACTGGACATAGGCCTTTTCCATTTGCTTCCACCCCACTCTGTCTCTTGCAGACTGCATCTAGATTATGCCAACGTGTTCGTTCAGGTCATCCTTCCACCGTAGTTGCGGTCGCCCTGCACTTCTCTTTGCGGTCCATGCGCCTTACACGCCACCTTGGCACTCGGAAAATTGAAATTAAAAAAAAATTAACACAGCCATTATATATATTATAAAATAATCTTTATTTTATACATGTTCATAGTATTTTTAAAAACAATTACGATATTAAATATATTAAAAAAAAATGGCGGAGATATAAGCCGGTATGTGGAGCCCTGTTTTGAAAATCCTTGCTGATGGTATAGGTACATGATTTCTTTATAATGCATTGTCTGAAATAAAAAAAAAAACAATTTGTTTATTATTAAGAATCGTTACAACTATCGAGTGACGTAGGGATTATGTAGAAATCGCAGTTGTTAGAAGAAAAAAAAAACTGAAATTTTCATTTCAATTTTGAGTTTTTTTTTTTTTTCTTTTGAACACATGACACCCAATCAAAAAAAAATCTACGTCACATTTTAGAAAATATTATGGAAAATAACTGTTATAAATTTCAACCAAATCGGTTGAGTAGATAGTGTACACTGTTTTGAAAAAAAGTAGTTCCGAGTAAAACGCAAAAGAAAAAAAGTAGGACGTCAACGACTTTAAATCAAATATATATATTTTTAATAGCCCTAAGTCTGCGATTCCTGAACCGTACATGAGGTCTTCTATTGTTGCTGTGATGTCCTCTGATTCCTTTTAAACTCTAATGATTTTTTGAAAATTTCAGGGTTGCGTAACCCTTTAATTTTATCTAAAATGTTGTTTTTATGGTCAAATGAATTATTTTTAAATATTGTAGTATAAAAAATGATAAAGCACTACTGATACATAATTTCATTTTACACAGTTTCACGAGAAAAAAGCGGACATTAGTAGAATAGTTAAGATTCTAGGCTAAGTGTTACATTAGGCAAGCACCGAACCGTGTGTGGATTCTCAACATCCTATATCCCATTCTTGCTCCTTATCGCATCTTTATCTGTGCATCGATCGATTTCGGAAGCTTTGTCGGCTACATTGATACATTATTCTGTTAGCATTTGGAATGTTTTCCCTGCAAAGTGTCGCGCTGCCTGCACTTGACTCGCCCATTCTGCGCTAAGTGTCGATCGCAGATAGGACTGTCTATTTTTGCTTTGAGATGCCGAAATCACAGGACGAAATCAATAATATCTTTGAAGGAACATATGCCGCCACACTCTTCTATACTGACACACAAATCTAGTCCCACCATCATAGTCATGAACAAATGTATTTTTTTATTTTATTATTTCAACGTGACTAATCTGTGAAACCGGTCGACATATTCTGAACTCAATATGTTATTATTAACTAACTAACTAGCTATCACGCCGTCTCGCCGAAGGGGTAGGCAGAAATGATGGACCGCCACACTGTAACATCCTGGGTATAACTCCCTCAAACTGAGGAGGGAAGGATTAATGGCAACGATTTTTCAAGGTGATTCGGGGCTCTATTGAGAACCCCTATGTTCTGGAGCAAATAGGTCTTTTTGTTCCTGATAATTACCTGCGACAGCGCCGACATCAATTGTTTTTTGCTCCGTCACGCAGAACCAACCTGCCTTTGGTGATGCCAGTAGAAAGAGCATATCGGACGTTGAATCTAATCCTCTCGGATTTGGACATTTTCAGTTTCAGTGAGGCTGTATAAAAAATATATTACAAATTCTGGAAAGAGTACTGCCTCGCTGACTTCTGATAATAATAAATAATAATAATATGCTAATTTTTAAAACGCCGTTTTGTGATGTAATCACCTCCTGTTTTGCTTTCATGGCGTTGTTTTATCTTTGTTACATCGTTTTGTGTCCAAATGAGTCGCCTAAATGTTTTTCGTTTGTTATGTCTCATTTGTGTATTATATATAAATAAATAAGTATACCTACTTCTATCGCCTTTCAAAAAAAGCTAGAATGGCAGTGCA
This sequence comes from Lepidostoma basale, assembly GCA_022606425.2. Lineage (NCBI taxonomy): Eukaryota > Metazoa > Arthropoda > Insecta > Trichoptera > Lepidostomatidae > Lepidostoma > Lepidostoma basale. The sequence continues at coordinate 1,264,252 of JAHDVF020001491.1, forward strand.
CAATGGTGTTCTTCTACCGACCCTTATGTATGGAAGCGAAGCATGGAACTGGCAAAAGAAGGATGAAAGTAGAATAAATGCAGTAGAAATGAGATCTCTTAGACGAATGTGTGGATACTCTGTGTATGATAGAGTGTCGAATGAAAATATAAGAAGTGAATGCGGTGCGAATGATGGTGTCTTGAACAAAATAATGAAAGGATCATTAAGATGGTTTGGACATATGGAAAGAATGAATGAAGAAAGAATGGTAAAAAAATTATATGTTAATGATGTAAATGGAACCAGAAATAGAGGAAGACCGAGGAAAACGTGGCACGATCAAATAAATCAAATATTGAATGTCGGCCATGTGAGGAGTCAGAGAAATCGACGCGCGTGCATGACACGATGTATGAATGTTGAGGAAGCGAGAGAAATATGTCAGGAAAGAAAAGTGTGGCAGTCCATTCTTTCTGCCTACCCCTTCGGGGAGACGGCATGATGGTTAGTTAGTTAGTTTTTACTTCTATCGCTTCCTCGACATTAATACATCGTGTCATGAACGCACATCAATTTCTCGGACTCCTCATGTGGCCGACATACAATATTTGATTTACACTTTGGAATTGAAAATAAGTTTTTTTTTTTTTCTACTTAAATATTAAATATCACAACATGTTTCGTAGGAGACCTCCATCTTCTTTCATATTTCGTCGTTTGATATTCTATCATATGTCGTTTTCTCGCACATTCTTCTCAGTGATCTCATTTTTATGCCAAATGCCAGGACGAAAATATGATATTTGTCCTAATTTCATCCTTCTTTTGCCAGCTCTAAGCTTCACTGTCAGTCAACCCTGGAAAATCTGGATAACCCTGAACCGAATGCGTTTCTTTACCATTCTTCCTTCATTCGTTCTTTCATGTGTCCGAAACATCTTAATCAAATCAAATCAGTTTATTAACTCAAAAGACATTAAAAACAGGAAAATGTTTAAGGCATCTATTAAGTACAGGTAAAATATTATAAAAATACAACAAAGTACCAGGAACGCATTAGAGATGGTTCGACATTAGGAAGACAACATACTCTCTAAAGTCAAGAGTATTTGTCCCCTGAAGGTACCTTCACTAATATAAAAGACGTCGATCTCCGAGGAGACCGCGTTCAGTAGACTAATTGCTCTTCCCACCGGTGTCACCAGAGGCAGATTGGTTCTGGTGGCCGGTTGGTAAAACAATCTGTGCTGTCGCTGTCGGAGAAATCTATGACCCTTACATTCACATTACGCTGAGAGCAACAAGCCAAAAAGCCTAAACCATGAAGAACACTTATCTTTTCGCTAGTTTACGGTCAAATATTGATAGAATGGAGCACATAAATTTACAGGAGAACTGTATTGTAAGTCTCCTCACACTTCGTCAAATCCGCATACGAACGTTACTGCGAAAAAATTAATCGTGGGGAAATCCAAACGACCCGGCTGAGAAGGCAGTAGGTACCGAGCAAACTTGGAGGTCGTTGGGAATAGCGCCGAGGAGCGGCACGGCAATGCCGGCTTGCCTTATAGCAATAGTCGTACTAAACACAACGCATATTGAATGTTTGTTATTCAATGAACAACGGCGAGTTTCTGTTAAGCATTCTCCACCGTGACGCTTTAAACGAAAGTAAAAAAATAATTGTGTTAACACTTATGTAAATACAGTTGAAATCGTTTATTAGGTTCAATGTGTTTTCGTGTAAACAATTTTCAAATTTAAATAAAGAATTCTTATTCGAAATTTTAAATTATATTTTAAGTAAAAAAAAAACACAGGTAAATTATGAATACATACATTGAAAAATAGTAGAAATTTGCAAAATATAATTATATATTATATTTTATTTTTCATAATTTTTTTTTATAAAAGACTAGCCATCGAATATTATTATATAATGACAGTGTACAATGGTGTTCTTGTACCGACCAAAATCTTAAAACAATATATGTAATACATGGAACTGGCAAAAATGTAAAAGTTTAATATATGTGGTGGAAGTGAGATTCTTTAGACTAAAGTATGGTAGACCTTATCAATTCAATTTTTTTTTTATGTTTAAGGTATCTATTTGAGAACAGGTAAAACGCCTCTTCCCACCGGCATCATCAGAGGCAGGTTGGTTCTTGCGGTCGGCATATAATAATTTATAACCAAATATTAACTAACTAACTAACCATCACGCCGTCTCCCCGAAAGGGTAGGCAGAAAGAATGAACTGTCACACTTTTTTTATCATTTTTATAAAGAATATTGACAGGTGTAAAAATAAATTTTTCATTTGTTCCAATGACAATTGGAATAATTTCTTCAATATTATTTTTAAGTTCTTGCTGGTTAAGTGCCTAATTACAGCTAATTTAAAAAACTGTGGATACGTGTAACATAAATTAAATAAACACAAATGTCCGGATCGTCCATGTCAACATGTGCAACATCGAAAAAAACATTATGTGTTATTACATTATGTGCTAAATTAAAAAAACGGTGGATTCGTGGAACATAAATTAAATAGACAATATGTGCACCATCTAAAAATAACATGTTGTGCCGCATCAGTAACCAAATATTATATCAAATATATTTACTATTGAAGAAAAGTATGTTTTTTAGCGGTTTAAATATAATTTATGCTAGTGAGATAATTTCACTTGCTAAGGCATTATCAAAAGTTTTATTTATCTAGAGTGTCTTTATACGACAATCAAACATTTGATATTGCCCTAGAAAGGCAAAACATGTATATCATAAAATATAATAAATCTTCTAGAAAACATATGTTTATATTAATATTAAATCTTTAATGGGGAGTTTTATACCATCGTTTAAGATGCAATAAATAATATAAGAAATGTTTTTAAGTTAATCTAATGATTTTACTGAAATTCCTTGAAGGAAGTTAATTTTAAATAGTAATTATTATAGATAAAACAATATGTTTTTAATAACTGGTTCCACTATTGGGCTTTATTTCAACAGCTGCTGGTTTCGCCGGGATAGCTGGCCAGTCTGTCGATGCCAGCTTGCCTGACGAAACCGGTCGCTATCGAAGTAGTTATTAATTACTTAATTAATTAATATTTAATTACTATAAGAAATGTTATTTTCAGTCGAGGAAAGCCAAGGAAGAAATGACCAAATTAATCAATTACTGAAGGACGGACATGTTCAAAGTTGGCACAATCGACGAGCGTGCATGTCACGATGTTTGAATGTAGAATATGCGCGAGAGTTATGTCGGGAGAGAACAATGTGGCGATCCATACTCTCTGCCTAGCCCTCCGGGGAAACGGCGTGATGGTTAGTTAGTTAGATATTTATGTTATTTTCCGATATATTTATGGAGGCGCATGTACGTTCAAAGTAATAGAAAACTGATAAAGATTGTAAAAATAGACTTGGACTTGGATCTTCTGGATTACAGAGGTTCAGCTCTAATGGTTTTTCCTCTTACTTCTGTAGGAAACATAAATATGTCAAAAAAAGTTATCATCGCAAACAAAAACCTATCCAAAAAAGCTAGAATGGCAGTGCACAATGGTGTTCTTCTACCGACCCTTATGTATGGAAGCGAAGCATGGAACTGGCAAAGGAAGGATGAAAGTAGAATAAATGCAGTAGAAATGAGATCTCTTAGACGAATGTGTGGATATTCTGTGTATGATAGAGTGTCGAATGAAAATATAAGAAGTGAATGCGGTCCGAATGATGGTGTCATGAACAAAATAATGAAAGGATCATTAAGATGGTTTGGACATATGGAAAGAATGAATGAAGAAAGAATGGTAAAAAAATTATATGTTAATGATGTAAATGGAACCAGAAATAGAGGAAGACCGAGGAAAACGTGGCACGATCAAATAAATCAAATATTGAATGTCGGCCATGTGAGGAGTCAGAGAAATCGACGCGCGTGCATGACACGATGTATGAATGTTGAGGAAGCGAGAGAAATGTGTCAGGAAAGAAAGGTGTGGCAGTCCATTCTTTCTGCCTACTCCTTCGGGGAGACGGCGTGATGGTTAGTTAGTTAAAAAAAATTGATAAGAAGCAATTAACAGAATGTAAATCTGAGATCCGTCCAGTCAAGTATTCAGAGAAGCCAGCAAACATCTACGAGTATCTCGCCAGTCGTGACCCAATGACACACTCTTCGATATTCCCAGATTCGGTCATTTAGATAAATCTGATTCATTTTCATTCATAACGCTCATTCATTGCATAAGATGTTCAACTATTATAATACATACTAACTATCTTGAATACAGTGGCGGTTCGTGAAAAAAAAAACATTATTATTATTATTATGGATCTGCCCAGTCAAAATGATCTTGTCAGTGAAATAATGGGACAAGTCAACAAGGCTTCGGCGGTATCAGGTTATCTCAAGGAGCAGTGGCGGTAAGGCGGGCTTCTGGGCTTCTATGGGAGTACCGCCACTGTCAAGGAGATCATTATGAAAGAACAGATATATGAGAACTGACATTAAGGTCACAATAAACAATTTGGAAACAATAATTTATCAATGAAAGCGAAAATGGCCGTTCACAATGGAGTTCTGGTCCCAACGCTTATGTATGGAAACGAAACATGGAACTGGCAGAAGAAGGATGAGTGGTAGACCCTTAGACGTATGTGTGGTAGAACGATGAACGACAGAATTTCAAATGCTTATATAAGAATGGAATGCAGAGCGGAAGAAGGTATTATGAATAAAATTATGAAAGAATCGCTGCGTTGGTTCGAACATATGGAGCACATGGATGGGGAGAAAATGGTAAAGAGAGTATAAGTTAACGATGTAAATGGAGTACGGAGTCGAGGTTAACCAAGAAAAATATGGCATGACTAAATTAATCAAATTTTAATGGTTGGTCGTGTAAGAAGTCGGAAGAATCGACGTGCGTGTATGATTCGTTGTATGAACCCTTATACCGTCTATTGATAACCCCTATGTTCTGGAGCAAATAGGTCTTTTTGTTCCTGATAACTACCTGCGACAACGCCGACATCAATTGTTCTTTACTCCATCACGCAGAACCAACCTGCCTTTGATGATGCCAGTAGGAAGAGCAATTCGGACGCTGAATCTAATCATCTCGGATTTGGACATTTTCAGTGTCAGTGAGGCAGTATTCATAAAAAATTTTTGCAAATTCTGGAAAGAGTACTGCCTCACTGACGTCGACATATTTGGATTCCTTCTGATATGTATGATTTTTTTGGTCTCATGTTGTTTTGTTTTATTTTGTCTTTGTAATACCGTTTTGTGTCCAAATGAGTCGCCTAAATGTTTTATCGTTTGTAATGGCTCATTTGTGTATAATGTAAAAATAAATAAATGAATGTGAAGGAAGCTAGAGAGTTGCGTCAGGATAGAGTAGTGTGGCGGTCCATTCTATCTGCCTACCGCTGCTGGGAAATGGCGTTATGGTTTGTTGTTGTTGTTGTTATATTCGATAAAATCCACGGGCGAAATTGGAAGCCACCAATGAATGTGGGATTTTCCGATGCTAATTTGTTTTGCGTAAATTACTAACAATTTGTATTCAAGTGAGGGCAACCTAACCATAGCACTGCATTACGTAGTGAGGAGAGGAACTCTTCCTTCGCAGTACCACGTCACTCCCCGACTTCGAGGAAGGTCCGGCCATTCAGTTATGTCGAAGGAATACCTATTTGATTAAATTTGAGTATATGCTTATAGAAGCGATAAATTGCCGGATAAGTATCTGAATTCCTCGATTCGATACCTTTTTTAGGGTACTTCCTGTGCGGACTTTTTGATCCGTTTGAAGTATTATAATTATTTACTTCTCAGTTTCTAAGTACCGAAGATTTTATTTTTGGAAGGTTTTATCTATAGGTGCAAATTTGTGATGATCTGACTGCTATAACTGGTTTTGCTATAAACTTATTTTCAATAGTGCGATTGAAAAAGTAATTTTGACGTAGTCACTAACTTAACTAACTTACCATCTCGCCGTCTCGCCGGAGGGGTAGGCAGAAATAATGAACTGCCACACTTTTCTTTCCTGGCATATTTCTCTCGTTTTTTCAACATTCATACATCCTGTCATGCACACGCGCCGATTTCTCTGACTCCTCGCGTGGCCGACATTCAATATTTGATTTATTTGATCGTGCCACGTTTTCATCGGCCTTCCTCTATTTCTCGTTTCATTTACATTGTTACTAACTAACTAACTAACTAACCATCACGCCGTCTCCCCGAAGGGGTAGGCAAAAAGAATGGACTGCCACACCTTTCTTTCCTGACATATTTCTCTCGCTTCCTCAACATTCATACATCGTGTCATGCACGCGCGTCGATTTCTCTGACTCCTCACATGGCCGACATTCAATATTTGATTTATTTGATCGTGCCACGTTTTCCTCGGTCTTCCTCTATTTCTGGTTCCATTTACATCATTAACATATAATTTTTTTACCATTCTTTCTTCATTCATTCTTTCCATATGTCCAAACCATCTTAATGATCCTTTCATTATTTTGTTCATGACAGCATCATTCGCACCGCATTCACTTCTTATATTTTCATTCGACACTCTATCGTACACAGAATATTCACACATTCGTCTAAGAGATCTCATTTCTACTGCATTTATTCTACTTTCATCCTTCCTTTGCCAGTTCCATGCCTCGCTTCCATACATAAGGGTCGGTAGAAGAACACCATTGTGCACTGCCATTCTAGCTTTTTTAGATAGGTTTTTGTTTGCGATGACAACTTTATGTGCACCATTCACTTTGTTGCCTGCCCCAACCCTTCTTTCAATATCCCTATCCACTCTCCCATCTCTTGTAAACATACTACCTTAATACACAAACAACCATCTTAATGATCCTATCATTATTTTGTTCACAACACCATCATTCGCACCGCTTTCACTTCTTATATTTTCATTCGACACTCTATCATGCAGAGTATCACACATTCGTCTAAGAGATCTCATTTCTACTGTATTTATTCTACTTTCATCTTTCTTTTGCCAGTTCTATGCTTCGCTTCCATACATAAGGGTCGGTAGAAGAACACCATTGTGCACTGCCATTTTAGCTTTTTTAGACGTAGTCAATAATACTATATAACGGAACATACCATTACAAGGTCTTTCCAAACTTAAGGACTTAACATAATCTATAAATAATTAGTCAAATACTTTTTAAATCCTTGTGGCGTACATACAAATTATTTCATGATATATCTTTCTACCTCTCCATTGAAAACATGTTCAGTTTCTTAGTCCCCAATCAAGGCTCATCATCAGTTATTTGACTTTTTTATGAATTAAAACAGTGTTTTTTTCAATCTTGAAAGTTCTTAATTCATATAAATATAAACATTGTGGAATTTAACAGTGTTAACGCCTTGAGATTATCAAAGATTATCACACATATTTGAAAATGCCTTAAAAAGGTGTGTCATTAAACCCTTCCAAAACGGAATTTCTCTGGACCGCCTCAATGAAGCGCCAGCACTTAGTCGATCATGCTCCGATATCAACATTCGGAATTGACATCATCCCTAATAACTCCATAAAACTTCTTGAAGTCAACTTCGAAGCAGATCTCTCATTAAAAACCCAAATAAATAAAACAGTGAGCGCCAGCTTCTTTCACCTAAGGCAGCTCAAAGCAATCAAAAGAAATATTCGCACTGATGCATTAAAAACACTTGTTAATTCCTTCGTCGTATCTCAACTCGACTATTGCAACGGCATATATGCCAACATACCCAAGAAACAAACGAACAAACTTCAATCCGTTTTCAATGCGGCAGCACGACTTATAAAAGGTGTCCCAAAAAACTCGCATATTTCACAACATCTAAAAGATCTTCATTGGCTCAAGTGTCCTGAAAGAATCCAGTATAAACTATGCTGGACGGTTTTTAAAGCGCTTCACGGAATGGCACCAGCCTATATATCTGAACTTTGTGTTGCTGATAGCCCTAACTTGCGGCAATCTACGCTTCGATCAGCAAACTCCTCGGCAATAGGCAGATTAGTTGAGCCAAAGCGCAACCCCCGGACAAATTTCGGAGATCGGGCCTTCGCAGTGGCAGGTCCGTCCGCCTGGAATATGCTTCCTGCACGCCTCAGATGCATTGACAATCCGACAGACTTTAAATCTCACCTAAAAACCCACCTTTTCAAAATATCCCATAAAATGTAAACAACGGTTATCTGATTGCTGGTGTCACATGCAGCTCTCATGACTAAAAACATTGTCAAAGGGCCCTTGAGGTGAGCTATTCACGAAAACGGCGCTATACAAATTAGCCTAATTATTATTATTATTACTCACATAAAATTTAATAAAACATCTAGAAAACAGACGTTTTCATTTCTATTAATTAAAAATTATCAAATAGCCCATTGTTTTGGCCAAAACACTATGATACTTCAACCTTATTACTGTTAAAATTTAAAACACTGTTATAATATCACAATTTCTTTTTATTCACTAAGTGTCGCGACAGCTGTTTGGCCAACCGATGTTGGCATCATCAGGTGTTACAATAAACAGTTTATTGTAACACCTGATGATGCCAACATCGGTTGGCGAAACAGCTGTCGCGACACTCAGTGAATAAAAAAAAATTGTGATATTACTCGTATAACAGTGTTTTAAATTTTAACAATAATAAAAATTATCAGTTATTTAAAATACTTAATGATTTAATAAAATATGGGCTTTTGTAACTATCTGCGTAATCAATACGATTTTTTTTACTAACGAACGAATGTGCCATTTCTGCCCCAAAATTTATTTTAAACGGTTCTTGAGTGCAGTAAAAAATTGGTTGGAAATGTGTTGAATTGTTTTGTGCTAATGATCCCAGCACTAATAGCACGCGACTTCCGCCCCGAAGGACCGCCAGGGATGGAACGGAGATGCAATAATAAAATTAATGTAAACAAAATTAAACACAAAAAGCGACCTTTTCTGAATGCCGATCCTAATAACGATTTTTAGGCAAAGACTGCATAAATCATTGTATTTTTTAAAATCTATTTTAACCTCTAAGTGAGTGTGATCGCACCGGTGCGTGCGGATAATGCAGGTCATAATTTCAACAAATAAATCCAATCTACCAAAAAATGATCAATCAAGCCTATCCTAACAACGATTTTTAAACAAAGACTGCATAAATCATCGATAATTTTTTTTTAGAACTATTTTAATCTCTACGTTAGTGTAAATCGCATCGGTGCCTGTGCATTACGAAGAAAACGTGGCACGATCAAATCAATCAAATATTGAATGTCGGTCACGTGAGGAGTCGGAGAAATCGACTTGCGTCCATGACAAGATGTATGAATATAGAGGAAGCGAGAGAAGTATGTCAGGACAGAACAGTGTGGCATTCTATTATTTCTGCCTACCCCTCCGGGTAGACGGCGTGATGGTAGTTAGTTAGTTAGTTAATTTAAAAAAATTGTAATCTACCAACAATCAAGAGTGGTGCTTTATTTATTAAAAATAATTTAAAACACCGTACTTTGTTTTTACATAACCGTTTTTGTTATATCAAACTAACCGGAGCGAATCCGTGGTTCGATTAAACATAATAATGCTTCAATTCTATCATTTTGAGTTCAACCAACATATATTTTCTCTAGAAATCTTTTTTGATTCATACATTGCATTTGTTAGAATCATCTAAAGGCAGCTGCAATTACTGTTACTCTAAAATCTACAATATGGAAAAATGAAGTAAGATGAGAATTTATAATGCATGTGTAAGACCTAATAAACATGCGGCGTTGAAGCAAGAGCAGACACAGTCAGGAACAAACAAGTTATGAGGACTTCCAAGATGAAGATATTGAAGATAATAGCAGACAAAACAATAAAGTATCGCGCAAGGAATACTACAATAAGAGAGATATGTGAGGCTGAGGATGTTAAAGATGGAGTAGACAGCGAAGGAGGGATTGGTACGTCTATGTCTAATTATTGGACACCACCAGACTCCCCTATGTTGCTCTACATAATCAATAATCAACTTCGCGGGACTAGTCACTACTAGACTAAGAATCAGTTTTCGTGGAAGACCCGCTAGGAATCCATCTCACAGGAAGAGCCACCCTCTGACGACCTTCGTAGCCGAGTGGTAAGTGCATTGACTGCCACCCCGAAGGTTCCGGGTTCGATTCCCAGCGAGGGCACATAGTCACACTGTCTTTGGTCTGGTGTAGAATTCACGTGACAATAAAATGGCGATAGATTAGCTACCTATCACATGTCACGAGAATCACTATGATGGCTATAATACCCTTTACATCGATTTGGCTCATGCTGTCATGATGTAAAGAGCGATTCAACAACAAATCATAATAATGATAATAACAGACGACATAGGTGGAAGAAGATCTTAATAGTCTATTCATAACGCCTTCGTCCGCCCAGTATTGTCATGCTGCCATCTTCTGGTAGCAGCAAACTGCTGAAATCGGTCGACGATAGACACAAGTGGAAGCACACTAATTATATAACAATAAAGACATTTTGTATCATTTTTTTTTGTTTTCATTATTTAAAATGAACTTCTACCAAGAAATTTCAATTAAAAATATTAATTATATCTATTATTCTTTCTTATATCTTACTAGGTGAAGAATGTATAGATAACCTTCTAATGTACTCGTAGATCTATTAAAGATATTCATGATCCATATGTTCTAACTGACTAATTAAAGTCAGGATGTGTTTATGATTCCATCTTTATTTTTCTAATCCTTTCGATGCAGTTCTCGTCGGTGCCTCAGAAGCCGGTCACAGTTTTACGATGTTTAGTATTGTTTAATGTTTAATGGGTGATTACTTTGTAAGGCGTCTACAGAAGGGGCAATCGGTTACGCATGTTAAGACGGTTTACGACCTGTTTTGGCAGGTGGATATTAAATATTATTTATATTTTAAAAAAAACTCATCGATCTGACGCGGTACGATTACAACAATGAAAAACAGTGAAAATTGCTAGCATTTCTGCACATTGTAAAAGCTTTATTTGATAGTAGACTCAAAAACATTGTTAGATATATTAGAAAATTACAAAATCGTACATCATTTCGTCTTGCTAACAATTATATATTATCGTAATCACCTTGTTGTTGTGAGAAATATTAAAATGCCGTCTCTCCGGAGGGGTAAACAGAAAGAATTGAATGCCGCACTCTTCTGTCCTGGCATACTTCCCTCGCTTCCTCTACATTCATACATCTTGTCATACATGCACGTCGATTTCTCCGACTCCTCACGCGACCGACATTTAATATTTGATTGATTTGATCGTGCCACATTTTGCTCGGCCTTCCTCTATTTCTAGCTCCGTTCACTCCGTTTACATATACCTTCTTCGCCATTCTGTCTTCACTCATTCTTTCCATGTGTCCAAACCATCTTAATGACCCTTTCATTATTTTGTTCATCACATTTATTCGCACCGCATTCACTTCTTATACTTGCATTTTGACATTCTATCATATACAGATTTATCACACATTCGTCTTAGAGATCTCATTTCTACTGCATTTATTCTACTTTCATCCTTATTTTGCCAGTTCCATGCTTCACTTCCATACATAAGGGTCGGCACAAGAACACCATTAAAAATATATTATAAATTGTCTAACTTAATGATTTTTCTTGTCCAATTTTTAGCTAAAAAGCATTTTACAAAGATTACAATAATTATTTTTGAAAATTCTAATTAACCAACTGGATCACGCCGTCTCGCCGAAGGGGTTGGCAGAGAGGTTGGACCGCCACACCGTTCTATCCTCTATAAACATCCTTTCCTATCCGAGCCTCTTCTACATACACATCGTAACGAATGCTCGTCGATTGTTCATATTTCGAACATGGTCGCATTTATTGGCCTTCCTTGACTTATTTTTCCATTCACACCACTTGTATATATATTTTTAACCATTCTTCACTCATCCATTCGTTCTATATGAAAATTCTATAATACTTTTATTATTCGTTAACTATTTAGATAAAAAAAAAATGTTATGATTTGTCGTTAAATCGTTATCAAATGAAAAAAAGCAGTGGATGAAATCAACTATTCCCAGAAGCAAATAAGTTTGAATAAGCTAATAAGATTCACTTTTACCGTGCGAGTGTCTATACGTATTATAACTAACTAACCATCACGCCGTCTCCCTGAAGGGGTAGGCAGAAAGAATGGACTGCCACACTTTTCTTTCCTGACATATTTCTCTCGTTTCCTCAACATTCACACATCGTGTCATGCACGCGGGTCGATTTCTCTGACTCCTCACATGGCCGACATTCAATATTTGATTTATTTGATCGTGCCACGTTTTCCTCGATCTTCCTCTATTTCTGGTTCCATTTACATCATTAACATATAATTTTTTTACCATTCTTTCTTCATTCATTCTTTCCATATGTCCAAACCATCTTAATGATCCTTTCATTATTTTGTTCATGAGACCATCATTCGCACCACATTCACTTCTAATATTTTCATTCGACACTCTTATACGTATTATATTTTTAAAATATTATGTATTTCATAATATATTGTTGCTAATAAAGTTATTTTTGACACGGGGTACCCTGATGCTATAAAATAGGCATTCCAAGAATCCATTTTTACAAATAGATTTTTTGACAGCGCCAACACCTGAGATGAAACACAATTGACCAATACCGTATTTCTAAGAACTATAAATTGGTTTATTGCGGGCGTTTTGATATATTTCTTACATTTTGTAGCGAAACGTCACGAATAGCCGCCCGGTCTCTCGATGCCCAGGGTCATTTGGATTAAAAATTACAATGTATCATTTTTTACGGGTCCTGCAGCGTCCTTTGGCGATTTTTTGCCAAGAAAAAAGGTTATTTGTTGCCAGAAGCGACAGTAGCAGGTATATTTCGCCTCCATTCAATATTTCTTTTGACAACGTGATATTTCGTTATCAAAACATTACACCGATGGATTACCTGCTTATATTCTCTGCTTCCCTGTCGGAATGGCCGTCTGAGGGTGACTACAACGCGATTTTTTATAGTATAAAAACGGCCTCGTTAAGAACGCCATTATGATATTAGCTCAATACATGTTTGGATATGGACCTTTTATCGATAGCTTAAAAAGGTTAAAAAAAATACGTTTGAAAATATTTAACATTATATTATTTACAAAAACTAACTAACTAACCATCAAAGAAGGGTAGGCAGAGAGGATGGACCACCATACTGCTCTGTCCTGACATACCTCTCTAACTTCCTCTACATTAATACATCGTAACATCCACGCTCATCGATTTTTTCGACTTCTAATGTGGCCGGCTTTTAGTATTTGATTAATTTGGTGACCACGTGTGGATTCGGAGAAATCGACGCGCGTGCCTGACACGATGTATGAATGTTGAGCAAACGATAAAAATCTGTCAGGAAAGAAAAGTTTGGCAGTCCATAATTTCTGCCTACCCCTTCAGGGAGACGGCGTGATGGTTAGTTAGTTAATTAATTAGTTTATTAATTTGGTCATGCCATGCTTTCCTTGGTCTTCCACGACTTTTCCTTCCACTCACACTGCTTGTATACAACATTTTAACCATTCTTTTATCATCTATTTGTTCCATGTGTCCAAACCATCTCAGGAATCATTTTTTAATTTTATTTTAGATGCAATCAGTATCCTGGCATACAGTTTGGGAACGGAGCTCAGCAGACTGATATCCCTGTGGTTTCCACACTTCAAACGGGATCCCTTGCCCTTATATAGAGGCATAATAACAACTCTCCTCCAGTCTAGCGAAGTGTATCCCTCATCCATACATTGGTTAAGGAGTCCGCAAAGCATATTATTTACGAGTACTTAAGACCAATTTTCATAAATTATAAAATAATCCGTTTTCTAGAAGTTTTATTATATTTTACGAGAGTGACATGTTTCGCCTTGCTAAAATATCATATGTTTTATTGATGGTGCCTTAGTAGGGGTGAAATATGTATACCATAAAATATAATAACATTTTATCAACTCTTTAACCGTCGCGTTGCCATGTGGTAAATTGAGTTTCCACTGCCAATTTAAAGTTGATTTTCTTAAAACCTATGGACCCTAATATTATAAAAAAAATTGTAATCCTCCATTGAAGTGTTCTCAATATTTCGTAATAAAAAAAAAAGCAAAAAATTACTTCCTTCATCCCAAAAAAAAATATTTTCTAAGACTGCCCTCACCTTCATTCGTGTTAAGGTAGAATTTGTTTTGCTAATATTTACAACTTTATCAAAAGTGACAAATACTTACTCGCTGTTTTGAACGTATTATAAATTATATCTTTGGCCTTTTCAATATGTACGTAATAATACCGACTGTAGACGGAAACGCAGGACGCAACTTAATAATATCAGAACTGTGAAAATATTAACACTTTACCAAAAGGGACAAATATTAATACGTACTCGTTGTCTTGAACGTACTATACATTTTGCCTAGGTGCCTTTATCATACGTAAAATCTCGTAAAGTCTAGCCGCGCCGGCCGCCGCGCGGCGCTTGTCTATACTTGCGTGTCCAGTTACTCGTATGCTGTGACGCATTCCATATCAGAAATCGCATGGTTCCAGAAAAAAATTAATAATGATATGTTTTTCAAATAATCCATGTATGTTATAGATATCGATCTATTCCTAATGAAATTCCCTACAAGATGACATAAATTAAATTTTGATTCATCGAGTCATATGCTTGATATTTAGATAAAGTTAGCGGTAAACTGAATTTACCACATGGGAGCGAGCGTTTTGTTTTGAACACGGTACGTTAAGGGTTAATACGGAGCTTTATCAAATTGTTCATGAAACAATAAGTGATATCTTATTTTCACGTTGATTTATGGATGACAGTTGATAATGATTGGCAAGACGAATCGTGTTGTACGTACCTACCCATACAATATTACATTACTTCTATTAAAGAAAAGAGACCTAAGCATTTTTAGTATTAATTATTTAATATGGAGTTTTATATCATTGTTCAAGACATGAAATATTCGTTAATATAAAATTATATTGTGAAATTCTTCTTCTTTTTATAGATCTGACGATCTGTGACGCAGAAATCACATATCCTGGTATGATGAGGTCCAGCTGTCCCTCCATCTCTTTGGCGGTCTTCCAGATGGGCGCCATCTTCTTCTAGATCTACTCCACCGTAGGATATCCTCTGTTTCGTAAGTTTTTCTTATGTCTGCGTTACGGACACGATCTCGGAGAGTTTTTCCAATATTGGATCTTTGGTAGGTCGCACGCATGTCCTATAAATTGTAACCTTGCTATCAATACGCATGTGCTTGTTCTTCCAGACTTGATTCTGCGGACACCCTGACACGCAGGGGCTTTATTGAGTCGTTCTCGTACTTCAGTATAAAAGTCATTATGGCTGCAGAACTCTACTCCCAAATATCTTAATTTCTTACTTGCTCCACTGGAATATAATCAACAGTCAGGTAATATCTTGTAGGTTGTCTGTGGAATTTTTGGCGGTCATTTCAGGATGCTTGAAGAATTCAATTTGGTAAAACCCTGACATGAAGATCAGCAGCAAAGTGAGAATCTATAAGACTTGTATGCGACCTATCATGACATATGGGATAGAGTACAGGGCGGACACCACAATCACAAAAAAAACACGCTCAGAGTGTCAGAAATGAAGACGCTCAGATATACGATCAGATATATCAAAAACTCTTGCCCGGCGCCGCGTATTTCGCACTTGGCGGGAGATTTGATTTACATTTTTCACGAAACGTGTTGTCGCGTTGACATTTCTCAACGTACTGACCTCGAACCGGTCTCGTTGCGGAGGGGAAGGGTCAGGCTACACGAAAGAGTAGCCAACATGTCGAAAATAAAATCCATCCGGTCGTGAGAGCCTCAGTACACTTACTTTCTAGATATGCCTCATATATCTGGCAAGACACTGCAAGAGAGGATAAGGAATACACGGATAAGGGAGATATGCGAGGTCGAGGATGTCGGTAGGTGGGAAGGCAAAGGAGAAGATACTGGTATGCACACGTGAGGAGAATGGATCCATCCAGACTCCCCTTCATTGTGTTGCACGGCCAGCCCCAAGGTAGACGACCCCCGGGCAGACCACCAAAGAGATGGATCGACAGCTGGGATTCGACTTGGCAGGAGGCCAATTCCTCTTAAGAAACAGGCCACTAGGCCTACACTAAGAGGAAGAATATAAAGTTTAAAAAAGTAACAACCCAAAATTGTTCACTTTTTATTGTATTTGTTATTGCATCTAAACATGGTCACCCGATCGGAGTCATGAGAAAAATTACGCAAGGCAACGTTACGCATTACCCACCTGTGCAATTTGATGCTCTTATTGTCATAACCTTCCATAGAAGTGGAGGTAATGGCCCATTCACAGCATCTAATCCCGTGTTGGGACAAGCATTGTTGGCTTATCGTTTTATATCTAGAAATATCGCAAACAGAATCACTTTGTACAGGTCCTAGATAGACATGTTATCCTGCCAAAGTACATGATATTCTGTAATCAGAGACGTAAGTTTTCTATAAATATTTGTGTTATTGTATTGCGCATTGTTCGTTTTGCTGTTAGCATAAATATAAAATACGACAAAGCGCGTATTACATCCAACATAAAACGTGAAATATGATAATAACCAAAACATAAGCACGCTTCAACTAACTAACTAACTAACTAACCATCACGCCATTTCCGGAGGGGTAGGCAGAGAGGATGGATCGCCACATTGTTCAATCCTATCTGCATTCACACATCGTGACATGCACGCTCGTCGATTGTTTCTACTTCTAACATGGCCGCCTTTCAGTAATTCAGTAATTTGGTCATGCCATGTCTTCCATGGTCTTCCTCGACTTTTTTTTCCATTCACACTACTTGTATATCTCTTTTTAACCATTCTTCCTTCATACATTCGTTCCATAGTGGATCTGGGTTCAAAATAATATACATGCAGTGCAATTCACAAAATATGAATGGTTAAAATGTTATATACAAGCAGTTTCAGTGGAAAGAGAAGTCGTGGAAGACCAAGCATGACCAAATTAAGCAAATACTGAAAGGCGGCCACATTCGAAATCGGAAAAATCGACGAAGGAACATGTTACAATTCTTCTTCTGATTGTAGATCTTGCGATCTTTTTATGCAGGATATTAACTTTCTTACCGTGATGAAGACGACCAGCTTTCTCTTTGGTGGTCGACAGCCCTCTGAAGTCTCGTGCATCACGATATTAGGAATTCTTGCTGGATCCATTCTCTCGACGTGGTCCCTCCAGAATTGTCTTCTCTGCCTACTCCATCTTACTATGTCTTCAATTTTGCAGGATTTGCGAATTTCTTCATTGGGTATCCTATCTCTAAGGGTTCTCCCCACACAGTTCGCAGTGTTCTCATTTCTGCTACTCTTAAGAGATGTTTGGTTCTGACAGTGTCTGCTCTTGCTTCGATTCCGAATGTCATTATGGGCCTGATGCATGTTTTATAAATTCTAACTTTGCTTTCTTCTAGCATGTGCTTATTGTCCCAGACAGTGTCCCTTAGACATCCGGAGATAACTGCAGATTTATCAGTCTGTTTTATAACTTCATTATATATGCATTATATATTATGCTAAGATCCAATTGGCTATCATTTTATGATTACTCTCCGGGAAAACGGCGTGATGGTATGTTTGTAATCCGAAAAAACGTGCTTGTTTTATGGATTTTTTTTAACAATACGAATTCAGATTTTTGCTGATTTATTCACTTAATCAGTTTCCTAACTTATTCTATTAAAATTATTAAGTTGTATATCCTCTTTTTCATTTATCAGAGAAAATGTCGTGATCATTAGTTAGTTCAACATTAAATTAAATTTTATGTTTTAATTCAATAGAACTCAAAAATGGAATTACATTTTATATAAACAAAGTAAATGGTACACTTAAAGTTTTCATAGCAAACAAAAGCCTATCCAAAAAGCTAAAAATGCACAATGGTGTTCTTGTACTGACCCTTATGTATCAAAGCATAGAACTGTTTGAAGAAGGATTTGGCAAAAGAAAAATAAATGCAGTGGAAATGAGATCTCTTAGACGAATGTGTAGATAAGATGTATATAATGTAGATATGATAGAGTGCCGAATGAAAATATAAAAAGTGAATGCGGTGGGAATAATGGTGTTGTGAACAAAATAATGAAAGGATCATTAAGATGGTTTGGACACATGGAAAAAAATAACGAAGAAAGAATGGTAAAAAAAGTGTATGTTAACGATTTAAATGTAACTAAAAATACGGGAAAACGTGGCACAATAAATGAATAAAATATTGAATGTCGGCCACGTAAGGAGTCGTAGAAATCGACGTGCGTGCATGACATATATATGAATTTTGAGGATTCGAGAGAAATGTGTCAGGAAAGAAAAGTGTGGCAGTCCATTACTTCTGCCTACCCCTTCGGTTAGACGGCGTGATGGTTAGTTAGTCTAAAAAAATTATATATTCGAACACATTTATCTGGATATCAAGTAGACACCATGTCTCTGGCACAATAGTATTTTATTACTTGCAACACTGCCATGATGTGAGGTACGCTCTGACTTGAATTGAATAATGCAATGTGCGGGAGAGAGAAAAGAAATGTACAACTCGGCGAAGACAGAGGTGAGGCGGATAGCGCTCACAAGGAACTCAATGGACCGAGGTATTCCGATGTATCGATGCCAATTTTTTTAACGTGTAGTACTTACCCGAATCACTGAGTATCTTCACTCACTTTTAAATAATATATAATTGAAAACAGTTTGTTAAATTAAACGAGATGTATATTTGTTTTTTATAACTAACTAACTAACCAACACGCCGCCGCGCCGTTACTCCGAAGGGGTAGGCAGAGAGGATGGACCGCCACACTGCTCTGTGCTAACATACTCCTAGAGCTACATATACATTCAAACATCATAACATACACGCTCGTCGATTTTCCCGACTTTTATTATTTAATCAAATCAAATCAGTTTATTTACTCAAAAGACATACAAACAGCATAAATGTTTAAGGCATCTATTGAGTACAGGTCAAATATTATATACATACAACATAATACCAGGAACGCATTAGTGATGGTTCGACATTAGGAAGACTAGATATTTTCTACAGTCAAGAGTATTAGTCTTCTAAACGTACTTTCACTATAATATGTATTTATAATATGAAAGACGTCGATCTCCGAGGAGACCGCGTCAACCGCGATTAATTTGGTCATGCCATGTCTTCTTTGTCCTTCCTCCACTTATGTTTCCATTTACATCTTATCCATTCGTTCCATATGTCCAAACCAAACAGTGTGAATAAAAAAAAGAGCAGAGGACGGGCGAGGAAAACATGGCATGACCAAATTAATCAGTTGTTTAAAGTTGGCCACATTCGTAATCGGAACAAATCGAAGAGTATCAGCAAATGAAGTATATCAGGACAGAGTAGTGTGGCGATCCATCCTGTCTTCCTACCCCTCCAAGAAAATGGCGTGATGGTTAGTCAGTTAGTTTTAGATTAGGTACTCGATTTATCCACTGCTCCACGGCGCCCGCTCCTCTCTGTCTCGCGTTTGCTTCCTGTCTCACCGGGATCCCTTTCATCCTTTCTGTTTGGCTACTCATCTCCTTAACAATGCGTGCCGTGAAAAGAAGCTGTATCGGCATCTCTCATAGTAAGACTGAAGCGTGGTCCGCCTGAATGCACAGCCTCCAATAAAAGCACACATGTTTTTATCGCACTAATTGAAGATTAGTGACGCAAGATTAGGAGGCTGGATGCTTAAGAGCTTCCGTATTTTTTATATCACTCTCGAAACTTTGTTTGCACAAAGGATGTGACGACAAATGAGCGTAATTTTATAGATATTAAGGGTGATGTTAAAAAACTTCGGTATGCATTACATATACATCACTTAAGATTATTATATAGAGTTTAAATGTGTTTTTTTGTTATTCGTTGTTCATCGAACAATGATGTACAATTCAATATAAAATAGTTAATACGAACAAAAATTATAATTTAATCTTAATTAGATAAACGATTTTTCATGAATTAAAACACCGTTATTTCCACTTTAGAGTTTATTTTTCTCGACATGTTTCGAGGGCTTTACGCCTTCATCATCGCGATATCGATTTAAACTTAATTATATCGTTCTTCCGAAGATAAAGGTGTAAAGCCTTCGAAGCATGTCGAGAAAAATAAACTCAAAAGTGGAAAAAACAGTGTTTTCATTCATTAAAAATTCGTTCTAATATAATCTACAATATAATAAAACTTCTAGAAAACAGACGTATTCATTGCTTTATTATTACGGTTTATTAAAATACGCCCATTTCCGTGAACACACTAATTCAGTAATTCGTATTTGAGTATCTAAGTAGCATGGAACTGGCAAAAGAATTATAAAAGTTGAATAAACGCAGTTGAACGATATCTTTGACGAATGTGTGATATATGCTGTATATGACAGAGTGATTAATTCAAATATAAATAGTGAATGCTGTGCGTATGAAAATGTTATGAACAAAATAATGAAAGGGTTATAAAGATGGTTTGGACTAATGGAATTTATAACTAATGAAATAATGATAAAAAAAATAAGTAGGTGTAAACGGAACAAGAAATACAGGAAGACCGAGAATCAATCAAATATTAAATGTCAGCCACGTGAGGAGTCGGATAAATCGATGTGCGTGTATGACACTATGTATAAATGTTGAAGAGTCGAGATAAATATGTAATGAAAGAACATTATTGCATTTCATTATTTCTGTCTACTCCTTCTAGGAGACGACTCGATGGCGGGTTTTTAGTGTCAAATGAAATACTCATCATTTCAATGGACAATTTGAATTATTAATTTGATGCTGATACTTTTGGTGTCAATCATTTGAATATTCTCATACATATTATTCAAATTCAAATCAGTTAATTATCTCAAAAGATATTACAAATACGTTGACAGTTTAAGTCATCTATTTATTTGAGAACAGGTAAAATACCAGGAACGCGTGATAGATCTTTTCACTTTAGGAATACAAGATACTCTCTAAAGTCTTTGTCTTCTGAGCGTACTTTCACTAATATGAAAGATGTCGTTCTCCGATGTTCAGCAGTTTGATTGCTCTCCTCACCGGCATCACTATTGGTTCTGCATGTTGGGAGATAAAACATAATAGATAGGTCAGAAAACTTTAATCATCCCATTTTTTTAATTGACGTTAAATATATCCATAAATGTTATCGGGGACGCAATAAAGATATAATACGAATAAACAAGTTAATGAATGTGAGTTCCCACGGGAGAACAACAATCTGAAATTCCCTAAAATAGTGTTATCTGGGTTTCTACTTACAGCGATGTGTATATTATATATAAATATCTACGCAAAGTTAATAGAATATCTCTTGTTTTAATGATAACTAAAACGATTTTTTATACATATTCAATGCATTGTTTTTCTCACGACTGTGACTAATAAACTATGATAATTCGTCACATCCGTGTTTGTCATAACTCGTAATATGCTAAATTATGCAGTGTCTTTTTCGCGATGTTATCACGTCAAGGGCGCAAGAAGTCACGTTTAATCTAAAAAAAGAACACGGTTAAAAAATAATTTAAACAATAAAAACAAATAAATATTGAATTAAAAATTTGGTATGAACGACGTGCGTGCATGAGAGGATGAATGAATGTAGAGGAATCAAATCAAATCAACTACTACTGCCTACCCCTCTAGAGAGACTACTTTGGTTAGTTAGTTAGTTAAGTATGAAATATGAAAAATATGTGTTTTCAGCTAAGACCTAAAATCTGAAAAAAGTTCGATCCTCAAAATTTGTAATAGAGCAACGCTTCGGCTAAATTAATCTACCTACTTTATTAACCGCCCTACCTTCAGGTTATTTTCCGAGAAACGTGCAAAAAAAACCAGATTTTTTATTAATGAAATTTAATTATGTATTAATTTTATTTTTTTATATTACGAAACGTCAAATACTCGGCCACACATTTCGCATGCCCCTTGTAAAACTATCATATTTATGAAGACTTGTACTCAAGTGTTGTTGGCACACGCGCGTATCCCTAACAATTTGTACATTTTAGGTACATTACTTTTTCTCAAGCGCGTACGTGATACGAGATAGTGTAGAATGGAACAGTCAAAGTGAAAGTATCATGAACGATCAAATACGTAGGGTGGCTAACCAATTGTCTGCGGGAAGGGTATTAATACTAGATTACTGGACTGATGGTGACCAACAAGAATGGTATAAATACCATATTTGTGAAATTGGCGCAAAATTTTGAAACTGCACATTCTTAGTTATTTGAGAGAAATATTTTTATCACATGTAAAAGTATACTGTTAAATGCGGTCATTGTATTTCAGTTACAAACTACGCGTTGTAATTAGTACGCAATTTGTTGATGTATCGGCTGCCACCCCGAAGGTTCCGGGTTCGATTCCCGGCGAGGGCAGTGTGATTGTCACATTGTCTTTGATCTGGTGTAGAATTCACTTGACAATAAAATGGCGATAGATTAGCTACCTATCACATGTCACGAGAATCACTATGATAGCTATAATACCCTTTACATCGATTTGGACCATGCTGTCATGATGTAAATAGCGATTCAACAAAATAATAATAATAATAATAATAACATATGCTATTAAATCATCGTTCATTCTGATGCTCTATTTAAATAATATGGTATCTTCTCGGCTAGTTATGCAGAGTCCAGTAAGTACACGTGTGTATACTAGATTAGGTAATGTTGTGGATTTCCAAGTGACGTATATAACATAAATATAATAATATCAGACGCTGGCCGGTAAAGGCAGCTTGGGAGCCTAACTGGACTGCCATTCCCGCGCTTTATCCCCGCCCGTGGGAGCCTCTTTATCTCACCCAGTTTCCGTCAAATCGGCTGCTGATAGCAGTCAGACGATAGTCACATACGTAGCCAGAATATTTATTTGGATAATTTTCTGGAATAAATATAAAAATCATGTAATTCTATGAAAATATGCAAGTTACCGAATTTATCTATATTATCTTGGAAGCATGTTTACAAAAGACGGAAAAATGGAGAAAGTCGTTGAAAGAAAGGTTGGTGATGGGAACAAGATAATTGCTGCACTCAAAATCATCACTGCAAATACAAATATATCGACTGAAGCAAAGATGGCAGTGCATAATGGAGTCAATTAATGCCAATCCTTACGCATGGACGTGAAACTTGAAGTTGGCAGAAGAAGGATGAAAGTATGATAAATGCCGTAAAAAAGAAATCACAGAAAAATGAGCGGAAAAAATCTATGAAAGAATACAGAACGAATTTGTATAAGAGGAATGAAAGGTCAATGAATGCGTCCTAAAAAAAATTAAGAAAGAGACACTAAGATGGTTCGAATGAATAGTTTAATTTAAAACCTAATCTTTCGTAAGAAGCACTTAATTTGTGATGTGACATTATTAAATAAAATAATAGTTCACCTTTAGTATTTATATCTAAACCACATTATTTGGCAACACCTGTTATATAACAATTTATTCAATTTTTTTTACACTGTCGTGACAGCTGTTTCGCCTAACGATGTTGGCATCATTAAGTGTTATAATTGATTGTATCATCTTATGATTCCAACATTGATTGGCATAACAGCTGGCGATCCAATTTCGTATAAATTAAATAAATAAAATGTGATATAATAGCAGTGTTTCAAATTTAACAAATAGTCCATTGTTTTAGCCGAAACACTATGATACTTCAACATTATTACTGTAAAAATTTAAAACACTTATAATATCACAATTTCTTTTTATTCACTGAGAGTGTCGCGACAGCTGTTTCGCCAACCGATGTTGGCATCATCAGGTGTTACAATAAACTCTGAGTTTGTTGTAACACCTGATGATGCCAACATCGGTTGGCGAAACAGCTGTCGCGACACTCTCAGTGAATAAAAAGAAATTGTGATATTATAACAGTGTTTCAAATCAAACAGTTAAGAATGTTGAAATACACAGTGTTTCCGCCAAAACAATGGATGATATAAAATTGTTTTCATTAATTACAACTCCTATCAGTATATTTATTGTTTCTTGAGCAACTTCACATGAAATATAAATTATTGATGTTACGATTATGTTCTTTCATCACGTCGCGTCGTCCAAGTACACCCAAGTGGTGTAATTTGCTTTCACGCTATTTTTTTATTATCTTTAATATCATTTCTTCTTCGTGTGCAGTTCCTTTCTAAGTTTTTAGGTCCACTATCTATTTGCATAGAACGCACCAATGGTTTTTGAGTGATGTTGTATGAACTTCGCCTTTGAGTGTATCCAATCCTTAGATATTTTTGTCGGAAATTTGCAATTTCTTTTACAATAACCCTATCGGAAAAAAATGTATCAAAATCCTTTTGTGGCCAATCTACCGAAATTGTATTCAAAACGCTCTTTTGTACGGCGGGTACAGAGAGTTCGCCAATAATGTTTTTTTGTACCTGAATTTAGGTGCATTGAAGGATTGCCGTGTTCTTAAATCAGGTTGCATTGTAATCGCAAACCGCATTACAAGATCCACTTGCCCAGTGGATGCACCCGATCACGGGAACTACGCGAAACAGCGCCCCCATGGAGCGAATACCACTGTTACAGGAACAATATCTCATCAAATTATTTTAATGGTGATGTCTAACTTGAGACCGGACCTCATAATGAAATTATCATTTTTTCAAAATTAAAACACGTGAGTACATGGATTCTTTCAGATGTTATTGATTCTAGAATTGATAGCCGTTCGTCTACAAGTATTTGTATTCATTCAAAATGTTGTAAAAACAAAAAACTGGTCAAAAAAATTATAGCATATAGATTGGAGTGACATCTCCAGGCGGTTTCTAGCAATGCGCTAAATGGCGGCAGCCTTTCACATTGTGTTAAAAATCTTCTGCTTAATGCTTAAAATACAATCTTCATAGATGGCGTTAGTGTGTAGATTGAATAAAATACCATGTTGTGTTGCAGATTAACATATATGAGTATACAACTTCCAAAAATTTGTCAGACATGGTGGTCATAAGAAAGAAAAAAAAAGTGGAATGGGGAATGTTGTATTACATAAAGCGTGCGCTTAACCCAACCAATGACAGGTCATAAGTCCTGTAAACACCTCGATCAACCATATTTTGTTTCCAATTTGCATCTTCGTCTCTACTGAGATACAATTGATTCTTCACGTGAGTATATTGTTTTTACACCGTTTTATTTTGTTACTGTTAAAATTTAAAACACTGTTATACGAGTATATCACAATTTCTTTATATTTACTGAGTGTCGCGACAGCTGATTCGCCAACCGATGTTGGCATCATCAGGTGTTACAATAAACTAAAGTTACAAATGAAAAGACTTACTATTTATAGGGCAAAAAACTCATTAGTGTGGT
The DNA here is from genome assembly GCA_022606425.2 of Lepidostoma basale. Lineage (NCBI taxonomy): Eukaryota > Metazoa > Arthropoda > Insecta > Trichoptera > Lepidostomatidae > Lepidostoma > Lepidostoma basale. The sequence continues at coordinate 1,289,850 of JAHDVF020001491.1, forward strand.
TAAAACTCATTAATTGTGATTAACAGTGTTTTAAATTTTAACAGTAATAAAGGTAAAAGTATCATAGTGTTTCGGCCAAAACAATGGACGTTTTATTTTGTTTTATCGAACCAATTAGTTTCGCTCCCGCTGGAGCTTCGTCAATGTTACAAAAACAAAAACAAATCGGGATAGAATGTCGAGCAGTACTATAAAATAGTAGTAGAAGTATATCGGTCCTCTGCGTGACACCCATGCCAACGGAAAGGCAACGTTCACTCCGATCAGTAGAAAAAAGTGCAAACAACATACCTAACAATTCCAGTCAGAACCAATAAAGCAAGCTTCTATGATTCGTGATTTCAACGTTGCGGGTCCGTTGGCGTGGAACAGCCTCCATGTTAGTATTAAGTATGAGGATAGTGACGTTAAATCGACGTCTTTCATATTAGTGAAAGTACGTTCAGAAGGCAAATACTCTTAATTCTGGAGAGTATCTTGTCTTCTCATGTCGAACCATCTCTCATGCGTTTCTGGTAGTATACTATATACAATATAATTATTGTTTTACCTGTTCTCAAAAGATGCCTTAAAAATTAATTTTGTAATGCCTATTGATGAAATAAACTGAATTGATAAATTTAAGAAATTTGTATAGACTGCACTGTTCGGTTAGTCATTTCCTAGTGCGCCCTTGGAGTAATTGATTTTACAAAACGGCACACTTAAAATATAAGTCATCAACATAATAATAATATTAACAAAATTATGAAAGGATATCTGCGTTGGTTTAGACATATGAAAAACATGGATGAAGAAAGAGTGGTTAAGAAAGTATACATTAACGATGTGAATGACATGAGCACGAAACATGGCATGACCAAAATAATCCAATTTCAGAGAGCACCCATATTAGAAGTCGGAAGTGTATTCGCTGTATGAATATGCAGAGAGAAACAAAGGGGTATCGGGATAGAGTAGTGTAGCGGTCCATTCTCTCTTCCTACTATTCCGGAGAAACGACGTTTTTGTTGCTGTAATCCATAATAACTTATAATTATCTATTAATAAAGCAAAACATTCTTGCAATATCGCATTAAACAGTGTTAATTTGGCTAATGCGTATTCTCTTACAAGCAGTCATGCTGCGATACAGCTCGATCCTGTATATTCCCATATAGATCGCTTACAACAAAAAAACATGCAGCTATCTTCTCCACATATCTCTTTAGGGAGCTGAGAGATGAGAGCACACACCGGTAATAAATATTTCGACTCGGAATAATGTTTCAGTTAGCCGGGTTAGAGTTCCCGGCAATTTGGGAGCTACTTCCACCCCGCCAGTCATTTATTACTCGCGCGTAATTGGTTGATTGCTCGGGATCAAATGTTCGGAAATTTGAAATATTACAATAAATGTGCAACCACGAGGTAGGTACTTACTTAAAATTTAATGTACCTACCTGGGACGGCTTATATTATGTTCACCATAGAAGTACACCAAAAAGCATAAGAGGGGTTTTAATAAATCAATCAACAGTTATAAGATCAAATGATGAAGTAAGAAAGGAATGTAAGGCGAATGAATGCGTGATAAATAAAACTAAGAAAGGGTCACTAAGATGGTTTGGACATATGGATGAGGGAAGAATAGTTAAATATATATAGGTATACAAGTAGTGTGGCTAAGGCTAAGGAAGACATGGCCAAATTAATCAATTACTGAAAGGCGGCCATGTTCAAAGTAGGAACAATCGACGAACGTGCGTGTCACGATGTGTGAATGTAGAAGAGGCGCGAGAATTATGCCAGGATAGAACAATGTGTATGTATGGAAGCGAAGCATGGAACTGGCAAAAGAAGGATGAAAGTAGAATAAATGCAGTAGAAATGAGATCTCTTAGACGAATGTGTGAATACTCTGTGTATGATAGAGTGTCGAATGAAAATATATGAAGTGAATGCGGTGCGAATGATGGTGTCATGAACAAATTAATGAAAGGGTCATTAAGATGGTTTGGACATATGGAAAGAATGAATGAAGAAAGAATGGTAAAAAAATTATATGTTAATGATGTAAATGGAACCAGAAATAAAGGAAGATCGAGGAAAACGTGGCACGATCAAATAAATCAAATATTGAATGTCGGCCATGTGAGGAGTCAGAGAAATCGACCCGCGTACATGACACGATGTGTGAATGTTGAGGAAACGAGAGAAATATGTCAGGATAGAAAAGTGTGGCAGTCCATTCTTTCTGCCTACCCCTTCGGGGAGACGGCGTGATGGTTAGTTAGTTAGTTAGTTAGAACAATGTGGCGATCCATCATCTCTGCCTAACGGCGCGATGGCTAGTTTTGTACATTATTGTAGAATGAACAATTATTTTTTCAAATAATTTTCTTGTTATAAAATAAATAATGTAAATAATTACAATAATAATTATTATTAAAAATTTACTTTATAACAATGCTTGTAAATTATGATTCATTGTATAAAAGGTAAAAGCAATTTCACTTTGTACATATTTCGTACGTCTCAATAGAACTTAAATATTTCAAAACATCGTTCGGTAGTAATATAACAGTAACTTGAAAGGAAATGACTATTTATCCCGTGTCGTTTAGTCTTATTCAAGAGGCAAACAGTTGCACGCATAATGAATACCGAACAGCCATAAAATGTTTGGAGAAAAGAACTGCAGACAACATAATCATACACGGTCTGGCACTGTCACAAATTGAAAGGAACATTTAGTTCGGGGAAGAAACAATAAATATTTAAGAAAAATTGGGGCAAAGATCATTAAGGAGATGCAGAGGGAAAGAAAAGGGGGCCTTTGTTCCTGGGCCATTGTGCAGCGGGAACATTATTCTTGCAACTAGAGTCATTATATCGCAACACGCTTGCATAAAACAATTTCTGACGAAATCTGTTCGGAGCACGCATAAAAAATACGGACCCTGCACCCGTGTTCTTCTCAGGTGACGCCAACCTTTTTTGACTAACTAATAATAATAATAATATGCTAACTTTTATAGCGCCGTTTTTGTGATGTAATCACCTCAAGAGCGCATTAAGACGTGTTTTAAATCTAAAAATCAAAATTTTCGCGATCGGTTAAAAAGTATATTAGAACAAAGTATAAATCTTTAAATTCGTTATGAAATATGAAAAAGATGGGTTTTCAGTTTAGATCCGAAATCTGTTGGATCATTTATGCATCTGAGGTGTGAAGGGAGATTGTTCCAAGCTGATGAAACTAACTAACTAACCATCACGCAGAGAGGATGGATCGCCACATTCCTCTATCCTGGCATATCTCTCGCGCCTCTTCTACACACACAAATCGTGACATGCACGCTCGTCGATTGCCGATTACTTCGAACATTGACTTTCAGTAATTGATTAATTTGGTCATGCCTTTCTTGGCCTTCCGATTTCTTTTCCCATTCACACTACTTGTATATATCTTTTTAACCATGCTTCCCTCATCCATTCGTTCCATATGTCCAAACCATCTTAGTGACCCTTTCTTGATTTTATTTATCACGCATTCATCCGCCTTATTCTTTCTCGCTTCATCATTAGATATTCTATCATACATTGTTTTTCCGCACACCCATCTTAGTGACCTCATTTCTACAGCATTTATCCTACTTTCATCATTCTTCTGCCAACTCCAAGCTTCACTTCCGTAAATAAGAGTCGGGACTAGAACTCCGTTGTCCACTGCCATCTTTGCTTCAGTCGATATATTTCGATTTGCGGTAATGACTTTGAGTGCAACATTTATTTTGTTTCCAGCTCCAACCCTTCTTCCGATATCTTTCTCCATTCTTCCATCTCTTGTAAACATGTTTCCCAGATAAACAAATTCGGTAACTTGCTCTAATTTCTCACTGTTAGCACTTTTGTCACAATCCGTCATACATTCTTCCATTTCAAACACCATAACTTTAGACTTTGACAGGTCCATCACAAGGTCATACTTATTGCATACTTCGTACATTCTTGACACTAGGACTTCGTAGTTCGTCTATGCTGTCAGCGATTAAAACAGCGTCGTCTGCATATAGCCAACCTTTTTTAAATAATCAATTTATAGAGATAAGATCTCTTAGACGGATGTGCGATAAACAATGTACGATAAAGTTTCAACTGATGATGTTTATGAAAGGATCACTATTAATTTGGACACTTTTCAGATCTAAGCTGAAAACCCATATTTTTCATATTTCATACCCAATTTAAAACTTGCTTATATTGTTCTATTATACTTTCTAACCTACCGCAAATATCAATCAGATGCAGCGTTCACATTTAGATTTAAAACACGTCTTAATGGGCCCTTGAGGTGATTACATCACAAAAACGGCGCTTTGAAAGTTAGCATATTATTATTATTATTATTATTACAATTATTATTATCATTGGACATATGGAACACATTGATGAAGAAAGAATGGTTTAGAAAGTATACGTTGACGATGTGGATGGATTGCGAAGTCGAGGAATACCGAGAAAAACGTGGCATAACCAAATTAATCCAATTGTATAGGTCGGCCATGTTAGAAGTCGGAAGAAACTACGTACGTGTATGACTCGCAGTATGATTGTGGAGGAATCTGGAGAGTTGTGTCAAGATGGAGTAGTGTAGCGGTTTCATCTCTCTGCCCACCCTTTCGGAGAAACGGCGTGATGGTTTGTTGTTGTTGCTATAATATACTAATCTATCGCCATTTTAATGTGATGTAATTTCAACACCAGACCAAAGACAGTGTGACAATCACACTGCCATCGCCGGGAACGAACCCGGGACCTTCGGTATGGCAGTCAGAGCTCTTACCACTCTGCCACGAAGGTTTTCAAATCATACAATTATTTTATTTAAAATACGCAATATTTTTCATTATAGTGTGATTCAAAAAAACATTGCCGATCCCTGCAGCTGATTGACAGCATCGTGCACCAACAAAGAGCTTGTAAAGTCACAGCGGGTGACGATTGACAAATATTCGCAGCATCCAATTTCCTGGACCGCCTCGTCCCCTCCTCCTCGCCATTCCCCCTCCCTCACGGGACCCCAGCAGAGACCCAGTTTTGCTATTATTTGTCACAAATTACGAGTTGACTTTTAGGAGATTACAGAAACCTTTTACTGTAGGATATTGTTTGGAGGATTTAACAAATAATCGCACTCGTAGACCCAGTCAATGGCTACTGTTAGAAATAGTATGTCAAATAAAATATATTTTTAACTAGCCATGACGCTATTTCTTCTGGGCATAGAGAAGTTAAGCTGAACCGAGAAACCCTTTTTACGTACATATATCGTAACATACCGCTCTTCCATTGTTCCAAATTCGAATAAGACTACTATTTTTGTGTTAAATAGTTTTTTTGACATAATTTTCTTGGCCTTAAAAAATATAATATATATTTCTGAAATATTTTAAATACAATAAATTAAAAGGATATTGCAGAAAGAACAGCAAAGCTAAAATGGCAGTTGGCGGAGCATATAGCGAGACAGGATGAGCTTAGGTAGTCACCTAGAATTATGAAGTGAATTCCTTAGAACAACAGAAGAAGAATAGGAAGACCACAAAAAGGTGGACGGATGATGTTATCAAACTTGCGGACCATAGGTGGCAACAGATAGCCCAAGATAGAAAATGTTGGAAGAGTTTAAAAGAGGCCTATATCCAGCAGTGGAATAAAATTGGCTGAGAAGAAGAAGAAGAATTTAATGGATGGTAAAATTAAGGAATACAAAAGAAGACACACAGAGGCCAAACAATCAAAATTTATATATCTGCCATAAGCTGTATGAGAAGAATTATCAAGTCGAATCAAATTAGTTTAATTACTCAAAAGACATTACAAACAGCATAAATATTTAAGGCATCTATTGAGTACAGGTAAAATATTATACACATACAACATTCGACATTAGGAAGACAAGAGACTTTCGAATGTCGAGAGTATTTGTCTCCTGAACGTACCTTCACTAATATGAAAGATTTCGATCTCCGAGGAGACCGCGTCAGCAGACTATTTGCCCTTCCCACCGGTGTCACCAGAGGCAGATTGGTACTGGTAGCCGGTAGGTAAAACAATCTGTGCTGTCGCTGTCGGAGATATCTATCAGTAACAAAAAGACCGACACCCTCCAGAACGGCCGAGATATCGAAATATTCTATATTATAGATAAATATGTTAATTGTTGTAAGTGGAGAAAAGAAAAGTGGTCCGTCCATCATCTGTAATTATTTTTTGGGGAACGGAAAGACGTTTACAAACACGGTTAGAAATGGATGCTTTTAGAATTTTTTCTATATATTTAAATTTAAATTCATCACTACTTCATACGATGTAAATACTATAAAATGTTTCGAGAAACCTCTCATAAAATTATTGATGTTATAAAAATCAGACTGCATAATAATCCAAACAAGACTACTTATGTTATCTTTAACCCTTTTCGGTATCAGAAAAAACATCAAAGCGGGAAGATCCACGCGATGGATTACGCGAGAAGTCGTGTGAACTGCACGGGATCGAAATCTGTGAGCCGAGTACCTACCGGTGCGGTGGTACCTACCTTCCTTGTAACATACCTTTTGTGGAGACCAGCGGGGGAGGGGATGGCGCAGATTAACCCTTAGCCCGGAGCAAGGCTCGGAATTCTGAATAAACTTAGCTGGTAAGCGCATTACTTATGTCGGCTCACTGTCTACCTCGGCCGGGTGAAATGTTTACAGTGTTCGTTTGCAAATCTCTAAGAGGATTTATTATTTATAACAAAGAGTACAATGAACTATATCTGAATAATTAATGCACCTGCTTTGTCAGAGGTAAAATTTAACTTAAAATAATCCAAAATCTTCTTTTTTTGCCATTTCCCACTTTAAATGAGGTCGGCCCTTCTAACATGATTTCTCCAGGACGCCCTGTCTCTGTTAAGTCCACATTTCTAGAGAGTGGCCTCCATAGATTTCTCCGGAGGGATCGGCAAAGAGGATAGACCGCCATACTGTTCTGTCCTGATATACCTCTCTAGCTTCCTCTACATTCATACTCGTAATTTTTTTCGATTTCGATGTAGCCGCCTTTTAGTATTTGATTAATTTGGTCATGCCATGCTTTCTTTGGTCTTCCACGGCTTCTATTTCCACTTACGCTGGTTGTATACAACATTTTAATCATTTTCTCTTATCCATTCTTTCGATATGTCGTAACCATCTCAGGTTTCCCTTTTTTAAATTTTAATTTAAAAAAAATTATGCAATCATCTGCCTTACATTTCGTAGTTCGGTATTCTATAATATCGATAATATCATTTTCTCGCACATTCTTCTAGGTGATCTTATTTCTACGACATTTATCCTACTTTCATCCTTCTTTTGCCAGCTCTAAGCTTCACTTCCATGCATAAGGGAAATTTGCAATTAATTTTTATTATTATTAATAAGAACAATGTTCAAAAGTCGTATTCTGTGCATCCAAACGGAAGCGACAATATGATAATTTTTTTTACTATGTATAAATTTGAAAATGTCGAGTAAGTCCAGAAAGAATCCAGTATAAACTCTGCTGGACAGTCTTCAAAGTGCTATATGGAACGGCAACAAGTTATATATCCGAACTCTGTATAACGTACAGCTTAAATACAAGATCTAAATTGAAAACCCATCTTTTTCATATTTCATACCCAATTTAAACATTTATACTTTGTTCTACTATACTTTTAAACCGATCGTTTTTTAAGCGGTCACATTTAGATTTTTAAGATTTAAAACACGTCTTAATGCGCCCTTGAGGTGATTACATCACAAAAACGGCGCTTTAAAAGTTGCCATATTATTATTATTATTATTAAGGAAATCCATACTTGGCTCGGCGAACTCCTCGGCAATAGGAAGATTAGTTGAGCCGAAGGGTTGCCCTAGTACAAATTTCGGGGATCGAGCCTTTGCGTTAGCCAGTTCATCAGCTTGGAACAATCTCCCTTCACACCTCAGTTGCATAAATTATCCGACAGTTTTCAGATCTAAGCTGAAAACCCCTCTTTTTCATATTTCATACTCAATTTTAAACTTATATATTTTATTCTATTTTACTTTCGAACCGATCGCGTATATCATATGCAGCGTTACATTTAGATTTTTAGATTTAAAACACGCCTTAATGCGCCCTTGAGGTGATTACATAAAAAAACGGCGTTTAAAAAGTTTGCCTATTATTTTTATTTATTAAGGCAATACCAAAGCTACAGAGGTATTTTAGGCCAGAGCAGTATGGCGGTCTATCCTCTCTGCCTACCCCAGCCAGTGAAACTGCGTGATGGTTAATTAGTTCGGTAGTTTTTGAAACTGTCGTAATATTCAAGTTCTTAATTTAAATGTTTAAAGTTCAAGGAAGACTAATTATACGAGTACATAGTTACTTGTTTAATAGCACGTAACGAAAAGGCATTTTGTTAAGTGCGTCACAAAAGGACGTCATAAAATTTATTGATTTCATCCACGCCACAGAAGCATAATCGCAATAATTACAATACAGACTAATTAACATATAAAAAAAAACATAACGACATTGCAATAATACTAAAGGGTGACCAGCTTCAAACACGTCTCACCTTCATATGAAACAATATAATAAAAACACAATTGGAGGCGAAATGAATTTGCAATTCAATTTCGGCGACGAATTTTCGATTATATCCCCGGGACAATGGGTCAGGTGGCACCTGAGCCGCCCACATTTCGATGAAATTCATCGAAAATATTAATTCCATCTTTTTGTTTGTGTGCAATAATAATATGATGAAAAATTGTGATGGGTGTTATTCCCAGTTTTAGGCGGGAACCTTACGTTAAACCTCGGCATTTTGTATGATTATCGTTTGTTTATTCTTCTTCAAGTGCCCTGTCGGGTCTCCCCAACGTTGGCGATCACCTCGGCGAACCTGTCCTGCGCCGCTCGGAACAGCTCCTCCACACTTCGGATGCCGGTCAACTCCCTCACGTTTCGCAGCCAGGACATTTGTCTTTCAATTTTCCCCTCCAATATTAGTTGGAGAAGGTGGTACTTTTCCCCACGCAGTATATGACCCAGATGTGAGATCTTTCGAACCTTGATAGTTGATAACAGTTCCCTGTCAACTCTAGCTCGCCTCAGGACTTCGGTATTGGTGTCTGTCCAGGGAACTCTAAGCATTCGGCGATGGAGCCACATTTCAAATGCTTCCAGTCTGTTCATTGAGTTAACTTTCAACTTTCAAGGTCCACGTTTGTTAAAAAAATGTTTAATTTCAATGACACATTTATAGTTTTATGAGGACAATGTCAATTGTTCATATTTAATAATACACGTGTAAAGAAATTGTATGTGTATCCCTTATGTATAGAAGTGAACATTGGAGTTGGCAGAAGAATAATGAAAATATAATAAATGCAGTAGAATTGAGATCTTTAAGAAGGATATAACGTAAAATAATGTTTGATAGAATGCAGAACGAAGAAGTAAGAAAGGAATATAAGGCAGGTGAATGCTTCCTAAATAAAATTAAAAAAGGGACGCTATGATGGTTTGGACATACGGAACGAATAGATGAAAGGAGAACTGTGTGACACCATGGAAACGGCGTGTTAGTTATTTATTTAGTTAGTAAAAAAATCGAAAAAAAAACAATATTTTATTACTTTAAAAAATTTATGGTTTAAAACTCTCGTCAAAACCAGATAATTTTATACGAAGACAAGAAATATTATGAATACATATGTTGGATTCTATTTATAGGAATTTTGTTGAACTTTGGGTAAGCCACCTTATAGATTTGTGACAATTACATAGAAAGGGGATAGCCACCCCTTTGGGTTGAAATGGCCTCCCCGCTGTCTTTTTTGTTGCAAATTAAGGGGTGAGAACGCCTTTGTGACGTCATAAGTCCAATTTAATTTGCAACTCGCGGGTCAATGGGAACTTACAAAGGACCCATTCCCGGGACTTACACCCATTAATTTCGTTTAATTTGTTGTTTACACACTTCGGAGAATTTGATTTTCCCGAAATTAATTTAAATTATAAAAGGAAAAAATATATATAATTTTTGCATAATGAAAACACTTATGCAGATCGGAACATAAGGATGAACATATATTATTGAATATATATATATCAAAATGTGTATAAAAGGACAATAAATGGGATGTAATTTAAATCTTTCAGACGAAATTTAATGCAAATTTGAAAGATATTCCGACAATTTACAAAAGTTGAAATCAAAAAAGATAGTACATATTGTTTATCTTCTTGCTAAAACATTAAAATCTGTAGACAAAGGCTCACAGTTTATGAAAAACCATCGTACGAATGATCCGGCCGTGATAACGGTCTGAGACCGACTTACACAATATTCAGCCTGGTACATGACCTAAAACTTGTCTATCTCGCACTCGCGAATATAAAAGTAACAAAGGTGAGACCTATTGACTCTTTACACTTCAATTTACGACATTTCGACACACTGTTACACATTCTGTACGCAATGAATATTTATTATGATATAATATATTATTGCAATCATTTCAATCGATGTGTAATAAAACCGAAAACCTAAACCTAGTATTTTTTTATATTTAATTGTTGATAAATAAAATTAATTAAAAGCAACGCATACTGGCTATACAGCATCACCAATGAACGGTAATAAAAAATATATTAATCATTTCATATAAATATACCAATTCTAATGTTTCATTTAAAGGAAACTATATTTAGGGTATTTCCTGCTTCACTGCTTACCCTCTCTCGCAGTTATTACCTCTGATATGTAACTCCAACAGATGTGGCTCTTCCTACAGGGCGGGCCACTGTTTCCGAACAAGCTTCGAACAAAAGGGAGGGCGTTACGAGCCCCGGACATTATTACTCACCCTGTCTGACCAGGGAGAATGAAGGGATGTTTTTGCAATAAAAAATAAATAAAAACACTTTAATGTACATTTGATAACGTTTATTACAGAGAACTTTGGCGGGATACGTGATTACTTGATTAGCTATCTAACAAACATCCCATCGCTAATTGAAAGCTGGGAACAAAATAAATAGAAAAACAATCGAAGCGTAAACTGTTACATTTGTTCTAGACAGGTGTCTAAAATTTACTGATGGGTCATAATATTAGTTAAAACTGATATTTTCTACGTTTCATATTGTTTTTCTTGACACGTTTCGAAGATACGAATATTAAAGGCATTCCAAAAAAGCCCCATATAACACAACATCTCAAATAATTTCACTGGCTTAAAAGTCCAGAAAGAATCCAGTATTAACTCTGCTGGACAGTCTTCAAAGCGCTACATGGAATGGCACCAAGTTATGTATCTGAACTCTGTATAACGGATAGCCTAAATACAAGAAAATCCACACTCCGCTCGGCGAACTCCTCGGCAATAATAGGAAGATCATAGTTGAGCCGAAGCGTTGCCCCAGTACAAATTTCGGGGATCGAGCGTTCGCGGTAGCCGGTCCATCAGCTTGGACAATCTCCCTTCACACCTCAGATGCATAAATGATCCGACAGATTTCAGATCTAAACTGAAAACCCATCTTTTTCATATTTCATACCCAATTTAAAGATTTATACTTTGCTCTACTATACTTTCTAACCGATCGCGAAAATCAGATGCAGCGTTCACATTTAGATTTTTAGATTTAAAACACGTCTTAATGCGCCCTTGAGGTGATTACATCACAAAAAACGGCGCTTTAAGAGATAGAATATCATTATTATTATTATACCTTCCTCCTAGTTGTACTAGCTGTCTTTCAAACTGTACAATTTTTGTAGAGCGTTATGAAGCCTACCTGGACCTATTAAATGGATCCACGAATATGACATTAAATTATTGATATTTTGTGCTTCCTTCTCTAAGTATGTATCTGAGAGATAGTTCTAAAATCTCAAGAATATGTCGTATTATTATCTCGGTCAAACGATTTGGAGAAAGCCTAATAGCTGTATTTTTAAAAATTCCATTAACCAAAGAAGTTACAGTTTACACTCTTCTGCATACTTTAAAAATCACAAGCTAAGGGTCATTTAGACGTTTGAGTTAATTCTCATGAGAGAACTCGGGGAAGAAAAACTATGAATCGGAACATCGATGTCTTTTGAAATCAGAAGTCAAATCCATCTCTTCGTTACTTACTCAGATTTTTTGTTAAGCTTATTCTTCTTCTTTTCCTTAAAGACCTTTGGTCTGTTTCTGAAATCAGGCTGGCCTCTCTTGGGAGGTTGACTCCCAACTATCTCTCCATCTCTTCGACGGTCTTCGGGGAGGACGGCAGCCGGCAGGCATCTGATGCGCCACAGCGTGTGGGATTCTGGTGGACATAAAAATTGAAGTGACAATTTATAAATTGATAGAAATGAATTAACTAAAAGATATCGAAGATCTTGTGCGGTGGGCAGGACTGAATAGACGTTACTGGAGAGATCGTGTGGAGAGAGCGAGTTTTGAAAAAATGATAAGCAAAGTGGCAAATAAAGTACCAACAGGCGGACGACTTCTAGAAAGACCACCTAAAAGATGGCAAGACAGTTGATCATAGGAACAGGCTCCGAGAAATAACAGGACACGGTCCTAAATATAGCAGAAATATAAGATAACTAATGGAATAGTCTTAAATGTTAAAAATCGACATAGATTATATCTATGTACACAATTTAATCCAAATTAATCACCGGTGTATTCATATCGGCACCCTTGTCGTTATTGAAGCCCAGTATTCCGCCGATCTCAGTTCCAACGCGCCATTGTACTACAATAGGCATGTTGTTCAATCAATTAATTAGACCCTTTCTTCTCATTGTCCCGGTCTGAGCAAATATGGAAATTACGTGTTAAATATCCTTCGCAACAATGGCGTGATTTATTGAGGACCAGTTCAATCCGAGAGAAGTGGCGGGAACATTCGGCGGGAATCAACGGTCGGACAACTCGCCTGACCAGTTTTTTAATCCAAAGGTAAACTGCCATTGTTTTTGTGACAATATGACATGCGTAATCCCCCAATTTTTCTAACTACGCGCTAAATGGAGCGTTTTTATATCGTTCTTATTCGCGCCCAAGTCGGAAATGTTTTCCCCTATTTTAATATCTCCTTCGGTGTTTTATTTTTGAATAGTTTTGTTTATTGTTTTTTTCCCCGCATTTGTCAGCAGACATTAGTTTAATGACAGTTCTGACGACCTTTGTATCATCTCGCTATTTGCATTTCACGCATGTCAGAATCACCTTTCTGCGAAATATGCTCATGTACATTTGTTGATACATCTTTATAAAAGGGTTGCATCTGTGCCATTCAATAACATAATGTGAGAAGAAAAATTTTGTATTGTACACAAGCATATTACTAGTCGATTTTTCGTTTATTTATTTCTTCAATTTATTACAGAAGATTTTACACCAATGACAAATATCTGAATTTTCTGTAAAATTGTATGCTAGTGATATAACTCGGACTCTATAGTGGGCAATTGAAATCATTTTAGGGGCGACCACGAGAAAAAATGGTTTAAGAAGCGTGCTCTGACTGCCACACCGAAAGTCCCAGCGATGGCAGTGTGATTGTCACACTGTCTTTGGTCTTGTGTAGAATTAACGTGACATTAAAATGGCGTGAATTAGCTACCTATCACATGTCACCCTTTATATCGATTTGGCTGACGCTGTTAAGAACGATTCATCATTATTATTATTACCCATTAGTTCATCTTTCATAGGCAAATATAAGAATTAATACGAACAATGGCGTCTGTTTTCAAGAAGTGTTATTGTATTTAATGGGAATAACGTGTTTCGTCTTGCTGAGGAATTTTGGCATTATAAATATTATTACCCAAATAAAAGATTTATACATATTATTATTATTATTTTCTAATCTTCTTTTTTTCTAATTTGGGGTCGACACTTCTAATACGGCTCCGCTAAGTCTCGCGATCCAGGGTCATCTGAATGTCCAGTAACAACGCCCTCAGGTCGTTCCTAATTGTGGACATCTACGTTGCAGGAGGCCGAGCCGGTTCCCTCATTCCGTCTTCCAGTTGCAGGGCCTTGTGGACGATGTATTCATCGTCTCTTCTGCTCATTATTATTTTCTAACCGATCAGGAATATCAGATGCAGCGTTCATTTTGGACTTGAAACATATTTCAATATGCCCTTGATGTGATTAAAAAAACGAAAAAGACGCTTTTAAAATTGGCATTTTATTTTTATTTGACAATTATAGCAAACGACTGAAAAATACAAAATCACAAAGATGGTTATCATTCTGAATAGATTGGGAGCCTATGGTCTGGACTGTTTGAAATCTTACATTTCAATAACAAATATGTATTTAAATTTGTAATATTCCTACTGTTAAAATTTAAACAACAACAAACCATCACGCTATTTCTCCGCAGGGGTAGGCAGAGAGAATAGACCGCCACACTACTCTATCCTGACATACCTCTCTAGATTCCTTCACATTCATACAACGAATCATACACGCACGTCGATTCTTCCGGCTTCTGACATGACCAACCTTAAAATTTTGATTGATTTGGTCATGCCATGTTTTCCTCGGTCTATCTAGACTCTGTACTCCATTTACATTGTTAACGTATACTTTTTTCACCCATGTGCTCCATATGTCAGAACCAACGCAGCGATCCTTTGATAATTTTGTTCATAAAACCATTTATAATATCACAATTTCTTTTTATTCAATAAAAAGAAATTTTGATATTGAATAAAAAGAAATTTTGATATTATAATAGTGTTTTAAATTTTAACACTAATAATGTTGAAGTATCATAGTGTTTCGGCCAAAACAATAGACTTGTAATATATTCCTTTTGAATAATAAGCTAGTAAAATTTAATAAGAGTTATAGTACACTGACTCAAGTCTCGTTCTGATTTTCATTTGTGAGATGAATGACCTGAGGAATCGCGTGTCCTAAGTTTAGCCCAATAACAAAATCAAATGAATATCACTATTGTTCCATATTTGAATTTAATCGACTGTCAAAAAGCGCAACCATGGAACATGAAATGTATGTAGATTCGAAGCGTGAAGCCAAATACCAAGTGACTGAATCTCTAATGAATCGGCGTATAATCATATTATTCATATTTTCGCAGTTCAGTGACATCGGAGATGTAAGATGTAAAAAGGAATATTTCTATTATAGCGGATGTTATGATTTCTTTTGAAAATGATGCGTCCTAGTTGTCGAAGTGGTTGTAGACATTAAGAATTTGATTAATTCGGTGGTACCCTCAAATATTATATTATACATTGTTAGACAAAACAACAGCTTCCATGTATAATGAGGCATTGTTCTTTGTAATGGATCTTTTAGCGATGCAATGCCAAATCGGATGGTGGTATTATCCGCCAAGTCAATAAATAATTCCAATAGATATTTTAATACGAATTATTAATAGAAGGTGTCACACTCATCCACACAGAGGTCACATCATTGCCACTTGACATTTTGTTCATAAGATAATCACGTGATTTTCATGAAATTCATTTCAAATTCACTAAAGCAAAGGTGGCAGTACATAATGGAGTAGTAGTACCAACCCTTATGTACATTTTTTTTGTAAACTAAACCTGCTTGTACTTTTATTTGTCAATCTATATATCATTGATGGCAGTACATAATGGAGTTCTAATGCCAACCCTTACGTATGGAAGTGAAGCTTGGAACTGGCAAAAGAAGGACGAAAGTAGAATAAATGAGATCACTGAGAAGAATGTGCGAAAGCGATATTTGATAGAATATCGGACGACGAAATGAGGAAGAAATTTAAGGCAGATGAGATTGCATCATAAGTAAAATTAAAAACAGGATCCCTGAGATGGTTTGGAGATATCGAAAGAATAATAAAAATTAAACCAAAAAAAGAGTAAAATGGAAGAAGACGTGGCGCCATCAAATCAATAAAATATTAAATGTCTGTCACCTGAAGAGTTGGAGAGATCTGTACGAGTATGCATGCATGACACCATTTATGAATGTAGAAGATGAGAGAACAGTATGGTTGTCTTTTCATTATGCCTACCCCTTCGGGTAGATGGCATGATGGTTATTTTTTTTTTGATGACGTATATTTACGGTTTATTGAGGTAATTACGCAATTATTCAAATAATACTGAATACGAATAACAGTAATAATTATAACTGGTATTGACGACCTTCGTGGCAGAGTGGTAACAGCTCTGACTTCCATGGTTCGATTCCCGGCGATGGCAGTGTGATTGTCACACTGTCTTTGGTCTGGTGTAGAATTCACGTGACAATAAAATGACGATAGATTGGCTACCTAAATCACATGTCACGAGAATCAAAATATTAGCTAAAAAAAAATGTATACACTAATTGGGTTCGAACAACCTGTTGTATACTCGTATATATAAAAAAAATAATAATAATAAATAATAATGATGATTTTGATTGTGAATTAATCGTCTCAAGGACGCTGTAGAAAATGCTTCATTCTATTAACTAGTTCATAATAACCATAGTTAGTATGAGTGCTGCACCTAACACAGTAGGTAGATCAACATATCAGGATAGGAAAATTTGGACTTGAATTTGGATAATCTGACTTCTTGAATCAAATCAAATCAAATCAGTTTATTAACTCAAAAGACATTACACACAGCAAAATGTTTAAGGCATCTATAGAGTACAGGTAAAATATTATAAAATTACAACATAATACCAGGAACGCATTAGAGATATTTCGACATAATAATAGGAAGACAAGATACATTCTAAAGTCAAGAGTATTTTTCCCCTGAACTTACCTTCACTAATGTGAAAGACGTCGATCTCCGAGGAGACCGCGTTCATCAGACTAATTGCTCTTCCCACCGGTATCACCAGAGGCAGATTGGTTCTGGTGGGCGGTAGGTAAAACAATCTGTGCTGTCGCTGTCGGAGAAATCTATCAGGAACCAACACCCTCTAGCACGGCCGAGTTCTCGAAATATCCCCTGATTAATTTAAAGAATAATAAAAATAATAATTAGGCTAATTTGTATAGCGCCGTTTTCGTGAATAGCTCACCTCAAGGGCGCTTTGACAATGTTTTTAGTCATGAGAGCTGCATGTGACACCAGCAATCAGATAACCGTTGTTTACATTTTATGGGATATTTTGAAAAGGTGAGTTTTTAGGTGAGATTTAAAGTCTGTCGGATTGTCAATGCATCTGAGGCGTGCAGGAAGCATATTCCAGGCGGACGGACCTGCCACTGCGAAGGCCCGATCTCCGAAAATTGTCCGGGAGTTGCGCTTTGGCTCAACTAATCTGCCTATTGCCGAAGAGTTTGCTGATCGAAGCGTAGATTGCCGCAAGTTAGGGCTATCAGCAACACAAAGTTCAGATATATAGGCTGGTGCCATTCCGTGAAGCGCTTTAAAAACCGTCCAGCATAGTTTATACTGGATTCTTTCAGGACACTTGAGCCAATGAAGATCTTTTAGATGTTGTGAAATATGCGAGTTTTTTGGAACACCTTTTATAAGTCGTGCTGCCGCATTGAAAACGGATTGAAGTTTGTTCGTTTGTTTCTTGGGTATGTTGGCATATATGCCGTTGCAATAGTCGAGTTGAGATACGACGAAGGAATTAACAAGTGTTTTTAATGCATCAGTGGGAATATTTCTTTTGATTGCTTTGAGCTGCCTTAGGTGAAAGAAGCTGGCGCTCACTGTCTTATTTATTTGGGTTTTTAATGAGAGATCAGAAGGGTAATGAGTTGCCCATTTCTTCGAAGAAGACTTGAAGCGAGACTCGTAAGTCTGTTACTTCTTCTCAATTACGTGTATTGTATTCGTGGTGTTTGTTTAATTATGTGTGCAGTGTGTTGTGTTTGTTTCTATCTTAAAATTAAATGGAAATTTTAAAAAACGTTTATAGCAGTTTTTTATCAGTCTGCAACAGATAAGTTTTACAATGGTATAACCAAGCTTCGTGCGTATTTCTATTATATTTCTCCACGGCGATTCCTTTGTTAACTTCTCCATTTCTAAGACCTGCCATAACTTTGGAGGTCACGTTACTTTGTGAACTGAAACATAATCTCTGTTTTACTGCTCAGAAAGTAGGTAAAATGGCAATAAACAGTTGCCAAAAAGCTACCAAACAACAGCATCTCCGAACGGATTTCGGTTTTAGCGCGTTTGTCGGCGGTTTCAGGAGCTCTCTGCTCATTATTCTAAGTAATAAAATATCTATGCCTTTCTGGACATTTTCTAGATTGCGGCAATAAATCTCTACGCTCTGTGAGTATGGCCATAAGAAAAAATGTAAATCAAAATAATGAACAACGGGCGGGTTCCTACCTCGGAGCGGCTCGTAAACAAATTGTCCGATTTTATTGTCTGTAATTTAGCATAGACAACCCACCGATTCCGTTCAGTTTTGGGTCAGGAATGCATTGTCTTCCCGGCCGGCGGCTGGCGACAAAGCTAACTAAGTTGTCTGGGGATGTTCTGGACCATTGTTACGTGTTATAAAATATTTTCTGGGTCATTTACACCCTAATAAAGCAATGCAACTTTCTCTGAGACACAAAATAGGGGCAATATAAAATATTTTTTGTTCTATCTGCTCGTTTGACGGCACTGAAAGGTTTTACGATTGTTTGAAAAAATAAATTATTGTTTTTGGAAACTACGAGTATATTTATATTTGTACAAACCGACTTATTAGAATCCGACCATCACAAAACGGTGAAAAGATATAGCGAGCGAATTAACAAATGTACATCATATAATTAATATGAATAAAAACGTCTGTCTTCTAGGAGTTTTATTATGTTTAAGATGGAATGACATGTTTCGCCCTTCTAAGGCATTATCAAATGTGGCGAGAATCAAGTGTGCGATCGTTTAATCTTGATTATAGCCACATTTAATAATGCCTTAGAAGGGCGGAACATGTCATTCCATCTAAAATATATTAAAACCTTTTAGAAGACAGAAGTTTCATTCATATTAATTATTTAATATGGAGTTTAACATCATTGTTCAAGAAACAATAAATAACACGTAGTTATTATGTGTGATCTTCTATTCTCTATATTCGCCGTTTCTATGTTCTGGACTCACATTTGAATATATTGTCTAAAACCATATAAATTATTGCACTGTTTCGGACGGTTGTTATCGTTCTTCGGCGTACCAAATTTAAGATTTGTACGCTTACAGAAGCTGAGAAACGACAGAAATGGTAGTAAAGATTTTCAAACCTTTAAACTTGATTCACTCTATAATCGTTATCAGTAATAAGTTTTAACATTTAATATTATTTTTTCACAAACGTTAAAATTTTCGCAATCAACAAAATAATCCAGAACGTTTTCGGGCATGCGCATCGAGTGCATTTCGAATTACTTTCGGAGATAATCGAACTATTCCTCTCGCCCTCTCTTAATCTTTCGTGATGACATTCGGGGTTTTGCCTATTTAATTTATTATGATACGAATCAAAACGTCTGTTTCTTAGAAGTTTTGTTATATTTTATGGGAATGACATTTTTCGCCTTCCTAAGGCATTATCAAGTGTTGATTTGTCCGTGTTCATTTATCATTGGGAAGAGCAATTAGTCTGCTGAACGCAGTCTCCTCGGAGATCGCCGTCTTTTATATTAGTGAAGGTACGCTCAGGGGACAAATACTCTTGACTTTAGAAAATATCTTGTCTTCCTAATGTCGAACCATCTCTAATGCGTTCCTGGTATTATGTTGTATTTTTATAATATTTTACCTGTACTCAATAGATGCCTTAAACATTTTGCTGTTTGTAATGTCTTTTGAGTTAATAAACTGATTTGATTTGATTTTGATCATTTATTTAATTTATTTATTCTGTGAACTTAAGGTATGAAGCGATTAAACAGTGTGGCGGTCCATTATTTCTGTTTAACCCTTCGAGAATAGATCGTGATGGTTTGTTAGTAGGTGCTATTTACTTCTATTAAAATTATTGTTCTTAATGTAGAGTCTTTTTTGTCTCATGAAAATATAATTCACATTGACAATACTCCAGTTAAACAAGGTGTCCCAATTTAAGTATCTCGGGTCGGTCCTTACTGCGGACGCTAACGTAGACACTGATGTCAAACACAGGACAAACACCGCCTGGCTCAAGTGGGGGTCTCTATCTGGTGTCCTGTGTGATCGAAAAATTCCAATCAGGACTAAGGGCAGAGTATACAAGACTGCAGTGAGGCCCGCCATGCTATATGCAGCAGAGTGCTGGACCAACAAAAAAGTCCACGAACATCGAGCCCACGCTGCCAAGATGAAAATGCTGAGGTGGGCTGGAGGCGTCACAAGGCTGGACCACGTAAGGAACGAATACGTGAGGGGTAGCTTTAAAGTTGCCTCAATAACGGAAAAATGAGAATCTCAACTCCGGCGGTACGGTCATGTGATGCGAAGAGACAGCGAACACATAGTCCAAAAAACCCTCAGCATTCCCACAAAACCAAGAAAAAAGAGGTCGCCCATTGGCAACGTGGTGGGCCAACATGGAAAAGGAGCTCCAACGCGAGAACCTGACAGTGGAGATGAGTCAAAATAGAAATTTTTGGCATTTGCGTACGAGGAGGGCCGACCCCAGATGATGGGAAATGGCAAAGGGAAAGAAGAAGAAGATAGGTGATTCAAAATAACATAATAATACAACTTTGATTATTACATGAATAGTTAAATGTTAATTTAAGCATTTTAAAACCCCTTTTAATAGATTATGTTGTTTACGCCATATGCCCTTCTACCCTTTTTTATTGAAGCTAGTTTCTAACAGATGTAATGCGATAAAAGGTATTAAGATGTCTGGGGATAATTACCCCATTAATAGTTAAATGCCATCTAAACACTAAAGGGTGTGATGGGATATCACTTTATTTCCTTCTTCTGACTGTAATCAGTCATTTAATGCGTACAATAATTAGTATATACAGAGTAGGTAAGTAGTTAATGCATAATTTCAGAAAAAACGTGAATTACTGTAGCAAAATGTGATAATCTACACGAAGAATAGTAATATTTTCTAGAATATTTCTAATACTTGTAAATGGCCTATTCAATTTAATCAATTTATTTGTTTCCAGTTTTCTGTAAATAAAATGCAAGTGTATGATTATCAATATAAAATGATTACAAAAAACTAAACTAACCAACCATCACGCCGTCTTCCCGAAGGGAAGGCAAAAATAATGAACTGTCTTACTTTTCTTTCCTGACATATTTCTGTCGATTCCTTAACATTCTTACATCGTGTGATGCACGCACGTCGATTTCTCCGATTCTTCACTTGGCCGACATTCAATATTTGATTTATTTGATCGTGCCACGTTTTCTTCGCTCTTCCTCTATTTCTAGTTCCATTGGCATCATTAATTGTACCATTCTTTCTTTCCATGCGTCCAAACCATCTGAATAACCCTTTCTTCATTTTGGTCATAACAATATCATTTACGCCGCATTCACTTCTTATATTTTCATTCGACACTATCATACACAGATTTTCCACACATTCGTCTAAGAGGTCTCATTTCTACTGCATTTATTCTACTTTCATCCTTCTTTTGCCAGTTCCGTGATTCACTTCCATACATAAGGGTCCGTACAATAACACTGCCATTTTAGTTTTTTTTTATTATAATATAATAGAATTTTGTTTGCGATGACTATAAGTGCACCATTCACTTTGTTCCCTGCCCCAACCCATCTTTCAATATCCCTCTCCATTCGCCCGTCTTTTGTAAACATATTCTTCTTAAAGTGCCCTGTCAGGTCCCCCGACGTTGGCGATCACTCTGGTACACTCTTCCCTATCCTGCACTATCCGGAATAGCTCCTCCACAGTTCCGATTCCCGTCCAGTCCCTCAAATTGCGCAGCCAAGAGATCTGCCTTCTCCCTGCCCCCCTGCGGCCCTCTATTTTTCCCTTCAAAATTAGATGCAGCAGGCGATATTTTTCTCCTCGAAGAACGTGACCCAGATATGAAATCTTGCGGACTTTGATCAATATCAGCAGCTCTCCATTTACTCCTGCACGATTCAGGACTTCTGTGTTCGTCACTCTGTCTGTCCATGGGATCCTGAACATTCTTCGGTGAAGCCACATTTCAAATGCCTCTAACCGGTTCATTGTATTTACTTTTAATGTCCATGTCTCACACCCATATAACAAAACAGACCACATATAACACCTTAACATCTTTGTAAATATACTACCCAAATATACAAATTCTTTTACTCGCTCCAGATTTTCACCATTCTTATCTGCATGTAAAATCAATCTTAGCTGTATGGAATGTTTAAAGCTTATGTTATTTATCGATGTTTATTGGTTTATGTTACATTTTAAATAGTTTTTTTTGTATCTAGTTATTTATTTAGTGAAACATCTGCAGAATGAACAAGGAAAACGTGGCGTGGCGTGGATTTGAAAAGAATGGTTTAAAAATTAAACACAATCAGTATGTAATTGTATCTCAATAGAGACGAAGATGCAACTTGGAAACTGAATATGGTTGATCAAGGTGTTTACAGGACTTATGACCTGTCATTGGTTGGGTTAAGCGCACGCTTTATGTAATTACAACATTCCCCATTCCACCTTTCTTTATGACCATGTCTGATACATTTTTTGGAAGTTGTATATATGTTAAAGTCCTATGCCAGATTTCACATGTCAGTTTCAATGTGCCATCTATGAAGATTTTGATTACATATGTTAATCTTTTTAAGATTACTCTATATATAATCTACATACTAACGCCATCTATGGAGATTTATGTTTATTAAGCACTAAGCATTCCCCATGACACTTTCAAAACTCTTGTAAATTCCTTCGTTGTGTCACGACTTGATTATTGTAATGGAATTTATGCAAACATTCCAAAACAACAAATAAACAAACTTCAATCTGCGTTCAATGCAGCAGCAAGGCTCATTAAAGGCATTCCAAAAAAGTCCCATATAACACAACATCTCAAAGAACTTCACTGGCTTAAAAGTCCAGAAAGAATCCAGTATAAACTCTGCTGGACAGTCTTCAAAGTGCTACATGGAATGGCACCAAGTTATATATCTGAACTCTGTATAACGGACAGCCTAAATTCACGGAAATCCACACTTCGCTCGGCGAACTCCTCAGCAATAGGAAGATTAGTTGAGCCGAAGCGTTGCCCCAGTACAAATTTCGGGGATTGAGCGTTCGCGGTAGCCGGTCCATCAGCTTGGAACAATCTCCCTTCACACCTTAGATGCATAAATGATCCGACAGATTTCAGATCTAAATTGAAAACCCATCTTTTTCATATTTCATACCCAATTTAAACATTTATACTTTGTTCTACTATACTTTTAAACCGATCGTTTTTTAAGCGGTCACATTTAGATTTTTAGATTTAAAACACGTCTCAATGCGCCCTTGAGGTGATTACATCACAAAAACGGCGATTTAAAAGTTAGCATATTATTATTATTATTATTAAGCAGAACATCTTTTTAACATTTATTCACAAAATATTACAATCAGTATGAATTGAAAATGAAGCCGAGAGCGGCCGAGGAAAACATAGCATTTCCAAATTAATCAATTACTTAAATGCGACCATGTTTAAAGTCTGAAAAATATAGCATCTATGCTCGGTGTCTTCCCACTTGCGGTCGCGCCATTTGCAGTCGGAACAATTTTCGTCCCACTTGTGGTCAAACAATACGACGCGTTTCACTTGCGATCAAGGTATACTGGTTCATTCAGTTCTCATCGCTTGTGTTGAATAGTCCACGACTGTGAAAACAAAATAGTGTGTGATTTAAGTTTGTTTCCAATTTACGATAGTTATAAATATGGAAAAGTTCGAGTTGATAGAGTCAACGAAAGGTAAACCTTCAGCTCTTCTAAGCGGTTATCAGTACCGTCAGTACCGGAAAAACAAAGAAAACATTACCACATGGGTTTGCATGAAGGAAAAAAGGGAAAACTGCAAAGGCCGAATGAAATCAAAGGAAGGTTTTGTACTTCAAGTTTCCGAACATTCGTGTAAACCAGATATTGCCGCTAGTGAAGTTAAAAAACAATGCTCTGTTGCAAGAAAGAGAGCTCGCGAAGAAGATCTGCCTTTATCGGAAATTTACCGACAAGAAGTTGTGCCGTTATTCAAAAGAGGGATAGATTTATTGACGGAAGTGCCATTATATTCTTCACAAAAAAGTAGCCTACACCGAATAAGGCAAAAATCGCAAAGAGTACCTAAGGAACCGCTGAGTGCAATTGATGAATTTTACGATTATTTTGTCACGCAGTGGCTAGAGCACTCAAGTATCACCAAAGAAATGTGGAACTGTTATATTAAGTTACACAGAACGAACAACGCCGCAGAAGATTGGAAAAATCGATTAAATAACATTATTAAGAAAGCACATCCCAATATTTACACTCTTGTTTCACGACTTAAAGAAGAGGCCGAATATAACAATTTCTTATTGACCAGACAAGAACTTGATCTAGAGGGCAAGAAGAGAAAACGTGCATTAACAACCCTACGTATTTGAACGTACGTGATACGTTCACTGTGACTGTACCATTTTGCTCTATCCCGTATCACGTACGCGCTTGAGAAAAAGTAGTGTACCTAAAATGTACAAACTGTTAGGAATACACGCGTGTGCCAACAACACTTGTGTACAAGTCTTCACAAGTATGATAGTTTTACAAGGGGTAGGCGAAGTGTGCAGTCGAGTTTTGACGTTTCGTAATTTAAAAAAATTAAATTAATATATAATTAAATTTAATTAATAAAAACCTGTTTTTTTGCACGTGTCTCGGAAAATTACCTGAAGGTAGGGAGGTAACGGAAAAATAGATCAACGAATTACAAATATCCTGGAAAATTACAATGTCACAAGAGATTTAACAAATGTTTAAAATACTATATTAAAAACTTAAATAAATAATTATATATTTAGGTAAAATATTATAACTTGAATAATAAAAACTTAATAAACTTGATGTGTATTTTAAATAAACCTATTAGAAATTATCAAAAATCTTTGACCGCATGTGGGGTCACTCCTAACATTATTTTATTTTAAATAATAATTAAATAAAACGATGTTTTTTTTAACAACTTCCACATTTGTCTTTATTTCGACAGCGACCGGTTTCGCCAGGCTCGCTGGCATCGACAGACTGGTGACACTCTTGCAAACCGAGTCCTTTATATAAATACATACAGATCAGGGGTGGTAAACATGATTCTACAACAATAGGTATTGCAAATTTTACTCAATCTGACATGAGTCGGTGTTTTAACAAAAACTGTCGAAAAACACGTACGAATGGATAGCGTTAACATTGTGAAAAATAGATGGATAGCGTTAACACAAGTCTCTGTCTAATGGTAACTCAATTGTGACCTAAACCATAATCGGTCAGTTTACTATTAAGCGTGCGATATATCGTTGATCAAGAATTTCGCCAGCCGAACGTTGCCGTTATGATAAGTTAATAAATTAAATTATAATACAATTGTAATTTAAATTAACGCACAATGATACAAATAAAATAATAATAAAAAATTA
The DNA here is from genome assembly GCA_022606425.2 of Lepidostoma basale. Classification (NCBI taxonomy): domain Eukaryota; kingdom Metazoa; phylum Arthropoda; class Insecta; order Trichoptera; family Lepidostomatidae; genus Lepidostoma; species Lepidostoma basale. The sequence continues at coordinate 1,315,516 of JAHDVF020001491.1, forward strand.
AAATCTATTTGATACTAAAATGTTAGTTGGACCAGTTTGTATTGAGTCACACTGTCGAGCAGCCAGCACATCACGTTTTACTATTTACTATGCAGGAGGAAAACGGATGGAGAAACCAGATTTCTCGGCTGGTGGAGTTCTTAAAACCAGCCAAGGTTGATCATTGTTTAATCGGAAACTTTTACACGTAAGCCTTTCTCGGAAACTAGCTCCGCGATCCGCAAGACTTGGATAACTGCTTCAGGTAATAGGCGGTATACATTCGCTTTACCCGTGGACCATCGGTCGATTCACACGGTGTTACGTAATAATGATGTACTGAGCTTCTTAAATATTGGCTAAGCAATTAGCACACATTATAATATACAACAACAATAAACCATCACGCCGTTACCCCGGATGTATAGGCAGTGATAATGGACCACCACACTACTCTATATCATGACACACTTTTATAGTTTCCTCCACATTCATACAGCCGGTCGCATACGCACGTTGATTATTACGAATTCTAACATGGCCGATCTTTCAAATATAATTTCATTCACATAATATATTAAACTAAACTAACTAACCACAACGCCGTCTCCCCGAAGGGGTAGGCAAAGAGAATGGACTGCCTACTTTAACCGATGCGGCACTCCATCCTTCCCTTTACTCTTTTCATATTATATTTATTTATTTAATAAATTTATAAAAAAATACAGGAACATGTTACAACTTATAAAACAATACTTTATAAACAATGAATTAATAATATATAAAAAAAAACAACAAAAACATTAAATATCGGTTCTTAGTACATGAAAGCATTTTTGACGAAAGATCGCGAGAGAACCGGCATCTCTTACCTTATTTGACAATTCGTTATACAATATATTACCTATAGGTACTTATAATATAATACCCATAATACATTATATTCATGAAAACTTACGTTTTTTAGAAGTTTTATTATATTTTATGGGAGTGACATGTTTCACCTTTATAGAACATTATCAAATCTAGGAATGCAAAACCTGACGTTCCCGTAAAATATTATAAAATTTCTAGTAATCACACCGTTTCTCCGGGGGGGTAGGCAGAGAGGATGGACCGCCACAACTTTCTATCCCGGGTTCGATTTCCAGTGATGGCAGTGTTATCACATGTCACGAGAATCAATATGATAGCTGTACTCTCTACATCGATTTGCCTCGCGCTGTAATGATGTAAAGAGCGATTCATCATAATAATAATAATTTAAAAGCTAGAATGGCAGTGCACAATGGTGTTCTTCTACCGACCCTTATGTATGGAAGCGAAGCATGGAACTGGCAAAAGAAGGATGAAAGTAGAATAAATGCAGTAGAAATGAGATCTCTTAGACGAATGTGTGGATACTCTGTGTATGATAGAGTGTCGAATGAAAATATAAGAAGTGAATGCGGTGCAAATGATGGTGTCATGAACAAAATAATGAAAGGATCATTAAGATGGTTTGGACATATGGAAAGAATGAATGAAGAAAGAATGGTAAAAAAATTATATGTAATGATGTAAATGGAACCAGAAATAGAGGAAGACCGAGGAAACGTGGCACGATCAAATAAATCAAATATTGAATGTCGGCCATGTGAGGAGTCAGAGAAATCGACGCGCGTGCATGACACGATGTATGAATGTTGAGGAAGCGAGAGAAATATGTCAGGAAAGAAAAGTGTGACAGTTCATTCTTTCTGCCTACCCTTTCGGGGAGACGGCGTGATGGTTAGTTAGTTAGTTAGTTAGTTAGTTATAATAATTTATCCAATAATAAAAACTAGAGGAGCTAGAAAAGTGAATAATAATGGAAACGTGTGGTCGTCAAAAAGATGGTTTCCAACATTTTCCAATTATTCCACTTATACAGTACAAATAGATTACATTTTTTTACCACGTGGCGTTTACTTAAATAATAATTGAGCACAGATAAACCGGACCTTTCATTATAATGAGTCACTCGGAGATCACCCATCGAACCGGATAATTAAAACGACCACGGAGTCAAAAAGTTTTACGCACTTAATAGCAACAATTTTACTTTTGCATAATACTTATAAAATTTTGTTATCTATTTACCACATTACTTGTTTGTGATTATTTTTTTTATTGTAAACGTATCAAACCGGATCGAAATCTTGAATAAACCTAGTTGACTTTTGAATATTGGTAAAATAACACATTATCGTTATTTAATTATTATTTTTACAATTATGTCAATCGAAATTAAAATTGATTAATATAGATGAAAATATGGCGTGACATAATTGATCAAATATCTAAAGATAGCAATCTTCAAAATTGGATTAATCAAGGACATACGGAGAAGTGTGGATTTGGAAACGTATTTCTCTATAAACTCTTACCCAATTTTTTTTTTAAATAACATGTATTATTCTTCTTCTTTCTCGTTATAGACTTATGCGGTCTGTTCTCCAGAGTGTTGTTCCTCGTGTAAGGTGAATTCCCAGCTGTCCTTCCATCTTTTCGGAGCTCTTCACGAAGACGAATCCTGTGATGCTGATTATGTAGTCCAATACAGGGAAGTCTAGTGGTGTCCATTATTTGGAAACCACCATACCATTCACTCCTTCGCTATCTATTCCATATACCGATATCCTCAGCCTTCTATATCTCTCTTATTTTGGTGTGTCCAGCGCTATCTCTTTAATTTTTATAATTTTACCAGCTATCATCCTCAGTGTCTTCATTTCGGAAGTCCTCAATACTTGTTTGATATATATTTTAACTAACTAACTAACCATCACGCCGTCTCCCCGAAAGGGTAGGCAGAAATAATGGACTGCCACACTTTTCTTTCCTGACATATTTCTCTCGCTTCCTCAACATTCATACATCGTGTCATGCACGCGCGTCGATTTCTCTGACTCCTCACATGGCCGACATTCAATATTTGATTTATTTGATCGTATCACGTTTTCCTCAGTCTTCCTCTATTTCTGGTTGCATTTACATCGTTAACATATAATTTTGAAATAAATATTGTCTTTATAAGTAAATCAAATTAGACGTACTGTTTTCGTCGTACGAATATATCTCCGATCATATAAATTGTATAAATAATGTCCGAATACCGAATGTTTTTTTTTTTTAATGTTACAACAACAACAACAAAACCATCACGCTGTTTCCCCGCAGGGGTAGGCAGAGAGAATGGACCGCCACACTACTCTATCCTGGCAAACCTCTCTAGCTTCCTCCACATTCATACAACGAGTCATACACGCACGTCGATTCCTCCGACTTCTAACATGACCAACCTTTAAAATTTGATTAATTTGGTCATGCCATGTTTTCCTCGGTCTGCCTCGACTTCGTACCCCATTTACATCATTAACGTATACTTTCTTAACCATTCTTTCTCCATCCATGCGTTCCATATGTCCGAACCAACGCAGCGATCCTTTCATAATTTTGTTCATTATACCTTCTTCCGCTCTACATTCCTTTCTTATATCAGCATTTGAGATTCTGTCGTATATCGTTCTACCACACATACGTCTTAGGGACCTCATCTCTACCGCATTTATTCTACTCTCATCCTTCTTTTGCCAGTTCCATGCTTCGCTTCCATACATTAAGGTTGGGACCAGAACTCCATTGTGAACGGCCGTTTTCGCTTTCATTGATAAATTCTTGTTTCCAATAACTATTTTTAAAGCTCCATTCACTTTGTTACCCGCACCAACCCTTCTCTCGACGTCACTATCCGTTCGGGCATCTGCTGTGAACATACTACCTAAATACACAAATTCCCTCACCTGTTCCAAGTTCTCTTCGTTCAGACTTATATTACAAACTGTCATTTGCTCTTCCCTTTCGAAAACCATCACCTTTGACTTTCCGACATTCATCATTAAATCATTTGACTTGCATACCTCATTCATTCTCGACACCAAGATTTGTAATTCGTCCGCACTATCCGCAACGAGAACGGCATCGTCCGCGTAAAGCAGACAGTTTACAGATAAATCACTCATCTTAGCACCAGCATTTATACCTTTAAGTTCTTTCATACACTTGTCCATATACAGATTGAACAACCATGGAGACATCACGCAGCCCTGCTTAACACCCTTCGTGATATCAAACCAAGGCGTGATGTCTCCATTTACCCTAACACTGGCAGTGCTCCCTTCGTAGAGAGAAGCAACCGCCCGTATCAGTTTTGTGCTCACTCCGTATTCGGACAAGATTGACCACAGTTTATCTCTGTTCACTCGATCATAGGCTTTTTGCAAATCGACAAACGCACAGAAAAGCTTACGGTTTTTGGCCATAAACTTCTCCGCAAGCGTTCGAAGTGCAAAAATCTGATCCATACATCCTCTTCCGGTCATAAAAGCGCCTTGAACATCCCATACTCTTTCAGTCGTTTTTTAATGTTGATGTTTTTATTACTTAATATACACAAGTCCACTGGATAAGTGAGTGTTTCACTAGGTCAAGCGCATGAGTCAGGCTCGGTTATGGAAATTAGGCGATCATTATGTCGTTACTACTCGCTAGAATATTAATTCATCAAAATAAGATCAAGAAGTGGTTTTATAAATTCACTCAACCTGTGACGAATAGAGTCGTTAACAAAAGATTTACCCACTGCGCAGATCTCTGCGCACTGGATGTAGTGAGCATGCGTGAAACACACATATTGTAAGTTGTATGTTAAGGCTATAGTGCAGCCGATATGAACTGAGTCTTGAGGCCATAAATGTCAATAGAGATAGGGATGTGCGCCGGGAAGCGCGCCGGGACCGTTATCGATTTTTACGTCGATCGATCTATCTTTATAGACATACTGTATACAATTTTTAAAATTAAGTATTTTTTTGGTTTATACTTGTATTTAATTTAGTTTGTTGTAGTCACTAATTTCGTACTAATTTAAACGCACAAAAAACCCGTAAATATTGTTTAATATCAAAACTTTTTTAACTCGTTAAAGTTTATAAACAAGATACGATAATGGACGTTACTTATCGATATATTTATTTTATTTATTTATTTATCTCGGTCTACCTCTATTTTTCTGGTTCCATTTACATCGTTAATATATATATTTTTTACCGTTCTTTCTTCATTCATTCTTTCCATATGTCCAAACCATCTTAATGATCCTTTCATTATTTTGTTCATGACACCATCATTCGCACCGCATTCACTTCTTATATTTTCATTCGACACTCTATCATACACAGAGTATCCACACATTTGTCTAAGAGATCTCATTTCTACTGCATTTATTCTACTTTCATCATTCTTTCCATATGTCCAAACCATCTTAATGATCCTTTCATTATTTTGTTCATAACACCATCATTTGCACCGCATTCACTTCTTATATTATATATTCTTATATTATTCTTATATTATATTATACCATATTAATATACATTGCAAATTTCAACTAACTGCAGTTTTAAGTTACAAAGTTTTGCTTTGTATACAAATATCTTCCTGTATGTTTCTTCTTGGCTCGTATCGATTCATCTGTCGACGCCGTTCAATTTCAGCCACCATCTATCGCTGGTGTCACTTGGCGTAATGTCACACGTCACACGGATCGGGTCTCAGGCAATGCGGCATGAAGCCTGATGTGATGTGATGCCTGATCTGGGGACAGTGGGCCCGAGCCCTGACCGCTTCCACTTTCCACTCGGCTACTCCGACCAGTGACTTGAGTAACATTGTGCAATCAGACATGCGATATTGTCTTTAATTATGTAATGTTATATGTGGTCGCCAGCCTGCTTTCCTTCTAAACATATATTATTAATATATTTATATATTACTCCCATCAAATATATTACAACATTACAGCCATTTAGTTGGGAAAAGTTGATCATCAGTTCGAGTATTTACATGTAACATACATATTAAATCAAATCAAATCTAATCAAATCAGTTTATTGACTCAAAAGACATTACAAACAGCATAAAATGTTAAGGCATGTATTGAGTACAGGTCAAATATTATATACATACAACATAATACCAGGAACGCATTGGTGATGGTTCGACGTTAGGAAGACAAGATACTTTCTAAAGTCTAGAGTATTTGTCCCCTGAACGTACTTTCACTAACATGAAAGACGTCGATCTCCGAGGAGTCCGCGTTCAGCAGACTAATTGCTCTTCCCAACGGTGTCACCAGAGCCAGGTTCGTTTTGGCGGCGGGTAGGTAAAACAATCTATGCTGGCGCTGTCGGAGATATCTATCGGGGACAAAAATACCAACATCCTCCAGTACGGCCGAGTTCTCGGAGTATCCCCTGATTAATCTAAAGAAATGGGTTATTAGATGTCCATCTCTTCGGAGCTCCAGAGAATTGGTTCCGAGCATTCCCAAAAGAAATGCCGTGGGATAGAGCCATGGAATATTAGAGTCCTATACAACGCGTTGGTTCGGAGCAGACTCGAAAGTGGTCCTGTGATATGGAGTCCTCACGAGGCGAGATATTCCGTTATGCTGGAATGGGTTCAGAAAAAAATTCTGAGGTATCTCTACATGAGGGAGTATAGTAGTTATCCATGGCTCTATCCCACGGAATTTCTTTTGGGAATGCTCGGAATCAATTATTTACAGCTTCGAAGAGATGGGCATCTCATTACCCATTTCTTTAGATTAATCAGAGGATATTTCGAGAACTCGGCCGTGCTAGAGGGTGTTGGTCTTTTTGTACCTGATAGATATCTCCGACAGCGACAGCACAGTTTATTTTACCTACCGGCCGCCAGAACCAATCTGCCTCTGGTGACACCGGTGGGAAGAGCAATTAGTCTGCTCTCTGTCTCTCTTCGGAGATCGGCGTCTTTCATGTTAGTGAAGGTAAGTTCAGGGGACAAATACTCTTGAATTTTTGTAAAATGACAAATACTCTTGAATTTTTTGTAATATACATGTAAATCTGCGTTGTTGTTCAGTTATTACGAAGCCCTGAGGAAGCTTGGGTACAAGCGAAACTATAATATAGTCGGCAATCAACATAACCGCATAGTGGTGAAAAACAAAGTGCAGTGTTTTTATTTATATTTTATTTTACATATAAATAATAATAACATTTAAATACTCTTGACTTTAGAAAGTATCTTGTCTTCCTAATGTCAAACCATATCTAATGCGTTCCTGGTATTGTGTTGTATTTTTATAATATTTTACCTGTACTTAATAGATGCCTTAAACATTTTGCTGTTTGTAATGTCTTTTGAGTTAATAAATTGATTTGATTTGATTATATTTGATGTCTAATATGCGATATTTTAGTTTGTGTCTGTATTATTTTTTGTGTACACACATCAGTGATAATAAAAATTCAATGAAACGAAATGTCAACACGCGGATTAGTAAGCCGTTGGCAAGTCACACTTTTGGAATTTCCTTTATGTTTGCGACAGAACGCCTGACTCACTGCAGCCAGTTCAGTTCTGATTGCTATTCACGTTGACGCGCGATATGATGGACAATTTATTGGCCACTCTAGCCGCTAGGTGCATAGCGCTTGGTAAAAAACATTTCACGTACTATGTAACATAAACGAATTAACTGATCGACATAGTAACACACAGAACCAAAGGACGAGCCTTTATTATATTGCGGTTTATAGTGGCAAGTTATTTTGAATGCCAAATAATATGTATACGTGGGTAGAATACTTTGTGAATACCTCATACATTCATCTATATTTCAAACCATATACAACAAATATGACAAACTTAATTCTATAATAAAAAATATTGAGTCACTCAAACGCATTTATAAAATTAACGAAAAAAGTTTATTGAACCCGACATGTTTCGAAAATAGTAAACCTTAACTTAAAACCCTCTCTAACAAATATAATCTCCCTTCATACCTTAGATGCATAAAAGATCCGACAGATTTCAGAACTAAGCTGAAAACCCACCTTTTTCATAGCCAATTTAAAACTTGCATATTTTGTTCTATTATACTTTCTAACCGATCGCGAATATCAGATGCAGTAGCGGTACTCCCAAAAAAGCCCAGAAGCTCGGCTTGCGTCGGATATTTTGAATCAAAACCTCCAAATCTAAGTAATCGTGCCCCGCATAGAACAACAACCCACCAAATCACCTTCCAACAATGTTCCCATCAGACGTAAGAGGAATAAGCACAAGATCCAAACCTCTGTAAGCCAGAAGATATTTTGATTCAGAATTTCCTACTCATGCCGGGCTTCTGGGCTTCTATGGGAGTACCGCCACTGATCAGATGCAGTGTTCATATTAAGATTTTTAGATTTAAAACACGTCTTAATGCGCCCTTGAGGTGATTACATCACAAAAACGGCGCTTTAAAAGTTAACATACGAGTATTATTATTTTTATGAAAATTATAAAGATACAATGTCGAAACGTACCTGTTCTCAATAGATGCCTTAAACTATAAAAAATGTTTGTAATGTCTTTTGAGAAAATAAACTGATTTGATTTGATTTGATTTGATTTCTTAATCAAATACACTTTATTTGTGTCCCGTATATCTATTCTTACTATGTCCGTATTTATGTCTTTTTAATGAGAACTTGAGTATAAAGTTCACATTAAATTGTAAAATATATTTTAAAAACTTTATTTATTTTTATTCCATGCACAGGTACTCAAGAAGTGATTGTATTTATTTTAACTAATATTTTAAGAATATTACATTCATATATTATTATAAAAAGGGATTCAAAAAAAAATCTATAAATATTGAACAATAATATAATATTTTAATGTTTCTTTTTTATATACTCTGTAAACAGCACACACTTTGTTTAAAAAAAATTAAATTAAAAACCAAACATTTTCGGACACACAAGCCCTTCAAATATTTAAAAAAAATTACGAATGTGGTCAGTTTTGACATATATTTAAATATTTGTATAATATTTATCGTATATCACTAATGAAGGGTTCCAAAACATATTTGTTTTTTTTTAATGAAGTGTGTGTTGTAAAATAACTAACTAACTAACCATCACGCCGTCTCCCCGAAGGGGTAGGCAGAAAGAATGGACTGCCACACTTTTCTTTCCTGACATATTTCTCTCGCTTCCTCAACATTCATACATCTTTTTTTCTGAATCCTGATTTTTTCTGATTTCTCTGAATCCTCACATGGCCGACATTCAATATTTGATTTATTTATTTATTTGTTTTGTATACAAAGTGTATATTACATTTTATTATTATTTTTATTCACTTTCAGTGCGAAACTGACAATATAAACTCATTGTTATGGGATCTCTTTAATTTCGTAGGAGATAGTGCAACATCGGAAGAGATGGTGTAACGCATTATCAAAACACTGCTTGTTCAAATATAATTCGATTGAACTATGAACTAACTACAAATCTCAGAATTAATGCTAGATAAAACCCGCCTTTTAGTATTTAACTCAATCTAATTTATGTCAATTTCGGTGTACGGTTTCCGATTATATTATTAAAACTTAGTACCTACTATAGCGATTTACTAAACTGGCATTAAATAAAAAATACTGTATCTATTATTGTGTATCCATTCCTTTTTAAATAATGTATTATTTATTTAACAAGCTTCCTGTTTTTAAAAACAGGCCATCGGAAATTTGCGGTCGGTGTTTTTCCCACAATTTCAAATCGAAATCGTTGCCACTGATTACCGATACTTGTTTATTTTTGTTTTAAACTGTAACTTATCTATCCTTTCTTCTGATTTCAGGACCCAGTACAAAACAACACAAAGGAATAAAAACGTGAATGCAAAAAGGTGATGTTTAATGTTTGTATTCTCATGCCTACAAAAATTTTCACGCTCGATTGTACTGAGTTTGGTAATAAAGTCATCAGATCCTCCACAATGCAGACTGAGAGGATGCATAAATCACCATCTGACTTGTGAGAGCTCCCGCACTCGCTCCACTCCAGCTTCCAACTAATATGCCTCTATCCGATTATTAACGTAAAATTTATTTCAATCGACACAATGCCATCTGTGTCAGCGCTCGACAATGGCCCCGACTAGCCCATTGTGAGAGCGAATATCATTTATTTGGAGATTGAATTGATATATCGAAGATGAAAAGGCATTCCTGTAAATGTTCCTGTCAATACACGATGCGAAAGCTTCCTTCTCCATTGTGAGCCCGATTATTGTTTGGTATCGTTTGACTTTGTAGTCGGAAGGTCCGAGAATGGCCGATACAGATCGGTCGAGAGGCGAGGCAGGTCGGCAGCGAGGACGCTAACTGAATGCTGCCAGATCATTCACGTGTCAACAGAAAAAAGGTGATGTGTTTATTTAGTGCTGTTTTTGCTTGCGTACTGACATGCCGATTGTATGGTAGCTTGTCGGCAAGGGAGGAATCAGGGAATTGTGATTTCGATATAGTAAGTACTCAATTTGGTGTGTTTTTTTACGTAATGTTGAAGTACCGTATATATTTTATGTATATGTGTGTCATTTGTTGACTTATGGAAGAGGAGGTCAAGTCAAGGTGATTGACAGGGGAATACAGCTTGGTTGGTCTGCATTCCGAAGACTGGGCAACATCATTAAGTCAAACATGCTACAAAATTTTAAAACAAAAGTGATGGAGCAGTGTCTAATACCTGTGATCACCTATGGACGCGAAATATGGACGTTGACTAGAAAAATAATTTAATGAAAAGACCCATGTTGGGTATCTCACATAAAGACCGTATAACCACCGTGGAGATTAGAAGACGCACCAGGGCCACCGATATAGGGATACGCATCGCGAAGATGAAATGGCAATGGGCTAGACATGTGTGCCGACGGGATAATGAAAGATGGAGCCAGAAGGTTACTGAATAGAGGCCAAATTTGGATCGGAGAAGCCCACCAGGTGGAGCGATGATATTGGGTAAAGGTACATCCCCTATTCCAAGGTTATATATGTGAAAAATGTTTATTAATCGAGGGAATGTACGAGTATATCAGGAAAAAAAAGTGTGGCGGTCCATCCTTTCTTCCTATTCCTTCGGTGAGACGGCTTGATGCTTATTTAAATATTCTACGCCTTTAATAATGGTACCCCTTTCTTTTCGCCATATTTTAACACTATCTATTGATAGACTGGTGACACTATTGCAAACTGAGTCATTTGCAGCTCAAACATGGACTAATGGATGGATAAACCAAAAAAGGCGACGCCAACCAAACGGACCAAGATATATAACTTATTATATTTAAATTCAGTAATATTAAAGACAAAAGTATCAATTTTTCAAACGTTATAATATATTTAAATATGTCAGCTATAATAAGATTTATAGTCCAAAATATTGAATACGAATCCTTTTAAATAACTTTAATACCAATATTTAAATACAGCATATTTTACATAATTATTTTACGGTGTTTTTTGTATAGAATCATGTTTAAAGAACTCAGTTTGCAATAGTGTCACCAGTCTGTCGATGCCAGCGAGCCTGGCGAAACCGGCCGCTGTCGAAATAAAGACAAAAGTGGAAGTAGTTAAAGAACATCGTTTTATTTCATTATTATTTCAAATTTACTTCAATCAAGTGATTTCAGTAAAATCATTTGATTATCTACCTAATGAATAATAGCATCTTGACATTTTTAATTAAAGTATACTAAAGTGATATTTTTCTTCTTAATTTTATACAAGAAAGGAATTTTGTTAAAAGGTATTTCCTCATTCTACGCAATCAGTTGATTAAGCACAAGTATTAAAACTATTAAAATAGCCAAGCCTGTTCCACGCCTGACAATAACAAAAAATCAACCAACAACGACCATTGTCATGTTCCTCATTGCTCGGAGCAATTTTGCGCCTATCGATGATCGGCGAATCGGGAAAATTTTCACACCGTTTTGCGTCAATTTTGAATCATTTCTAGATTTTTGACGCATTTTTTTCTCTCGACAAGTCCCATTGTGCCAGCGTTCTCTCAGCAGGATCCATCATACACCGTGGATGCTTCCTTTAAGGAGAGTGACACGTCGCTTTCACTGGAGGAGAGAAATATCACTTTCCGGACCTTCGTCACAAATGGCGGCATGCTTTTGTCACGCGATCCTTGTTTTGAATGAAGCATTTGACTATCGAAAACACAAATGAATCTTCTAGCACTGACTTACTCGTATATGTATAATAATATAATAAAAAATCGCACTTGAAATTATCTTCAATGGGGTGATTCAAAGGGCATCGCTGATAGATAATTGCAATATTATAGATAATTGCAATATTACTGGAAGTTTTCTGGCATGCAATGCACAAACAAACCCTACTACTCGTAGATAAGAGTGTAATAGTTGTAATTACCCTAACTAACAAACCATCACACCTTTTCACCCGAGGGGTAGGCAGAGAGGATGGACCACCACACTGTTATTATTATTATTATTATTTTGTTGAATCGCTCTTTACATCATGACAGCAAGAATCGATGTAAATGGTATTATAGCTATCATAGTGATTCTCGTGACTTGTAATAGATAGCTAATCTATCGCCATTTTATTGACACATGAATTCTACACCAGACCAAAGACAGTGTGACAATCACACTGCCTTCGCCGGGAATCGAACCCGGAACCTTCGGGGTGGCAGTCAATGCACTTGCCACTCGGCCACGAAGCTCGTCATCAAGGTCGTCATAACTCTCGCGAATCTTCTACATTCACACAAGACACGCATGCTCGCTCGTCGATTGTTCTGACTTCGAACATGGCCGCATTTCAGTAATTGATTAATTCAATCATGCCATGTCTTCCTTGGACTTCCTCGACTTCTTTTTCCATTCAAACTATTTTATAATTTTTTTAACATTTCTTCACTCATCCTTTCGTTCCATAGGTCCAAACCATTTTGTGACCTTTTCATAGTTGTATTTAGGACGCATTCATCCACCTTACATTCCTGTCTTAATTCATCATTAGATACATTGTTTTTCCGCACAATCTTCTTAGTGGCCTCACTTCTATGGCATTTATCCTACTTTCATCTTTCTTCTGCCATAGAAAGTTTGTTCTTTTTTAAATAATCGTTTGATTGAATAAATTTATACATAACGAAATTGTCATTACATTAAGCAAAAAATAAATTTTAAATATGTATAAGATATTTAACTGTGGAAAGAATGCCAGAGGGTAGAACACCACAAATTATATCCAGATGGGTGCCCCGCAAATATAGACTAAGAGGCAGGCCGAGAAGATGGGCGGATTGCGTGGAAGAAAATTGGGAGAAAATGGAAGGAGCTGGAGAATGTAGAGAGATGGCCAGGGACAGAAGTCAGTGGAAGAGGCCAAGTCCCACACCGGGATGTAGCGCCGAGAAATGATGATGATGATAAGATATTGAATGAATAAAAAATTGATAATTTCACGTGATTCGATTCAATTAATGTTTGACAAAACGAGGTTGAACCAAACAAATTGAATTACTTCCAGATTACTCACCTGAGAACGGTAACAAGCAGACTGTATTTAGGAAATTAACCTTTGTATGGGCCCCCTCCCGCTTGAAGGACCATACTAGGGTATAGCGGAGGGCCCGCGCGGGGGGCAGAGCGCTAGACCGTGCTGTTTACCCCTAACCTTATTACCCGAACAAAAGGGTTGTACGTAAATAAGTCACGCACTATTTCCACTTGGTTCTCCTTGAAAGCTTTTTGCTTTGCCATTATTCTGATGTAGTTAAGCAACAATATTTCAAAAATATAATTACTTATAAGTAATACAATCACTCCAACAATATACAATGTCAATTGGGTGATATTTATCATCAAAGTGCAACCACCTTGGGTGAGTATTCCTCCAAAATAGACGATTATGTGCACAGTTACAATATGTCAAGCGATCCATATTTCTTAATCTCCATCCAGTCCAGTTATTTCAAAGGTGTTTTTATTTAACATTTTGAATGTATACAAATACTTGTAGACAAATACTGGATTTAACCCATTGCAGGTTAATCATTTTTAAGGATTAAACGATATATGAAACTAGATTATATTTGATATGAATAAAAAGAAGAATTTTGTATGATTCCATAATTATAAAGAGAAACATTTTCCCGAGTTAAATATTAAATAAATATACTTTGTTTAAAATGTCACTTTTTAATGTATTTTATATACGAGTATGTTCTGGAATGAAATGGAGAAATCAGAAGATAATCAAACAATATAAGAGTCTCTATATCCACTAACCTTAAATAGGGCAAACATAAATTTACCTTCCTCGCGAATTTTTATTACGAGCGAAATCCGTAATAATAATAATAATAATAATAATAATAATAATAATAAATTGGATGATTTATAGAGCGCCATTTTTATGATTTAATCATCTCAATGGCATCCATTTTATGAACTAGTTAAAGGTAAACATTTTAGTTAAAATAAACATTTTGTTAAAAGTAAACATTCTGTTAAAAATAAACATTATGTTGAAAATCAAAATATTGTAAAAAAAAAAACATATTGTTAAAAATAAACATTTTGTTAAAAATAAACGTTTTGTTAAAAAATACATTTTTATTTGGGGGCTGCACCTGACGCAGTCGATCAACATTTACCTCAGGATAGGACAGTTTGAACAGGTGCATTTTGAGCCTCGATCTAAACTCTGATGGGTAGGCACAATTCATAATACAAATGGTAAAACAAAAAGTTGCTAAATTTTCAAGTTGTTAATCCAACGTATATTTTAAAATGGGAAAAATTCATGTTGGCTTTTTACTGCATAACATATTACAATTGCGAATCTACCTTCGATCGGCCCCTTAAAAAATTGGCAGAGCCCCAGGGGCGTAACGCCCTGGCGCGCCCCGCTGCTAACATCGCGGCGGGGGGCCAACTCGATAATATGGACATGTATTGATCATTTGTACTTTTATTCCGATAATGAGTGACGCTGAATTTATTAGTTACTTCGGGGTAAGTCAGTAGCAACGGCAGTGAGATCTCCCGCTGACGAATTGAAAAATCAAAATAAAACAACACGTCACTAAATACACGCGGAAGGGCTGCATTTAATGTTGCACTATGGCAACACCTAGACTAAATCATTTAAAAATAAAAATCAGGTTACCCTGTTTCCTGACTAAGCCGTTATTTTCAAGTGTTCAAATTTATTCTTATATATAAACAACAACGCGTTTGATTTTTGACATATTTGATTATTATATATTATATTATACGTTTTTTTTTTTATTGTATACGACAGGTCTTTGGAACCCAATTACTGTATAAATTTTATATACAAAAATAACACAGACATACACCTACATGTTAAAATAAAACACATATATCTGCAATTGTGATATGTACCTATATTATCCTTACAGGATGCATAGATCATTTGGAGAATATCCACATCGACTGACACCTCATTCAAGAGCTCCATACCCCGGGTCATTGTATGCTGCGCCATGACATTTGTTCTGCTATGCGTTGTGGACAACAGATCGTGTCTTCTAGCGCGAGCATACCTGTCCAGTGCATTGAGGCCATAACACTCTAAGAGGTATGGGCTATCAATGAGGTTACGGAGTATTTTAAATCCTAAGATCATCAATGTACCTTTTCTTCTTGATTCGAGACTGCGGTACTCTGTGTTAATCAATAGATCATTGTGGTGCATAAACCTCTGATATACCCCATTCATCCGCATGTAGAGGTATCTCAATTTTTTTTCTTCTGGATTTGTTCTAATACCTCCACATACTTCTGCTGGTATGAAGACCATACACCACTCGCGTATTCTAATTTTGATCTAACGATGCCGTCAACATTGAGTTACAACATAAACGGCTTGGTCGCATGGAACGTATGGATGAAGAAATAATGGTTAAAGTATACGTTAACGATGTGAATGGAGTATGGTGTCGAAGAAGACCGAGGAAAACATGGCATGACCAAGTCAATCAAATTTTAAAGGTCGGCCATGTTAGAAATCGAAAGAATTGACGTGCGTGTATGAATATGGAGGAATCTAGAAAGTGTGTCAGGAGAAGTTGTGTGGCGGTCCATTCTCTCTGCCTACCCTTTCGGAGAAACGGCGTGATGGTTTGTAATTGTTGAATCGCTCTCTATATCATTACAGCGCAAGCCTAATCGATGTTAAGGGTATAGCTATCATGTTGATTCTCATGACATGTGATAGGTAGCTAATCTATTGCCATTTTATTGTCACTTGAATTTTAAACCAGATCAAAAACGGTGTGACAATCACACTACCATCGCCGGAAATCGAACCCGAGACCTTCGGTGTGGCAGTCGTAACACTTGCCACTCGGTCACGAAAGACGTCAATGCCTTGGACAGGCAAAATATATCATTTAACGGGCATTCATAAACTTACGGCAATCTACGTTTCGATCAGCAAACTCCTCAGCAATAGGCAGATTAGTTGAGCCAAAGCGCAACCTTCGGAATAATTTCGGAGATCGGGCTTTCGCAGTGGCAGGTCCGTCCGCCTGGAATATGCTTCCTGCACGCCTCAGATGCATTGACAATCCGACAGATTTTAAATCTCACCTAAAAACCCACCTTTTCAAAATATCGCATAAAATGTAAACAACGGTTATCTGATTGCTGGTGTCACATGCAGCTCTCATGACTAAAAACATTGTCAAAACGCCTTTGAGGTGAGCTA
This sequence comes from Lepidostoma basale, assembly GCA_022606425.2. NCBI lineage: Eukaryota > Metazoa > Arthropoda > Insecta > Trichoptera > Lepidostomatidae > Lepidostoma > Lepidostoma basale. The sequence continues at coordinate 1,332,197 of JAHDVF020001491.1, forward strand.
TTCACGAAAACGACGCTATACAAATTAGTCTAATTATTATTATTATTCTATCATACATTGTTTTTTCCCATATTCTTCTAGCAATCTCATTTCTACTGCGTTTATTCTACATTCATCCTTCTCTTATAAGGCTTGGCACTAGAACTCTTTATATACAAAAGTAATTCATAAAGCAGTAAAAACGGGAGCATTTGGTTTTAAGAATATATTACTTCAGATGCATCATCATTAAACGCATTCCTAGAAGCGGCAATTTGCACAATCCGGGGAGAATTATTGTTCGCTAGCCCCGCGTGATCTTTTCCTCCCCTAAGCTATTCATGCTCTTCAAAAGGAAGGGGGAGTTTTTAACAAGGGCTGATATTTTATGAAATTCATTAGAAAATACAATTCGTTTTAAACTTATCAAAGGATATAATACGAAAATTATTTCGATAGATAAAAATTAATCGCAGTCAAAACACTGCTTAAGTTTTAAGCTATTTTATTATTGATGATTTCTGTGAATTGAAATACTAATATTTAGAATGGGTCTCTTAGATGGTTTGGACATATGGAACGAATGGATGAGGTAAGAATGATTAAAAGATTAAAAGACAAGTAGTGAGAATGGAAAAAGAAGTCGAGAAAGGCCAAGAAAGACATGGCATGACCAAATTAATTAATTACTGAAAGGCGGACATGTTCGAAGTAGGAATAATCGACGCATGTCACGGTGTGTGAATGTAGAAATGGCGCGAGAGTTATATCAGGATTGAACAGTGTGACGGTCCATCCTCTTTGCCTACGCCTCCTAAGAAACGGTGTGATGGTTAGTTTAACACAGTTATGTGAATTTATAATAAGCATTTTTCGTCGGCTCGTACATCGTTCATGTGTATAGTTGACTCACAAACTGGAGAGCTACTGCTTATGTGTGAGTATGGCGGTCTTACTTGGAATCTGATGTGCAAACTATCTCCCTGTAGTGAACAGACTCTACAGACGGGCCGATACTTGTAAAACAAATGATTGCGGAACGGTATTCTGATAATGCTTTTTCGGGGGCAAAAGGAATGTGATTGTACGTGATCAGGTGGGGAGGGGGCGAGGATTGCACTCTCCGCGCCGCCCTAATGAGATGCCAGACATTCACTTTTATTCCCTTTGTAATGCTCTCTGTTCGCTATTGTTGGGCGCCGTGTTTCAGAGGGGTAAAAAACAAACACTTTCCTAATAAATTCTTCACTCCTGATAATTATTTCGCATTTTTTTTTTTTTTTTTTAAAGAAACATAAAAGTTCCCGCCACATATCCGAGGCTGTTATAGGGCGTAGCGGCGCCCTTTTATCAGCCTCGCTCGTACACTCCCTGGGACTGTCCCCGGTCCATCCGGGACTTACATTTAAATACGGCAACAACAAGGGGGTGCCAGACCACATTTAATCTACTCCATCTCACTTCTATGCTCCGCTGTACTTTATTGAATAAATAAATAAGCATAATATATATTATAATACATGAACATTTTAGGAGCATTTTATAAAAGATAAAAAAAATGATACCCCACAAGAATATACATCGGGGAGAACAGGAGAGGCAGAGGAGACAAATGCCGGATGGGAAAAAAATAATAATAATAACATGGAGTACAGTTTTTGGCATGTAGGACAAAGGACGAGGCTTAGGAAGCATTTCATAATATTAAATAAAACCACTGCACAAATTATTATTATGGCCAAGAGGGAGAGGAACGAGACCCGTCACAGAGGGGCAACCTCCCTCTCCCAGCTGGAAAACAGCGCACCCTCAGAGGGCAAGAAACAGCACAAATTCCGGTGAATTTCGGTGGGGTAGACAACCGTAGAAACCCCTCTATCCAGGAGCAGCAGCCCCAGCGTCCTTATATACGTGGAGGCCGGCTAAGTGTCGGCCTCGGCAAATGCAATAATCCACGCTCTCACGAACACTTTCAAACACCCAAAGTTATGTTGACTCTCCGTCAGATCTGAGTTCCAGACCGGGCGGACAGACACTTTTACATCATCTATCATCCGATTCCGCGCGCTCACCAGGGAACTACACTCCCAGAGGATGTGGAAGGCCGTCTGGGGCCCCCCGCTGCACGTACACTCCGGGTCCGGCACCAGACCAAAATCATGGAGCCTGGCACGGAAGTTGCCGTGGCCCGAGAGCATCTGCACAACGTGGTGATCCAAGGCGATCCACTCACTGCACATCCTTCTTCTCAAGGAGGGAAAGAAAGAGTGGGTCCACCTCCCTCTGGGCGATTCGTCCCATCTCTTTTGCCAATCACACATGGAAGCCTCCCTTATCCTTCCGCGCAAGGCTGTAAGTCCGTCCTCTTCAGGGTCAAGAGTGAGGCCCAGATGGGTCACTCTCTCGCCCCGCTTGAGGCGTCTCCTGGCCCCCGGTGTGATGGGTTGCGAACCTCATCGCCACCAATAGGCATCTTCGGTATGATATATAATATTAGAAATTATGGTGTATCGTGTTAAAAATATATTTATTTAAAAATATGTGTTCTCATGTCGACCTTCTTGGCAGAGTAACAACACCTATGACTGCCACACCGAGAGTCCCATGTGATTCTCACACTGTCTTTGGTCTGGTGTAGAATTCACAAAGACAAAAAATTGCACATGTCATGAATATCAATATAATAGCTTTACCCTTTATATCGATTTGGCTCGCGCTGTAATGATGTAATGAACTATTCAACAAAATAATAAGAATAATTGTTATAGGTATTTACCGTCCGAAATGGTAGCCAGCAAAGATTATCCACCAAATTCTCATACCTTGGAAGATTTCTGCGTTTTTAATAGTACCTATATATATTATAAATCGAATTACAAACGCTTATTTATTATTTTGACTCTAAACATGGTCGCCTATAGGCATTTCGTTTTATTATCCTAAAAATTAATTAATTATCACGATTAAAATAATGTCTTTGATGATCTCCAAAACGCCTGTCACAGATGAAACCGCGGGATACAGATGTACCAAATTTTTAAGAAATTTACCAAATATTTTATGAATTTTGCTTTCCTCGTGTAGTATATTGTTTATTACATAATTTGTATGTTGATGCAGTACGCTGGGGCTCGTGACTTATGGTGTAGTTTCTGACATATTTTTTGATTTGGCATTTGGAAACCCCTTATAACAGTGCGACTGTGACATTTAGACGATTTCATTGTTGTTGAAGTAACTACAAACTGGTACCAAATAGGACCCTTCGAGGCCCCGTGTCCTCTCATATAATACTGATTGACACATTAGACATTAGAGGACGGTAGAGTACAATAAGTGTAACACAGCACATATTGTATGCAGCATACAAATATAACATTTAGCTTGGCGAGAGCCCGTCAAAGTCACAGAGATAATCTTTATTTTGGAAATGACTTTTTATTATATTATATTATATTATGATAAAGTTTGATCAAAATATGATATTCATATATATCAAGGCAAATGCGTGAGCTCATAGAATATAGATAAATTAATCAAAAAAAAATTTCGGTACAAATGATAGCGTTATGAATGCCGAATGGAATAAATAACGAATGGATCATGCGGATGGTTTGGACACACAGATGAATGAAGAAAGAATGGTAAAAAAGTATATGTTAACGAAGTTAATGGAACTAGAAATAGAGGAAGACCGAGGAAAATGTGGCACGATCAAATAAATCAAATATTAAATGTCGGCCACATGAGGAGTCGGAGAAATCGACGTGCGTGCATGACACGAATGTTGAGGAAGCGGCATAAGTATGTCAAGAAAAAAAAGTGTGGCAGTCCATTCTTTCTGACCACCCCTCAGGAGTGGTAAACTAGTTTGTTAGTTTTTGTTTCGTTATCAGCATAAATCAGTGAAGTATTTACTGACCCCGACTTTGATGCATCAGGCCCATAATTAAATTAACATAACTCCCGGATGGACAAGCAACAGGCCTAGATAGTGCAGCGAGACTGACGAAAGGGCGTCGCTGCGTCCTATAACAGTCTCGGGTGGTGGTGGGAACCTTATATATAGGCCCATAATGACTTACGGAATCGAAACAATAACAGACACTGTCAGAACGAAACATCTACTTAGAACAGTAAATGAAAACATTGCGACCTATCATGGCACCCTTAGAAATATGATACCTAATGAAGAGATTCGCAGAACCTATAAAATGTATGACATAGTGAGGGACCACATCGAGAGGATGGATACAGCGAGTATTTCCCAAGATTGTGATGCACGAGACTCCAGACGTCCGTCGACCACCAAAGAGATGGAGAGAATGCTGGACGTTTTCATCAGAGGACCAAATTTTGCTATCCTATCTAAACAGATAGCAAGCTGTACATAAGGAAGACGATAAAGAAGATGACTTTGATCTTGGCGTTTATACAAGATTTAAGAGAGAATCGAAGTAATAATCTCTTGTTCTCTTGTTTTCAAAATATTATCGTACTCTTTCTTGCCTAATTATTATATTATGATTAAAAATGTACATGGACTTAAATAAATAAATATATTCTTTGTATAATAATTAATGAGGCGAAAAAACGTATTAATATACGAAATACAAATAATTATTAGATAAATATCAAACTAACTAACTAACTTACCATCACGCCGTCTCCCCGGAGGGGAAGGCAGAAAGAATGGAACTCCACACTGTTCTGTCCTGACATAGTCTCTCGCTTCCTCTACATTCATACATCTTGTCATGCACGCACGTCGATTTTTCCGACTCCTCACGTGACCGACATTCAATATTTGATTGATTTGATCGTGCCACGTTTTCCTCGGCCTTCCTCTATTTCTAGCTCCGTTCACGCCGTTTACATATACCTTCTAAACCATTCTGTCTTCACTCATTCTTTCCATGTGTCCAAACCATCTTAATGACCCTTTCCTTATTTTGTTCATAACACTTTCATTCGCACCACATTCACTTCTTATACTTGCATTTGTCACTCTATCATATACAGATTTGCCACACATTCGTCTTAGAGATCTCATTTCTACTGCTATCTCATATCTTATGTAATGCTTATAACGAGTTTTGATTTATAAATATAATAAAATATATCATTTGTTTATGGAACAAGTACTTTTATAGGGTAGAATTTTTTTCTAATTAATTTTTAATCACATTGTCATGTCGATAACTATTGAATACTAATTAAAACCGTATCAGCCCCCCTTTGCCTTTCAACAATCAATTTAACCTTTCATGATAGCAGTTCCGTAATTTAGGGGAGGAAAAATACAAACACTCCCCCGCGGCTCATACGAATAGCTTCAAAACTTTAAATTCTCTGCTATTTTATCGAAATATGTTTATTTGAAAATATGTTTAAATAGATTCACAGAAAACAAGGTTTTCAGTTTTATACATAAATAATACACTCATAGAACAGACACGTGGACAAAATCTTTAGTTTACGAGTATACTCAAACCATATGCATAATTCTTTGTAAAACAAGCAAACTAAACTAACTAACCATTACGCCGTCTCCCCGAAGGGGTAGGCAGAAAGAATGGACTGCCACACTTTTGGCACTCTGGCTCCTCACGTGGCCGACATTCAATATTTAAACATAAAAGATATAAAATAATAAAACGCTTTGTGTTTAACCAATTTGTGTTTAAGACCTATACTGACATATACCATTGAGACCAGAGCGGGTACCACAATAGCGAAGGCTAAAGTACGGGTGGCAGAGATGAGGACGCTGAGGATGATAGCAGGAAGGACTATTCGAGATAGGGTGAGGAACACGGCCATCCGCGAGATCTGCAAGGTGGAGGATGTCGTGAGATGGGGCAGACAACGCAGAAGATGCTGGAATGCGCACGTGCAGAGGATGGATCCCACCAGAATCCCACACGCTGTGGCGCATCAGATTCCTGCCGGCTGCCGTCCCCCCGGAAGACCGCCGAAGAGATGGAGAGAGAGTTGGGAGTCATCCTCCCAAGAGAGGCCAGCCTGATTTCAGGAACAGACCAAAGGTCTATAAGGAGAAGAAGAAGAAGAGTGTTTAACCACGGTATGGTTATTATTAATTTTGATTAACTATTTATTTGTCATTTATTTTTATTTTTATGATTAATTGAAAATGTGAATAGTTCGATGTTACGAGCTAACCGTCTTGTTCTACGGTATGTAAACATGGACCTTGACAAAACATAGATGCTTTTGAAATGTGGATATATCGTAGAATATTTAAAATACCAAAGAAAGAGAGAGTCACAAATGAGGAAGTACTGCAACGGATGAAGAAAGAATAATAAATTGTCAAGTAAATGTCGATAAAGCGCAGGAACTATACTTCAAGTCGGGAGAAGAAGAAAATCCTAGCTGGAAAACATTCGAGAATGGTTCAGTTGCGGCACAACATTCCTGTTTAGAACTGTTGTATAAAGGGTTGCTGGTTCTTGGGATGCCACTTGGGCCTTTTTTTTTTTTTTTTAAAAGACTTTTTTTTTATTTTTTTTATTTAATTTATCTTTTTAAAAACCCAATTGGGTTATATGGTTACATTTTTAGATCTTACTATTAATTATGTATTGTTTCAGATATTTTTTATATTGAGTTGTAGTGAGATTCCTTGTGTCTTTAGGTAGTTCATTGTAAAGTTTCAGTCCGTTGTTCAATATCCTTGATTGTCCTGTCTTAGTTCGTGCAATCGGTAAGTGATATCTGTCACAATTCCTGGTCCAGTGTCTGTGTATGTCTGAATTTTTAGTTAATTTGTAGGTGCTGTCTGTTGTCTTTTCCATGGTCACTCTGTGTACAATTTTTAAGGTCTCATATTTGGTCAGGTCTGATATGTCCATTTGTTTTGTTTGTCTGTAAACTTGTATGGTTGGGGTAAGGTAGTCAATGTTATATGCTAATTTTATTATTTTATTTTGTTGTCTTTGGAGTCTGGAGATGTCCTTTTGGTTTCCTGTCCCCCAGAAGGGAATCATATATGTCAGTCGGCTTTTTACATACGCTTCGTACATCATAACTTTTTCCCTTCTTGGTATGTAATTCTGTATTTTGTAGAAGAGGGAGTATAGCGATGCTAACTTGTCTGTTAGGTTGTCTATGTGTTTTTTCCATTTTAGTTGTCTGTCCATTGTTAGTCCTAGGTACTTTACATAGTCGAGTTCGGTTATTGCGTCATTTTTTATTTTTATGCACATGTTATGGTTTTTCTTGCTTGTTTCAAAGTGTATAATGTTACACTTTTTTACATTTAAGGTCAGGTAGTTGTTGGTTGTCCAGTTGGTTAGTGTCTCTATATCTATGTTCATTTGTTTACAGGTCTCATTGTCGTTGTCGTTTACATCAAAGATTTAAATCAATGATATTAGAATTTATTTTACAATCTTCAATATGAGCAGAAAATAGCTCATTATTATGAAGAAGGAATCTGGTCGTGTCCAGGCTCGAACCCAAGTCCCCTAGATTAGGAGTCAAGCGTTCTATCCCCTAGACCACCACCCGATCCTTTAATGTGGTAGTTTCCCGTTTCTTTCCACATCCTATGCCGTTGACCACGAAGGTTCTTCCGCCTTTGGAGATTATTTTCTTCTCCAGGACAAGATGGTGCCCTGAACAACAGACGCCTGGTAAGGCGAAAGTTGGTGGTCAGCTTATTCCGGCCAACGCTCGGTCCCTGTCTATATTTGCCGTCACGAGCTCGTTGCTCACTCCCCACCACGAGAAGGAAATAGATCAGGATTTTCCTTTCCTCAAACCTGAGACCAGGAGGCATTTCTCAGAGTTCTCCAGTACTTGAAATTGCTGCAAACCAAGCCCAGGAGTGAAACCAGTTAATAATAATAAAGGGTAGAAATAGCCATGATGCTGTCAAACCTCCGATAGTAGGGGAACAAGAAGAAGAAGAAGATTTCTGGGGATGACAGGCCGGAGGGCGTCCGAGATTCCTCGTGGCGTAGACTTATTAACGTAGACTCGTGTCTGTTAGAAGCCGTAATACTGACTGACGTATTGGGTGGTCGGAAGTACTGCTTTTATATGCTTTGCTTGCCTTTGTGACCTAGTGACCAAACTGAATAAATCTGGGCCCTAGAATCATCAGTTTTGATAAGTAGGTCCTTAGTAAGGCGTTTTTCGGTTATTCGTGTCATATATTTAATCATGAAATATACTGGTTCAGCGTCGAATTCCACTTATATGTGTTATGCATTTAACCCCGACATATTAATTGAATGTATTTTAGATAGGTTAGTATTCCTATGAACTCAGTGTTCAATAAAGCATAGTAAATAGTCCGCCGTGTATTTAACACTCAAATTACAGCTAATTTGTGTCAATCACCGGCGTATCAATAGCCCACTGCGGAGTGCCGTCCCGTCCGCCCGTCATGTCAGGACCTGACCCGAGGGTTCAGGGAAACGGCTATAATAGAAGAGCGGCTTTGTTGTTAAGAAAAACTCCGCTGAATGTAATCAACGCATATGGCGATATTTTATTATTAAAATAAACCATAGCATGATGCTTATAATGAATAGCCTTAGATAACTTGAAAAAAAACATTATTTTGTTCTATAGCAAAAAATTAATAATTCTACAAAATATTCATTCCGTTTCCCAGAATGGACATGAAAAGCTGATGGACTGTCATATTTATATAATACATCACAGGCGCATAAAGCGAAATTCAATCGAATGGTAATTAAATTAAATAATGTTTTTTTAATAACTACATTCACTTTTTCAAATTTTCGATATAAAGACAAAAAGTGGCAGTCGGGAGATGCCTATTGGTGGCGATGAGGTTCGCAACCCATCACACCGCGTCTCCCGCGGGGCGAAAAGAGAAGGATGGAGTGGCGCATCGGATAAAGTGTGACAGTCCATTCTTTCTGCCTACCCTTTCGGGGAGACGACGTGATAGTTAGTTAGTTAGTTAGTTAAGACAAAAAGTGAAAGTAAATATAAAATAAAAGTCCATCAAGAGATTTCAGTAAAATCATTAGATTATCTTAAGAAATTCAATTAGTTTGATCCTACCAATGAAACGCGTGGATGAAGAAATAATGGTTAAGAAAGTATGCGTTAACAACGGTGTTAATGGATTGGTGATTCGAGGAAGACCGTAGAAAACATGGCATGACCAAATTATTACATAAAGGTCGACAATGTTAGAATTTGGAAGTATAGACGTACCTACGTGTATGACTCGCTGTATTAATATGGAGGAAGCTGGAAAGGTGTTAGGATAGAGTAGTGTGGCGGTTTAATTATTCTCTCTGCCTTCCGTTTCAATAAAACGGTGTGACGGATTGATATTTCATAGTTTTTTGTAATCAGATTTCATTAACATATACTTTTTTTTATTATAAACTCCATAATCTATTTTAATATTCAGTGGCACTACGTATATTATTTTATGGTTGATATTTAAAAAATTAAATCAGCCCTGCTCACCTGCTAGCTGTTAAACGTCTCAGTTCACATAAAAAAATATGTATTAAAAAAACTCCAATGCCGCTTATCCTTTAATGATTTTATTCGTAAAATTTCGTCGCCCGTTTTCTATTTTATATTCAAAATGATTAAAACACAAAAGCTTTTCGCTATTTTAAAACTAATACTCTACATACTCGTATACGATGCAATTTTCAATTAAGCATTCGTTAAATTCCGGAACCGTCCGGAAATCCTCGGCACGTGCCCTCGCGAGAGAGAGGCTTGTTTACCAGTGGGGCTAGGGATAGGGGAGGGGTTCCTTGACGAGCTGAGATCAAGGGATGAAATTTCCAAAGGATTTAATACTTACACAACTCACGCACTGTGCAAACGATTCCATCTTGTAAACATTATTTTTTTTACGTATTAAATTTTAAGAATAAAAATATAATATTATTTTTAAAACAATTTTCAAATAAGTAAAAATATTTACTATGAGTCGTTGTCCTAACGAAGTTCAGTCTCATAAGAAAAAAAATGTATTAATGTGCCGACGCATTTATAAATATTTTTTCTTTCGAGATAAAGTTTTTATTTTTTAATTTTGATTTTTGAAATCAAAAGAGAGAAAAAAAACCTTGTTTAAACTGATAATATACATATTTTTAAAAATTTTATTTTCTCATGATGTAAATCTCCGTATTAAATAATTAACACGAATGAAAACGTGTTTTCTAGAAGTTTTATAGGTTTTACATGTTTCGCTTTTTTAAGACTTTATCAAATGTTACATTTGATAATGCATTAGAGAGGCGAAACTAGTCATTCCCATAAATTATAATTAAACTTCTAGAAACGGACGTTTTCATTCGTTTTTATCATATAACATACATATGAATTATTTAATTTGTCACTATTTTTGGATTGTCTTACGCTTAAATAAATGCTTTTCTTGAATGGGTTTTCTATTATCATAATTGGTAAAATTATAGATATCCCCTGATGCATTTTAATATATTTTTCAATTGATATAAGCATTGCCCATTTATTATATTTTGAAATTATTTTTGATGCTGTGCTTAAAGAAAGCATTTTTTTTAATAGTTCCTAAACAAATTCAATTCCGTTACTACTGGCTTGCAGGGTAGATTTTGTTAGATAAAACATTATTTTTACTTACTTACATAATATTTTTGCTAAGGTTTATTATTGCTCTCCTTACTCAAGTAAATTCACATAATCTTCTCCAATACATTTAACCCCAGATGAACTACGAGCCGCCATTACGCGCCCCTATTGTCTTCGACAAGTTCAAATAAAATTTTAAACAAAGCCGCGACGTGTTTAAACCTCGAGCAGAGAGGATTTGTACTGGAGTATTATTATACGTATCCCGCATGAGACGATACAGTTCTCAAACGTGTACCCACACAAAGGATTGGTCGCCAGTTCAGACTAAACATTACAGAAATAATCCATAGACAAAGAGCAGACATAGAAATAGATTTATTATTAATTGACAAAAGGGGTCAAAGACTTATGGTATATATGTCTGTTAGTATACCATATTTTTATTCTACTTCTTTTAGACCATTGGTCTGTTCCAGTAGTCAGGCTGGCCTGTCTTGGGTGGTTGACTCCCAGTTATCCCTCCATTTCTTTGGCGGTCTTCCGGGGAGATGGTAGCCAACAGGAATCTGATACGCCAAAACGTGTTTCCATACCATATTCTTCTTCTTCACAAAGGCCTCCTCCATTCGCTTCCATGTCACTCTGTCTTGTGCAGACTGCATCCAGGTTATTCCGACATGTCGGTTCAGATCATCCTTCCACAGTAGTTGCGGTCGCTCTGCGCTTCTCTTTGCCGTCCACGGTCTCCAAGCCAGCAGCCTTCTTGTCCATTTTTCGTCTGAGCTTCTGGCTACGTGACCTGCCCATTGCCATTTTACCCGGTGGATGATGTCAATAACCGTTCTTTCTCTCACCGTATCGTTTCTGACTCTGTCTCTTAGGCTTATTCCTAACATGGCTCTTTCCATGGCTCTTTGGGTCACTTGTAGTTTCTCGGCATTTTGTTTGGACAATGTTACAGTTTCAAGGCCATGAGTACCAATTAATTATTGTGTATTGTATATACTTCAAGATTTTTCTGTTGCTATCTTAGCCTATGAAATAATAAATATACCAAAAATTATTTGTTAACGTACTTCTTCTGAATTATTATTATTTTCATTCGATCAACAAATATGTTAATTTTATTTACATTATATTTTGTGTGTAATACTTCTTCACTCATTTCAATCCTAGCAGCAAAGTGTAACATTTTTTGCTGATTCTTACAATGACACTTGGGCCTTTAATGTGGTAGATTTCCGTTGCTTTCCACATTTGTATACAGCAGGTTATTTGAATTGCATACATCTTTTTAACTATTGATTCTCGTGACGTGTATAAGGTAGCTAATCTATCGCCATTTTATTTTCATATGAATTCTATACCAGATCAAAGGTAGTGTGACAATCATACTGCCATCGAACTGAGGACCTTCGGTGTGGCATTCATAGCTCTTGCCACTCTGCCACGAAGATCGTCAATAATAATAACCTTTGTAAATATAAAGGAACATGGATAATATCAAGTGGGAAATATTTTTCTTCCGTCCAATTAAGAGTTGAGATACTTATTTTGTGAATGAATGTATAATTTTCCAAAAAAAAAGTTTTTTTTAAATCAGAGCTCACAACTAGTTATTGTTTTCACATAATCAAGATTTTAAACCAGACACATATCTCTATTCTGTCACAAACATCATGACGTTAACCATCCACCAAGGCTGTACTCCTGTCGCCAGATAGTCTCCAGTCAGCGCCCCGATTTGATAGGATCAGCGGCTTGGTGACTGTCCTTGGGGTCGTTTTGCCTCAACTTTGCCCGGATATCCGAAGGATACCCGGATAAACAAATTATATTTTTCCGCCTGACGTTACCAAAATGAATAAATTAAATCCGATCCAACCCAGATTTTAATGGTGCAGGTCTTGACAGTGGGAAAATGTGTTTGACCACCCCCTCCCTTCCCCACCGCTCCTTCCCATACTAAATTGAGCTGTCATTCCCTATTATCGCAACACCCAAAACCAATTTCACGTCTAAATTTATTTACACTACAGATTATGCAAGAGAAACGCGCATAATATAACAATATATTGCAAAGGGTAGTGTGCAAACATGCAACTGCAATATTAAAAACCTGTATATTTTTAACGGCTAAAATAAAAAGGTTAGATTCATTCACAATCCAGTAGTAACACTCTTTTATAAATAAGACATCGCTTTCGATTACAACCCTCATTTTGTTAGAATATAGTAGGGTGGTTTGATATGTCACATAAAAATTTAGTACGCTTACCCCTTTCGCGATCATCCCCTGTATACGGTGAAGGGATGCAGCGAGAATAATAAGGGAATATTTCATATTTAATTCACGATTGCATTACTTAATATTGGGTATTTATACAATAAACATGTGTAGTCATATTTTAATACTAAAAAAAATTTCAAATCAATCAAATATTGAATGTCGGTCACGTGAGGAGTCGGAGAAATCGACGTGCGTGCATGACAAGATGTATGAATGCAGAGGAAGCGAGAGAAGTATGTCAGGACAGAACAGTGTGGCGTTCCATTCTTTCTGCCTACCCCTCCGAGAAGACGGCGTGATGGTTAGTTAGTTAGTTAGTTAGTTAGTTAGTAATAACTTATAAGCATCGTTTTAAAATTCTCATAATACCTATATGAGGAGACATAGTTTTGTTAGGAAACAATTTTATCAAATATGTAAAAAAATATTCATATGTATGAAAAAACGATAGTTTTCAAGGAGTTTCATTATAATATTTTTGTATTTATACGAGTACATTTAATAATGCCTTAGAAGGGCGAAACATGTCATACATAAATATTAAAATAAAACTCCTTGAAAACTATCGTTTTTTCATACATATTAATAATTTAATATGGAGTTTTACATCATTGTGCAAGAAACAATAAATATGTAAAAAAAATTGCAATATACCTATATATGCGTGATATGAATATATTTTAGCTCCGGGCGAGATCGCTTGTATTCTTTCTAAAATGTAATGTATGTAATTCTCACATAAAAATATTTTCTATTTAATTTATAAAGTTCTAAAATACATCTAAAACATAACATACGACAACAACAACAAACCATCACGCCGTTTCCCCGAAAGAGTAGGCAGAGAGAACTGACCGCCCCACTACTCTATCCTTACACACCTCTCTATCGTCCACATTCATACAGCGAGTCATACACGTACGTCGATTCTTCCGAATTTTAACATGGCGACCTATAAAATTTGGTTAATTTGGTCATACCATGTTTTCCTCATATCCATGGAAAGAGCCATGCTTGGAATTAGCTTTAGGGACAGATTTAGAAACGAATTTATTCGACAACAAACCAAGGTGACTGAGGTGGCTCTGAGGATGGGCGGGTTGAAATGGCGATGGGCTGGCCATATCTGTCGGAAAACCGACAGCCGATGGGGGAGACGGGTTCTGAAGTGGAGACCGCGTACAGGATTTCGCAGAGTTGATGGTCCCCCTACCCGCTGGACCGACGATCTGAAGAGGATTGCTGAACATGGATGGATGGGAGCGGCAATGGATAAGGGTCGGTGGCGTGCTTTGGGAGAGGCCTACATTCAGCAGTGGATGACAGACGGCTGATGATGATGATGATGTTTTCCTCGTTCTTTCTAGACTCGGTACTCCTTTCACATCGTTAAAGTATACTCTCTTAATCATTCTATCTTCATCCATGCGTTCCACGTGACATGTGACCAATGTAACGCAGTGATCGTTCCAAAAGTTTGTTCATATTTTCATCCGTTCAAAATTCCTTCCTAATATCGGCATGCGTATTTGCCTTATTGCAATAAAACATATAAATAGAGAGGTTTGCCAGGATAGAGTAGTGTGGCGTTCCATCCTCTCTGCCTACCCCTGCAGGGAAACGGCGTGATGGTTTGTTTGTTTTGTTTGTGAATGGAAAAAGAAGTATAGGTAGACCAAGGAAGACATGGCATTACCAAATTAATCAATTACTGAAAGGCGGCCATGTTCGAAGTAGGAACAATCAACGAGCGTGCATGTCACGATGTGTGAATGTAGAAGAAGCGCGAGAGTTATGTCATTATAGAACAATGTGGCGATCCATCCTCTCTGCCTACCCCTCTGGGGAAAAGGCGTGATGGTTAGTTAGTTAGTTAGCAATAAAACATATTTTCTTATACTCGTAAGTAAGAACGAATTCCGCATACGTCTGAAAATGTTTAAAGTAGCTTACATGTTTTAAGTAGGTACCTTCATGTTTTTTAGTTCCTGATTAAGGCCACACGCCCTTATCAGCCTTATCTCCTGCGATTATTTAATCCCTTCAAGCCATGACATTGCGCCAAGCCCTTTGTTGGGCGAGTATTACATCCAATTGATGATAAATGATTCGATAAGGTGCCATTAAAGCAGTCTCATTGAATGCCCTCCCAATTTCGTGGGAGGGGCGAACGCTGGCCTTTGGAAACCTTTGCTGAATATAAAAAAGGACCCCAACAAAAAAAAACATTGTGATACGTAAAATTATTTTAAGTTTTATACTTTTTTACGAATTAAAAACATTGTGTTCTATTTTTATATCTTCTTCATCGGGAGAGTGACCACGGTTCTCTTGATGGTATAATGATGAATAATGAAAATAATCAAATATGTAAAAAAAAATGTATATTTAGTTAAATTCCATTTACGCTTGTGTCTTCGACCGGTTTCGTCAGCTTGCTGCCATCTTCTGTTCAGCCGAAACCGGTCGAAGACACAATCATAAGTGGTAAAGAAATGTTGGAAGAATATATTATGATAGAATACCAAACGACCGAATAAGAAAGAAATGTAAGGCAGATGATTGCATTATCTATATATGTAAAAATGAAGAAACGTCTTTTTCTTCTATTCTTTGAACTCAGTAGACTCAGCAACCAATTGACAGATCTAGGTGATATTTTCACTGTTCATTAATCGTCATCGGCTGTCCCTCGTGTCTGAGGAAGACTGTCCTTCACGGTTGTAGGTCTGCATGTGATTGAAGACCCACAAATTCTGGGGCATCTGAGGCAGAGGACGACACACGAGCGTGCGTGTTACTGTATATTAGCGTGTGTCAGGACATTGTAATGTGGCGGTCCATCCTCTCTATCTACCCTTCCGGGGAAACAGCGTGATGGTTAGTTAGTTAGTTAATTACAAAAACAAAGAAGAGATAATGATTACGAATAAAATTTATTGCATCAAAGATATTCACGGAAGCTGCTCTAATCTGGGAAGTATTTTTATGATCCGGTAATCGTCCATGATCCGCTTGTAGTCTGCAACGAGCAATAAAGAATCGATTCGGAAGAACGGGTTCGGTTGTCCAAATCAATAAAATTACTCACGGTGAGGCGGATCGAAATACGGCGATCGCCGGGCAATTTGGTTCAGATATTCATTGCCACAATTACCCTCGTTAAATAAAATCACTTAGCACTAAAAATACCAGCTGATATCGGATAATTATAATGATAAAAATATAAGTAGAATGAACGTGATTGAAATGAGATATCTCAGGCGAAAGTGAATACAAAACATGGATAAATGTAATGTTCAACTTCGCTAATAATAAGAACATGCATACATAGCGAATGATGCCGTTTTTCTTAGGCATTTGATAATTCGAAACGTGTCAAACGAAAAAGAAATGTGAAACATGTCATTCTTATAAAATATAATAAAACTTCTATGAAACAGATGTTTTCTTTCGTATTCATTATTTAATATAGAGTTTTACATCTAACAATAAATACATATTGGATTATTTATGGAGCGCCGTTTTTTTGTTAATTATTCTTTATCATCTTAAAGACGCTGTTGAAAATGCCTACTATAGGTAGGTACATACTAAGAATGAGGGCTGCACCTGATGCAGTCGATCTACAATTACTTAGGGTAGGATAATTTTAAAATTCTCGATCTAAACTCGAGTACCCCCTCAACGCACTTGAGGTCTGAAGGAAGGTTCTTTCAGACTGAAGAACCGGCTACTAGGAAGGCTCGCTCTCTTATTATTTCCCAATATTTTGTAGTTTCACAATTAATTAAGTCGTAAAAGTGGAAACATAAGATTGCTTAAAATAAATTTTTGAAGGGACCTAGATCCTTAAGTTGGCTCCACTGCTGAACGTAGGCCTCTCCCTAAGCACGTCACTAAAATATCCATCGCCACTCTCATCCATCCAGGTCCAGCAATCCTCATAACATCGTCGGTCCAGTGGGCGGGGAGACGTCCAACTCTACGGAAACTTGTTCGCGGTATCCACTCCAGAACCCGTTTTCCCCATCGACCGTCGGTCCTCTGACAAATATGGCCAGCCCACCGCCCCTTCAGTCCACCTTTCCTCAGAGCCATCCCAGTCACCTTGGTTTGTTGTCGAATAAATTCGTTTCAAGGTTATTCCAAGGCGACCTGGAACTTGTATACCAGACCCCTTGTCAGCGTCTACGTTTTGGCTTCGTGAGTCATGCTTGGCAAGACGTACTGGTTAAAGACTTTGGCATTGAGGCAATGCCTCAAAAAATCCAGAAAGCCACGACAGAGGCGTGCGTGTACTGTGGTGCGAAGGTGGACGATGCAGAGCACACAGTATTTAGATGCACCAAGTGGAACCAAGAAAGAGAACAAATGGAACGGCAATTGACAGCGACCAAAGAAGTGACACCAGAAAACATTGTGCAATATATGCTTCAAAGTAAACCCACTTGGGACATTGTCGCCTCTTACATGGAGAGTGTAATGAGGATAAAGGAAGAGGATGAAAGAGTTACATAACGAAGAGAATAAAAGATTCAAGCAGCATCATGGTAGGCCTTGAGGTGGGAACACGTTCTGCAAGGAGTAGGGGAAGGTTTTAGCCCGTAAAAGGCGGGCCAGACTGTGTAAACATCGGTTTCCAACCAACGAGCCAGACTATCTATCTCATTCTACGCCGGGTAAAATAATGCGAGGAAGAGAGATAAACGTACCATGTTTGTTGAATAGTTTGAAAGGATAACCGTATGCAGAAACATCCGCGGTTTAACTAAAATCGACGTTTTTACTACGTCTAGAACATGGTTTAAGTTTGAGTAATAACATTCTGTATACAAATTTTGTTTTCAAACCAGCTTGTTTATCACAGTGTGGCCCGCCTTTAAGGGTCCGGCACTAACCGGGTGGCCTGTCCCCTGGGTGTCCATGAGGATTTCCCAGGAAAAAAAATGCCTCAAGAAATAGGTTAGATAAACCTTCAAATTTAATTTTTATATTTTATGACTACAGTATATGGCGTGATACATGAAACCAAGTAAATAAATTAGCAGAGAATGTATTACAGTAAATGGAAAGTGTGCTACAATCGGACACAGAAGCGGCGCTGGTCGCCGGGGATCGGCGATAAAACGTCGGACAAAAGGGCGTGAAGCAATAAATTCACCCGATAAAAAGGGTTACATTCGCATTGAGCCCTTTCTTTATGTACACACAATGCGCCGCGGAATAATTTAACGGTCAAAATCTGTAATTATCGATGCTGATGGTAATCAAATTATTTGCAATTGATATTACATCGCGGCCAACAGAGATGTCAGGCCGGTGATAAAGGGCGGTAGAATGTACTAAAAGTTACCCGTAAAATGTCAAACCAATGCTATAATTTAGAACGTCCTATGAAATGTTTCAAATTGATTAAACGTGGTTCCTTTTTCAAAACGCCGCCGTTACCATTTTTTTTATTTAAAATGTAAAAACATAACTAACTAACTTACTAACCATCACGCCGTGTCCCCAAAGCGGTAGATAGAAAGAATGGACCGTCATATAATTTTTCTAATATATCCTGACATACTTTTCTCGCTTTCTCAACATTCACACATCGTGTCATGCACGCACGTCGTTTTATCCAAATTATATTTCTTAAAATAAAAACCACTTTTAATTGTTTCTTAAACAATGCTCAAAAAACTTCATAATGATTGTTTTAGCGAGGCGATACATATCAATCCCGTAGAATATATAAGATAATATATTTTTTTTAATGGAATTTTATTCGCTATAAATAACAAAAACTTGCAGAATTTTAATTGGTTTAAAAAAGAAGTGTCATGAATGAAAATGTCTGTCATGTTCTAGAATATTTATTATATTTTATGAGAAAAACCTGTATCGCCTTGTAATTTTACATTATTGTTAAGCCTTAACAAAGCGAAAAATGTCATTCCCATTAAATATGACGAAACTTCGAAAAAAAACGCATGTTTTTATTCGTATTCATATTAAAACAGCTAATTTTTCTACTTTTATTTCATTCATTTTTCATAAAATTATATAAAAGTTCTTAAGATAATCAAATGATTTTACTGAAATCTCTTGATGGAAGTTCATTTTAAATAATAATTAAATAAAACGATGTTTTTTAACTACTTACGCTGTCGGTATCGAAATAAAGACAAAAGTGGAAGTAGTTTAAAAAGATCGTTTCATTAAATAATTGCTAAAAGTTCTTATAATTCAAATATTACAAGTGATTTGGTTTGAAAAAATATATAATAATAATGCCAAGTAACGAATTGTAAGTACTAGGAAAAACAACTCTAAATTATCCGCTAACTTGATGGTTGAATTGTTAATACTTAGATCATTTGAACCAACTTAGTTAATATATTACGGCAAGTATAACTTCAGGTCTTGAAATAAGTATCAAATGAAACTAAAAGCATTTTCCTTACTAAAAGATTACACACATTTAAAAAAATATGTATTTCTTATTAGCTTTAAAAAGCTTCAAATAGTTTTTATTTATTTTATGTAACATGTTAAGTAGTTCGATATGCTTCTTCTTCTTCTTAGTTTTTAGGTCGTATGACCTGTTTGTGACGGTGAGATGTCTTGGGATAATGACGTTCTGCTATCTCTTCGGCGGCATTCCTGGTAGTCACTTGATTACTAGGTAGTCGCCTTATTTCAATCCCAAAAAAAATCAAATCTCTTTAAGAATGCATTTTTAAATACTTATAATTTTACTTTGTTTGTCAAGTAACAATAAATTAATTTAATGAATAATTATAAATAATTTCGTACAGTTAAATTATACACTTTCAAATATATTTATCACACTATAACAAAGTGAAGAATGATAGATACCCTACACAAAAATCTGTGTATTGAAAATATTGTCTATACTCCAAATTTACCTATTGTACATCATAATAATGTGAAACCTTTTTAAGGGTCCTTACTCAAGCGGCATGAAAATACACAATCCCTTTCTATATGATCCTTTCAAGTGGGAGTGATATAGTAATAGGTAAGAACTGGGGGTGCGTTGGGACATTAGATATAATTACCTAACGCAACGGGGATATGCAGAACAGGGAACAAAATCACGGGAGTATTCAAATGACACGCAATATGACCCACGACCCGCGGTCCGTGCGCAGGCGCAGGCGGGGGACGGAGCTTTGTGCGTGGCTGGAAAGTGTTCGCCGTCCACCTTTGTTCGATATTTAAATTATTTGAATTATTCTTTTATTCCGTTTGACAATTGTGACGGGTTGAGGCGCAATCTGTCAAAAAGGGATATAAGAGTCTTCATAAAGTATCATCGATGTTTGTTTTGGCCTACTAGAAAATGGCAACACGGCATCACTTAATTCGTGCATACATATTACTTTATATACTTTTAAAATGTGATAAATGAGTTTTCGAATATATTATATTTGAAAGTGATCATTTTTCTTCATCTTCTTCCTTGATGTAGACCTATATGGACTTTTCTCCAGCGGGTTGCTCCTGCTATGCTCTCATGTTGTAGAGGTTTCAAAAGAAATTCTTGAGAGCCCTCTACATGAGAGAGTACGGGGTATCCTTGGCTCTATCCAACGGCATTTCTCTTGGGTATGCTGGGGTATAACTCAGTCGAACTGACGAGGGAAGGATTAATGTCAACGCATTTTTCCAAACTGATTCGGAGCTTTATTGAGAACCCCTATTTTCTGCAGCATATAGGTATTTTTGTTCCTGATAATTACCTGCGACAGCGCCGACATAAATTGTTCTTTGCTCCGTCACGCAGAACCAACCTGCCTTTGGTGATGCCAGTAGGAAGAGGAATTCGGACGTTGAATCTAATCGTCTCGGATTTGGACATTTTCAGTGTCAGTGAGACAGTATTCATAAAAAATATAGTATATTATTATAGATATTCATCAAACAGTTGCATATCAACTGTTTAAGTATTCGTTTACTCTCTCACCCTGACGAAACTCCGGCGGGAGCGAAACCGGTTGGTGTTACTAAATAAAGTGGTTTAGATACAAATACTAAAAGTGTATTATTATTTTATTTAAATATAATAAAAGCTGGCCATGTTCACAGCCGGAAAAATCGACGAGCGTATGTGTCAATTATAAATATAATGATTCTCGAGAGGCGTGTCAGGATAGGCAGAGAATAGACCGCCATAGTCAAAAAGTTATTACATATATGTTTATAAATACGAAAGCATATATTATTTTAGAGACAACAGTATAAAAACTGTGGCACAACAACATCGCTGCATAAACAAACAAAACTTATTATCAGCCAACACCAATTGTTTAAAGATGCACATTTCCAAATTCACGATGTGCAGACATTCCTGGCGTCTGTATTGTGAAGTGTGTCCATAAATACCCTCGTTATCCTGGAGCAAAGTGTCTGTAAAATGTTTTCAAATATAAACATTTTGGTATTCAGAGTGTCAAGCAGTTGATCTCTCACTTTAACGGAGAACTAGAAGCCAAAGCCGGGACGGACGTGTTCTAGAAATGGTGAGTAGGTACTGTTTTATTTTTTTTAATTTTTTTTTTTAAATAATTTAGCAATTCAAGTTACTACATAGTAAACAATTAAAATTTGAACAAGCAAACTTTGAATTTTTGTTAACGTAATCGTTTGTAAATAATTAGTTAGTTATGAAGTTAGTAAAAAGAAGAATTGGACTAAGCTGGGCAGCTTTCGGAAACATGAGTTACATCCTTAAAAACCGGAAAATACCGATCAACCTGAAACGAAAAGTCTATGAAGCCTGCGTTCTGCCAGTTGGTACTTATGGTCTTGAAACTGTTACATTGTCCAAACAAAGTGCCGAGAAACTACGAGTGACCCAATGAGCCATGGAAAGATCCATGTTAGGAATAAGCCTTAGAGACAGAGTCAGAAACGATGCGGTGAGAGAAAAAACAAAGGTCACTGACATCATCCACCGGGTGTCGACTCTAAAATGGCAATGGGCAGGTCACGTAGCCAGAAGCTCAGATGAAAAGTGAACAAAAAGACTGCTGACTTGGAGACCGGGGAGCGCAAAGAGAAGTGCAGGGAGACCGCAACTACGGTGGAAGGATGATCTGAACAGACACGTCGGAATAACCTGGATGCAGTCTGCACAGGACAGAGTGACATGGAAGCGAATGGAGGGGGCCTTTGTCCAGGAGTGGACGGGAATAGGCTGAGGAAGAAGAAGAAGTAGTTAGTATCCCAGATCTTCTTCTTCTCTCGCTGCATAACCATCACTGGATGTTTGCGATCACTTGCTCCATTTTACACTTACTCCTGTCCCTCGAATCATGTATGAGGCTCTCTAAGGTCAACAATCTTCTCCACTATCATTTCCCAGCCATTGCATTTTTAGGCGTCCCACGTCTCTTCTTCTTTCGATTCCCCCCCCAATTATCACCTGCAATAAATGATACATCGAATTGCACGTTATACGAGTATGCCCAGTTTTTCTTCTTTTTATTGAGGCGAGCAGCTGACGTTCCGTTCTTATACGTCTCAGCACTTCATTTGTCACTCTTGCCATCTATGGCATCTTGAGCATTCTCATTATGGCCACTTTCAAAGTCCAGCTCTCTAATGGAGTGCTAAAATAAATACGTTTAAATAAAGAACTGTTTCTAAAAATGTATTTGACAAGATTTCTAGTTATTTTGGGTAATTGTTCGTAGAAGGAATGACAAGTTAGAAAATCGGGTAGTAACAAGTCTGAAAGGTTGCTGAGGAAAATAAAGAGCTGGAATACTTCCTTGATATTATTATTATCAACAGTGAAGAAAATGACCACTAGAACAAGCTACTCGTTTGTAAATAGATGAGAAAATAACTATTATAGTTTTAGTTAGAAAATGTTATCTGTTAAACGAGTTTATTTTCTAAATGCAGCCCTGAACGAACACCCAAAATTAATGTTCCTATCGAGACACATCGCTTAGAATGAGACATTAAGACTTTTCCATGGACAACAATGGATGTGAAGTTAATCTGATGTATTTATAATATATACCATTTTGTCTGAAGGGATCTCACAAGTTCCTTCATTCGCTTCAAATACACAATCGCCGTAGCGATGTTCATGTTTCACCATATGATTTATAATAGATAGATTAACCTTATATTCTGTTCTAGTTATCTCCATAAACATAATTAATTTAACTTGAGTCAGCGACCAAGGAGAAAGAGATGCATTGTGTTAAAAAAATTAAAAAAATACAGCCACAGACCAGCATCATTTTGAGTATTTTGCACAAAATTGTTTAATGCCCTCCCAGAAGTGCTCAGAAATCAAATTTCATACAAGAAATATAAACTTTCAATTAAAAACTTGGTGAATCTTTGAACTCTTTGGTTTGTAGTGTTATAAACAAAATAAAGTAATGTTAAAACAAAATACGAGTAAATGTTACTGTTTAAAATGTTTCTAAAAATCTCACACCATTCAAATTCGTACGAAAATATAAAACATTTGTCTATAATGTTAATTTACCTGGAAATCTTTTGAATGTATTATAGTAATCACCATAAGGGCGATTTGATCGGGTATGTTTTATGAAGGTTTACTAATGTTGTAACATAAGAGCAACAAAGAGAACACTGTTATATTTCTATTCACGTGGTTTTATGCATATTTCCTTTGATGTTCTTTTTTCCCGCCCTTTGCGTCAATTTGGCTCGCGCTATAATAATAAAGAGAGCTTAATGTTGTTAATTGAAGTACCTATATTGGTAGAAGTTGATTGTGAATAATAAGAAAAATAAAATATTATTTAATCAGATATAGGTATTTAGTTTCATTCTACCTGAGTTTATGGCTTAGAACGGTTTCGCAGCTCGCTGCCATATTCTGGTGAGCATAGAGCACAAGGTGGCAGCGAGCTGCCGAAACCGATCGAAGCCATAATAATAATCGAGTGGAATTAAACTAATTAATGTATATTAGGTCCTTACATATGAAATTGGCGTTTTGTATGGGAGGAACATAAAGTTGATTTTTTTTAAATATAATATATTTATTTAATCAAAGTATGTACCATTGCTATCCATGCACTTTTGCCATCTCATAGGTAGTTCATCGATCCCTTTACTAAAAAAAACATTCGGACGGGAATCAATAAAATCTTTGAAGTCGGTTTGGACTACCCCATCGGAGTTGAATTTTTTCCTTTGCAAGAAGTTATCCAAATTTCGAAAAAAATAGTAATCTGTTGGGGCAAGGTCCGGAGAGTACGGTGGATGTCTTAGACATTCCAATTGAAGCTCTTCTAATTTGGTAGCCGAGTGTGTGGTCTAGCGTTATCATGAAGCAGCAGTGGCCTAGAGCGATTAACCAGCCTCGGTTGTTTAGCAGCTAGCTTTTCCATCATGGTTTGCAGTTGCTGACAATAGACATCTGCCGTAATCGTCTGGCCAGATTTAAGAAAGCTGTAGTGAACGACACCAGCACTAGTCCACCAAACGCTCACAAGTAACTTTTTTGGAGTCAATTTTCGCTTGGGGCATGGTTTGGCTGGTTCGGCAGGGTTCAGCCATTGCGATGAGCGCTTCCGATTATCATACAGGATCCACTTTTCATCACAGGTAATGATTCGATTCAAAATCCCTTCATTATTGTGCCGGTTGAGTAATGCAACGCAGCAGTCAACGCGCGTTTGTTGATTTGCTTCACTCAATTCGTGAGGTACCCACCTTTCAAGCTTTTTCACCTTCCCAATTTGCTTCAAGTGGATTAAAACAGTTTTATCACTAACACCGCAGCCTGCAGCTAACTCGGACGTGGTTTGCGATGGATCCGCTTCCACAATAGCCTTCAATTCTTCATTATCAACTTTGGTCTCCGGCCGTCCACGGGGCTTGTTCTGCAGGTCGAAATTTCCAGAACGAAAACGTTGGAACCAAAAACGCACTGTGTTTTCTTTTGCGGCACCGTCGCCATACACATCATTAATCCTTCGAGCCGTTTCTGCAGCACTGGTGCCACGGTGGAACTCGTACTCGTAAATAACGCGATATTTCAAGTTTTCCATTTTGTAAACTGAGTGACGCAAAGAAAAAAAACAATTGAGGAAAAAACAAATGAATTATAATTTTCGAAACACAAATACTTGAGTAAATAGCTGTATAAATTTGAATTTGGAATTCCTAACCAAAGAGAAGATATTTGAGATCAAAGTTGCCAGTACGGCAAAACGCTAATTTCGCAAAAAGATTTTTTTTTTTATTAAATTTGTTTCATTTTCATTATAATATGATGAGCTATTCAACAAAATAATATAAATATAAATATTTATATTAATTTATAATGGACGCCTACCTCAGTATGGTCATGACGGAAGCCAATGATATGCACGCTAAATGCTTAGAGCACAAGGTTCTAAAAGGCCTACGTCCGGGTTTCCCAACCTTATTTGTACCATGCCCCATTTCAACGATTCAAAAATCTCCACGCCCCCTCCATTTTTTTATTTAATGCACATATGCAATATATACCATTTTTATTAAATTTTCATAAATAAATATAATGTATATTATGTTACATTACTATTCGAAAGAAAATTAGTGCGTTCCTTGGGTTTGATCTGAGCTACAAAGAGTTTTTATGTGAGATACTAATTTGGTTAATTTTAATATTAAATCTCCACGGTTTGTGATATCAAGACGATTTCGTTATTTCAATAACAAATCATTTACAGCGCTAACACCGCATTCAATTAAATATGATGATGGTAATGGCAATAGTAATTTTCTTACTAAATTGGTCATAATCAGGTATTTAGTTTCTGTCTCGACACAAAGCCACACCAATGTATTTTTCACATTGAATAGTGCTTTAAAAGATTCATCATTTTGCAATTTTAAAAGTTCTTCTTAAAACTGCATGGCCACATCAGTTTAATCTACCAAGATTGGTTGAATTATCCAAGATGGGAAAGAAATTTCTTTTAAATCTGAATATCTGTCATTTAAGTCACTAGCCATCCAAGTGATCCAAAATAACAATTACAGCTGATTCAGTCACCTAACACAATAAGCCAATAAAATTACTAAAGTTTGTTGTCCGAAACATTTTTTTATACACCTGCAGAAGTCCAATGAAGCTAGAGATTTTGCATCAATAAGACAAGAGTGGAAGTATTATAGTTATTAAAAACATACTTTTATTTAATGATTACATAAAAGTATTTTCTTAACGCCTGTTTAATAAATATTTATTTTATTTATTTTGCACGTTCGTCGTGTAGATTAAAATTCGATGATATGCAGAGAATTTAGCAAATACCAGTAGACTGTATTGAATTGTTCCGTGTCTATTTCCGTTTGTTGTATCCCGAAAGAGCGTGCTGTTTTGACATGTTGTCACTGAAACAATAAATTGTATACGCCAACTGTTTACCATAAACATCTAAATGTCTTCTGTTTGCTTTGTTCGCCTGCTGGAAAATCGTTAAACAAAAGGGTTATTACTTAAATGGTTGAAGCCGAGACATCTTAGAAGACAATCTGCATGTTTGAGTAGGGTACGACTACAACGGGTAGGTACCTACTCATAAATGGCTGAAAATATAAGGTACATTTTTTTTGTGGAAATATGTAGGTACCAGTGAATGAAACATTTTATATCGATAAACCATGTATATAAAAATAACAGATATGTGTATATATTAGGTCCTTACATATGAAATTGGCGTTTTGTATGGGAGGAACATAAAGTTGATTTTTTTTAAATATAATATATTTATTTAATCAAAGTATGTACCATTGCTATCTATGCACTTTTGCCATCTCATAGGTAGTTCATCGATCCCTTTACTAAAAAAAACATTCGGACGGGAATCAATAAAATCTTTGAAGTCGGTTTGGACTGCCCCATCGGAGTTGAATTTTTTCCCTTGCAAGAAGTTATCCAAATTTCGAAAAAAATAGTAATCTGTTGGGGCAAGGTCCGGAGAGTACGGTGGATGTCTTAGACATTCCAATTGAAGCTCTTCTAATTTGGTAGCCGTCTGTTGTGCAGTGTGTGGTCTAGCGTTATCATGAAGCAGCAGTGGCCTAGAGCGATTAACCAGCCTCGGTTGTTTAGCAGCTAGCTTTTCCATCATGGTTTGCAGTTGCTGACAATAGACATCTGCCGTAATCGTCTGGCCAGATTTAAGAAAGCTGTAGTGAACGACACCAGCACTAGTCCACCAAACGCTCACAAGTAACTTTTTTGGAGTCAATTTTCGCTTGGGGCATGGTTTGGCTGGTTCGGCAGGGTTCAGCCATTGCGATGAGCGCTTCCGATTATCATACAGGATCCACTTTTCATCACAGGTAATGATTCGATTCAAAATCCCTTCATTATTGTGCCGGTTGAGTAATGCAACGCAGCAGTCAACGCGCGTTTGTTGATTTGCTTCACTCAATTCGTGAGGTACCCACCTTTCAAGCTTTTTCACCTTCCCAATTTGCTTCAAGTGGATTAAAACAGTTTTATCACTAACACCGCAGCCTGCAGCTAACTCGGACGTGGTTTGCGATGGATCCGCTTCCACAATAGCCTTCAATTCTTCATTATCAACTTTGGTCTCCGGCCGTCCACGGGGCTTGTTCTGCAGGTCGAAATTTCCAGAACGAAAACGTTGGAACCAAAAACGCACTGTGTTTTCTTTTGCGGCACCGTCGCCATACACATCATTAATCCTTCGAGCCGTTTCTGCAGCACTGGTGCCACGGTGGAACTCG
The DNA here is from genome assembly GCA_022606425.2 of Lepidostoma basale. Taxonomy (NCBI): domain Eukaryota; kingdom Metazoa; phylum Arthropoda; class Insecta; order Trichoptera; family Lepidostomatidae; genus Lepidostoma; species Lepidostoma basale. The sequence continues at coordinate 1,359,825 of JAHDVF020001491.1, forward strand.
TACTCGTAAATAACGCGATATTTCAAGTTTTCCATTTTGTAAACTGAGTGACGCAAAGAAAAAAAACAATCGAGGAAAAAACAAATGAATTATAATTTTCGAAACACAAATACTTGAGTAAATAGCTGTATAAATTTGAATTTGGAATTCCCAACCAAAGAGAAGATATTTGAGATCAATGTTACCAGTACGGCAAAACGCCAATTTCATATGTAAGGACCTAATATATCACTGGCTCGTATTGTAGAATCATATAGAGATGTTTTTTTTCAAATCAGTTTAAAGTACGAGTAGAAGAGATGCAGGTACTATGTTCTTTCGACTTTACTGGTTAACGTTGCCTTAGCGAATCGAATATAGACAATGTCTACTTGTTTACGAAGCCTTACATGGACAAGCACTCCACTGCCTCAAGATAATTGCGATCTTCAAAAGAAGAAGCAACACACAAACTTCTTGTCCCGCGGCGCCAAGGAACTTCAAATTTCGCCCATCGTGCTTTTGGCATCGCGGGATCGGCGGCGTGGAACAGGCTGCCCTACAATATTCGAAATCAGGACAACGAAGGAGTAATCAGAAGTTCTCTTAAAGACGGAAGTCTCAGACGAAGAGCTCCCTTGAAGTGAATTTCTCACAAAAATGGGGCTACAAAATCGTCATCATCATCATACTACATATAACAGAACGCGGGACAAGTCAATCATCGATAACATATCCTACATATACTCGTATATTAATAAAATATAGGAAAAAATGGTTATTTCAATGGCGCGCGCCTTTTATCAAAACACACGTTCTTAGGATTTTGTAATCTTTGGAAACACACTTGGAATACAGATTTAAATTAAATAAACATTTTCTACCAGGGATATACGATTTTTTGCGTTAAGAAGAAACGATGGATTGTTATTTTAGGTCCGTAAACGAATTGTTTTCGGAAGTATATATCGTGTTACACCATGACTGACCAGCGCCATCTTGTATTATGTCAAAACGGCCAATTGTGTGCTTAATTAATTTTTGACAGATTTATTGGGGTTGGCTTCCTCACTAAAACCAATATCCTGTTTTTTTAGAATATCCTTAACTTAATATAATATATTTGATGCCAATTACAAATAAATAATCGATTCGTAATTAAAAGAGACAGTGGACGGCAAAGAGAAGTGAAGGACGACCGCAACTACGGTGGAAGGATGATCTGAAGAAACACGTCGGAATAACCTGGATGTAGTATGCACAAGACAGAGTGACATGGAAGCGAATGGAGGGGGCCTTTGTCCATGAACGAACGGGAATAGGCTGAGAAAGGAAGGAAAGGAAGAAATTAAAAACATTAAAAAAATATACAAATAAATAAATTAAATTATGTTTGATTACTTTCGATACTAAAATTGAGTGAAACACTCTTATAATTATGATATATTATTAATGTCCTGAAAGAATCCAGTATAAACTATGCTGAGCGGTTTTTAAAGCACTTCACCGAATGGTACCAGCCTATATATCTGATCCCTGTATTGCTGATAATCCTTAGTTGAGGCAATCTACGCTTCGATCAGCAAACTCCTCGGCAAAAGGCAGATTAGTTGAGTCAAAGCGCAGCCCCCGGACAAATTTCGGAGATCGGGCTTTCGCGGTGTCAGGTCCGTCCCGGAATATGCTCCCTGCACGTCTCAGATACATTGACAATCCGGCTGATTTTAAATCGTACTTTATGTAATCGTACGTACTTTAAAACCCACTTTCTCAAAATATCCCTTAAATTACAAGATTGCTGGTCTCAGATGCATTTCCCATGACTAAAAATCGTCAAAGCACCCTTGAGGTGAGTTATTTACGAAAACGGGGCTATCCAAATTAGCCTAATTATTATAATTATAATTTTTCATCATTATATGTACCTAATATGTGTACATTTTACAAATTGCATTTTCATTACATTTTTAGGAAATCAAGGGTAGATGCGGACGCGGGTGGCAGAGATGCGGACGCTGAGGACAATAGCAGGAAAGACTCTTCGAGATAGGGCGAGTAACACGGCTATCCGCGAATTCTGCAAGTTAGAAGATATTGTCAGATGGGGCAGACAACGCAGAAGACACTGGAATGCGTGCGTGCAAAGGATGGATCCCTCCAGAATGCCACACGTTGTGATGCATCAGATTCCTATTGGCTATCGTTCCCCCGGAAGACCGCAAAAAATATGGAGGGTTAGCTGGGAGTCACCTTCCCGAGAGAGGCTGGCCTGACTACAATAACAGACCAAAGGTCTAAAAGGAGAAGAAGAGTGAAGAAGAAATATTTTTAAAAATATATACAATAAGTTAAATCTGCAAATACGAGTATAAAACCCTGCAATTGTTATCGTTGAGAAAAAAGAACAATTAACTCGTTGCACTATTTAAATAATTAAAAATGTCCGTGTATCAAATGATTTCGTTAAATCAATCAAAGGATTGCCTGTCTTTGTTAACCTTTGAGTCTGTCGCACCCCCCGTAATACGCTTTAAGAATGCTACCCCTTCGTATCAACCCACCCCTCAGTTAGCAGAAGGGCGCATGTCAAATATCTATTATGTCATGTTATACTATACTTGCCTGCTTTTATTATTGCATCAAGTGACATCCGTAGGTACCATTGAATACGATTTTTTTTTTGTTAAATGTGTAGACACGACACACCTCCGTATTTTTTAGTTTGACAATAAAATCTAAATGATGATTTCTGAGCAGTGTAAAAGCTAATGTAGAACTCAAAGACACGTTAAAAAAATATTATGTATTTCAAATTCATATAATAAGTACCATAGGAGCTCACCTCAATTAATATAATATTTAAATCTAAAAGTGTCATGGCCGTCCAATGTCAGACTTAAAGAAAAACAGTCAGCATTACGTAAACAAAGTTTAAGCCGATGATGTACGATGGATCTAGAACAGTAAAATTATATTATTATCGAGAATAAAACTCTGCGTATTGGGTAACCATTGAATTTATCTGCGCTTGTCTACAAATGACCTAAATAAACAATTTTTTCATAGAGATTTTTTTAAATCATATTTATGTTATAATAAAGTTCTATTGTTTGATGTTTTATATCCCCTACGAGCCAAATTTAAATAATGAAATTAATGAACAACGCGTGTCTCTTATTGTAATCTATGAATTCAGTCTTTCTTATCAGCCATTCATACCCTTGTGTTTGATTTTAAAACCACTAAAGAAGAATGCTCTGCATTGCGATTCATATCAGTACCCCATCGTTTTTAAATACAAAGCTTCTGGGTCAATTAAACTAATGGAAACATACGCCGGGGGGTCATTGTTTTAGGAGAATCACGCCAGCCCTCAGCGTGGCAGATAAGGCGCTAATGTCGCCGGCGCGTGCGCATAACAATACCCGTCAAATTTCCCGCCGCTCACTAGCGCCGCGTGCCTACATTTTAGGTAAGCGGTGACATCTCATTGTTTATTTTGCTTATTAATTACTCCATTTCACTCATATTCGGGTTTCAACATTTACAATCTACCAACTTTATTTTGTATCAGACGTAGAAACCCATCTAGGAAGTTCTACTAAAACATTTTTTTAGAAAGTCATTCGGTGTTAATATACTCAAATAATGCTATTAAACCTTTCAAAAGGTATGTTTGAAATCATCAATTTATTTTTTCTAATTAGTTTTCCTTAAATTATATCCTCTGAATACAGCGTTATTACAAATGAACATCGAAATTGCATTATTTATATCGTATTTATTATCTGTAAATATTTAGAACTCATAGTCCATTTTTTTTTACAAAAGGGCCCTTGTAAGTGCAGAATGTCGAGTCCTAAACCGGGACCACCGGCTGCGATACTTCAAACTTCATGCCTGCTTTAATTCGCAACAACAATTGAAAAAGTATACATTCTACAAAATAATACGAAGCAACTTCAACAATCTCTTGTCAATACGTTTAAACATATTATTGGCCCATTTGGCTGGTTCTTTCATTCCTAGTTCACGCTTCACGTCATCGCATTGGTTGTTTTCTTAGGGTCCACTGCGCATGTGCGAGATATTTCTTCTAGCAACAATGGTGTCCATTTTGCAGTTCTGAATGGCTATAAATTACGGGAGCTTGCAGCAATTTGTGCGATGCTTCCTTTTGTAGGAGAGTGATACCGACACAGAGATGCAAATCGTCCGTCAAATGGCTATCGGATGTCAGAGAAGGAATGTGCACGTCAATTATTGCTACGAAAAAACATAATAGCGCTCATCTGTTTTCCCTCGCATTCCATTCGAGCGTTCTCTGTTTCGGTAACATTTCAATAAAAGAAGCTTCCATTTATTGTTATTGATAGTGCCTAAAACTATTTTACGAATATGCGTGATCTTGACTTTGGATGTAGAAAATTGTTTGTTTGCAAAACGTTTAAAAGATGATCAGCAAATAGTGAAATATTATATTTCTTTCAAAAATTAATTATAAAAAAAAAATACTAAGCTTACCTACCCAAACAACAATATATACAAAAAAAAAGATTATTTTCAATCAGAGTAATCTGGTTACTTAAACAGAAATGATAACCAAGGAAAAATAAATCAAACATTTGTATTCCTACATATACCTACATATTACCACGCTTTGTAGATTGTGTTATTTCAAAATCGTGTGTAGCTGAATAATTATCTACAACAATTACCTCAAATTATTTATTGCTTCTTGAACAATGACGTAAAACTCCATAATAATTCATTAAAACGAATAAAAACAAAATCGTATTTTGGTAATGACACGTTTTCCCTTGCTGCGATATTTTCTTATTACGACATTATTAAAATACACGTTTTCATTAGTATTAATTGATTAGGTACCTCAAATTCCACAGAAAAATAAATAAAATTGTATAGTATCTAAAAAAAAAATGTTTTGACGATTTTTTTATTAATTAAACACAGTTTTTCCACTTTTAAATTCGTTTTTTCTCGACATGTTTCAAAGGTTTTACACCGTCATCATCGGGAGTTTATATCGTTCTCCCGATGATAAAAGTGTAAAGTCTTCGAAACATATCCAGAAAAATAACTCAAAAATGGAAAATAAATTAAAAAATCGTCATTATGGAATTCCACAGTGTTAATACCTTATGTTTATCTAAAATTAACTTTTTTTTCAATATCATAATTCTAACGTAAAACGTGGTAGCCGTATTTTTTAAATTACACCAAACGCCCACAACCATTATAACACATGTAATATTACACTGCCCCACTTAAGCAGTAGGCAACAAGAATCAAAGCAATCCAAAAACAAAATCAATCATTTTTTTATTAAAAATTCCACCGAACTTATTGACAGACAAAATCGGCCACCCTCGCGTCTCAATGGATACCGATCATCAAGTCAGTATTGTAGAATCTTCATCTGTTTGACCACATCGCCGTTTAGGATATGATCCCCAATTCCCATCACAAATCTCATCATGCAGTAATTGCAATGGTTAGCCGCGGCTGGGAATCGAACCCGAATACTCCACCGCAACATAATCACTCTCCGGTACGTGATCCGTGAGATTGTTCAACTCTTCGCCGACCGTCTAATAAATTTTTTTACGAATACTTTTATAACTTCAATTTAAAAGTTATCACTGCAAATATAAATATATCCACTAAAGCAAAGACGGCAGTTCATAATGGAGTTCTAGTGCCAACATGTTTAGAAAAATAAATCTGAAAAGTAAAAAAAGTGTATTAATTCATAAAAAAAATCGTCATTATGGAACTCCACAGTTTTTCCCAAAATCAAATAATAAAGTTTTTTGAAAATACTATGGTATGTAGATTAATATCTATTTATTCAGATATAAAATATTTTTATCTTCCTAAAAGCGAAGAAGGTATATTCATAATATAATATTTTCCAAACATGTCGAGAAAAATATGCCGTAAATAATTTTTTCATACGAATTTTATTTTTATTTTTCAACAGTTTTAATATGTTCGGTTCTGAATGTGTAAACTAGATAGAAATAATGAGAAAAAAATAATTTATTTGACCTGAGGGCTAATCTAGCGGTTGGCAGTCCGCAGACCGCAGGCTCCTACCGTGCCAAGTGATAATGCCAGCAGCACAGCCTAACGTAATGGATACTGCCCGCTTCGGTAGCTGGTGGCAAGTGCCAGCCACCTCCTACACCATCCATCCTCTGGATCCATAGAATCTCTAATTGGATCGATGGTTTGCACGCTGGCGATAGCACTAGCTTAAAAAAACTCTTCTTTCTAGGGGTTATTTTATAATACCAGATGTCTATCATAATAAATAATAATAATAAGCTAACTTTTAAAGCGCCGTTTTTGTGATGTAATCACCTCAAGGGCGCATTAAGATGTGTTTTAAATCTAAATGTGAACGCTGCATCTAATTGATATTCGCGATCGATTAGAAAGTATAATAGAACAAAATATGAAAAATATGGGTTTTCAGCTTAGATCTGAAGTCTGTCGGATCATTTATGCATCTGAGGTGTGAAGGAAGATTGTTCCAAGCTGATGGACCGGCTACCGCAAACACTCGATCCCCGAAATTTGTACTAGGGCAACGCTTTGGCACAACTAATCTTCCTATTGCCGAGGAGTTCGCCGAGCGAATTGTGGATTTCCTTGTATTTAGGCTATCCGTTATACAGAGTTCGGATATATAATTTGGAGCCATTCCATGAAGCGCTTTGAAGACTGTCCAGCAGAGTTTATACAGGATTCTTTCTGGACTTTTAAGCCAGTGAAGTTCTTTGAAAGCTTTTAATGAGTCTTGCAGCTGCATTGAACGCAGATTGAAGTTTTTTTAATTGTTGTTTTGGAATGTTCGCATAAATTCCAATACAATAGTCAAGTCGTGACACAACGAAGGAATTTACAAGAGTTTTGAAAGTATCATGGGGGAAACTCCTTTTGACGGATTTTAATCGTCTTAGGTGGAAGAAACTAGCGCTGACCGTGTTATTAATTTGGGATTTCAGGGACAGATTTGCGAGTAGAAGCTTTGTGGAGTTTTTGGAAACGATATCGTTAGGTTTGTTCCAACAAATATGTTTATGCCGTTCCAATATTAATTTGTAATAAACCAAAAGACCGCCAAAGAGATGGAGGGATGGCTGGGAGTCAACTTTCAAGAGAGGTCAGTCTGACTTCAGGAACATACAAAAGGTCAGAAGAAGAAGACAACAATTAATTAAGTAGGTATGTGAATAATCCAAAATTTACACGATAGTTTACCATTTAGCACATGTATTCGCACTCCTGTGCCAATAAAAGCCAATGACATATCCATTATTAATCCAGAGGACGAATTTCAGGAATGGAAATTATTGGAGGAAAAATTAGGTACGAGAGCAAAGCAAGAAGAAAAGTATGTAATAAAAGTAAATAATAAATCTGTACGTTCCCCATAGTTATAGCAGAGCAAGGGGGCATATATTATTTTATGCCCCAAATTGCCGCACTGAGGCCCTTCGAAGTTCTCCTGTATTGAAAGCGATTCGTCTCTTAAATGAGGTTGCAGAAGAGATAGACCTCTTTGGATGCAATTATGGCGAATTCGTAAATACCCTTATGATAAAGGCAGCAAGCAAATAACTGGCTTTTCCTATTCATAAAGGTTCTATGTATATTTCCTTTGATATTCTTTTTTTTCACCCTTTACATCGATTTGGCTTGCGCTGTAATGATATAAGGAGTTTTTTCAACAAAATAATAATAATAATAATAATGTAAATATAATGTATACACATGTAAAAAATGACTTCCGAAATGAAGACACTAAGGACGATAGCAGACAGCGAAAAGGGGACTGGTACGGTCATGTTCAAAGAATGGACACCACCAGACTCCCCTATATTGCATTGCATAATCAGCCTCATGAGACTCCTCGTGGAAGACCTCCTAAAAGATGGAAGGACAGCTGAGAATCTACAATACCTCACAGGAGGAGCAACACTCTGGAGAACAGACCACATAGGTCTACAATAAGGAAGAAGAAGAAGATGTATAAAAGTAATTTAACTAGCAGCAAAACATATAACAACCCCTAAATTTCGATTCTTTGACTTGCCGTATTTTCTTCGGTCTCCTTCGATTTTGTGCTTCATTCATATTATTTAAGTATTCTTTCAAACGAAATTGTATATTTCTCTTTTCCACAGTGCAGTAGAAAAACTATAATACTAGGCATATATTATATTATAATAAATTTGTAGTTTTATTATCAAATTTGATCCTTGCTTGACACAATTCTTTCTAGTAATGTAGGTAGGTAGGTAGGTACTTGTATGAAATGTGATCAAAGGACCATAAATTGTGCAACATTCGTGTTGTCATGCTGCTGCCCTCCTTTCGCTATTATCGAGTAGGTACCACGTAACAGATGCGAGGAATGGCTCCTCAGCAGGCTGGCAACATTTATCACGGCGATGCGTCACGGTGGCTCCTCCCAGCGTGGAAGGGTTACGATATTACATTTTTAACGAAATCGTTTTCCATTGTGTTTTAGGGACTGTATGATTCGGACGATTAATAAATTCCCTTTGTTACATCTAGTCGCTAAACGATTGTACAGATTTGGATGGCGTGGTCATTATGTAGCACTATTTTAATATTTTTTGTACCACGTGATAAAGAGGCGGCATTGAAAGGGCTACAATCGGAATGATTAATGCTCCCGGCTGTTTTATTTCATGTTCTAACAATGTGTAATGCTCCGTAGAACACGAGACGATATGTCGTCATCATTCTATCAAATGTGTAATTCATTATTATCAATTATTAATATCCAATATCATTTGATTAATTAATTAAACAAAATTTGAATAATCACAACAAGTGATATCAATAAAATAATATATATTTTGCTCGGCCATTCTAAGAAAGCTATCGCTTATTTTAACTTGCTATCTGTTATAATATATAAACTACTAACTGATCAACACACCGTATTTCCAAAGGGGTAAACAGAAAGAGTAAACCGTGTCATTGGTATATCTTGAGTCCCCAATATTTATACAATGTGTCATACACGCACGATTTAAAATTTGTTTGATTGACCATGCCACGTTTTTCTCGACTTAGTCAATTTTAACAAATAATTTCTTCACCATTCGTTCTTTCCAACTATCAAACCATCTTGATAATCCTTCATTATTGTGTTCATTACACTTTTTCCACAGTCTATTCACATAATACGAACATGTTGGCATATATTCATCTAAGATATCTTCGCAACCCATCACATTGGGTCTCCCGGGGGGGGGGGGGATGATGATGTTTGTTTTTTGTATTTGAGATTTGATGATAAAAGAAGAGCTTTGCATGTCACTATCTTAAAATATAATAAAACGACTCCTCACGTTTTCCTCAATAATAAATATCACATTATTTTTAATGTATCGAAATTTTTATCTGTATAATTTTGCAAATTAATTTGACATTTAATTTTTCAAACAATCGTGTGTCTGCAGTTTCTCGCTTCAATAAATTAATCAAAGTTCTTTCCAAACAAATTCCTTCCCTAAATCGCCTGCAGACTGTTTACAAACAAATAACAAAATGTGCACAATTTTGGAGCGCTAATGGAAGTTTAAAATATTTTCAAGATGTCTCGGAGTGTCGCGTGCTTGTCAAATGGACCATCCGCTCTCGGGCCGGAGATTAATGGCCAATATCTTGTGACAGCTGGCCCTGGGGACTGGGGATAGACACTATTTATTTACTAGAAAAGTTGTTAAATATTCACGTTTAGTCTAATAATAATATCGTCACGAAACGCATGAAATATTTATTGTTCCATCCCATAGTTTTGTAAGTAGATACCTAAAGATGTTTCAGTAAGCTGTTTGTTGTATGCGGACGACGCTGTGCTACTTGCAGACAACGAGCACGAACTGCAAGCCCTGGTGTCTAGTATGTATGAGGTATGCAAGCGATACGATTTGATGATGAATGTGAATAAGTCTAAGGCAATGATTTTCGAAAAAGAAGGAAGCATGACAGTCTGCAACATTAGTGTAAACGGTGAAAATCTGGAACAAGTGGATGAATTTGTTTATTTAGGAAGTATGTTTACAAAGGATGGGAGGGTGGAGAAGGATATTGAAAGAAGGGTTGGGGCAGGCAACAGAATAAATGGTGCACTTAAAGTTGTCATCGCAAACAAAAGCCTATCAAAAAAGCTAAGATGGCAGTGCACAATGGTGTTCTTGTGCCGACCCTTATGTATGGAAGTGAAGCATGGAACTGGCAAAAGAAGGATGAAAGTAGAATAAATGCAGTAGAAATGAGATCTCTAAGACGAATGTGTGGCAAATCTGTTTATGATAGAGTGACAAATGCAAGTATAAGAAGTGAATGTGGTGCGAATGAAAGTGTTATGAACAAAATAAGGAAAGGGTCATTAAGATGGTTTGGACACATGGAAAGAATGAGTGAAGACAGAATGGTAAAGAAGGTATATGTAAACGGCGTGAACGGAGCTAGAAATAGAGGAAGGCCGAGGAAAACGTGGCACGATCAAATCAATCAAATATTGAATATCGGTCACGTGAGGAGTCGACGTGCGTGCATGACAAGATGTATGAATGTAGAGGAAGCGAGAGACGTATGTCAGGACAGAACGGTGTGGCGTTCCATTCTTTCTGCCTACCCCTCCGGGGAGACGGCGTGATGGTAAGTTAGTTAGTTTAGATACCTAAAGCAAAATGATTCAATATGCACGATTATATTCTATAAATTTGTTTTTGTAGTGAAAGATCATTTTAATCAGAATTAAAAATGAAAGTAATATGTTATACTCGTACATGTTTATTAAAAAGGAAAAAAATACAACAATATATATTACGCTAAAAGTAACAACCTTTTCAAGGCAGAATTTTTTCTCCGGTCTCAATCTAAAGATTGGTCTGCAGCAAGGCGACGCATCTCCTCTTCCACTCCGCTCGGTCCTCGGCAACTCTCTTCAACTCCGCATAAGAGGTGCAGTCCATATCTTGGCAAATCTGGTCTAGGTACTGCTGGCGAGGTCGTCCTCTGCCAATCGATCCCTCGACCATTCACTCCAATACATCATGCAGGAAGTATTCGTGTCGCAACACATGACCAATCGTGTTCAACATGTGCCTATTCTCTTCAACCATGCAGAGAACCTCTTCATTTGTAACATGGTCTCTCCATGAAACATGGGCAATTCGTCATTAGGTCTACATTTCAAATGCAGAACTATTTACGGTAAAACCTATCCTGCTGACTGATTCGATTAAGCTAGCCCAGGTTAGACAATAAAATTGTCGATAATCGAAATATTCTATTTTAAAAAGAATTCAATTAATCATTATTCGATAAATAAATAAAATGTGTTTTTAAATAAATCTCAAATAACTGTTCAAAATAAAATAAAAATCTACAACCATAGATAATTCATACATCTTTTTTTCTGCAGTAGGTACTTATCGTGAATGATGTAATTTTTAAGGTATTATTTTTTATGCAATTGAGTTCCAAATTCATATACGCTCGATTGAAGCGCCCAAACATGATTCGCGCCCTCTCGCGACCCGCGGCGAATCCAAAAGGGTAAAAAAGAGAATTTGACATTTCCGACTGAGCAGCCCAGGGGCGTAGCCATAATTTTCGCCCGGCTACCTTCGCACAAAAACTACCGATTCGAATCCCAGGAAGGGTTATATTTTATATTATTTGATCATCTCGCTCCGCTGGCCCACGAGGCGTGATGAAATTTAAAAAAATGTTTTACGTCGGATGACAGACTTTTGAATCTGTACAAGTCTATCAGAGGGATTCCAATTATAATAAACGATTTTAATAATAAGTGATTTTAACTTTATGATATAAAATTGTTATTTTACTTGTTTGAATAAATTTGTATTAAATTCTATTACAAGTAAAATAGAATGAACTTCTCAACTTTTAAAGCTTATTTTTAACCTAATTATCCGAGGTAGAAAGTTGTGTGAAACAGATTGCTAACTGTCTTCACAATGAAATTATTAAAATTTTAGAACAAGTTTAATTAATTGTAGAATTTTAGAATACCTTACTCATATTCCATCAATGCAGTTTCTAATTTGTTTTATTCCAATCATGCAAGTATAGAGATATGAAGAATTACTCGAGACATTAAGAGATCGTATAAGGAACACGAGAATAAGAGAGATATGTGAGGTTGAGGATATTGTAAGATGGAGTAGACAGCGAAGAAGGGACTGGTATGGTAATGTCCAAAGAATGGACACTACCAGACTGCCATATATAGCATTATATAATCAGCCTCATGATACTCGTCCTCGTGCAAGACCTCCTAAATGATGGAAGAAAAGATGGGAATCCATCTCACATGAGGATCAAACCTCTGAAGAACAGACCACATAGGTCAACAGTAAGGAAGTAGAAGAAGAATAATTGACATTGAATACTTAATTCTATCTATGGAATAATTAATTCAGACGTTTTAAAACCTACATTTTCTTAACTTGCTGTTAGCAAAGTATGCTCGCGCTCATAAATTTGTCGGGTCAAATAGTTTAGAAAAAAAATGTATCAAACATTAAATAGACGATATTCATTTTTAAAAATTCACACACATTGTTCATACATATACTTTATACACAAAATATGGGTTCGCTCTTAATCAAAAGCAAGCCGATTTACCGATGTCCCCCCACCCCTCCGCGAAACTGACAGAGTTGTTCCGTCACGCCAATTTTGCTCATGTGTCATTTCAATCGGTTGATTTGATATTTCAAATAAAGTTCACATTGTCTCTTTGTATAATTTAAACCAGCTTTTGACGTGGGAAAAAATCATAAATGTTACCGGCAATGTGCTTTTATTTCTTTTCGTAAAATATTGTACCTACATAAATATTTTTATTGGTTCTGGAACAATAAGGTAAAACTCCTCTTCTCCTTCAACCTTGTCCCATTTATTTAAGGTCAATTCTTCTTGTATGGCATTTCTAGGACTGTCCGTCATGGGTGGAGTATGATGGGATCCGGTATCTTCTGAGACTTTTGAATAAGGTCCATCCAAGTCTGATTGGGCCTACCACGTCCTCTTGGTCGCTGGTCCATTTCCATTACCTTCTATGTATAATAACATGGTCGGCTGGGCGCCGCGTGACGTGGCCATACCTTCTCAGACGGTTTTCCAGTGAGGTAATACAATAATTCATATTAAATAATTAATACGAATGAAAATGTCTGTTTTCTAGATTTGATAATTACATAGCAAAGCGAAACATATCATTCTCATAAAATATAACAAAACTTCTAGAAAATAAACATTTTCATTAACATTGATTATGTAATTATAACGCGGAAATCTACCTGCGTACATAACACTATTATTTTATTTCATTAACATTGATTATGAATTTTGAGAAATCGAAAGACATAATGTCAGCAAAGAACAGTATGGCGGTCCATTCTCTCGGCCTAACACTTCGAGGAGACGTCATGATGGTTAATTAGTTCATTATTTAGGCATTTTATTATACTCATATTAATTGACGGAGAATTCGATTTATTCCATTTCAATTAAATTTCGGTTTAAATTTTTTTAATCATAAACATTACAGTTATAACCAAAGCGCTTATGACTATAGAATACAAAAACAACAAAAAACTGTTTTAAACAGAATATACAGTTGTGAAATTTCAAAATTACAATATAAACAATAGACATAAACACAAAAAAACACGAGGTAATTTAAAAATTAAGACCAATTAAGTAACAAGAAACAATAAGAAGAACAAGAGAAGCAAATATCAATTTTATACATTATATAAGAGATAGGTGTTTTCTGAGGGTAGCCACACTATTGTGGAAGATGTCCATATCCGAAGAGATGCGGTTTAGAAGGATTATTGCCCTGCCCACGGGCATAACCTTAGGTAAAATGGTTCTAAACAGTGGCAGGTGAAATAATCTATGTTGCCTTTGTCGCAGATAATTGTCATGGGCAAACAAAGTCAAGTCATTCAAAATATCCGAGTTATGTATTCGACCACGAATGTGCCAAGAATGAGCCTAAGATGCACGTATTTTTAAATCGATTGATTTTTTAAAGTACATCTCTGCAGAATTAAAAGGATACATAGACTTTTAATTGGAATAAATATTGTATATTTAACTAAGGCGAATTTTCAGGAGAATATCAATAGTTACCTTATATCCCACTGCTTGCGTAAATGTTCTTACTAGCATATAATTATTAAGCCACACACGTTCGATTTATGCAAAGAATAGAATTATATTGTATTCCTCCTAATTATGAAAACGGGTGTTTAATGAAACCGAAACTCGTGCAGCCAAAACATTTTAAAAGATTTTTTTTTTCATTTACAAGTAGTGCTATAATCATACACTGAGACTTATCTATACACTTCTTTTATTCTTGTTTATTAAATGGTTCAATCGTTTTCTGATACCTAGTCTCCCACGTGAGGGATCAGGGGGCGGATTTGAAGGGTGCGCGTGCCCTTAATCCATTCCTAACGATCCCTTATCCCGGCGGGATAATCTCCATTCCTGTCATGGCACCAGGTGACCGTGAACAGAGAATTGCCTCATCACCCGCACACGTGGAAACACACGGTCGTGCGAACGTACTCAATGAAGGCACACGTGTACCTGATAAATTGGTTTTAAATAAAGCGTCCAAGGTATCGACGTTTCATTAAAAAAGTTTATTGTTATTATCTATTAAAAAACTACATATATTTTTTTTAAATTGATTTGACAATATTCTGCTATTGTAAACTAAACTCTTGGTCTTTGTGCATTTCAATATGATAAAAAATAAATGTGTTTATATGTGAATCCCAGTTCCAAATTTAAAATATATTTATTAAGATCACTGATGAAAATTACTTAAATAAATATTAAATTCACTATTATCCGAGAAATAATAAAGGTAATTCTCATTATCAAACAAAATGGCGATGAGGTTTGCAATCCATCATAACGCGTCTCCTGCGGGGGCGAAAAGAGAAGGATGGAGTGCCGCAACGGTTATAGTGTGGCAGTCCAGTCTTTCTGCCTACCCCTTCAGGAGACAGCGTGATGGTTAGTTAGTAAGGTAGTCAAACAAAATATACAAGAAAAAGTTATGTTATTTAATTTTGATATATTACCTATATATTTTGATGACGATCTAGATGTTTTATTATCATATAAAATATGAAAATTACGTATATCGCCTTGCTAGTACATTATCAAATATCATATTATACATTTATTTTATTATGCCCTAAAAAGGCGACACATGTCATCTGTCATCAGTTTGAAATCAGTGTTCAAGAAACAAATTATATATATTCTTCGTCAGCTTGTCTCCATCCACTGCTGGACGTAAGCCTCTCCACCCCCACGCCATCTCTCTCGGTCTCTCGCCAGTGTTCTCCAGGCACTTCCCGCCTTCCGCACAATATCATCGCTCCACCTGGTTGGCTGTCTCCCGACACTTCTCCGGCCTAACCTTGGCCTCCATTCAGTAACCCTCTGGCTCCATATTCCATCATCCCGTCGACACATATGACCAGCCCACTGCCACTTCATCCTCGCAATGCGTATCCCTACATCGGTGACCCTGGTGCGTCTTCTAATATATATTATATGATGGATATTGTTTACCTTACTATATTTAACTAACTAACTAACTAACTTACCATCACGCCATCTCCCCGGAGGGGTAGGCAGAAAGAATGGAACGCCACACTGTTCTGTCCTGACATACGTCTCTCGCTTCCTCTACATTCATACATCTTGTCATGCACGCACGTCGATTTCTCCGACTCCTTACGCGACCGACATTCAATGTTTGATTGATTTGATCGTGCCACGTTTTCCTCGGCCTTCCTCTATTTCTAGCTCCGTTCGCGCCGTTTGCATATACCTTCTTTACCATTCTGTCTTCACTCATTCTTTCCATGTGTCCAAACCATCTTAATGACCCTTTCCTTATTTTGTTCATAACACTTTCATTCGCACCACATTCACCTCTTATACTTGCATTTGTCACTCTATCATATATAGATTTGCCACACATTCGTCTTAAAGATCTCATTTCTACTGCATTTATTCTACTTTCATCCTTCTTTCGCCAGTTCCATGCTTCACTTCCATACATCAGGGTCGGCATAAGAACACCTTACTATAGTAAATAGTAACTAGTAAATTGTAGTATAGTAACAACATATATTTTGTTTTAAAAAATCATGCATTTAAAAGTTCGTGATTGTTTGCCGCTTTACTTCTCTAAATATTCTCATCGATTACAGCGCACGTGTACATTCGATTGTAAAAATAACGTTTTGCATATTGTAAAGATTCAAAAACTAATATTTGCGATGAACTATATCAGGATTTCGGTGTTTATCGACTATTATTCATAACACAATCTGATATTCATCTTCTCTAAGTCAACAACGGTTCATTCTGCTTCCGATATTAGAGGCGTTAATCCGAGTTGAGAGCAAACAAGTGTAGGCACAAATAGAGTTGTGAAATAAATTATGGAATGTTACCGCCATTCTAAATTTTTAGACGTCTGGGTGGACACTACGCGGTATTCGTGAACTTGTTCTGTAATCTGTTATTGTATATATTATTGTCGTTAAACAGAAAAATAACGAATTAAGCAATTCGAAACATTAATATGTTTAAAGAGTTATTATTACTAACACGACGACGACTTTCGTGGCAGAGTGGTTACGAGCTCTGACTTCCATGCCGAAGGTCCTGGGTTCGATTCCCGGCGATGGCAGTGTGATTGTCACACTGTCTTTGGTCTGGTGTAGAATTCACGTGACAATAAAATGGCGATAGATTGGCTACCTATCACATGTCACGAGAATCAATATAATAAAAAAATAAAAATGTGGATACAGTAATAGGGTCCAAACGACCTGTTGTGTACATTAAAAATAAAAATAATAAAAATTATTGAATGCCGTACGGTGTTTTGTAAGTAAATGAGGTACGGATGAAAGTGTTATAAACAAAATAATGAAAGGGTCGTTAATATGGTCTGGACACATGGAAAGAATTAATGAAGACAGAACGGTAAAGAAAGCATATGCAGTTTACTTTTATCTATGGTAGTGAACCGTGGAACTGGCAAAAGAAGGATGAAAGTAGAATAAATGCGGTAGAAATGAGTTCTCTTAGACGAATGTGAGGAAAAACTATGTATGATAGAGTGTCGATTGCAAATATAAATAGTAAATGCAGTTCTAATGAATGTGTTATAAACATAATAATGAAAGGGTCATTAAGATGGTTTGGATACATGGAATAAATGAATGATGAAAGAATGGTAAAGAAACTATACGACGTGAACGGAACTAGAAATAGAGGTAGGCCGAGGAAAACGTGAGAAATCGACTGACTTTAATGTTTTATTAAAATAACTCTATTTAATTTAAAATTACACATGTTACCAAAATTTATTAAATCACATTTTCTTATACAAATAAACAAAATTCATAAAAACATATTATTTGGGACTAGCTACTTGAAGAGTAAGCTCATTTAACGAGTAATTAATAATATTAAATATAGTACTTCATCACGACGATTTTATATTATTTATTCACAATGTTCGAGGGTCAATTTATAACAAAAAGGAACATCATGAATTAGTAATTTATCGTATTTTCTAAACACAAAGTTGAGAAAGTAAAATGTTTCATAATAATATGCGCATGTAAATGCACGCTCTGTCACTCGCATAATTTAATATTCAAATTTCAATTTAAATCCGAATTGCATACAGTGGCAACCCCTAATAGTTCGGCTACCCTTTTCAGTTGGGTATTTAAAAAAAGAACAACTCGGTTCGTTATGGATAGGTAGGTACATATAGGCACCGAACTACATACTGTAGGATAACAGGGGTACATTCATTTAAAGATTATATCGTTATTTATTAATTCTTTATATTCAATTTTCTTTATTAATTGTTTTTTTTTTGTGGTTCGGTGTTTCCTAACTAACTAACTAACCATCACGCCGGCTCCCCGGAGGGGTAAGCAGAAAGAATGGAACGCCACACTGTTCTGTCCTCACATAATTCTCTCGATTCCTCTACATTCATACATCTTGTCATGCACGCACGTCGATTTCTCCGACTCCTCACGTGACCGACATTTAATATTTGATTGATTTGATCGTGCCACGTTTTCCTCGGCCTTCCTCTATTACTAGCTCCGTTCACGCCGTTTCACGCATTCATATGTAGCTCCGTTCATATGTAGCTCCGTTCACGCATTCATATGTAGCTCCGTTCACGCCGTTTACATATACCTTCTTTACCATTCGGTCTTCACTCATTCTTTCCATGTGTCCAAACCATCTTAATGACCCTTTGCTTATTTTGTTTATAACACTTTCATTCGCACTACATTCACTTCTTATATTTGCATTCGTCACTCTATCATATACAGATTTGCTCCAAATTCGTCTTAGAGATCTCATTTCTACTGCATTTATTCTACTTTCATCCTTCTTTTGCCAGTTACATGCTTCACTTCCATACATAAGGGTCGGCACAAGAACACCATCATGCACTACCATCTTAGCTTTTTTGGATAGGCTTTTGTTTGCGATGACAACTTTAAGTGCACCATTTACTCTGTTGCCTGCCCCAACCCTTCTTTCAATATCCTTCTCCACCCTCCCATCCTTTGTAAACATACTTCCTAAATAAACGGTATTTCCTAATGAAAATAATTAAATAACAATTGCTCCTACCACTAGACATAACTTCTCTTCCTTCCATTTAGTGGAAATGTAGAGATTTTGTATTATTTTATTCTTTAAAAGCGATGAAGAATGAATTATGTCGTCTGAAACATGTGAAAATGTGAAAATACAATGTTTTTCAAAAGTTATTAAAATTTGAATGCAAAACACAAAGTGATCGTAAATTTAGGAGTAATAACTAACTAACTAACCATAGGCAGGCATAACCATAGGATGGATCGCCACATTGTTCTATCCTGACATAACTATCGCGGCTCTTCTACATACACACATCGTGACATACGCGCTCGTCGATTGTTCCTACTTCGAACTTGGCCGCCTTTCAGTAATTAATTAATTTGGTCATGCCATGTCTTCCTTGGCCTTCCTCGACTTCTTTTTCCATTCACACTTCTTGTATATATATTTTAAACCATTATTCCCTTATCCGTTCGTTCCATATGTCCAAGCCATCTTAATGACCCTTTCTTGATTTTATTTATCACGCATTCATCCGCCTTACGTTCATCATTAGAAATTCTATCATACATTGTTTTTCTACACATTCTTACGGCATTTATCCTACTTTCATCCTTTTTCTGCTAACTCCAAGCTTCACATCCATACATAAGGGTCGGCACTAGAACTCCATTGTGCACTGCCATCTTGCGTAATGACTTTGGGTGCAACATTTATTTTGTTTCCAGCTCCAACCTTTCTTCCGATATCTTTCTACATTCTTCCATCTCTTGTAAACATGACTAATTTCTCTTGATCTAATTTCTCACCGTTCGCACTTATGTCACAACCCGTCATACATTCTTCCTTTTCAAATACCATAACATTAGACATACTCGTATACTCGTATAAGATAAATACTAGTGATTTTCATCAGGTTTCTACGATAGTACTGATTTTATTAAAATGTATATAACAATCCTTGTGTATAGTTGCGATATAAAAAACCTATTTTGATATTACGATAAATGAGCTTTTGCAGAAGCTTTAAGCTCCGAGATACCGATGTCCCCGAGTTAATATGCTTTGATAGATGTCCGTAAATGTGACAACATAACAAAAAAAACTAACATCGATCATTTCCAACGAGTGTAAGTGAACTATTCACTTTTTTGTGATTTTATCGAAAAAATACACAAAGCGATTCCCAGAAGCCCTCCACGATGACAACCGTCACCCTTTTCATTATTCTGCCCTATAGAAGATTAGTTAAATCGATCAGAAATCTGGAATTAGGGCGTAATTTATTAAAAGTATACTTTCAGTTATTTTACTAACTAACTAACTAACCATCACGCCGTCTCCCCGAAGGTGTAGGCAGAAAGAATGGACTGCCACACTTTTTTTTCCTGACATATTTCTCTCGCTTCCTCAACATTCATACATCGTGTCATGCACGCGCGTCGGTTTCTCTGACTCCTCACATGGTCGACATTCGATGTTTGATTTATTTGATCGTGCCACGTTTTCCTCGGTCTTCCTCTATTTCTGATTCCATTTACATCGTTAACACATATTTTTTTTTACCATTCTCTATTCATTCATTCATTCTTTCCATATGTCCAAACCATCTTAATGATCCTTTCATTATTTTGTTCATAAAACCATCATTCGCACCGCATTCACTTCTTATATTTTCATTCGACACTCTATCATACACAGAGTATCCGCACATTCGTCTAAGAGATCTCATTTCTCCTGCATTTATTCTATTTTAATCATTATTTTGTTAGTTCCATGCTTCGCTTTCATACATAAGGGTCGGTAGAAGAACACCATTTTTTTCAGTTATTTTACATTTGAAAATCTGGAGATGAACCTTAAAATTTATCTTTTTCAATCCCCCTACAGCCTTCACAGAGCTTTGGCTTCCATCAATCGTAACCTCCAACTCCTCCCATCGTCCACTGCTCCCCCTCAATGGTGTATTTGCAACAGTTGGGTTGCGTTCCTCCCAACTTCGTCCTCCCATTGTAGCCTTGGCCTGCCTACCTTCCATCTTCCACCTGGGTGTCTTTCCAGGATCCTTTTAGGTGCCAGCGAAGATGGGATTCTCTGTATATGTCCGGCCCATCTCAAAAAATCTTCACCAATGTGGACAAAATAAAATCATAGCACGCTACCATGAAAGCAAAATACAAATTGGGCTCAAACGCAATACCAATGGTGTCGTCATTAATTGTTTATTATTTTTTTGTTTGATTTTAAAATTACGCTTCTTCTTCTTCCTTGTTGTAGACCTATGTGGTATGTTCTCCAGAGTGTTGCTCCTCCTGTGAGGTAGATTCCAGCTGCCCTTCCATCTTTTAGGAGGTCTTCCACGAAGACGAGTCCCTTTAGGCTGATTATGCAATGCAATATAGGGGAGTCTGGTGGTATCCATTATTTGAACATGACCGTACCAGTCCCTTTTTCGCTGTCTGCTCCATCTTATAATATCCTCAACCTCACATATCTCTCTTACTCTGGTGTTCCTCACGCGATCTTTCATTGTCTTGCCTGCTATCGTCCTCAGTGTCTTCGTTTTGGAAATCTTCAACACTTGTTTGGTCCTTATTGTGTCCGCTCTTGCTTCGACGCCATATGTTTTTATTGATCTTACGCATGCTTAAAATTACTCAAGTTTCTAAATAAAATAGGAAAATATTGAAATATATCACATTTCTCTTCATAATCTCATATGAGTTACTTATACCATAAATGAAGACTACAGGGGAAAAACAAGGAATGTCAGTTAAAATTCAAAATAAATGTAATAATGCCATCTAGCGGCATTTGTACGAATCTATCCACAGTAAAATTTTCATATTCAAAAATCATGTGTGTCATCGACTATGGCCAGATAATCGATTGCTAATTGCTAAGAAATATATAGACTTTGATTAGCTTTATTCTCAATTTATTCAAATTAACCTTCTACTGACATTCCTTGTTTTTCCCCTGTAGTCTTCAAATATGCCTATCTCTAAATGTTAAAAGTGATTATAATATGATCCGTTAATTATAAATTTACCTATTATATTATTTTATCGAAGTCACAAGCAGTGGAACTCAGCACTATGGACGGAAAATAAAAGTTTAGTCGGAAATACGATAAGACTAAAATTATTTGTGGTCAGCTTGTGGCCTGTGGTCGAGCAACATGTTAGAGGAATCAATAATCTAGCATTGCCAAGATGGCGCATAACATAATATAAATAACCTACCTACATTTATGTATACGAGTATGCTGTTGTTTTAACATTGTTATAAATACTCTTAGCTGAATATTATTAAATTCATCGCGACACTGGGTTTTCTGTTTTACATTCTTGTTCGAAAGTTCTTACTATTGCCTAGTAATAGCCACTGGCTTGAGATTTTTTTGGCAACTGCTTTTAACCTTTGTACTTTCATTATATTTTACAGTGCAAACCTTCTTTTTCTTCATTCTGTAGATCTTACGTCCAAATTTCTCTCCATCTCTTTGGTGGTCAACAGCTCTCTGGAGACTCGTGCATCACAATCTTGGAAATCCTCGCTGGGTCCGTCCTCTCGATGCGGTCCCTCCAAAATCGTATTCTCTGTCTACTCTGCCTTACAGGTTTTACAAATCTCTCCATTAAGTATCCAGTCTCTAAGGGGATCCACGAAAAGTCGAATGTTTTAAACTGTCGCAAGTGCAAATAATAAAGAAAAAAATTACGTAGTTGGGTTATGTTAACCCTCGTAATAAAAATAAAACGTAAGTATTTTTCCAAACAGGCATTATCACCGATTTATTGCATACTTCTTTTCTCATATTTTCTCATCTTTCCAACACTGTTCCTTTCAGACTTAAAAGGAATAGCCACAAAAGCTGATCCTTCGTGTGCCAGATAATCCAAGATCCAAATAAATGAAATGCATGTTGATAGCAGATCAAAGTAAGCTTATATTTATTTTAAAAATAACATCTTAGATTTCCGTATATCAATGGTATTAGAACATTATACCATCCCTAATGTGAGTAGAAATAGTAGGTTATTATTGTGAAAAAGTAGAAATAGTAGGTTATTATTGTGTTTCTGGGATTGAACCATTAAATCAGGAGCCAAGCGTTCTGTATACTTACTTCGATCCTAATGATATTTATTATTCATAAAGTACAAATACAATATTTAAAATTGATTGATAATCCCTTTTCTAGAAATGTTATTGTTATTTTATGAAATTTACAAGTTGAACCGTTGCTAAATGGGAAAATTGACGTTTTCTACAATATTTATATTTTAGCAGAGATTTTAATTTTTATTATTATTATTATTATTATTATTATTAGTTAGTTAGTTATTATTATTAGTTAGTTAGTTATTATTATTATTATTATTATTACTTTGTTGGGTCGCTCTTTACATCATGACAGCATGAGCCAAATCGATGTAAAGAGTATTATTGCTATCATAGTGATTCTCGTGACACGTGATAGGTAGCTAATCTATCGCCATTTTATTGTCACGTGAATTCTGCACCAGACCAAAGACAATCACACTGCTCTCGCCGGGAATAAAACCCGGAATCTTCGGGGTGGCAGTCAATGCACTTACCACTCGGCCACGAAGGTCGTCTGCTTCGAGAAACAATGAATAGCTACTCGTATATGTATTTTTAAAGTATCTAATATATATTGAATTTAACCCTATCTTACCTTATTTTATCACTGATATATCAACTAACAAACCGTCACCCCGTCTCTACAAAGGGGAAGGCAGAAATAATCAATATAAAAAACCCACTAGAATATTCAAATAAATATTGAATCTCGTTTTTTTGTTTTCTGCGAGCCACGAAGCGAAAATAATTGCTTCACAGGATGCGGTTTACAATCTGTAGTCCGCAGTCCCTGAAATTCTTAATAAAACATAAACCGCAAAACGGGATAAGAAGTACCTAAGAACGCAATCATAAAGGCGACAAAGTTGCCGGAGAGATGGGAAGGAAAGGGTTAGAAGCTGAGCTGCGCCGTTCGATGGCATTTTGCTATTACGAAAATTAAAGTGTTTGGTAAACCGCAAGGTTCTCGTCTCCGCGGCCATCTTGAATTTGAATCTTCCAAACAATGCACAATCATTCACGTGGAGCTGCAGTGACGACGGAATCTTTCTACCACAAACCACAAGACTTATTACATCCGAAGCCCTCAATGCAAAATTCGTCATCTCCTTCTTTTGCGAGCCATAAAATCGACACTTCGGTTTATAGCCTATAACCTCAACTGTAAATTTGAAAACCCACTTAATATAGGTAAATACCTATACGAAAACATAACTATTACTAACTAACTAACTAACCATCACGCCGTTTCCTCGAAAGGGTAGGCAGGAATAATGAACCGCCACATTAGGTAGGTAAGTATCAAAAAAGTAAAAAAGAGTTTTTGATCTCAATTGTTGTTAAACATAAAGGCCAATAACTTTACAAAGGTGCAAAGTGATTGAATAATATAGTGGAGTTCAAACTTCACCCTAAAGATACCACCCGTGCTACATGACACATGGTGCAATAAACAGTTTTATCTATTTTTCTTCGTTGGTTTAAACCAACTAACTAACCATCACGCCGTCTCTCCGAAGGGGTAGGCAGAAATAATGGACCGCCACAGTTATTCAGCAATTCTATCCTGACATACATCTGTCCATTCCTCTACATTCATATAACGTGTCATGCACGCACGTCGATTTCGTATAATTCTCACGTAACCGACATTTAATATTTGATTGATTTGATCGTGCCAAATT
The DNA here is from genome assembly GCA_022606425.2 of Lepidostoma basale. Taxonomy (NCBI): domain Eukaryota; kingdom Metazoa; phylum Arthropoda; class Insecta; order Trichoptera; family Lepidostomatidae; genus Lepidostoma; species Lepidostoma basale. Next base: position 1,384,403 of record JAHDVF020001491.1, read on the forward strand.
TTCCTCGACCTTCCTCTTTTTCTAGCTCCGATCACGTCGTTTACAAATATGAAGGTATGTTTAAACCACTTAGCACCTTTTGTAGATAATAACCAATCGTGTTGAAGAATAATGAATGAAAATGCTTTTAACTAGATATGCATGAAAATGCACGACGTTCGTGGCCGAGTGGTAAGTGCATTGACTGCCACTCCGAAGGTTCCGGGTTCGATTCCCGGCGAGGGCAGTGTGATTGTCACACTGTCTTTGGTCTGGTGTAGAATTCACGTAGGTAACTATAAAATGCCGATAGATTAGCTACCTATCACATGTCACGAGAATCACTATGATAGCTATAATAATACCCTTTACATCGATTTGGCTCATGCTGTCATGATGTAAAGAGCGATTTAACGAAATAATAATAATGATAAAAATTATCCACTGCATTCCTCAATTTACCTACTGCACAATTGCATAAAAAACATTGTGTTGTATTCAATCAAACATTATACACAGTGATACGGACAGATGTACCTATCGGGAGCGGTCCCTCCTCCGCATGTACCTATCTACAGATAAGTATAATATATCATCCATTTATATAGTTGTATACCTACATACATGTATCTCTACACATAAGTATGTATTCATTGAACGTGTGTAAATGGTTCTGAATAAAGTTACGGGTATTATCCGATTACGGCTTATTGTGCTGTTTTCATACAAAAAATCACTCGACTGTGAAATAGAAATTATTGTACAACAAAATAATATATTGTACGATACACGTCATTAGATAATAGTGCTCGAGTAGTGTGTAAATATAATACATAATATTTAGCCTTTATATTACTTACGAGCAAAAAAACTGTAAAGAGGCGTTTTTAAACATATATTTGGCGTTAAATTCCATACTACTTATTCTTATGAATTAAAACACTGTGCTTTCTAATTTTCAGTTTATTTTTCTTGATTTGTTTAGAAGGCTTTATACTTTCATTATCGGGAGAACGACATACCTACTTACTGAGTATGTCTCTCTAATCTCTACCTTCTAAACATGTCAAGAAAAATAAACAAATAAAACTTTTCATTAATTATAATTTAATTCGTCATTTAAATTATCATTATTTTTTATTACTTATTTACCTAATGAATCATTTGTATTAACACTATGGTGGGTTGCCGTTAACAAAAAAACTGCATCAGTGAAACACGAAAGATAATTATTGTTCAAACAATCGTTCACAAAAATATTATCTTGAAACACCTTACAGACTCTAAGCTATAGGTATGTATATCAAACTGTGACGTTTTGTAAGCATCGTTGCACTATACGGAGTGTCCCAGAAGTCAACGTCATGCTAGTTATGAGAAAATGTATAAAAAATCAAAGTTTTGTATTTTTTTAATTATAGGCATTTAAAAAAATCGAGAAAATCGACACCCTTTTTTACATTTTTCTCATAACTAGCATCCGTTTCCGACATGACGTCGACTTCTGGGAAACCCTATATACCTAAAAACGATTAATTATGCACCAGCAATAAATGTATTTTACAAGATTTTTCAAAAGACGTTTTTTTTTAACATTATACATTAAATTTAAATCATATCGCTGCGTTGGTTCGGACATATGGAGCGCATGGATGGAGAAAGAATGGTTAAGAAAGTATGCGTTAATGATGTAAATGGAGTACGGAGTTGAGGCAGACCGAGGAAAACATGGCATGACCAAATTAATTAAATTTTAAAGGTTGGTCATTTTAGAAGTCGGAAGATTCGACGTGCGTGTGTGACTCGCTGTATGAATGTGGAGAAAGGTAGAGAGTCTGTCTACCCCTGCGGAGAAACGGCGCGGCGTGATGGTTGGTTTGTTTGTTTTTAATTTTTCTGTTCGATACCGACATCTATACACGAAATAGGAAAACATATTACAGTGACATCTACATATAATTTACTAAATTATTTTTCCATTTACGCAAAATCTGCAAGCGTTAAGCCGATTCGATCTGACAACTGCAGATTACGGAATATTCTAAATCGGCAAAACAAAAACAATGACATGACACTTAAATGTCAACAGTTCAGTATTATCGTCCTTTTCCCGCGCTGCTAATAGACTCGTTGAATATTTTGTGATAATTTTAGATCATTACATCAAGTGTTTTTATATTATTATTGCATTCAAGAAATCTGAAATTTCCATAATCTAATACACAACAAATACAAAATGCTCAGAGATAGTCCTCAACTCACAATAGCTCATCTTTTACTCTCAGGTTCCTCTATATTGGCCTTAAAATATTCTCCGTCCGGAGGAACCGTGTCTTATGGAACATTTGGAAATATTCTCCTATATGGCCTGGCAGGATTCATCCGTTACGGTAATACACTTCTTTGGTTACTTCTGATGATAAACTTAGTTACAACAAAATCAACTAACCAAAACTGTGTGCTTAGTTCTGGAATATTTATAGTTTCTGCCTTAAATATTTATTGTATATGTTATTTCTGTATTATGAATGTTTTATATTTCATTGTCATCAGGATAATTTGACAATAATATGGTTTATCTGGAACCTAAGGAAATGTACTTCAATTTTTTCAGTATTAGTCGGTATGTGAGTAAAATATAATTCAACTTCAGATGTAGGCTCTCACACAAGTATGGATTCATCCAGCACATCATGTGATTTTATATTTTTATTGCATTTATTAAATAGTAATGCAATTGTATTGTTCTAGAGACATCTTTTAAGAGACACCTTTGTAATAATGGTTTAAGCACCTGACCATTGCAATATTATGTAATATGATTTCTTTAAGTTATTTATAAACAAAGAATGTTCAATTTATAATTTTAAATTTTTTAATATCACTTATAAAAATATTTTATTTTTAACTGACTAGTCCCTGACTAGGGACAAAAATAGCAAGAATTGAAGAGAGAACCAGTGGGCTCATACAAACTCACTTGTTATATATTTTTAATGAGAACTTGTCTGCTTAATAAATGTTTAAAATGAAATATTTCTAACAGGTGGACACCAATGCATTTAAATATTTCAAGCTAATTTATGGAAATTCATTCATACATTTCTCTGTATATATACTAAATTTACATGAGCCACCAGGTGTTTTTATTTTTGGCACAAGCTAACTTATTTGTTATATTTGAATTGCACTTCACTTAAGTTCCATAGTACACCATTAGATGTTGTTAGACTTCCCCAGAGATATCAGTTTTAACTTCCATGATAATTTTCAGCTATCCCGGATATGCACAGTAGTGCGGGTATGAGCCGGTTAGTCGCTATCACTCACACGCTTACGAGAAACCTCGCTCTGCCGAGCATCGTGACGTACTTATATTTGATGTCCGGGTACTCTCCAGACCTTGCATACGCCCATATTGTATCGGGCGCCATTCCTGTGCTTCTTTACCTCTTCAGGCGAGGGGTGACTCCTCTGACCGACTTTATTCTGGCCGGGAATATTGTGTCTCTCGCTTACATTTCCTACATGTTTGGTAATGTTTGGGGGTTCGGTCTCGCTGTCTGTCAGATTGTTAATCACTTTTTCTTGAACCAATTGAAAGATAGTTTGACCGCCCCCGTGGATTGTTTATTTGTAGTGGGAATGTGCTTCTTCAATATCTTTGCTGTGAAAACGCTTAAAAACTACTAAAAATGCTCAATATTTAACTGTGTTATGTCTGTGGATATTTTATAATGTTTTCTACTTTTGATAATAAAGTTTCTATTTTTTATGTGTTGTGTCTTTTCTTTAGTTAATATTTATTATTGTATTTTATACTAATGTGTTCAATCATTGTTTCTGTCTACTTCCACCCAAAGTGTACCTACAGAACACCATCCATTAAGTTATCATGTTAATATTTTGTGTGTAAGTGTTCAAAATTCATTACTCTTTAATTAAATTTGATACATTAAAATACATTGGCAATTAGATTATAATATGATTCTTATATATAATATGTTTCACACCCTAAGTCTTTAATTGTATATTTCAGAATTAGTTAAATAAAAATTAGAATATGAGTGATAATAAATATTGTAAATAACCAAAATATTTTTTTTGTAAAATATCTTTTTTAAATGCTTATTTAAAATCCACTAATTTTGTGTCTTCAACCGGTTTTGGCATCTCGCTTGACTAGAAGATGGCAGCGAGCTGCCGAAACCGGCCGAAGACACAAACATTAGTGGATTTGAACATTAATGTACATTTTTAAAAGTTTTTTACGGAAAAATACTATTTTCATTATTTACAGTGAACTTCTGCCATGAAATTTCAATTAACAATATATATTTTTTAAATAAATATTGTATTCATTGTTGTCTTAGCAATAAATTAAAACTATGTACTGAATCAGATAATTATATGTATATAACTTGATCAAATCTAATATGTAAAATCGAATTTAATAAAAGTTACCTATAATTTTTACGATTAACATTTTGATAATACATTTGCAAGGCATGACAAACTGAAATCAATCTCTTTGAATATACGAATTTCAGATTTTTTTAACCGACATTGTATTATATTTTATTTTAAGATGAGTAATACAATTTGTATCAAAATTGCATGGGTGGAGTAATCAATTCCTAATTTTTATATCAAAGACATATTGTAGATTTTTTTTGTAATTGTCACACTTGTTACTGGCAATACTGAGTAGCGAAATTTGACATTGACAGTTCAAAACACGCGCATTTTGAGGTTGAATTATCATTCATATTTTGATAAAAGAATGCATAAATGATTTAAAGGGATAAAACGGATTTGAAATGAGTATCCAAAAAGCTAAGCCGCTATTGGATTATGCGGGGAAAAATATTCTGGCTCCTATGGTTAGAGTTGGCACTCTTCCTATGAGGCTTCTGGCTCTGGAATATGGAGCGGACATTGTTTATTCTGAAGAATTAATCGATTGGAAATTTATGAGATCTACAAGAAGAATTAACGGTTAGTTAGCTCTTTATATTTGTATTCTTGATCAATCTTTTATACAATGTGTTTCTGGATAACATTATGGTTATTTTTTTTAGACATTCTTGGAACTGTTGACTATATAGACCAAACAGACGGCACTATAATATTCAGAACATGCTCTAAAGAAAAGGGTAAAGTAGTTCTACAGATTGGGACCAGTGATCCAGACAGAGCCCTGAAAGTGGCCAAACTCGTGTAAGATTAAGAAATTATCTACCATATTTGCTTGTTGCATTTTCATACAAAACAAATTCATTCACTTTATTCGTAACTGACTAGTTTCTTAAAGTCTTCTTTGTTGGAAATTTAATTTAGAAATTGTGTAAGATATGGTTAAAAGAGGTTTGAGCTTTTGTTTAGTTCTTATTTACTTTTTTATTAAAAATGTTTATCCACTTAACTCGCTCCTCACACTCAAAGTAACTCAAGCCATCTGTCCTTATGAAAAAGTGGTCACCCAAGTAAATTCAGTGATCTTGTTAAATCAGCCAATGACAAAAAGATTAGGTAGGAACCTAGTTTCTCCTTTTAACTATTTTATGCCATAAAAATACCAACAATCTTTTTTTCAAACTTTACCACACTTTTAGGGATTTGATTTGATTTGGTCAAGATTTGATTTTGAAAGATTGTCATATCAGCCTGTATCCGTCCACTCCTGGACGTAAGCCTCCTCTATCTGCTTCCATATCTGTCGATCTTGGACAACACGCATCCATACTGTACGGGCAGTCTCTTTAATGTCATCCCTCCATTGATATTGGGTATGTCCTGGGTTTCGATGACTAGGATCCCAGCAGAGAAGGCATTTTTTCTGCCACCCGATGATTTTTTTTTTTTTTTAATACACAACAGGTCGATTGAACCCAATTACTGTGTACAATTTATTTGAGCTATTATATTGATTCTCATGACGTGTGATAGGTAGCCAATCTATCACCATTTTATTGTCACGTGAATTCTACACCAGACTAACGACTGTGTGACAATCACACTGCCATCGCTAGGAATCGAACCCGGGACCTTCGGAATGGAAGTCAGAGCTCTAACCATTACGCCACGAAGATCGACATGATGTCTGACGCTCATTAAAATTTTTATTGTTAAAATATATTTTTACCCTCACCACTTTTCTTAAAACATATTTTATTTGTATTTATCTTCTATAGTAACTCTGGTCTTTAAATTTAAACAAATTTCATAAACATGAGAGATTTTTTTAGGGAGAATGATGTTGCCGCTATTGACATAAACATGGGCTGCCCTAAAGAGTTCTCAATCAAGGGCGGGATGGGGGTGGCCTTATTGGAGCATCCAGAAAAATCCAAAAGCATTCTTAAAACACTCGTCGATAACCTGTCGATACCAGTTTCCTGTAAAATCCGCATATATCCCTCTGCAGAAGAGACTCTGCAGCTGGTGCAGAAGTTGGTGTCCACGGGCATCTCCACCATCGCCATTCACGGGAGGACTAAAGAGGAGAGACCCCAGCACCAAGTCCACGCGGACATTATTAAATACGTTGCCTCAAACATCAACATTCCTGTGATCGCCAAGTAAGATATTTATTCTTTATTTTATAGATTGACAATGTTAGTTTTTTTTTTTTTAATTTTGCTAAGTTCAATTAATGTTACTTTTTATATAAATATTTCCAATTAAGATTATTTTTTAATATATCACAATTTCAGGAATAAAAGTTATAGTAGCCTTAATTCATTTTCTCGCATATTTTATATTATTTTGATAAAAAAAAGTAATGTTAGTTTTTATATAATCAATTGAAGTTCTAAAACACTTTAAAATTGGTTTTTATTTTGAACAAATTTTAGTTTTTCTCTATTCGCCTTCACTTTGTGTTGTGGATTCATATTTAAAAAAAATATAACTGCACTTAGTAGTTTTACAACACTTTATTACACTTTTCACAGACATGTTTAGGTTATAACTTAACCTTTTTCTATGTAAATTTTAGTTTTAAAAATTTGTACATTGATAAAGGTTTTATAACCGAAACATATCTGTGATAAGTAAAAAAAAATGTGGTAATACTAAGTGCAGTTATATATATATTCAAACAAATTTTTATTTTATAGTTTAAAGCTCAACTTGAAAAATTATTTCAACCCTTACATATAACTGCTTATCTGTATATTTTTATTTTAGTGGTGGATCAAAAGAAATTGAAAAATATAGTGACATTGAAAAGTTCCGGGAAGCCTGTGGCTGTTCAAGTGTGATGCTGGCGCGGGCTGCCGAGTGGAACTGCTCTATATTCAGGAAAGCCGGGATGTTACCCTTGGATGAAGTGATTCAAGAATACCTCAAGTTAGCTGTGAAGTATGACAATGCCCCCGCCAACACCAAATACTGTGTGCAGAACATGCTTAGGGAATTACAGGAGACTCCACGGGGGAAGAAATTTTTGGATTGTCAAACATTGGAACAGATTTGGTGAGTTAAATATTTAAAACACTTCTTTTCATTATTTATTTTAAGGCATTTTCCGATCCCTTTTATTTCATGAGTTCTAAGTGATATAATATTGGTGTCCCATTAATTCCAAACCAAATGCATCATGAATCACTAGAAGTAACTTTGATGAAATGTGTTGATTAAAGGTATTTTTACTTTCAGTGCAATTTGGGACTTAGGTGAACATTGCCAAGCAGTTCAGGCAGACTACCAAGCAAAGGGTATACTCGGGAGATGGCAAATTTGTCCAGAAAATTTGGGTCCACCGAATAAAAAAATTAAACTGCAAAACCTTGATGATGTCATTCAATTAAAGGTATCTTTGACCCTTGCATTCATTCCGAATTTCAATATTAGAATACTGTTTTTTAGGACTGCGCTTATGAATATATTCTTTATTAAGTGTTATTTTTATAGATCCGTTTCATAAGAGCAAATTACACCAAAGACACCGACCTCCCTAAAACTATATTGCACGCATGGGCCGGTCAAAAAGGATGCAAGTTGCCCACATACCTCACAGAGGGAGATGAAAAACTATTTAGGACCATCATGACTTTTGAGGGGAAGAGATACGCATCATCTTTCTGGGAGAAGAACAAGAAGTTTGCAGAGCAGGGTGCTGCGCTTGTGTGCCTTTGTTCCCTGGGACTTATCAGCTCCAAATCGTTAAAGGAAACCGGATGTTTCTTATGACAATAAAAATATATAATTGATGATAATTAAAAATATTCTTTGATTCTATTCCACCAATCTTATATCAAAACATTGTAGCATTTAATTAATGGTGAAGCATATGTATAAACCTTCAGGAAACAAACCTTTCCTTTACTGTGCTAAAAAGGTCTGTGCATTATGATGCTGAGTAATCACTAGGGCTCGGAATTGACATAAAAAGAATATTTTTTTCCTGGGCTTAGCTTGCAACAAGACAATGTTTTTTGTGTTTTGAAATCTATAGACCCCCTTTAGCCCTAGATATTAGAGAATATAAAAACATATTTCGGGGGTTAGCGAATATTTAAGAATATTTCAGGGTTTTCGGGATAAGAGCAATTAAGTGTCATATTTTTACTTTGTCTCTCTTTCAAACTTAAATTATGAAAGAATCAACTAGCAAAAAGTAAGCAATAAACGTCGTGAGTTTAGGTGTGCGTGTATATGTGTGTCGCGTTGGCTGTGTATAGGTCCGTCACGTTTTGCTTCGGTTTTGGAAATTTTTTAGCTAACTTAAAAAACAATTGTTGGCGTGGCCAGGTTAAAGGGTAGACCTGTCAGGAAAAATCTGGAAGCTGTGTTGCGCCAAAATCCAGACAGAAGAAATTTAAAAAAAATCATCCGTCCTACAGGGAGAACATGTAGACGATGCCATCATTGATTGCACAATCTACAAAGCTATTTGGTCCAAATGACGTCGAGAGGTCGTTATATCATCTAAAAAATCTTGCAAAAGATTGAGTCTTACCCCCATTTTAGTTCTTAAAATATAAGAAAAAAATGGTATTGTGCAATGCAATAAATATTATAGTTTGTCGCACATGAGAGCTTGTTTTTTTCTAGTAAACAGGAAATATGAGGTTAGAGAATATAAAATAGTATTTTGGACATACAAAAAGAATACTTTAAACTTTTTTAGCTAATATAAATCCGAGCCCTAGTAATTACTATATGTACACTTTGTACAACCTGTCTGGTAGTGAGTTTTTTAAACTCATCAAAATAAAAATAATTAAATACTAAATCATAGAATACAAAATTACAATACATTTTTACTTAGGAACTGCTATAAAAAATATTTATTAAGCAATTTAGAGGGAAAAGATAAATGCTTTTTCATAAATAGTCAACCACCGGTCTGTCAGAACAGATCATTAATTAATTTAATATAATCCAGATTATGTCGAGATAAATTAGTAAGTATAAAATCTTCTTTTTCTTTTCACATAAAATTATTGAACTTTATTTTTATTGTTAAATTACACATGACTGCCTGACATTAAAAGGTTGGCAATAAAAAATTAGAGTGATGATGTCACGGAATATTTAAAATACAATTAAATCCATCAGTATTATAATTACATTGCTAAAAACTTGGAATACATGTGATAAATGGTTCACAGATGCCAGTATCGTTCGGTATTCGGGAAAAAAATAAGTAATAAATTATTTGTACCGGACATTGTTAATTGCTAAAAAAACATGTCTGGTATATTTATCTAGCAAGAATACCACTAACAGAATGCCCAAGAGTGACTGAAGCTTTCATCAAAACATCTGGTCTGGTACTGGAGACTTTATGGCGCTGGGTGAAAATTATAACGAGAGTGCAACGTAAATAGTTGTATAAAGCTCTGTGCTCAAGTATTTGTAATGTACCATAATGATATTATTATTCCAATCAACGTCGAAGGAATATCGAAAATCTACATTTAATATTTATAGAGATATTAAAGTTATTGGAAGCAATGATACTCATCGGTAAAAGGTTGTTAAAAAAGGATCAAGAAATATTCTTCTTCTTATTTCATATCAAGTTTCCCTTGGCCATTACTTCTGTAAAAGATTCTCTGTTTTGCATCGCCTGGAATAACTCCTCCGCACTCCTTATTACAGTACAATCTCTAATGTTGTGAAGCCAAGACGTTTGACTTCAGCCAGGAGCACATTGTCCTTCCAAAAATGATATATGCAACTAAACTGGCTTGCATTATCACAAACCTTCACCCCATTTGCTTTCACCCAAGAGTTAGATTGGGAAACTTGAATAATTTTAAATTGGACAACTGTGTAAATTGAGTATTAAATAAAAACAATTAATTTACATATTAACATTTATTTATAATCAATAATTATGTATCTCATACTTAATAAATTATTTCCTTAGGTTGTTTTTTTATCACTAACATGATTTTTCATTTCATTCATTCGATCTTGTAATTCATTGTCAAGCACAGTGAGCGTATTTTTAGCCGTGTTGATTTTGTTCATAATATCTGAGAGATTTTCGTAATAAACGAGAAAATTATTTGACTTTTTCCATTCTGTGTTGTTCGACTCGATAATCTTGGCAGGAGGCTGTCGCAAAGCGGGATCATTGAGATCCTCTATAATTTGACTAGCAGTTAATCTATCGCGTTTATCGTATTTTTCTGCCGATCTCTCCATTACTGCTGGTTACTAGCAAAATTAAAAAACATTTACCGCTCGCAATGCAATCTGTCAGATTGTTACTGTCAAAAAATATTGTTGTCATGTCACGTAGATGTTTGACTTGTTTATGAACAAAATTTCTCACAATGTTTTTGTCTATGCCACTCGTTTACAATAGACCCGTCAATCTGTCAAGTTTTACAATTTACATTCACATTGAATAATTAAATAATTTTAATAAAATGTCGGACGGTTTAGATTTTTCTAAAATTTGCCGAGTATGTTGTTCCTCTGATGGTACAATGGTTTCCATTTTCAGGGTTCACATATCTAGAAAAATCATGCTGCTAGCTGATGTTCAGGTAGAAAGTTGTTCAATAACACTGGTGACCTACAAACTGAAGGGTATAATGCTCCGGAACTTATAATGTGTTGATTTTGTTTTTATTCATAAATTACAACAGAAAAACGTTTTAAATATTTATCTTGTCATTTGCTTAGCTTGACTTCACTGCAGGAACTCTTCAAATAAAGTTTTCATGATACATACAATTATTAAAACACTTTGCTTTATTGATACCATTTATTTATATTTAGGTTTGGCAGTCTGATGGTTTACCTGGACAGATATGCAACGATTGCATTGTGAAACTAGATATTTCCTTCCAATTCAAGAAACAATGTGAAAAAGCCGATGAAATGCTGAGGCAGTTCAAGGGATTGTTAGATCCCCCCAAAGTAGTGATTAGGAAAAGAAGAAAAAAGAGACGTTTGGCATTAACAACTGCATCCACTGGCACAATTAACCCTCTGGAGCACATCGAGTGTACACCAGATATTAGTGCACAAGCAGTGACTCAAAATACCAATGGTTTGTTTGAATTGATAATATTCTTTTGTGGCATGTAGTTTGTTGATTTTTCCTTTATTTGTTTTGCTCTTTTCATGCTTTCTTCGTTGATTGTATTTCCATCCACATCATCAATATGTTTAAGTGTTCTGGGGATACTTGGTATCACTAAATTCTTTCAACACATTATATGAAGAGTCCCAGAATAATTTACTGCACCAAATTTTTATTCCGCTAAAAAATATTATGGTATATTACTAAAACAATGTTTAATCTATATGCTCCTTCATTTTATGTTGTATATTCATATTTTACTTTGTTTTAAACTTTACATAATTAAATTTTTCCACAGCATAACTTCCTTTTTTCAAAACTTAATAAAACACATTGTATGAACCTGAAATTTTTTATTTGTTTTTTATAATGTAGGCACATACCTAAAGTTTTGTTTTACTTAGTTTTTGCAAATCAAATCAGGTAGGTGACGTCCCCCATTCTCCATACACTGAGTAAACCGATTTCTGGCGTCTGTCATGACTCTTGCCAGCATATCAGGCGTTATCTTGGCAATTTATTCCTGGATGTTGGTCTTCAAATCTTTTAGGGTTCCTGGACGGTTCACATAAACACGGAATTTCAAAAAAACCCATAGAAAAAAATCACAAGGGGACAAATCAGGAGACCGGGCCGACCACTCCAAATCGCCCCTAATTGAGATGAGGCGCTCTGGGAAGTGTTCCCTCAAAACAGCCATCTCGTGACAGAAATCCCGTGTTTATGTGAACCGTCCAGGGACCCTAAAAAATTTGAAGAAATATAATTGCTCTTTGTATTTTCACAACTATTTTTCTTTTTACAGACATGTTTCGGTTGTGACACAACCTTTTTACATGTACAAATTGTGAAATTAAAGTTAAAAATTGTTCATCAAAAAAGATTGTCATAACCGAAACATGTCTGTAAAAAGAAAAATGAATTGTTGTGAAATTAATAAATGCAATTCTATTTATGCAAATGTGAATCCACAACACACAGTGAAGGCGAATATAGATTATAATTTTTTGGATTTTTATAACAAACATTTGTGTTCAGTTTCAGCATCCGAGATGCCCCTCAGCGACAGTGTACTGACGGATCTATCGGACGCAGTGCCGGCTTCCATCAAGAACCAAGACCTGCTGGGCTACACGTACGGGAATATGACTTACACGGAGGACATCAAGCCGGACCCCATGGGCTACCAGTGCAAGATCTGCTTCAAAGTATTTTGTACCTCCACCAAACTCTCCCGCCACCGTTACATTCACTCTGGACAAAAACCTTACCAGTGTACTGTCTGTAAAAGAGCTTTTTCACAAAACAGTAATTTAAAGGTTTGTTAATATAATAAATATTCATGTTACATTATAAGTAGAATTGAAGTCCCTTTTTTATAAACTTATAAAAAACTTCAAAGCGTTGTTTCATCGTTACACGATGTCTGTTTTTTTAAAGCCATATTCACAGACTAATGATCTCGTAATGGTTGTTTAACATTGATCTTGGTTTTACTCTTTCAACTTTAAATCTTACCTTTAAAGTTTCGTATTAAAATGATGTGTTTTTTATTATCGATTATAATTTTCATGTTTGATGTTTGGCAGGCACACACCAAGACGCATAGCAGTGAGCGGCCATTCGCATGCACTGTGTGCGGCAAAAGCTGTAAGCGCTCCAAAGACTTGGAGATCCACATGAGAATTCACACCGGAGAGAAACCCTACAATTGTCATGACTGTGGGAAAGCCTTTTCATCTTCTAGTTAGTTGCATTTCTCTTTTTTTGAAGATCATATCACATTGAAGTTACTGATAGTCTAACCTAAATTAACCTTACATAATAATATCTAGTCTAAATTAAATATAAGTTATCTAGCTTTAAGTTAGCCTAACTTTTAGGAGTTTTCTTCGGGAAATAAATTATTAATTTGCGTTTATTTTTTAGGTAATTTAATAGCACATAAACGCACCCACACAGGTGAGAAACCATACGTGTGTTCAGTGTGCCAGAAAGCCTTTTGTCAATCAAACGAGCTCTCGAAACACAAAAAGATCCACGTGAAGGAGAAGCATGTGTGTGAGATATGCCATCAGACTTTCAATGGTTCAGCTGCGCTAATTGTTCACGTCATGAATCACAATTACGAGAGATCTAACGTTTGCAGTTTATGCTATAAAAGTAAGTGTTATAGAAAATAAATTTTTTAAATGTTTACCAAACTTAATATTTAATAATTTTCGACAAATGAAACCTAAATGTTTTTATTTTAAATTCTCATTCCCATTTGTGCTGGTACATTTAAATATGATTTTTTTTTAAGTGCCATGAAATACAGAATAAGTTTTATCTGTCTCAGTCCAATAGAAAGGTATGGTGTGGACAATCATGATATACTAGGATTTAGTTATTAATTAAATGCATGTATAATATTGTTTCTGAACCTTGCTAGATTTATCAGCATGCATTTCTTTCAGGTTTCGACTCTGTGGAGTCCCTCACGGCACACCTCGGCAAGCATGAAATGGGAGAGTTGGATTTCTGATTAGAAGAAAAATCTACAGTTGCCGCTGTAGAACTGTAAGGAACGCGAGGTTCCCATGTCCAGTTTGTTATAAATACTAAATCATAAACAGATAATTGAAGATTATATTTATTTTGTTATGTATACATATTCAGATTGCATACGCCGCAAATGTGCCTTCAATGTTATAAATCGAAAAGTTGATGATTACTTCTAAATAATATTTTTTTCCATTTTATAGAAAATGTGGTGATTTTAAACGATGTGATTCAAACCATGAAAGTACTCTCTCGTGAGTAGCTTTATGAGATTCTGATTTGAATGTTAATTACCAATTGTTGTAGTTTAATTTGATTATAAATTTTATATAATTTCTACTCTTCTAAAATATATTGAAGAGTACTATTATTTGTATATACTACTTTACATATATAGACAATCATAATTATACTACATAAATACATAATTTAATGTACATACTCAATAAATATATTTATTTTAAATTAAGTTACCAGTAATGCACATGTATCTTTTTCAAATAAACTACCTCTATTATTTTGTACGAGTATGTACATATTGGGTGGACCAGGAATTAACCCATTACATATTTAGCAGTGACGCATTAAAATTTTTATTTTTTGATAAAGTTGTAAAATATAATTGCCATCATTATTAATAATATCTTCCCATCAATTTTGAAAAATTTCAATACCTCTTTCATAAAAAAAATTGGGATATTGAATTAAAATATCCGATTAGGTCATTTTCAAGATCGACTTTCAAGATCGAGTGCTCCATAAACCAAAATAGATGATAGTCAGACGGAACAAGGTTTTGTTGAATATGAAGGGTGAGATATAACCTCCCACATCTTGGATTATTTCATGGGTCATTATTGCTGAGTAAAGGCGTGCATTGTCTTGATGCGGTATTACTCCATTTCGGTTGACTAAATTTAGGCGTTTTTCTTTTAGCTTCAGGTGGAGTCTCCCCAATTGCAACAATAAACTTCTGATGTTATTTTTTCACCCGGTTTTAATAACTCAAAGTGAATGATACCTCGAATATCCCACCATACGCACAAAATAACGTTTTTTAATGTTAATTTTGGCTTTGCTGTCAGAATAGAAGTTTGATTTTGCGAAAGCAATTGTTATTTTCGATTTACATTATCATAAGTTATCCACTTTTTGGCGCCTGTTATCAATTGTGCCAAAAAATAGTGGGTTCTTTGTCGAGATAACTCGCGCGGCATCCAAATACCCATCTCATGCACTTTCCCAATCCCGTTTAAATAAAACTGCATTATAGACCAGGAAGATCTGAGTTTCTGGCTTAATTCTTGAATGGTTTGAAGTGGATCAGAATCAACTAAAGATTTTATAAATCAAAATTCGTTTGTCATCCACTTCTAGGAAGGTCCTTTAGCCTCCTATCACCCGATTTGAGCTTTCGAAACCAGGATTGACATCTATTGACTTCTAGAACATCTACATAAATTTTGGTAATAGTTTTAAGTAGCCTTCGTTGGATTTAAGCCGTCGTTGTAATAAACCAACGTGCAGTAATGTTCGTCATCGATTTTGGGCTTAGACATTTTATGGTTAAGAAAAAAAAAACAATTATGCACGAAAAATAAAGCCAATAAATAGCTTGATATTAATAATATCTAATACGTGTTACCTCTACCGTATATGGACACAAACTGGTTCTAACCTGACCGTTTCAAAATAATGGTTTAATTCCTGGTCCACGTCCACATCCCTGTATATTAATTTGGATTGGATGTGAACAATATAACGTAAACATTCCCTACCACATTGTGAAGACTCCACACCACATTCTGTCATTGTTGTGGGTGTCACACGCCTCCAAATAAATCATATTTTTGAACAAGAATCATGTAAGTTTATTATTTGATCCGTTGTTATTCCAGAAAAAAACAATTCTTAATTATTTGAGATTGAATATCTTCTTGTTCTGTCACACACCTGTGGTGCATAGATCTTTAAGGAGTTTTCTCCACCCGAACATTTAAAAAAAGGCAATAAACAAAAAAGAAAAGGTTTTTATTTAGTACACAGAAAGATCAAAATGTTTCTGACTTGAAAGTTTGGAATTCCCAAGAGATTTTGCTAGTAGACTTTCAAGTACAGTTCTAGTGGAGATTCTAGGGAGTGATGCTATTGCAATGCCAGTGCAGTGTTGTTGCAATGAAATCTGCAATTCAACATTAAAAGTTTTAGAAATTAACTAAGTGACAAATTTGAATTTTTTTAATAGAATTCAGATTTAGGTGAGAGAAGATGAAGAATTCATCAGAATTTCACAATATATTATGTAATGGCCTATACCACACTTTTAACTTTTTATTTATTTATAAAAGTTAGATGTTTTAATAAATATACATTAGAAAAAAATATATATTCTGTAACAAATCATTTCGAACCTTATTATGCACATATATAAGCCAATGAACAATAGATTCTGATAGCAAATATCTTTCAACAGATGGTACCGTAATAATAGGATAATTTCAAAGAGTAGCCTTCATTAAATCATGGATCCTGGATACTTAAACCTGAATTGATTGAAGGAGCGACATAACATCCTGTATATTATTTTTTTAATCTAAAAACCAAAAAGGATTAATGATTAAATAGTCCAGAAGTAATTTTACTATGTTTTATTATAAAGACAAATAATGTGTAACACAGTTTTACATCACATTCATAAGTCATCTTGGAAACTAAATATGCCCCTATCTCACCCATCCACGTCTCGGGACCATCAGGGGAGTATGGGATGCTTCAGAGACATAACACGGCATCATGCTCACAAAAAGTATATACTATAATTTATAAAGGCTTCGTTAATACAGGCTTATTCCCAACTTTGTTTAAAAGTCAATAGAAACTGAAAATATTCTCTTCTACAAAATGAATGAAATATAACAAATCTAAATTTAAATTAACGATTCCTTCAACATTATTGAAATAAATACCTCGAAAGAGAGGCAATCGGTCCAAAAAGTGTTCGCTCTAATTGAATTAGTTTAAAAGCATTACTGGCAACTGACAAATATAATTGTAACATAACAAAGTTCAAAATTTAAATATATAATTCTAATATTTTTATTTAATATTAATTTCTTGCATAGGTTAGCATCCATTTCAAAAGAAAAGAGTATACACATTTTGTTTGCAGATGTCAAAAGAGAATTTGTATGATTTCCTTTAAATATCTCGACAAGTTACGGAATAGTCCTGCATAACAAACACATACACAAATTATATATTTTGTTTATAAATCTTATAGGCATATAATAATATGAATATTTATGGAAACAATTAGTAAATCTCCGCAGTGGCGAATCAACAACATGACTATATACAAATGATGGTACCTGATCGATCCTCCGCATAAATATTTCAAATTTCACGGTTTTTAGATAGAAGCTTGAAAAATCCAATTTTATTCTTAATTTATCACATATTATGTATACACACCGTTACATGTACAATTCGTCAGCCTAACTAGCCACCGGCACTCCGCCCCGCTCGTCTCCGTCGGGGGTCATCGGGATTTACAAACATCGAATGTTAGCAAAATAAGGCCTTCGACAGGAGTAAAACACGTGAATATGGACACCACCATCGCAGTAAGCTCTTAGAATGGCTGGCATATCAGGCAAATAAAACATAGCAATGGGACTATAAGTATGCAGTTCAAAACAATTCAAAATTAGTAGGAATATCCACCAAAACTTGATATAGAATTATGTACAATATATATGTAGCTAAAGGTTTTTGTTATTAGACAAGATCTACAATTATTTTAAAAGAAAATATGACATTTTGACCCTCCGGCCAGCGATCATTATCTCTTGTAAATCTTCAAACAATGTAAACTGATTATTATAATAAATGATACTATTATATATACACATCGGATAACAATACACATAGAGATTATTCAATAAAATGCAGAATATTTAACCATTAGAATTATTTTTAAATGGAATTTCACAATAATGTAGTATGTACTATGCAAAGTTACAAAAATAATAAAGTGACATTCAGAATATGAGCTCTATATCATGACACCAGTACGGCCAATTTAATACAGTAACTTTCAACACCTCCACACATCAGTCTAACATCACATCTCGCTTGTGCAGAGCGCTGGCGCTGGTCTGAACTCCAACACTGGACTCAACAACTCCTGTTCTCAATAGATGCCTTAAACTAAAATTGTTGTCTGTAATATCTTTTGAGAAAATAAATTGATTTGATTTGAAAAACACACTTCTCAAACAGCTCCTAGATTACCTCTTACAAATATATTTTTCTTCAATCCGTTCATAAATCCTCCCACTACACAATGGAGAATTCATTTTTTAAACAAAAGTACGCTATGATATCAGTTTAATTATTAAACAATCTATACTTGTAACATCGGTTAACATTTTGGACTCCTTAATTATTTTTCGTTTAATTATAAAGCCTTTATGACAAAAAAAGTCCAGTTTTACAAATTTTAATATTAGAAATAGTACACATTTGGTATTTGAAAGTGAAAAATCTGATTTAGTAATATATTTTAAATGCGTCCTTTATTGTTGAGTTTAGCTAGAAATACAATGTATCAGAAGCATTATATCGAGCCACACTCGACATAGGAGTGGTAAGTGTTAATATTTGTATTTTAAAAAGTGGGTGGAAAAAAAATATGTCTCATAATGTAATATATATTTATTTTTTTCGTAAAATTTTAAACAGTTATAATTAATATAGGTGACAAATATTTGCGATTATTGAATTCTGAAAGAGTAAAATGTTTGATTCAGACCGGCGCAAGAACATTGGCACAAGAAACAGAATATTTAGGGTTAGGATTGAAAGGAATTACAAGTAGTACGCTAAGCAACTTAAATTACAGGAATCAGAAATGAACAGTTCAGCTGCCGGGTTTGATAATGCACGAAATGAGATTCTGAGGGTGGGGCGGGCGGCCATGGCCGCTCCTGCCACGCCAGCCACTCGGCTCTCTGCAAATGTTCCCCAACACTTTAGTACATGTTCACACTCACAACCACCGGCCGTAACCTGACAGCACTGTGTAATTACTAGAAATTAGTCATTAAACGTGTTTCTACTCTTTGATAATGCCCAAGTTTTATAGTCAACAAATATTTGCATTCTCAACTAATGTTGTGGATTTCTGAATATAATTAATTATCAAATTTATACACTGGTATCGTACGCAAATTTTATTTTGAGGATCAATTAATATTTAAAATTTGCAAATTGTAAAATATAACATGAAATGCGTCCATGTTCTTGTCAATCCAATAAATGGATGGGCCTGAATAGACAAAGAGTACAAAACACAAATCAGGGGAACAAGGAAGAGAATATATGAAGACACCACGACACACTCACTAATGCCAAATTCCATTTATCCTCAGTAATGAGCCCAGCAAACTCATAAGACAACACAAAGAGGTGGAGGTGAAATGATAAGTAAAATAAACGCTAATGTTTAAAAAAATATTTATTGTAAATTTTTTAAAATACGATTAGAAGCAAATCAATAAATAACACAAGTCCCGCACAATATAAGATCTGGAAATACGGTAAACCTACATCTGCACGAAACAGCTCCATAGGGCAGCAGACCAGCTAACTAAGGCAAGTGCGCGAGCTCTGCTGCCAATGGCTGGTTATTGAATTTGCTATTTCATAACTACAATTCATCCTACATGGCTCAGATTTATCTTCAGTTATGTCCATACAGAATATAATATTTGAATGCTATACATTGTAAGATGAATAAATTTACACTAAAATACAAATTGGATCGGCAGTACCTTCAGTGCATTTGAAATTATTCTCCTAAAATTTTATTTCAAAACTAGTCGAGAAATGTGAGATCCGATAAACGTTGATTAAAGTTCAGTTTGTTTTACAAAATTTGTGGCTGAAAGACTCGGTTGATGCTGATGACCCGTGTCTCCTTTTGACTAACCGAGCGGATGTGGAACATAAATAATTGAGACACCCGAGAAAGCGGCAAAGGTAGACCTCAAAATTGATAAGGCAACATTCGGCATAACCAGCGTGTCTATGCTTGCGTACTGAATCTCAATGCCAATCCTGGTCGGAAATTTCCCTTCTGTGACTACAATTAGCTTCAGCTACCCCGGTAGCGTAATGTGTGCTAAGAAGGTACACAAGCAGACATTGCCTGAACTTAGTAAAGCAAGGGGGCCCCTCACAATGTTACGTCCTGTATGACGTGCAAGTACGATTGACAAATGGCTAAGGATTGATCACACCCTGGGTCAAAGCCCAGCCTGCTCGCCCAAGGCGCACTGGACTGGCCCTATGCACCACGGAGGTATGACAGGAAGAGAAGAAGACATTTCTACAGGGAAAACTGAACTTTACTCTACATCCATACAACTTAGGAGAACATGTTAGAAAAACCCATTTTAGGAATATTAACAAGTTTTTGTCATCAAAATAAAATTCATTATTAAGGAATATATATAAAAGCAGGGGTAGACTGCCATGTTAACATAAATGGTTAATTCTTATAGTTGAGTCGCAGGGGAAGGGAGATCCCGGCAGTGTAAGTATGTACATGTCTGGGTGGAGGGAGGTACCTATGCCACGTAGGTGTAGAGCTTGCGGTCGTCGGGCGTGCGCGCCAGGTACTCTCGCTCGATGAGGCCCTCGATCCTCTTCTTGATGATCACTGGAGACGGCAGGAAGCGGCTCTTCAGCTGCTCCGTCACCTCTGTCACCAGGACATTGTGCTGTAAACATCGCAACGAGAGTTGACAATAATTATAAAAGTTTTCAGGAGATTTCTTAAGAGAGACCTCTTAGATTGAGAAGTACGAGAGGAGGATGCAACTCACCGTCATTTTCTTGCGGGCCTTCATGATGCGTACAATAGCGGCCTCGATCTCGTGCTTGCGGTCCTCGTCTACCTTGCTACGTGTCTCGCGCCGCTCCGGCTCCGACTCTCCCTTGGCGGCCACCGTTTGGATCTTTACCCTTTACGTAACAATCAATAATTAATTTCTCAAACAATAGGCAACATTCGATAATTAATTTTTCAATTCTTCTTTTCAAAACTTCGGAAATCAAGTTTTTGTTTCTTTGTTTTTCTGGTACTTAATTTTTAATGTTTTTGATTTGATTTCGAAATTTTCTAATAATTTAAATTTCATGCACTTGCTGGTGTTCTGCTCCAGACTCACCTGTGCAGTTTGGATGAGAAAGCGTCATTAACGTAGAAAAGGTGCACCGGCTCAATCTCTTTGGTCTTTGGGTGTTTCAGCAGGACCCTCTGCGCTGGTTTGCCCAGTGCCAGCGACTGCAGAGCGCGCACCAGCTCCTTCTCCGGGATATCTGTCTCGCTCTGTATCTCCTGAAATCATGCGCACTTATTGTATATACTATACCCCACATTTACATAAAATGTTATTTAAACGTCAAATGAAGGTCATACAAGGAAACCTGTTCATTTTAAACAGGCAAATGATCCGGAATTTGATTTACACACCAGAAGTTTTATTATAATATATTATCACAAGGAGTAAGATTTTTATAAAACCCAACAAGGCAAAACATATCACTCCCATAAAATACAATTTTTAGAAAACTGTTGTTTTCATAAATATTAAAAATTACAGTGAGAGAAATATGAAATATGAACATTTATAAAGCGTGCGTAAGACATTCAAATCAAATCAAATCAGTTTATTTGCTCAAAAGATATTAACAACAATTATTATATAATAGTTTAAGACATCTATTGAGAAAAAGTAAAATATATAATACCAGAAACGCATGATGGTTCGATATTAGGAATACAAGATACTCTCCAAAGTCAAGAGTATTTGTCTTCTGAACGTACTTTCGCAAATATAAGAGACATCGATATCTGGTCATCTCTGGTGATGCCGGTGGGGAGAGCAATCAAATTGCTGAACATGATGGCTTCGGAGATCGACGTCATTCATATTCGTGAAAGTACGTTCAGAAGACAAATACTCTTGACTTTGGAGAGTATCTTGTATTCCTAATCTCGAACCATCTCTCATGCGTTCCTGGTATTGTATATTTTTTATGTTTTACCTATTCTCAATAGGTGCCTTAAACTATAATTGTTGTTTGTAATATCTTTTGAGAAAATAAACTGATTTGATTTGATTTGATCAACCTCCGAAGCGATCATGTTCAGCAGTTTGATTGCTCTCCCCACCGGCATCACCAGAGGCAGGTTGGTTCTGCATGCTGGGAGATAAAACAGTCTGTGCTGACGCTGTCTAAGATAACCATCCGGAACATAAAGATGGAAAGCCTCCAAGATAACGGAGTTCTCAAAGAATCCCCTGATAAGTCTGAAGAAATAGGTAAGTGTGCACCCATCCCTCCTTATCTATAAACTATTGGCATTGAAGTAAGGGCAGACACAGTCAGAACCAAACAAGTTCCTAGGACTTCCAAGATGAAGACACTGAGGATGATAGCTGGCAAGACACTAAGAGATCGGGCGAGGAACACCAGAATAAGAGAGATGAGTGAGACTGAGAATATTATAAGATGGAGTAGACAGAGGAGGAGGGACTGGTACGGTCATGTCCAAAGAATGGACATGGCGAGAGTCCCCTATATTGCACTACATAATCAGCCTCTCAGGACTCATCTTCCAAGAAGACCTATTAAAAGACAGGTGGGAATCCACCTCACAGGAGAAGCAACCCTCTGGAGAACAGACCACATTGATCTACAGCAAGAAAGAAGAAGAACTATGAAACTATTTTAGTTGTGAAATATTTGTCTTTGTTGCATCAACAAAAATAATAAATTAAAATAATTTATATATCGACATAAACAATCAAATACAACACCCACCTCATAAGTCAACCGATCCCTGTTATTGAAAAGCAGCAGCACACACATCTGGAAGGTGGAGACCTGGATAATATGCTTCCTCTGGGCCGGAGGAGCCACGACGGGGACGGCGCTGGTGCTAGAGGTGCTGCCGGTTGCGGGCGTTGCAATGGGCCCCCGGAATACGGCGTTGAGGTCCGCATTGCCCAGCTGCGGCTGCAGAGAGAGCTGCCGCCCCGAATGTTTGGCTAAATAGAATCTACAAACACGCAAAAATTATTTATATCCAATCTCACGAAGCATGAATTTTTTTTTACATTAAAAGATGTTAAATGCAATGAAAAAGTTGGTTTGTTTGTTTATTTATTATTATTATTATGATTACTTTTTTGAATAACCCTTTACATCATTACAGCGCGAGCCATTTCAATGTAAAGGGTATAGTTATTACATTGATTCTCATGACATGCGATAGGTAGCTAAACTATCACTATTTTATTGTCACGTGGATTCTACACCAGACCAATGACAGTGTGACAACCTCACTGCCATCGCCAGGAATCGAACCCAGAACTTTAGATATGACAGTCGTAGCACTTGCCACTCGCCCACGAATGGATCATTTACCAAGTACATGTTTTTAATACCTCCCAACTGGGGAAACCCGTTTTAGGGAATTCTCTTTCAATTAAAAAGTTGGATTGTAGTTTCAAGTTTAAAACAACTGTGAAAACTTTAATTCTGATATGATAGGCATTAGGATTCGACAATTCTGAACGGTCCCATACTTGCGGAAGGCATCAAAAGCATTTCTAGGTGCAGTGGGGATGGTGCAGTTGGGCGTGGCGGACTGCGTGGGCCAGAAGCCGGTGGTCAACACGCGCACCGACAGGTCCACTCCGTGGAGGTTGGTCTGTAATGGCACGGGACACAC
Source organism: Lepidostoma basale (assembly GCA_022606425.2). Taxonomy (NCBI): domain Eukaryota; kingdom Metazoa; phylum Arthropoda; class Insecta; order Trichoptera; family Lepidostomatidae; genus Lepidostoma; species Lepidostoma basale. Next base: position 1,408,288 of record JAHDVF020001491.1, read on the forward strand.
TTATTAGCTATTACCTACCACTACTGGTGTACATATTTCATTTTATATTCATTTGATAAAAACCAGTTTAGACAGTGTTTCAGACAAATATATTGATAACTAACTATTACGCCGTTTCATCAGAGGGGTAGGCAGAGAGGATGGACCGCCATACCGCTCTGTCCTGCCATACCTCTCTAGCTTCCTCTACATTCATACATCTTAACATGCATGCTCGTTGATTTTTCAGACTTCGAATGCGGCCGCCTTTCAGTATTTGATTTGGTCATGCTATGCTTTCCTTGGTCTTACGCAGCTTCTCTTTCCACTCACATTGTATACAACATGTTAACCATTCTTCTCTCATCCATTCGTTCCATATGTCCAAGCCATCTTAGATGATGCAGTCATCTGCCTTACATTTCTTCTTTATTTCGTCATTCGGTATTCTACCATATATCATTTTCCTGCGCATTCTTCCCAGTGATCTCCTTTTTAGCCAGCTCCAAGCTTCACTTCCATACATAAGGGTTGGCATTAGAACTCCATTATGTACTGCCATCTATGATAATTGATTGACAAATAAAAGTACAAGCAGGTTTAGTTTACAAAAAAAAAAATGTACGTTAATACAAAACCTTTACCAACAATAATTGAAGGCTAGACATTACAAATGTGCCAAGTGGTTTAAACATAAAGCAGAGAAAATAAGCAGAAACTGTTTTTTGTTCCAAATGAAATGTACCACGGGTGGCATCTTTAGGGTGACGTTTGAACTACACTATATTATTCAATCATTACGCACTTTTGGGCAGTTATTGGCCTTTATGTTTAAGACCAATTGGCATCAAAAACTCATTTTTGACTTTTTGTACACTTGGCAATTTTGTAATATCAAGCCTTCAATCACTTAGGTTTAGTAAGAAGCATTAATAATTTTGGCTACTATTGGAGAAGTGTGATCTGTTGGGATGAAAATAGTTAAACAGTAGGATACACTCACCCCCGACGTAGCAACATACTCTTTAAACTCTTCCATTATCGTGTTGGAAACAGTCATGTCTTTGAACATTCCTTCCAATTTCGATGTAAATTGACAACCGCATTCAGTCTAAAACAAAAATATAACCTTAATAATACAGAATGGAATGAAATGGAATAGAAAATGACGTATTGCATGCATTTTAAGTTCACTACTTGAAAGTCTCCTTCTTTTAGACCATTGGTCTGTTCCTGTAGTCAACTCTTGCGAGGTTGACTCCCAGTTATCTCTCCATCTCTTTGGCGGTCTTCCGGGGTGACGGTAGCCAACAGGAATCTGGAGCGCCACTCCCAGATATCTAAACTTCGTAACCTGTTCCAGCATTCTGTCATTTATGGATAACCTACATTCTAGGGGTTCTTTTGAGAATGTCATGGTTTTCGTTTTCTCAACTGAGATCATCATATTGAGGTGTGCGGCCGATGTCTGGAATTTATTTAAGAGTCTTTGCAGTTCGTCTTCAGACTCTGTTATCAGTGCAGCATCGTCCGCGTAACATATGACGCCCACTACATCCAGTAGATCTACTCTACATGCAGTATCCCAAACCAAGCGATGTGACATCTCCTATTAGTTCGTCCATAATGAGGTAGAAAAGAAATGGGCTCAAACTGTCTTCTTGTCTTATGCCTGTTGCAGTTTTTGTGGATTTGGAAAGTTCTCCGCCAACTCTTATTTTAGTGTTTGTATTTGTATCGAGTTCTCGTATAGCATTTATGATGTTGTGAGCTGTATTTCTTCCCAACAGGACATCCATTACATCTTTAAATCTCACTCGGTCGAATGCCTTAGTCAGGTCCACAAAACATATAAAAGCTGGCTTATTGTACTCGATCGCCTTCTCTTTTATCTGTTTTACAACGAAGATGGCATCCGCTGTAGACCTATTTTTTTCTGAAATCCCTATTGCTCTTCTTGAAAGTGACAGAAATAATTGAGACTTTATCGAAACGAATTGTCACTAGTATTTATATTTTTATAAATAAAAAATCTCTGTAAAACCGACAAAACAATTGAGTTTACATTACAAATTAATGTAACCTGATTGAACAAAATATAGTTTCTTCTTAATCTTTATTGATATCTTAGATAGTTTTTGACCAAAGAAGCAGTCTCCATGACCCGCGACATGACATGCATATGTTTTTGAGGTCTATGAAGATTGTGAAATATTACCTTTAGTTTAGAGATCATGTTTTTTTCACTATCATCCGAAACCGACTTGTTGAGAAGAAGCCTCTTGGCCAGGTGCTGCTTGTAGTATCTCTCGAACACGTCCTTCTCCTGCAAGAAGCGGAACAGCACCATGGTCTTGTCCAGCACCGCCTCGATCTCTTGCTCGCTCATCTGCAGCACAAACAACTGTTATAGTATGTCCCAACAAAACCTTTGCAGTCCAATGTTATTGAAATAATAAATGAGTAAGGGCAAGTATTTATTCTTAGAGATTTTGGGGCACAACAATTATTTTAAATTGATAAGAATATTTAATCATTTAACCCGCATTGTGCGGCTGACTTTATTTGCAGTAAAAAGAAATTGGTCCCAATTCATCATAATATTAAGTACAATCTAGTAGTAAGGAACTAAAGTACAAAGGTTTATAAGATACATTCAGAGCTGCAAATGTACGCCGCGATTCTAATCAATTTTTTTTGGATTGCAAATGTAGCCAGACATATTACGAGGGTTAAAGACCATATTTCTAAATATAACAATAGGGAATGAATGAAAATATTGCATAATAATTTAATGACATTGTCTTACCCCTTTAACGCCCTTCTTTAATTTATCATCGATGAATAAAGACAAATATTCGGGAGACTTTTGATTCAAATTTAGAAAATATTCAAAGTCCGAAGCTATCATGTGTTTGAAGAGCTTATCATTGTTAAAGGAATTGTGCAGGAAGTGGTCAAATCTGTCTTTCAGGTCCAATAAATTCTGCGAAAACAAAAAACAACAGATTTAAAATTGGTGCACTACACTAAAACAACCTATCGGGACTTATTTACTCAGATGGTTTGGAGAAGACATTTGTGGCGGACACATTTATAAAAAATGCTGATCTAGTCCGCACACTATCACATGCGAATTTACCAAGGCTCTTGTATTACTTTGCTCGCCTAATGATACGTAGCATTCTGAGATGCCTTCCAAAAGGGAGTGATCATGTACAAAAATAAATAAATTTATAAATATACAATATACAATTAACATTTTGTGTTTTATCCATAGAATTGTAATTATATTTTTTAGGATAATGAATAATTGCCGTTCAAGTATCAATACTTGCGGAATACTAACATACCGACTCCTGGAGTATAAGTATGGAAACCCAAATGGTGCATCTTCCTTAAGAGTACATTGTGATGCGCCGCTTAGTACCAGGGTATTATAAAAAATGTGTTAATTTTGTTTTATATATTTATAAATTTAAAATGTCCAATACAACGGTGCGTCATTAGAAATTAAAATAAATAAACAAATGGATTCTTGTAATATCTTTTTAGAGATTATTTTTTATTTAAGTTACAATTTTTTTTCCCTAAATAGTTGAATCTATAAAGCATAAAATGTTGAAAAAAGTATATTAACCACCCTACTTATTTGAACATACGTGATACGTTCATTTTGACTGTACCATTCTACGATATCACGTACGGACTTGAGAAAAAGTAACGTACCTCAAATGTACAAAGTTTTAGGAATACGCTCGTGTGCCATCAAAACTTGAGCACAAGTCTTCATAAATATGATAGTTTTACAAGGGGCAGGCGAAGTGTGCGGCCGAGTATTTGACGTTTCGTAATTTAAAAAAATTAAATTAATATATAATTAAATTTCATTAACAAAAAACCTGCTTGTTTTTTGCATGTTTCTCAGAAAATAACCCAAAGGTAGGGCAGTTAATAAAGTATTAAAACACCACAGTTTTGAAGACACCTAAAATATTTGAATATAATTTGTAGATCAGTGAAAGCATGTCAGTGTGTATGTAGTTGAAGAGAAGAGGAGAGGAGACTCACCTGTACATATGTAATGGCATTGATTGCCTCCTGGTGGTCCTGCACCAGCATGCGGCCGCGCTCGCGCAGGTGTGCACTCACCGCCTCACTGACGGCCCGGTGGCCACCCACCACCCGCCCCAGCAACCGATACATGCAACAAAGTTCCGCGGTCTTCGTATTCCGCAGCATATGCACAACACCACTATTTTCCATCTAAAATCAGAGTAGATTTATTATAACATCTCCTATGATTAATACGAATGAGAATGTAAGTTTTCTAGAAGTTTTATTATATTTTATGGGAATGACATTTTCCACCCTTCTAAGGCATTATCAAAAGTTTTTTTTTTTTTTTCTTGTATACAACAGGTTGTCTGAACCCAATTACTGTACGAGGTCTGTTCAAAAAGTATCGCGAATTTTGAATTTCCGCTGGCTACGTATATTTGATTTTTGATTTTTTTGTAGCATTATGTTGGTACTCATGTCCCTTACTTATGCTGACAAGGTCGGCCATTTTGAATGTTTAGTTAATTTTTGACAGCTGTTTTGCTTGGATGTGTTTTGGCTCGTCTTCGATTTTTGCCTATTCCAAAAAATGGATCAAAGAATCTGTATCAAATTTTGTGTGAAAAACAAAATAAAGTGCGCGGACGCATTTCGAATGTTGACTGTGGCATATGGTGAAGCTACCTTGGACCAAAGCAACGTTTATCGGTGGTACAAAATGTTCTCAGAGGGCCGAGAAGATATGAACGACGAAGAGCGTGCCGGACGCCCGAGCACGTCAACAACAGACGAAAACATTGATAAAGTGAAGAAAATAGTATTAGCCAATCGTCGAATCACCGTTAGAGAAGTTGCTGAGGACCTAAACATGTCGATTGGCTCGTGCCATTCGATTTTAACCAATGATTTGGGCATGAGTCGGGTCGCCGCGAAATTCGTGCCAAAATTGCTCAATTTCGACCAAAAACAGCATCGCGTTAACATTGCTCAGGAGATGTAGGACTCGGTCCGTGACGACCCAAATGTGCTCCAGAGGGTCATAACTGGTGACGAATCATGGGTTTATGGTTATGACGTGGAAACCAAAGCTCAATCATCCCAATGGAAGCTGCCGCATGAGCCAAGACCAAAAAAAGCGCGCCAAGTTCGGTCGAACGTGAAGGTTTTGCTCACAGTTTTCTTCGATTGCAGGGGCGTGGTGCATCATGAGTTCTTGCCACAGGGTAGTACGGTCAATAAGGAATATTACCTGCAAGTTATGCGCAATTTGCGCGAAGCAATCCGCCAGAAACGCCCGGATTTGTGGAAGAACAAAAACTGGCTTTTGCACCATGATAACGCCCCTGCTCACACATCGTTGCTTGTGCGCGAATATTTGGCCAAAAACAACACAGTAATGGTGCCGCAGCCACCGTATTCCCCAGACCTGGCCCCCTGTGACTTTTTCCTGTTTCCAAAACTGAAGAGGCCCATGAAAGGACGACGCTACGCCACGATTGAGGAGATAAAGACGGCATCGAAGGAGGAGCTGAACAAGATCACAAAAAATGATTTTTTTAAGTGCTTCGAGGATTGGAAAAAACGTTGGCATAAATGTATTATATCCGAGGGGAATTACTTTGAAGGGGACAAAATAGATATTCATGAATAAATAAATACTTTTTGAAAAAATATAAAATTCGCGATACTTTTTGAACAGACCTCGTATATACTTTTTATTTTTAGCTATTATATTGATGATTCACATGACATGTGATAGGTACTCAATCTATCGCCATTTTATTCGCCAATTCTACACCAGACCAAATACAGTGTGACAATCACACTGCCATCGCCGGGAATCGAACCCGGGACCTTCGGAATGGAAGTCAGAGCTCTTACCACTCTGCCACGAAGGTCGTCGATAATGCCTTAGAAGGGCGAAACATGTCATTCCCATAAAATATAATAAAACTTCTAGAAAACAGACATTTTCATTCATATTAATTATTTAATATGGGGTTTTACATCATTGTTCAAGAAACAATAAATATCTTCTATAATGTTATAAGTAATCTGGCATAAAGTGTATGGTTACCTCAACGATGGTCTTCATATGGTGCTTGATGAGCTCCTGCTCTAGGACGTTGACGACGTGTGGCTCCGTGCTATCGTCGAGATAGTGCCTCGCCCGTTCCCCCTCCTCGGTGATCCTCGCCTCCACGCGGCCTATGTATACCGCCGCACTGTTTTCTGCCAGGAACTTCTGGGACTCCATCTGTACACAAATTTATTCCATCCTGAACAAAATAAGCTCCTATATAATAATTGTTTAATAATACAAACTTGTAACATCATTCACGTTAGCTTGTCAAATCAAGCGTAACACTTCACAAATTGAACAGGCGAGATATAACATATTTTTCTAGAACTTCACCCTGTAGAACTCTGCAGACTGGTGGAGGAAGGGCGTCTCGAAGTCTTCCTCGTACACCAGTCGCGAGTTAATCCCGAGCACGAGGAGCATCTGGCAGGCGGCGCGCACGGCGAGCCGGTCCGCCACCTCCCCGCGCCGCTCCCGCGCCACCTGCTCCAGCAGCGTCTGCCGCAGGTGGTCCCGAATACACCCGTAGCGCACCACCTACACACACACATACACACTTATTATTCCACTGGACTAGACACAGTCTACACAATGTCACAAATTATCAATTCCATGCCAATTATTGATATGTTTAATAAATATGCTTATTACTAAAAATAGGAATGAGAGTTCCAATGAATAACACACAGAAAGTACCTTATTCATAAAACTGATAAATGTTCAGCAAAACTTGTAATGCCACTTGAGATTTCAGCACGGGTAATTATCACGTGTTGATACCTATCTCATGTGATGATCTTATGTGAGCATTTGAGTGGTTTGAAAACCAGGGTTTAAATAAAAGGGAGGTGAAATTATTCTTAACGGCATTTAAATAATTTTTTAAACACGTGTCAAAACTATTTAGACCATTTAAGTGCTTTAAAAATAAAAATTTCCAAAGAGTAAAGAAGCATGCCTTGGTGATGGTATTAAGTAGTATTTTTGGAACAGAATTCCAAATGAAGGACTACGTCTTTAAAACTCCCTTGAAGTAAGTTACTCACAAAAATGGCGCTGTCCAAATTAGCCTAATTATAATGATTACAGTTTTAATACACATATTTAGTCCTAATTCTTATGAATAATATTAGGTGTTCCTGAAATTAATGTCGTTTTTTCTATAGGCAACTTTGGCTCCATATTTTTGGGTCCGTTGAAGAAGTATGTTGTAATTTTCTACTTCTTTGTGATCCTCTGCCTTTCTTTTAAACAAACAAAATCTCTTATATCCCATCTAAAAACAATGGCGGAAATGTGTCTTTCCGAAACTTATTTAAGAAGCTGTATGATGTGTTTTTTTAAAAACTGCAACAGAAGCAATGAAATCCATTTGTGAAATTTACAGTGATATACGAGGTCTGTTCAAAAAGTATCGCGAATTTTGAATTTCCGCTGGCTACGTATATTTGATTTTTGATTTTTTTATAGCGTTATGTTGGTACTCATGTCCCTTACTTATGCTGACAAGGTCGGCCATTTTGAATGTTTAGTTAATTTTTGACAGCTGTTTTGCTTGGATGTGTTTTGGCTCGTCTTCGATTTTTGCCTATTCCAAAAAATGGATCAAAGAATCTGTATCAAATTTTGTGTGAAAAACAAAATAAAGTTCGCGGACGCATTTCGAATGTTGACTGTGGCATATGGTGAAGCTACCTTGGACCAAAGCAACGTTTATCGGTGGTACAAAATGTTCTCAGAGGGCCGAGAAGATATGAACGACGAAGAGCGTGCCGGACGCCCGAGCACGTCAACAACAGACGAAAACATTGATAAAGTGAAGAAAATAGTATTAGCCAATCGTCGAATCACCGTTAGAGAAGTTGCTGAGGACCTAAACATATCGATTGGCTCGTGCTATTCGATTTTAACCAATGATTTGGGCATGAGTCGGGTCGCCGCGAAATTCGTGCCAAAATTGCTCAATTTCGACCAAAAACAGCATCGCGTTAACATTGCTCAGGAGATGTTGGACTCGGTCCGTGACGACCCAAATGTGCTCCAGAGGGTCATAACTGGTGACGAATCATGGGTTTATGGTTATGACGTGGAAACCAAAGCTCAATCATCCCAATGGAAGCTGCCGCATGAGCCAAGACCAAAAAAAGCGCGCCAAGTTCGGTCGAACGTGAAGGTTTTGCTCACAGTTTTCTTCGATTGCAGGGGCGTGGTGCATCATGAGTTCTTGCCACAGGGTAGTACGGTCAATAAGGAATATTACCTGCAAGTTATGCGCAATTTGCGCGAAGCAATCCGCCAGAAACGCCCGGATTTGTGGAAGAACAAAAACTGGCTTTTGCACCATGATAACGCCCCTGCTCACACATCGTTGCTTGTGCGCGAATATTTGGCCAAAAACAACACAGTAATGGTGCCGCAGCCACCGTATTCCCCAGACCTGGCCCCCTGTGACTTTTTCCTGTTTCCAAAACTGAAGAGGCCCATGAAAGGACGACGCTACGCCACGATTGAGGAGATAAAGACGGCATCGAAGGAGGAGCTGAACAAGATCACAAAAATGATTTTTTTAAGTGCTTCGAGGATTGGAAAAAACGTTGGCATAAATGTATTATATCCAAGGGGAATTACTTTGAAGGGGACAAAATAGATATTCATGAATAAATAAATACTTTTTGAAAAAATATAAAATTCGCGATACTTTTTGAACAGACCTCGTACTGGACAAAAGGAAGTGCCAATGTTGGTTCAAAAAAAATCAAAAGGGCAATCTCGATTTGAAGGAAGTGCCTCGAAGCGGACGGCACAATCTATTGGATGAAAAGTTCTATAGGCGGAAATCGAAGCAAATATAATGAAAACTATTGAAGAATTATCAAAGAAGGTCGGCACACCACAAACGAATACACATTGTTTCTTGAGAAACTAGGAAAAGTTAGAAAATAAGGCATCGGGTGCCTCACGCGCTAACCAATCGCTACAAATCTTAACGGGTCAGCATATGCAAAATTCTGTAAGAAAACCAACAACCTACTCCCCATTTTTTCCATGAACTTATCACCGGAAACGAAAAATGGGTACTTTATTGTGATATTAAAAAAAGAAACAAGGTTTCAAACCCCAATTCCAACATTCAAACCAGGACTACATCCTCAGAAAGCATTATTGGGTGTGTGGTGGGATTCGAAAGGTGTAATTTATTATGAAGTTTTAAAACAAGGCCAAACTGTTTCCGAATCCCTCTATTGTGAACAGGTGGACAAGTTAAATGCGATGTAAAAAGAAATTAGACCTACTCTTGTGAATAGAAGGAATATCAATCTTCAACATCGTAATGCTCGGCCACACGTTGCCGATATTACCCGGAAAAAAACCCTGGGCCTTGGCTGAGATATTTTATTGCATCCACCTTATTCTCCGGACTTGGCACCGAGCGACTATCACTTATTTTGCTCTTTCGAAACACAATAAAGGAACAATTTTTTTACAATATCGAAGAACTGAAATCGGTTCTCTTGGAGGTCTTCAAATCTAAACCAATGGCTTTTTTTGAGAGAGGAATTTTAGATCTAGTAAATAGATGGCAAAGAGTCGTGGATAACACTGGAAATTACTTTGTATTAAAAAAATAATAAATAATGGAAAAAATCAAGTTTGAGTTACTATCAAAAATGACATTAATTCCAGGAACACCTAATATGAATGCAATTGTATGAACAGATGTAAGATATTTTGAATCAGAATATGTATAAATATAAGCATAAAGTATTAGCAATCTAACCTGGTCTTTAAAGATGATGAGCCCGAGGTTATATACATTGTCTACTTCATTCTGTTGGACATACACTCGGTCCATATACATGAGGATGTCTCGGATCATGACCATGCTGGTCTGGTGGTCCGTCCAGGCTGCATTCAGGGTCTGCAGGAAATTATTGTGGAGGGAGCGGAGCACGTCTTCTCTGACCTAAAATATTCACCAAACAAAATATATCCATTTTTAGCATGGAACGCATGGATGGAGAAAGAATGGTTAAGAAAGTATACGTTAATGATGTAAATGGGGTACGAAGTCGAGGCAGACCGAGGAAAACATGGCATGACCAAATTAATCAAATTTTAAAGGTTGGTCAAATTTTAAATTTTAAAATTATGACTCGTTGTATGAATGTGGAGGAAGCTAGAGAGGTTTGCCAGGATAGAGTAGTGTGGCGGTCCATTCTCTCTGCCTACCCCTGCGGGGAAACGGCGTGATGGTTTTGTTTGTTTGTTTGTTTGTTAAGATATGCTATTTTTAAAACAAACTTAATATATTTTTCAATTTAAACCATATACCAAATTTAAATTATTTGTTTTAATATTGTCAATTTAAATTCTGAAGTTAAGGTTTTCCCGTGCTTACAGAAAACTTCAAAAACTTCTGAAAGTATTTTTCCAGATTGTACATTTTTAATTCTAGACTCACGCACGAAAGCTCATAGAAACACGCTCAATCGGGATGTATACTCCCAGAAAACGGGGTGTCATACAGGTTTTTTAATGAGTCAAGCTCAAAGAAGTTTTAATAGAAAACACATAGACAGGTGCCAATAAAAAAAAAATGTCAACATATCTTTATAATTTCAAATGCACCTAGGATACTTTTATACTAGTTAACATTAGCCAACTCATTCACAATACTAAAAGTAAAATTATAATTATATAGATTTATACTCATAATTATCAAAGATAGAGAGGACGTACTTTGCACTCGAGGTGGTGTGTGACGACCTCCTTGAGGCCGGTGTAGAGCCGCTCCCCGTGCTTGTGCAGTACCATGGTGTAAGCATTCCGATAAAGCTCCTCAAACGACAATCCCGAATTGTTCTTCTTCTGGATTTCTTGGATAGCATTCTTGAGGAGAGACCAAATGCTTTCCACGTACTTCTCATCCATAGTCATCTGAAAATAGAGAAAATTAAATGAGATTATTGCTTTCTTAATATATTTATAAAGACATCATCTTCTTTCTTTGTTTCCTCATTGCTGACAGTCGTTAGAGTGGAGTGGCTAAAACAAAACGCCTTCAATCCTCTATTCTCTGCAGCCCACACCACCAAGTAGAGGTCTTCCCCAGTCATCTTCTTAATCTGATCACACAACCGCACAAGAGATCTGCCTCCTCTTCTTCTGCCTGGAACACTTCCCATGAAGATACTATTTTTCAGGTTACCCCAAGTCTCTTTTGGCAATATGATACTAGAAACTCAATACTAGAAAATATATAAACCGGTGCCAATACAATACTCTTAATTAAGACAAAAACTTCAAGCATATCTTTATAATTTCAAATAATAAAAGATACTTTTACATTAGTTAAATACCACATAAAATAATAATTATATTGGAGAGAAATCTTACTCGTGACAAATGATATGTCGGGGGTTAATTCCTACATAATAAAATATATATTATAAGCATAAATTACTAATACTTCACTTAATTTAGATGTATGGTAAGCATAAATACAGAAAAATTATATAATTTTTTTATGAAAATCTAGTGGTGGAAGGCCATATAATAAAATATGAAAACATTGTTTAATTTCTTCTACAACTTCATTATTTTTAATCAGCTTCACTGACATTGAATGACTCGCAACAAATCAGGTTTCTATTTATATATTAAGTAAATAGTTGAGGTAATGATTCTACGCAATGACAACTCAACACATGTAAAATTACTTCAATGTGTATCACGTATACCCAAAGAAGCACCCAAGCGGATCTTAAGAGTTCTAATATATTTAGGAATATACAATTTAAGAAAGGAGCCGTGACAACTTGCCGACCCATGACACATTTAAAAATGTATAAGAAATTTTAAAAAATCTATTGATATATCGTCACCTGGGAGTAAGAGGGTTCCAACTAACAAAATTTCACATTTGGCTTTTTTGCGTGAAAAGGGTTCTTACTAACCTTATCTATACGTACAATTTAAAAAAACATGTAATAGTACCGTCATTTTGATGTTACGAAAAGAATCAAGTTCCATCTGATCATTCAAAACACACGATTCACTAAAGAAGGATTCATTTACACTTAGAACATTATTATTCCAACTGTAGCCAGAAAATTTACACACTTCCTCGGTAAAAGAGTTTCATCTGCTTCAGATGTAACCCTTTTATTCAAAGATACACACCCGAAACCAACAAAACTTTTGACTTAATTTTTCTCAGCTTTTTACTTTTGACAGTTGGAACCTTCTTACTCTCAGATGACGATATAGTATTGTGTACATACATATAAATCTCATAAATATTGGCATATGCACACTGGACAAAATTCTTATGAAATATTTGTATTTATCATATAGAAAGATCACAATTCATTTAACACTATTAAAAAAAATCTCTTCTTAAATATATGCAATTACTGAAGAGATAATCAAATAAATTATTATTAATATACATTATCTACCCATGAATCTAAATCCATGTCATGTAACTGAAAGTTTTTCCACGCCAAATTTACGAGTCATAGTGAATTATCAGATTCCTCCGCGGTTATAGAAGTACAAGATTAAGTTCAAGCGGGCTAATTAACAAAATAGATTTGAAAACACCAGATTCATCACTTGTAGATCAAAAGTCAAATGTATTGAACAATTTAATTTTGAATAAAATCAAATGAGAATCAACTTAACCTAATGTCAACATACTACAAACACATTCAAATTAGGAACATCAATAATATGTTAGATTAAGCAGGTGCCAAAAGATGACTGGTACCTACATAACAAACATTTTTAAATGTTATAAAAATAACTGTAATTAAGTTAATAATTTCTAATCATAAATACATTTCTCAATTCAAATTAATCTTTTTTCATTATCATAACCAAAACCTTGAGTAATATAACAAAAAAATTGTGCCATTTTAATTATGTATAAACTAAAGTTTGGATAAAATAAAATATTATTAATAACCATGCCACCTAGTCATTGGTGATTTGTACACCGAATTACTTAAAATTTAAAGACAAAAACAAATTTTACAAGGTAGGCATGTCAGGTCAAAAATGTTCAATATGATTTATATGAAATTTTGAACACTAATAGTGTTTTAAGCCAATCTGAGAGGTTTTGTCCAGTACCAGAATTGAAATAATAATAATTAAATACGAATAATGTTGATAAGCAACAACACTGATATTTCAATATTTTTTATTAGGTAAAATAGTCATTGATGTGCAATATATGAAAAAAGTATAATATCAACGAATGGAATGATTAGACTTCAATTGGAGACAGGTAAGAAACGTTATACATAAAAGAAATGGAAGTGATCAAGGTCAGTGACAAGAAGTGACCTAACTAACCTCTTTGACAAGAATTTTAAATACAATGTTAAGCTTACCGGGAAAGCGCGGATCCTCATTTTGCCTTCTTTTTTAGAAGTTGCGCTTTTCATCATTGCTAATTCCTATCACTCCTTTGCCCAATAAAGGTCCAGTCTTACGCGGGCACCGAAACTAAGTGTTCAGTCATTAATTCATCGTCACATTTGACATTTCCTTAAAATACAAGATAACACCTAAAAAAATAAATCACCAGTTCAGATTGCTATATACTAAAATGTTGGAATATTTCAAAAATTGCACAATACTCGATTAAATTCAGTGAAAACCATGTCAAAAACAGATTTTTCCCATAGGCGAACGTCATTTTTTAGATGTCAATCTAACCATAATAAGCGATATAACATGCACATTAAAGTTTCCGATTTTATTATATACGTATAAATTATAAAATGCATACCGATTTTGTCAAAAAAACAGAAGTATTTGCTAATTAATCGCGAATTACTATATCACATACTTCCATTTGTTTCTGTTACAGCTATTTATCCATAGATGACGGTGTAGTGTATTCATCGCAATGCCAATGCCGTCTCGAATTCACTGTTTACCAGGCCGTAAGCACCATAAACAATATTTACACCACGGAAATTTATGGGGCCGTATGTAATTAGAATCAGTGAAGTAACTACGTGTCTCGTGCCGTGATCTCATTTTATTTTTATTATAAATATGAAATTAATGGAAAACACGACTATGATAGTATTATTACTCCTTATACAAACAAATTAAATGGTGTCATGAACAAAATAATGAAAGGATCATTAAGATGGTTTGGACATATGGAAAGAATGAAATGAAGAAAGAATGGTAAAAAAATTATATGTTAATGATGTAAATGCAACCAGAAATAGAAAAAGACCGAGGAAAACGTGGCACGATCAAATAAATCAAATATTGCATGTCGGCCATGTGAGGAGTCAGAGAAATCGACGCGCGTGCATGACACGATGTATGAATGTTGAGGAAGCGAGAGAAATATGTTTAGGAAAGAAAAGTGTGGCAGTCCATTCTTTCTGCATACCCCTTCGGGGAGACGGCGTGATGGTTAGTTAGTTAGTATTCATGTTTTCGCAATGCTGGTATATCAATTTGGCTGCCTAACTTCTCTACACTAAAAATTATACATAACGATTGCAAAGAATGTGATGTAGAATCTTCCCCATTTGTAAAGTACCAACAATATTAATCAAATAACAATGTTAAAATGTTTATGTTTAAATTGTTTAAAAAAGTCGCGATATTATTTTACAAATTTTTGACATTTGACAGCAAGCTGTCAGATCAGATTGGCCCCACATTTAAATTCAACATTGTGGCCTGATAAATACTTTCAAGACGGCATTGATTCATCACCCTCAATGCCGTCTCTAAATTTATGTTTACCAGACCGTAATGTTGATTTATAAATGTCAAACAATTTTGGTAAAAATGTCGCGACTTATTCGAAACAATTTATAAACATAAACATTTTTAACAATATTATTGTATTATTATTATGAATTTTGAGGTTGATGTATTATGAATTTTGAAGTTACATCGAAAGATTATTTTGAACATTTTACATACAAATTATATCCAAAAGTTGTATACAAATTACATTTAATATATTGCTAGTACTTTATTATGTAAATATTGATAGAAATGGATTCACATATTTTAGAAATGGTCCGGCACGAAGAGAGAGGTTAGACAGAATAAAATTGACATACCAGCACTGCGGAAACACAAATTTATTATATAAAAAGTTTGTAACGCGTATATAAGCAGTACGATCGTAGTCATCTTTTACATTATTTCCACATTTATAAACGAAATAAAATACGAGATCACGGCTCGAGACACATACTAACGGCCCAGAAAACCTCCATGTTGCAAATATTGTCTATGTGCTTACGGCCTGGTAAATACTTCCAAGACGGCTTGATTGTGCTTCTTCTTTCTTTAGACAGAGACAATATAAACCATAGATGGGCAACCGCCGGCCCGCGGGCCGGTTCTGGCCCGCGGAGGTATTGTGTTCGGCCCTGATTCATCTCGGCGATACATTTGCAAGAAAAATCATTTGTCTTTTTGGCAGCACATATACATGTGAACAGTTTTTTTCGAGGATGAAACACACTAAATCAAAAATTCGAACGAGGATAACACATGAAAATCTCGAAAATTTTATGCGATTATCATTAAGCAATACCAACGCCAATATTGATAGTCTCGTAATTCAAGTACAAGGCCAATATTCACACCAATTTTTGTAATCAGTATATAATATTATGTCGTTCATTATATAAATAAAAAAATATATAAGAAGTAGCAACTTGTTTTATTTAATTTAATATTACCTTATTATGATTAATAATTTGGTCCGGCCCATGACAAGGAGACAGAATGATAATTTGGCCCCAGACCTAGGAAAGGTTGCCCATGCCTGATATAAATACCTTTTAATAGCTATCTACAATGCCGTCTTGAAAGTATTTACCAGGCCGTATGCACTATAAAAAAATCCAAGATGGAGATTTTTGGGACCGTATGTACCGCCATATCAGCATTGGAATTCATGAAGCTACCGTGTGTCTCGTGCCGTGATCTCATTTTATCAAGATTATAAATGTGAAATTAATGTAAAATACGGCCCCATAAATCGCCATTTTGCAAATATTGTTTATGGTACTTACAACCTGATACTTTTAAGACGGTATTGGAGTGCATTCACCCGTATTTTCCATAGTTGCTCTATTTCTAGAAAAAATAAAGTGAGAATATGAGTTATTACCTTTTATATCTATATATCTTCATGAGAATGCTGTCAATTGCTGCTAAATCCTTTTCCGGTTTATTAATCTCAACACGTTTTT